>CM052024.1:7440000-8690000 GCA_028476575.1 Platygaster robiniae | reverse complement strand
ATCCATTTTCGTTAATTTTTCCGGCTATCATCACATAGGTGAAAACGGCCGAGTTAAAATAACACATACTCGCCGAGTAACTGTGTCAGAGTTGCATCAACCCCGATGGCAGAGTCTATATTACTCGTGATTACTCAGCAAGTTGTGTCGCTGCAAGTCGCTTTCGGAAGTGGTCGGCAGTGATCGGAAACGTTCGGTATATATGCTTAATCCATTAATTTCTGTAACTCATATCTGTCAACTTAGAAAACCGAATAAAATCGACTCGGCCCGAAGGGTACTGCAACCATATATGTAATACTTCTATATAGCCAGCGTCCCATCTTCCCCTGTTGCAAAGGAGCATCGTGATAGAAAGAGCAAGGAATAAGATGACTCGCGTGGTACTGTGCATGCGCGACTCTCATACATATGCTTAGTTCTAGGCTTGTTGCACACATACTACGATATGCGTTCACGTATTAATTCCAGTCAACTACTGTGCAAGAGAGAAACGAATCGTCTACGCTCTTCTCTTCCCGATGCGCTTCTCTCTCAAGCTGGCCATATAGTAGTATTACATATGGCCAATACAAATGTTTACTCGGTTAAAATGGTCGCATCGACTCTGCAGTATGAGTAAAAGCGTCCCCTACAACGATACTCGGCTAGTCTGTGTAAAAGATACTCGGTCGCCGAGTATCACTCAGCTGAAAATAATTGAATGATTTTTTTAAATGATTCGACCAATATAGTAATTCGTGGTAAATCCATTTAATTTTCTAAATGGAATGACTAGATAGATTTACCGATTGGATAATCAATTAGTTTACCTAATGGATTGACCAAATGGTGTACCAAATGGATTGATCAACTGATTTACCAAATGGATTGATCAACTGATTTACCACATGGATTGATTAACTAATTTACCAAATGGATTTATCAACTGATTTACCAAATGGATTGATCAATTGATTTACCAAATGGATTGCTCAACTGATTTACCAAATGGATTGATACCCTGGCAACGGGGGTCCGAGAATTTACTCTCGGAACTCTCTGGACAATTGTCCGAGATAGTTCCGAGAGACTTGCATATGCATTTCATGGTTTTTTAGGTCGCTGATCATGAATCTGAGGTCGAAATTATGAAATTATTTTGTTAATACAAATTGTTTGAACAAAATTATTTTGCTATTTCGACCTCAGATTCATGATAAGCGATCTAAAAAACTATGAAAAGCATATGAATCTTAGTAAATATTTTTTAATGATTTTTATATCAAATTGTTTAAACAAAATAGGTAACCAAATTTGACCTTAAATTCATGATCAGCGACCTGAAAAACCATGAAAAGCATATGCATCTTAGTAAGTAATTTTTTACAATTGTGAAAACGAATTGTTTAAATAAAATAATTTTCCTAATTTGACCTCAGATTCATGTTTAGCGATCTAAAAAACTATGAAATGCATATGCAAGCTTCTCGGAACTCTGTCGGATAATTGTCCGAGATAGTTCCGAGAGACTTTCGGAAATCTCTCGGAGCCTCGTCACCAGGGTATCAACTGATTTATCTGTTGGTTCGAACAAACAATCAACGTAATGGATCAATCAAATCGCACTAAAACATTTTTTCATGAAAAAAAATAAAATTTATTATGTATTGTAAAAAATAATCACTATGCAGTTTTGAACAAATTTTTGAAAAAAAAATTCAATCTCGGGTGGGGTTGTTCGAACCCTCGACCTTCGAAGTGGCAGGTGAATGTCTACACGACTCGGCTATCAACGCTTTTTATACGTTGTAGAAAACAAATGGATATTGTTGTTACTACTGTGTTCATGTTCGAAATGAGTTCCTTTCGTACTCGCATAACCATACAAAGTGTCGATGGCCGAGTGATGTAGACACTCGCCTGCCACATCGAAGGTTGTGGGTTCAATTCCACACCAAAAAGGATTTTTCTTTTCAAAAATTTGTTCAAAATGTCAGTGTGATTATTTTTTACAATACATAATGAATTTTTTTTTCATGAAAAAAATTTTCAGTGCGATTCGATTGATGAATTACGTAAATCAATTGCTCGAACCAGCAGATAAGTCAGTTGATCAATCCATTTGGTAAATCAGTTGATCAATCCATTTGGTAATTTAGTTGATCAATCCATTTGGTACACCATTTAGTCGATCCATTAGGTAAACTAATTTCTTATCCAATTGGTAAATCCATCTAGTCATTCCATTTAAAAAATTTAAAGGATTACCCACGAATTACTATATGAGTTGAATCATTTGGAAAAATCATTTAATTATTTTCAGCTGGGCAACAATTCGGTTCCGAGTAAAATCAATTCTGCCGTTCTCCCAGTGTATACTTTACATCTTAAAAAAGATATCTTTGGAAAGATATCGATTAGATATCTTTTATCTACTGGCGGCCATTAACAAGATATTTTTTTTCACCACAGGGCCACGTCACAAACCAACACGCGCACAGACCGGCACAGGGCTCCTGTCGATGTCTCGCATGCCGTGAGGTACACGTTGATATACCCGAGTAGAAAAAAAAGGTCGGAGAAATTTCTTAGTGATATTTTAAATCATCGCGAGATAATCGCCCTGGTGATGGGGCTCCGAGAGACTTCCGAGAGAGTGCCGAGAGACTTGCATATGCATTTCATAGTTTTTTAGGTCGCTAATCATGAATCTGAGGTCAAATTTGGAAAATTATTTTGTTTCAACAATTGTTTTAACAATTATAAAAAAGTACTAACTAAGATACATATGCTTTTCATGGTTTTTCAGGTCGCTGATCATAAATCTGAGGCGAAATTTGAAAAATTATTTTGTTTCAACAATTGGTATTAACAAATCATGAAAAAAATACTTACTAAGATGCATATGCTTTTCATGGTTTTTCAGGTCGCTTATCATCAATTTGAGGTCAAATTTGGTTACCTATTTTGTTTAAACAATTTGTTCTAAAAATAATAAAACAATACTTACTAAGATGCATATGCCTTTCATGGTTTTTTAGGTCGGTGATCATGAATCTGAGGTCGAAATCGCAAAATGATTGTGTTTAAACAATCTGTATTAACAAAATAATTTCGTAATCTCGATCTCAGATTCATGATCAGCGACCTAAAAAACCATGGAAAGCATATGCATGTTGGTGAATTTTTTTTTTTCATAATTTTTTAATCAAAATTGTTAAAACAAAATAAGTTTCCGAATTTGACCTTATATTCATGATAGGTGACCAGAAAAACTATGAAAAGCATATGCATTATACTGAATATTGTTTTTTTCATAATTTGTTTATACAAATTGTTCAAACAAAATAATTTTCTAAATTGGACCCCAGATTTATGATTAGCGACCTAAAAAACCATGAAATGCATATGCAAGTCTCTCAAATATCCGGGGAAGAACATCTGGCCGTTATCTTTCGTCCACAAATCGGGCATTATCGGACATTTTTTTTTTTCGATCGGGCAAGTGCATAGACCTTTTAGTACATGGACTGCTAGTACGCCCATAAGCTCAATAGAAATGGCCTGGTTAGACAAAGGAGCTGGCGGAATTGCGGGTTAATTCGACGTAACGAACCGTCCGTATCCGAAGTTAGCCTATCGGGCACTTTCGAACGTTTCCGACACAGCCGAAGGACTACAACCGGGCCCCTTCGGATACGGTCGGTTGGTTCCGTCGAATTAGTCCGCAATCCCGCCAGCTTTAAGGTAGTTCTTGCACTTGAAAGAAATTGAATTTAGTCACAGAGTCTTGCGTGGCCAACTTCATTCTGCTACGCAATTTGAATTCGTAGATTTGGCAACATCGCAACTGTTTTTTTATATCTCGCTCAGCGTATGTAAATATGTAAATGTATGTAAACATGTTTGCTTGCGCAGCCGTAGATGTAGTTCATGCACGTAGTGTTTTTTTAAAATTTATTTCAAATTTTTAAATAATATCAATATGCCGGAAGTATTATCATTGCGTTTTTTAAAATGCGACGTTGCCAAGCGTACCTATGGTCTGTACAAAAGTGATAGTTATAGGTGTTTTCTGTAAATTTCTCAAAAAATAGTTCGGTAACACTTGTTGAACTTTCGCAAGGTTAATATTCATGCTAAAAGTGATTTTCAGTAATTTTTTCAGAATTAATTATAGAAAAGTTTTTGAAATACAAGCGGAAATGCACGTTTCCCTATATACGCGCATGTTAATTTCGAAAGATTATCACTCAAAAATTAGTGCCGTGAGCAATTATGAAATTTTTAACATAGATTATATATAATACCAAAATAAAATTCTGAAATTTTCAGAAAAATCTATAGAAAATTGCCCAAGTGCAAGAACTACCTTAAGTGCTCCTATGTCTAACCGGCAAATGGCGGACTACTAGCAGTCCATGTACTGTACACTAGGAAAAAAAACTCGTCGTTTTAACCGTAAAATCCGGTTGTGCCAAGTTGATGCAAACCGTGACGTTTCATCGTAAGGTTGACGTTGCTGGCCACGGTGAATTCACCTCGTCAATCCAGCCCCGATTGGCCACGGGGAATCAACGGGAATCCAACGCTGAAACGACCGAATTTGATATATATATAGTGATACAACGGACAAAACACAGTTGACCGTCAGATCAGCATTGGCAGCACACCGGGATTTCCCGTGGCCATGGGGCTGAACTGACGTGAAAGCAGTAGCGTGAAGCAGCCATGTTGAATCGCCGGGATTTTTTTCCCAGTGTATGGTCTGAGGTCAAGTCATATGTAGTGTTCACTAAAAATCGATTTTCATTCGAGTTAACACCGATGTTTCAACATTGAGTTGGCAAAGTTAACATAGATGTAGGGAAAAACCGTTAAATTTAAAATGTAACCGTCAACCGTCATTCAAATTACTTATTGACGTAGATTATTCCATAAATAAATTTTTCTCAACAATCATACGACAACTATGAAAAATTCTAGACATTTAAAGCATTTTTAATGAAAAATTTGTGATTAAAGTCAAAATTTTATAATGAGCGATATATTTGAGTGTTAAAATGAATACATAATATGGAAAAATGAAAATTTCGATGTACTTGATTTTCTTTAAAAAAATGGGCAACTCAACTAAAACATTAATTAATGAATAATTGGCGACTTCGATTTATAATCGACAACATCGATTAATAATCGGCAACATCGACAACATCTAATAATTGGTCGCACCGATTAAAACATCGATTATCATCGATGTTTTAAAAATCGATTTTTAGTGAACACTAGTGATATACATGGCCTATGCGCCATCTTGGAAATTCCTTGCCAAAGTCTCCCATAAGCACCCATCAAAGTTGACGAGCCCTGTTCCAGTTGTTTTCATTTGTTCCAATTTGTTCAATTTGTTCTATTTGCTTGGTTATGATTATTTACAATCATTTTGAACAATTCTGAAGTTTTAGAAGTATTTGTTTTGTACTAGTGCGAAAAAGCGAAAATCGGTGAAAAAAAACGAGAAAAAATATACGTTTGGCTCTCTTAGCAACCTTATTTTACTACTTACAACACTGACACTGACTGAGATATAGAAGACACCAAAAGCTTTAAAAAAATTACATCTATTTCGAAGTTTGTAAAGTTTTGTCAGCCCGGAGAGCACAAAAAACAGGTATTTAAATGTTTCTCAAAAGTATTTGATATCGTTCACGCTTATTATTAGTAGGTTGTAGTAAGTTTTTGAATGAAAAATGAGATTTATATTCATTTTAGGTTAGGTAAAATGTCGGTCCCGCAAAAAACCTGGGAGATGGCGAATAACATCGAGTCTATTAGCAGTTCCGACGAAATTTATCGTTACGATCGCAAAGAACAACAGGACATTCTTGCTGCAAAACCCTGGGACAAGGAGTACGTAAAACTAATGTTTTTTAGTAATGTACAGTTGAATCCGAGAATCAGATTCTGTATATTTATCTGTCTATCTCAAAATAGAACAATATTTCAAAGTTTGTGACTTTCGAATTTTTTTTGTTGCTTATTCATTATCTTTTTTGTGTAATTTTTTAATACATATTAATCATACATATAACAATATGTTGTATTTTAATTTTTTACATTTTTTATTATATATTCTTTTGTATATTATATTTCATATACTGAGAGCTGTACAGCTAGCTACGCATCAAAGACCAATGCGAGAGGTGAAAATTCAAGTTTCGCTATGTTGTACAGTGCGATAGATAACATTGAATTTTAGTATTTCTTTAATGCCTGGTTAGATATGTCACACAGGCCTCTTTTACACCATCTGCCTGTGTGAAATTATCGCCAGTCAGTATGAGAACGTCTAAATCTGGCATGGCTAGCTTTCGTGAGCAAGGCGAAACTTGCTTTACCCGGCAATGTGATATATTGTGAGATGTGGATTTTAGGCGGTGCTATGGGCTCTCAAAAACACACTCCTCTGAAAAACGTCACCTATAAATGTCTTATTTCAGTGCCGTCCCCAAGTGTCTCGATTGAAAGAGCCAGCCAGAGCCCAAACCGATAGTTTAAAATGGCACTGAGTTGATGGCTTATTCGAAGCTCGACGATTTCCACTTGAATAGCCTCCTGGGGTCTAAAACATCGAAATTCGTATATGGTCGTTATAGACCATTCTGGATCCAAATTTTTTTGAAACCTATATTTTACAGAATATTGCAAAACAAGTGGCCTTGCATAGCAGGCAATGCTACTTCATGCTGACTGATGATACTTTCACACAAGCAGACGATATAAAAGATGCTTATATGACACATGCAGCTAGGCCATACAGAAATACTAAAATCCAATGTTGCACTCCACAGCAAAGTTAAGCCTGAATATCCTTCTTTCGTTGCTGCTCACTGTTACGAACACCGGGCAGCTGTGCAGTGTTTTATCTTTGAAGAAACATTCTCTTCTTGAGCAGAAACGAGCATTTTCACAAATGCGGAGTTTTGCGAGCAAGCGTAGTGAGTGAGCAAATTGCTCGAGTAGAAAACGCCAGCAAATGGTCCGTGATACAAAGTGTCTTTCATGCTAGTATGTCAAAAATCATTTTTAGGTGTTTACTTGCTGAAATTTGAGAACATCCTTTTAAAGACGCGATGATATCGCTGTCTCAAGTGGTAATGAAAAAAATTTCTGGGCCACTTGAGATAAAAAAACGTTGCAAGAATTCCCCATTGATCTGTCTTTTACAAACACAGAAAAAGTCTCCCTTCACATTCTTGGTAGCTCCAAGATTGCTCAGCCGTAAATTTGTTTTTCTAACATAGTGAGAGTAATGATTATTAAGTTGATAAAATATAAAAAATTAGAATATAGAAGTACACATAAATTTTTAAAAAATATTTTAAAACTTTCGACTTTCAGGTTACTTCTTATTACCTTCAACTTTGTTTTTTATGACTTACCTTATCACTTTTGTATAACATATTCATTTTATTATATTACTTTACTATGTACTATTTCTGTGGCTTCCAGCCATAATGACGAAACTCACTAACAGCTGTTTTCGAGAAAACCAGCCTTGAAGTTTTCAAAGTGTTTTTCAAAATTCGCAAACTTATAATACTATAAATACAGCTGATGTTCAGCTGTATTCAGCATCAAATTGTTCAAAACAGAAACGGGAAAAACAGTGAGAAAAAGGGTTGTGTGCAGTTGTGTGCGTGAAAATTGCAAAAAACAGCTAAATTGTATAAACAATCGTACCATGCAGTCAAATTATTTATTTATTTTGTGTGCGTAAAATTCTCTGGCTTCCCACCATAACAGAGAAAGTCACGCATATCATAACGTTCAAAATGTCATCAGAATATCATTTCCACTGAGCCTTATGTTATGCCATAAGTGACTTTTTCTGTTATGGCGGCAAGCCACAGACATTATCAAATTCATTTGAACAATGACGGATGAACTGATTCCTTATGCTGAGAAAACGCTGAGTTTTTGTCGTTTCTATACTTTGACGTAAATAGTTTTCAAATTTTACCGCCTTTTTTAGAAACTTCACAACACATGAAAATAAAAACAACCGCCCAATCCAAATTTCTCTCTCCAGGGATATAGGGAACAGTGGCGCTAAATACAAAAATTGAAACAAATGACTCCCCGACAAAATGTTTATTTAAATGATCAATATCAATTCCTGGAGTCCACAACACTCCTTTTGACTCAAATCCTAAATCTAAAAGAATGAACCGAAATAGATTCACTAAATCCTCAAAACATGAGTAAAATAAATTCGCTCTTCGCAGTTCACGAATATACGCTAAAATTAATGCTAGATTAACATAAGCAAGTTCAAATTCCCCGGAATTCCACACAAAAAAGAGATATGACCAAAATTGTCATGTGACAAAAGTTCCAAATTCGACATAAATATATTTTCCAGAATCAGTAAGTGAGCAATATCTTCACTTTATAAAGTAGTCAAATGTCATTTAAAAAGAATAAAATCTACATCATTTAAATCAAAATTTTATCCTAAACGAACACTAGTCGTGATCAAATATCATTAAAATATGTGAAAAACAAAATAATTATCAAAAGTTATCGATAAAATGATAAAATATATGAATTTAAATAATTTCAGAGAATTATTTTGAAATTGTACCTTTAAAATCAAATCATTTTACTAAAAGGATAAAATTTCAATATAAATTGATTTCAGCTCTGCCGAAGAAAATCTAAACTTTTCGATGGGAATTTTCTAATTTTCGTTCAATTCATAAATTAAATTAAATATAAGTAATTTGGATTCATTTTTAACAGATCAGAATATTTTATAGTGAAATTTAAATTTAACTCATTTCTTCATACGTCGGTGACACTTCAAGTTGTCGAATGAAAATTTTGCATTAGGTTCAAAAATTCAAATTATTGAGAAAAATATAAAAAGAATGACAGTTAGATTAATGAAAATTGTCAATCTTGAATTTAGAAACCAAAAATGCAGTCAAAAAGACTTTTGACAAAATCCAAGTTGTCGACTAAAATTCTAAAATGAATTTTAAATCATTTCAAAAAGTAGATAAATTTCAATCCAAAATATTAAAAATGACTCCTATCTGATTGATATCAAATATTTCATTTAAATTTCATTCCAGATTGCTCGTTTAAAATATCCGCTATCGGAAGGTCTCCGAAATCAGATCTCAATTTTTTTTGAGATCAACAAAATTACATGAAAAGATTAATTAACGTGATTTGATAATGCTAGAATTAAATATCATATCGATCAATTACATTAAACCCACATTTTATCATTCAACGAAAAATTCCAAATTGTCGTTCCAAAATTGTATCGAGTTTTTTGGTTATGGTCTTAGACCAATTCAAATTGAGACAAAACGCAATTCTATCCCATGATACCCCAGTTTAAACGAACACATATGGTGCCGAATAAAATTATACGCACATCGATACTAAATGCACATGTAAATAATCACGCACTTGAAGATCAAGAAATTCGACATCTCTTAACACATTATGAAATACCGAAAAATTTTGCAAATGATAAATCGTGGGGTAGACAAAAAATCCAGGGCACGGCGTGCGGGAAAAACTCAGGTAGCAGCAGAGGACGCACAGGAGACCTCCATAACCTCGTAAGGGAACGGCTGCCAGCAGCTGGACATCGATTCCAAGGAAAATGAAAGATCCTCGTCCACACGTAGATTTATGCCATAGAATTAAGGAGTTGTTGAGAGATTTCCAGATGATGAAAATCCCACGCCTAATCTCCTCGAAATTTGCCCATTGAAAAAGTTTCCGAAAATTCAGTAAAATCCACAGCGACCCGCTAAAATGACACACAAAAAACAGCCACAATATATCTCCCGTCACACAAATCATCCCAGACACTCAAGAAAACATGGCACACCAAAAAACCGAGCACTAAAATTTTGCCACTCACCATGTGCTTGTGGGATCAACGACACCGAGAAATCGAAAACGAACGCGATGAATATCGATGCGACTCGTGTCAAGACCAATGCCAAAGTGGCCGAGTCCGCAGTCAATCGAGACGAAGAGCGAGAAAACAACGGAAACGAATGACGCGACCTTTTTTTTCTTCAGAGCGCTTAAAACTTAACTCGAAATTTCAACTGTCAGCAGCCATCATGATCGGCTGAGGCGCCAAAGTTCAAAAACCTTGGGCATCCCGTTACAAGTTCTGTTGTTATGCTGAGAAAAATGCAGTTTATTGGTTATGGAATGTCGATAGAACGAACCGAATGTTGGATATTAGAGTGTCAATTAACATTCTATGGACAGATTAACATTTACAGATATCAAATTTCACATTAACTCAATTCGAAAAAAAGTGAGTTTCGTCATTATGGCGGAAGCCACAGATTTATTGTATTCATATTTTTTTTTTTTTTTTTCAAATACATTGAATGTTATAATGTATAGGAGAGAAAGGTCTTTAGATGCTGTAGTAAGAATAATGTTCAAGAAAAAAAAGTAAACATGGTTCCCTGCATATATGTAATATTCCTATATGGCTAGGAGAGTGAGAGATCATGTCCCCATTAAAAGAGTACGGACGATCCTTTCTCTCTCGAACACAAGATTTTGCGCATCCACGTTGCACATTCAAAACAATAACGGATATATATCTATATATAGCGTACATATATATCATAGCTGGCAGTAGTCAACCAAAACAATAGGTAGTATATCTATACATTTGTCACGTGGTTTGTCGCACATGCGTGTTGATACCATGATAATCCATTTCCATCTCTCTTTAATGGGGACCTCTCAAAGTACAGAGAACAAAGAACTCTGGCCATGTAAGAGTATTACATACATGGTACCTAGGGTTTTGACACCTTAAATCATATAATACATACTACAGACTCTTGCCTACAATTCTAGGTCATTAAGAGCTGTATCAGGTAGTTTTTGGAACTGTAAAGCCGATTCATAGTATATTTATATTCGATAATATACAGGGTGTCCAGAGGTCGCCGTACAAGCGGAAAACCAAGCACTCCTCTGATTTTGAGACTGTTTTTCCTTTGCCATTTTGTTAAATTAGCAATAATGAACGAGTAATTTGCAGCTCGATTTCGGCAGTTTGCAGCCCATCACAGCCGAGATTTTACGGGCGGGAAAGGAATCAAAAAGATGGGACGCCACCATTTACCCGAAAAAATAAAGCCCCGAAAGGGTCATTTGCCAGAATATAAAGAGACCGAAAGCATGAATCTCTGAATCCTGAAGTTCCCTAAATCGCACGAGATCGCTCGTAAATTGCCCCGCTTACCCAATGCGTCGAACGAAAAAAAAAACACCGAAAATCTAACATCCCGAAACATAATTCGGTCGAAATATCGAATGCCCGATAGTGAAAAACCCCGTTTCCTTAAAAACCCGACTTCGCGATCGCCCGAGAACTTACATTTCCTAATAATCAAAACACCGAAAAAACTTTGGATCGAAAACCCAAAAGACCGCCTCCGCATATTCTCGAATCCCTAAAATTTCGATATTTTAAATCTCCGCTAACAAATTGCAGCGAAAAAAAAAGTGACCGATTGTTCAAAGTCACGAATTAATTTGTCACCGATTCGTGGATGTCACGATTTCACAAACGCAAAAAAGTCCAAAAAGACGAAAAAAAAATTTGCCCTCTAATACAATGTCCCTCCAAGACGTTAAACCGAAAAAACAATGTGAAAGAAAATTTTATGCAACGAATTGGCAATACCTCGAACAAAATAAGTCCTGAAATGGCATATCCCAGTAAATTTTTTCCCCGACATTTTAATAAGCCTAATCGCTGTTTCCCCGCACGCGCGATGCTCCGCGAAGAAAAGAGAACGACAAAATATTTCGACGATCAGCCATCCTTCCGAGAAATTATTTCCCCTCCTCCGCGAAGCCCCGAACGGGGAAGGTTGAGAATGGTCAGTGCTGCGATGAGTCATGCTCTCGAAAAAATAATTGCCCGAATACAGATTGCCCTGCAAGCTCGAAGGCCCGAATGGATAGAGACACGAAACTTGATAATACCGAAAGTTCATTTGCTAGAAAAACTGAAGGGTCGAAAATATTTTTCACATCCACAGTTTTGAAACCCACGTTCTACAGTTTTTAAATGGGGTTTTCCATTTTGAGTTGATTCCATGTTGAGTTCAGAATGATTGTTAAGGTTGTCCTGCAGCTAGGGTCGAATAATGAGAATTCGATCAAATTTCATATACAGATAGTTTATGGCGCCTTTCATCATCTCGTAAAAATTGAAAAGTAATCTCGCCAAGGTTTTCGAGCAATAAGTGCTCATAGTTAAGGAAAAATGCATGGGAGTGCGTGAATTTTCACTCCTTCTTCTCCAATAGTATATTTTTTAGCTAGGGGCAAAAACAGCCGTTCAGAGCTCTCCGACTAAATCGAGAGAACGTTTAATCCGATTAACTCGAGCTCGGTAGGCGCAGACCTGTACATTTAAAGGGACCGTACACGTAGGTTTTAAAAAATGTTTTCTAAGAAACATTTTTTATTGAGACCTCAATCGAGAGAGTACGGTCTTGGATGGTCTTCAAGCTCGTGACTAATCCGCGTCACGGTGAATTATCTCCAATAAAATCGAGGTACTTGTGTATCAAAAATATTGTATTTATAATTACTATGATACAGAAGCAATGGGAGGAATGGGGTGGCTCTTCTAAATGAATTAAATGGCTGGCATCCAAAAGGGGGCAACCCTCATTTTTCTTCTTTTACAGGAAACCTGGAAAACTTTCGTATTCTCCAATTTAACGGCTTTTTTAATGACAAAATAAAAACCACTTTTAATGACTCTCCGATACACACTGTCCAGAAATCTCAGTTCATTATATGCACAATTGTGCATTCTCTAAGTATTTTTGTAACTCGGTGGGGTAACCCCAAGGTAACCTAGCGACTGAAAGGGGATAACCCACAGATCGCGGGTACTTTTACTTTTACTATAGAAATTAATATGATTCTCACGTTTCTTCATAGTAATATAGTATAAACATTGAGGTTTTTTAAAAGTTATTCTGTAATAAAACGGTTCACTTGCAACATTTTACTAGTAGATTTTCCAAGCTCAATACATTTTAATAGTTCTCTCTGCTCTGCGCCGCTTCTCTTTTGATCACATTTTCTCAGCCAATTTTTACTATGAAAAGGTGAAAATTATACCACATTTTTCATAAAACTACGCTCAACAATAAAATTTTTTGCATCGAACATAAAATGGCAAAAAAGTATTTATAAAAAGCAATAATTTGAAAGGCACTCACTTTCCGGAACAATTATTAACACATCACTGTCAACGTTAAACGTGATTCCGACAAAATCGGCTGATTTGCGGGTTCACTAAACCATGAGTCTCAACTTTACGCCCCTGAATAGCAACCTAATGCTCTATATTTTTTTAGAACCTCGGAAAAAGAACAAGAAATTCAGAATTCCCATAAGACGTAACAAGGGGTTATCCCGTTTTGGCCGCGAGCGAGGGCTTGGGTTACACCCATGGTCTACTTTCACCATTCTTGAAAAAAAAAAAACTAGTTTTCGAATTTCTCCAACATTTTTACACTTGCATTGTTTTAAACAATTCGAAAATGCTAAAAAGTCAATTTCGAAAAAAATGTGGGTGACCTCTTTTCGACGCCAGTCATTCAATTAAAGTTTATGCAAAAGATCTATTTTAGATCACAATACGTTTCCTTTACAACAGTGTTGGGGGACTGGGTTTTGTTCAAGTAGACTGGGGTATGAGTAGGGCCTTGATGCCACAGAAATCCCAGGTTCCTTGCTCGTTTCCGCGTACCCCGGGCTGAGCAATTTCTAGCGACAGGGTACGCGGAGACGAGCGGGGAACCTTCAATTTCTAGGACGTCAGAGCCCCACTCAACCAGCGCGAAAGACGAAAACGAGCCTGTCCCCCAACACTGCTTAACAAGTTATAAAAGCGGAAAGGTGAGTGACTGGAAATGTTCGATTCCAGAATTTTTAAAAATAAAACTCGCCATGTATGATCATGTTATAATTTTAATGTAAGAAACCTTTGACAATAGTACATTACCTCATAGCTAAGGATGTGAGAATTTGGCGAAACGGCGAAATAATGGACCTCAGCTTTGCTTTGGTCCATTATTTTGCCGTTTTGCCTAGGAGCACATCCGTGCTTGTTACGTGAGATATTTTACGCCATGATAACCGAAAAGTCACTTCGAAATGTCAGTTTTGAGGTTAAAATGGCGTAAAACTTTTTATGCGTAACCATATCATTTTACATACTCTAATGAATATTAGCCCCCTACTGAGAGTACACGTAAGACTTGTTTTTTTTTTTGCTCAATAGCTCTAGGTAAAAAGACTTTTAAAGCAATTAGTTTGTTAGAATGAGTATTTTAAGAATATGATAGTTCTCATTTTTATCATAAGTACCAGTATTTCTTATTTTCGTCTAAATTTCCAAGTGATTAAATTTTTATTTTTATTGGAATTAAAAAAAAAATTTTTTTTATTTGAACTCAGCTTTCACTTAACCTACCTCGAATTCGTTCTCAAACCTTTTTTTCACACTATAATATTTGATGAACGAATTACAGTTTAAAAGATAAAAAAAAGTCATCTTGAAATAGTGACTTTTTTTGAAACTAAAGAAGTTTGCGGTGAGAAAATTTATGGTTGTAGTAAATGATTGTTGAAAAAGAATTTTCACAATTGTACGCTCGATCAGCCCTCGGGAACTTCCTATCTCCGCAGTGTATTAATTCTGCCGAAGCAACAACTCCAAAATGAACTAGTACCAAGAGATGGCGCTGTCGCGCTGGAGGAAAAAATTAGCTTGTGGAGGGTTAAGAGGAGCGTGGGGTCAGCAGGGATAGTAATGAGACCGGTTGATGTTTTCCCCACTTTCCCCTTATTTGAAAGCGCGACCTAGGGGAACATTGCGGCTGAATGGGGCTGAGCGTGTGGGAGATGAATAGAGATGAAAAAAAACTGGTTTTCCAAGAAAATCTGGCCGATTTCGATGTTCAACTCTTCAAGCTGTTCAAGTGCATTGGTGTACATTCAATTCATCTAATTCATCACCTCCAATTTATTCTTTTTAATTATCAGATATTTTATTTCAAACCTTCACCGCTCTCCTGAAAATTTTTCCATCATGTTTTATTTGATTATTGAAATTACATTATCGACTATGACGGTTTCATAGTGCGTGATGAAGTTCTTCGAGTTTGGTCAAAAATAAAAAAAAGTAAAGAAACAGGCGATGGAAATAATAAATATAGTGAATATATTATGCATGGTGCTCATGATACTAATATCTTCTAAATACTGTAAATTAGTATATCTTTTTTGATTAGCAAAACATTTTGTTTTATATTTTATCCAAATTTTTCAACCTTATTGGAATTTTTTGTGTCTTGGAAAAAATGACTTTTTATTAAATTTTTCAAACGATCCCTAATTTTTGTTCTTTTTTTCATTTTTTTTTACATAAGTTCTTGATTTCCCAAATGATTAAAAATTGTTTGAGTTACTAATATTTACAAATGTTCTGAAATTTCCAGAATTTTCTGGAAAATTTCCTGTTTTATAAAAATTAAATCTTCAGAACAGGCGCATAGCCAGAAAAATGTTTTTTTTTTTGGGGGGGGGGGGGGGTTTCCTGAAGCTGTTGCTAAGTATTAAATACAGGTATTCTATGTTTTTTCTATACATCTTTTATGATGTATTGTATTTTTTTTTTTTTTTTTTTTTTTTTTTTTTCAATCTAAGTTGAAAAAACTAGTTCCTTGATGATAATTTTTTTATCACTGATATAAATAATATGGATGGTGAATAGTCGCCATATTTGTGTACCTCTTAGAAGCCATATTGATTGCAGTATTCGGTTAGCAGTTATAGTGACAGGATCTGTTCTTGACCAATCAGCAACGGTATTAGCGGCAGCAGTAGTATGTGTTGATTGGTCGAAAAAAGAACGGGATGGAGCGGTTACAGCTAGTGTGATACAGGCATAATACGGGCATGCGCTTGTGAATAATTTAAAATTATCAGTAAAATTATGATAATAACATATTTATTCCATTTTTATTCAACAAATTTATTTTATATTACTATGAAATAATAAATAAAATTCAAACATGCTATTATTAATTTTATAAATATACAATTATGAATAAATGTTAAGTATTTTAGAAATTTATTCATATTTAGTAGAATTCATTACTGAAATATTACAAAAAATCCTACATTTACAGCGTTGGAAACATTTTTTTATGCATTGGAAAATCTCAGATGCAAAAAAATGCACCCAATTTTTTCAACAATTCCTTCCGTTAAATTACTGTGGCGATCTTTTACTATATATTTTGGTTTGATTTATAACATATTTCAACAAAATTCCATATACACATTGCGCAATTAAAGTAACAAGATATATTTAGGTATTAACTGTTGTGATTGTCTACTGTAATTTGAATTTCGCGCTCAAATTCTACCCAAATACTGCACTTCATATGGCTTTCATTAGGTACACTTTTGAGTGCGTTGGAAATGGCTATCCGCCATCCATATTCTTTATATCAGTGTTTTTTTATTTATTCAACAATATGTAAGAAAATTATGTGAATGTCCTCATGTACAAATCATAGAAGAATGTCCATCCTTCTCAATGATTTGGACATTTTATCCAAGATTTCATCGAGCGTCGCTTCTATACTTGTCGATAGGAACATGCTTAAAAAATGGCTTGTGGCATAACCATAAGCAGCACATTTGTCTCTTAACTAGCTCTTGTAGAAGTCTTTACTCTGAAATACTCTCAAGTGTAACTTTATTCTTGCATCGCTAGTTCTTAACTCTGGCTCTAGCTTGATGTAGTTAGGAAATCATCTGCATCTGTCTTAACTGTCTCTTAACTAATACGCAGTTTTACAGACTTTCAGTTTTCACTTAACTAGTTCTTTACTGAAACACATCGTTCAGTATTATAACTCTCTATGCGCTAGAAATAGGCAAGAGAATTGAACAGGTGCGCATTTTGCCCAGCACTTCTTTTCGTCGCAAGTTCTATTCAATACTTGATGATAGATACTTGTAAAATTGATATTTCTGCAAGATGCATATCCTTCCCATGGTTTTCAGGGTTCCTGATAATAAATTTAGAATTATATGTGGCATGGAACGACAAAATGGACATGATGACCAAACTCGTCTTGGCTTACTTTTTTATCGAGTTGGATATTGTTCCCAACCGGTTTTAGTCCATAGGTCACTTTTGTCGTTCCACGACACATATTTGCAAAATTAATGTTTTAAAATATTTTTTTTTAACAAATTTTGAATTAAACTTCAATTATTTGCATAAAACTTGAATGGTTTCTATGATTTTTTGGTAGGCTGATTACGAATCTGGCATTATATTAGGAAAAATTATTTATTTAAACCTTATTTTCAACAAATATTTGCGTGATTTGAGTTTTAGAAGCATAAATGCGCTGTCTGTAATTTTCTGGACAAATCATCATGAATTTGGTATGATATATTCATAATCATAACATTCATTTTTAACAAACTATTGCTTAAAATGATTATGTACAAAAATTAGATTGTTTGGAAAATGCATATGCTTTTTTTAGGTGTTCGGTATGATCATAACAGATCTTGCGTTAGATTTAAAAAAATGATTTGATTCAACTTTTTTTCCCAAACACTTGGTAAACTGAAGTTTTCGCAAAATGCAAATGCTTTTTATGGTTTTCTCTGCTGCTGATCATAAAGCGAGTGTCTCATTAGCAAATTTTATGTGTAAAATATTCGCTGAAACACACCATGCATAAAAATTTAATTGTTTGCAAGATGCATACATTTACATTATAGTTTCTCTGTCTTCGGGAAAATTCGGGAGATTCGGAATTCTGAGAATACGGGAATCGAGGCATATTTGACACGCTGAAAGAAAAAGTGATCTAAAAAAAGAAAGCTCAGAGAAGCGAGGTAAAAAAGGGCGACCGCGCAAGCTGCGCTAAGAAATACGGACAACAAAATCGTGTCAAATAAGCGAGGGGGCGATCCCCCACTTTTTTCCTGTTGTCTCGAAGCTTTCTACTACTGTTCTTCCATTCTCCCTTCGTTCGCTTCGTCACGTTTATGCGGCCTTGGGCCTGGAGGAGAAATCCGCGATTCCTTTTCTTTGCGAATTCAGCCGTCTGATCCTAAAAAACTTGTGCGGCAACAACTAATTACTATGTTCATGTTCAGTGTTGTAGAATATGACTTTTTGATAAATTTTGCAGTTTTTGAATGAATCTCACTGTTGTAGATACGTTTTACCGATTGGAAATAATTTTACAAATTTGAATAAATCTTACGAATTTAGGTGAATTTCACGAAATAAGATATTCCTTAAAAATTAAAGCGAATTCAACAAGAAAAAGTAAAAGAATTGTACAAATTGAGGTGAATTTAACAGTTGAAAGCCAATTTTACGAGTTTCAGTTAATTTTCCGAGTTCAACTAAATTTGACAATTTGAAGTTAATTTTAGAAACTGATGCATATTTGAAAGTTTTAACTCAATTTCACGATTTTAGGTGAATTTCGAAAAAAGATAGTTAATTTACTTATTTGGCCGAATTTAACAAGAAACTTATGTGTATTTTGTCAATTAGAATTTACTCGAATTTGTGGAATTCATCGATACTCATAAAATTACTTTTAATTCGTGAAATTTGCTTTAACTAGTGAAATTGACTCAAATTTGCAAAATTTACATTAACGCGTAAAATTTACTGCAATTTCTGTAAAATTCACGTAACTCTATATAATTTACCTAAGTTCTTAAAACGTTATTGTATTTGTGAAGTACGCCTAAATTTGTAAAATTCACCCAAATATGTACATTTGATAATAGCTTCTTTCGGAATTTACCTATAATCGTGAAATTGAGTACGATTCGTAAAATTTACATAAATTTCTCAAATTTACTGAAACTAGTAAAATTGACATAAATTTCTCAAATACACTTGAACTAGTAAAATTCAGTTATACTCGTAAAATTAACTTTCACTCGTAAAATTTGCTGTAACTCGTAAAATTGACTAAAATTTTCATAATTTACTGATACTTGTAAAATTCACCTAGATTTGTGAAATTCACTTAATATTGTAAAATTTACTTGAATTCGTGTAATTCACTAAAATTTGTGACATTTACTTTCTTCAAAATTCACATATAATCGTAAAATTGTACTTACAATTGCAAGACGTGCATAAGTTTCTCAAATTGACTTAAATTTGGAAATTTACTAAAACTTACAAAATTACCTCAGATTCGTGAAATTTGCCTTAACTTGTAAAATTTATCGTAATATGTGAAATACACCTAAATTTACATGATTTACCTCAAATTGTAGAAAATATACTTTAATTTTTAAATCGTACTTGAATTTGTTAAAAGTACTTGCGTTGTTCAAAATTCATCTAAAATCATGAAAGTTGCGTTGAATTTGTAAAATCTACTTAACCTTGTAAAATTCATTCCAATTCGTAAAATTTGCTGCAACTTGTGAAATTTACCTGAATTTGTTTAGTTTAATTTAAGGTATGCAGTTTACTTACATTTACAAAATATACTTTAATTTATAAAAATGTACTGAAATTCGTAATATTTACTCACTTTCTTTGAAACTAAATATCGTAAAAATTGAGCTACATTCATTAAAATTACTTTAATTTGGGTAATTTACTTTAATTTGGAAAATTTACTCAAACGTAGAAAATTTTCTTAAACATGTCAAATGTACCTTAATTTGGAAAATTTGCTTGAATTGTAAAAGTAACTTAAATTTGCGAAATTTACATAATTTTGTAAGGTTCAACTAAATTTCTTAAATAAACTTGTATTTGTAAAACTTACTGAAATTTGTGAAATTCACACAAACTAGCAAAATTCACTCAAATATGTAAGTTAACTATCTTTTTTCGAAATTCACCTAAAATCGTGAAATTGAGTTAAAACTTTCAAATATGCATCAGTTTCTAAAATTAACTTCAAATTGTCAAATTTAGTTGAACTCGGAAAATTAACTGAAACTCGTAAAATTGGCTTTCAACTGTTAAATTCACCTCAATTTGTACAATTCTTTTACTTTTTCTTGTTGAATTCGCTTTAATTTTTAAAGAATACCTTATTTCGTGAAATTCACCTAAATTCGTAAGATTTATTCAAATTTGTAAAATTATTTCCAATTGGTAAAACGTATCTACAACAGTGAGATTCATTCAAAAGCTGCAAAATTTATCAAAAAGTCATATTCTACAACACTGAACATGAACATAGTAATTAGTTGTTGCCGCACAAGTTTTTTAGGATCAGACGGCTGAATTCGCAAAGAAAAGGAATCGCGGATTTCTCCTCCAGGCCCAAGGCCGCATAAACGTGACGAAGCGAACGAAGGGAGAATGGAAGAACAGTAGTAGAAAGCTTCGAGACAACAGGAAAAAAGTGGGGGATCGCTCCCCTCGCTTAATTGACACGATCTTACTGTCCGTATTTCTTAGTAGTGATGGGCGATACATAAAAATGTATCGATATTTCGTATTGATACGTATCGGCAACGTTTGTATCGATACCATAGAAAAATCAAATCAAAGTATCGATACATTCGTATCCGTAAAATGTCCTTATTACATAGGTATTGCTCAGAGCAGAAATGCACTGTAGCCAATGTATTTAAATGAGCTATAGTGCATTTTTTGTCTCACAGCGAGTCATATGCGAACTCACATATTTTTTAATTTTTTTAATGGACGTTTTTTTACCTTATCTTACTGATATTCGAAAAATTTTCATATCATTGAATTGATAACTTTCGATCATTAAATATTATTATAAGAATTTGAATCATGATATTAAAATTGAAATTTAAATATTTTTCCTCGTAAAACAATCTAAAATTTTTCATTAGTAGATTCACTGTTAAAATTTTTTGTAGTTGTTATGGGGTTCCGGGATTTAGGAACCAAGACTTTTCCACATAGTCTAATACTTCTTTATTCGCAACAGTTTATGAAGTCTTGACAACGAGTCGTGCAGCACAATTTCTGTTTTTAACCACAACAAGTTCAACAATTTTATGCGTTCTTGAAAAACGAGTCACACGGCACAATTTCAGTTTTTAATCACAACAGTTTTCAACAGTTTTTGCATTAAAAACGAGTCTCACAAGAATATTACGCTTTATAAATTGGTACGCGTCGCGAGAATGAGTCGCACAGAAGTACTGGTAACCAACTGAACCAACTGACTGACTCGGACAAAAACGTCCCGTTTTTATACAGTGCCGATACGTAGAAGAAGAGTCTTATCCTAAATCATTATAGCGAACAATCTTTCATTTCAAAAAATAGAATCGTTAGAGAACATTTATCATACAATATTCGAGCCAAAAATAGAACTGTTAATAGATAATCTCGATGTACATTCTTTACTTTCGAAAATAAAACTATTAATGAATCGTTTAGCTCTGAAAAATAGCCTAATCTACTGCAAAGGAAACGACTCAAAGATAATAAGAAAAAAAAACTGATGCAATATTCTTTAATATTGCAAAAGCTTGAAAAATAAAATAAAAGTCATATAGGGACATTACAGTAGTTAAGAAAGTAATTATCTCAGTTACAGATTTCGAATAAATATTGAGAATTTCTCCTTTAACTATTCTTATGTCTCAATACTTCCAGAATATATCATGTAAAAACATTTTTTTTTTTCAAATAGTTATTTCAGGAAAATCAGCAAGAAATGTGAGATACTTGAGTTGCAAACAAATCATTTATTATATTCAGTTTAATATAATAACATTTTACCAGAGTACGTAAAATATGAACCTTTTTTTTACGCTCGTAGTCTCATAATACTGTGCAATTTGCATCACATTTGTTTCTTACTCTATAGTCGTCTAAACCCTTTTTAAGGCCACAATAATACTATTATTGCTCATTATTTTCTCCTTTACTGAAAGCCCTTCACTCTTCTACTGTACTTTCTAATATTGATAATTATAACCAAACTATCGACTAATTGTTAATAATAAACGATTGAGGTCACTTGTCAATATTTAAAAACTCCTATTCAAAATAATATTATGATAAAAGTAAACCAGACTGACTATAAAAATTGTATTTGGGTAACCAGCAGCACGCCATTTGTTGTTGTTTTTCGGTTGTTTTTCGTATATCACATCACTACAGTTCTAGCGAAGAGAAAAAATCGCACACATAAAAGGCACCTTTATAGTATAGGCAGCCACAGCCAATCAGCGTATAACCCTAGTGTATCGATACAGCTTGCCCGCATCGATGCTAAGAAATATCAGATATCAAAGTATCGATACTAAATATCGGAGTATCGATTCAAAAGTATCGATACTTTAAGGTATCGATACTGTATCACCCATTACTATTTCTTAGTGCAGCTTGCGCGGTCGCCCTTTTTTACCTCGCTTCTCTGAGCCTTCTTTTTTTAGATGGCTTTTGTTTTCAGCCTGTTATTTGTTATTCCGAAATGTTCTGTTATTTCGAGAAATCCGGGATTTTAACAACTTCGTCAATTCAGGAAAACTTAAGGTAAAAAAGCTGTAAGAAGACTAGAGAATTCGAGATTTGGAAAAGTTTAGGAGAATATCTCAGAAATTCTGAGATCTTGAACAGTAAATCAACCTTCAATTACTACAATGGGTCCTGTAGGACCCAGAAAATGGTAAGAAATTCGGAGGTTGCGATTGAAAGCGAATACATGTTGGAAATCTAAGATTTTTAATGCATGTATGTATACAATAATGTTTATACGTGAAATTTCAGAATTTTGTTTTTGAGTTTATATTAGACCATTATTTTTACAGAAGGAGATAAGTATTAAAGAAGACTGCTACAAAACCTAGTACAGAGGCATCCATAAGCCCTTCAAGTTTTTTACCTCACTTAAGTCAGGAGATAAGTTTTAGTAAACAGTTGGAATCCAGAGTAAAGACTGCTCTAAGAGAGCCTGGGCTGCACTTATCTTATTAGCATATGTTTGGGACTCACATATGTAATTAAGGAATTATGCTAAATAAGGAATTCCGGGGGAAAATATTAGGAGAAAATATTATAATTTCCTAGACTGCCTCTGTAGCTCTAAGTGGCATTGCCACCTGACTGCAAAAGCGGGGAGGTTGCGTGTTCGAATCCTGCCTGTGCCCAGGATTTTATTTTCCCGAGAAATAACTTCTTAGGAGTCGGGGTGGATTCTAGCTCACACCCGCTTTCTTGCCACGGGGTTTTCCATGTTTTCCCCCGTGGGTCGATAGCGGGCATCGTGCTTAAGTCGACGTGAATACCAAGTACAGTAAGAAGTCGGTCCGTGGCCGCAGGGCATGGGATAAGAAAAAGAAAGAAAACCGGATAAGAAAAAGGAGGCGTTACCACCTTGAGATAGGCCACGCTCAAAGCCCCTCTGAGTTGGGGGATGAGTATTAGGAAATTTAGAAAAAAAAAAAAAAATTATAATTTCGTCAAAATATTAAAATAAAGAAACCTTTTAGACTAGAAATGGGTATATAAACTCGGGAATTTTGTCATTAAATCAGTTCCATCTGAACTCGAATACGCTCTTGCAGCCTTCTTTACGCTCTCGAAGCCCTCTTTGCTCATAGAAGCCAATAGAAACCGCTCGCAGAAGCCACTAGTAAGTCCGTTTTTATATCTATTATAAACTGTGAAAATTATATTTGAATATAAATGAATATATATATATATATATATATATATATATTCTCGTATCACCCAGTCGTCCATTTACCAGTGGATTTTTGATGTTTAAATATTAAACATCTAACGGTTACCCTCTTTTATTCAGATTTTTTTCCTACTCAAAATAAGGCCATCGCCAGATCAATCTTTCTTTCAACTTAATTATTCCTCTTTGCATTCTTTAACATAAGTTTTCTCCCTTCTCCTTAAGTGCACCCTTAGGCCTTAGCCCTAGAGAAGGAGTGTGTTCGGTTGGCTGAGCGGAAGGGCCTAAGGGGGAACGGCCACGAAAGTGCTTTCACCGCCAAGGGTTTGGGGTGGCTTTGGGTCAAGCTCCAGTGGGCTCGAGGACGTTTCGCCCTCAGACCCTACCATCCCCACACTGACCCAGACGACATAGTGAATTGGTACGTCTCATCGACATTCGGCGTACCAATATACACTTATCCGAGGAAGATCCGGATACAGTGTGAGGCTTGTGGTCACCTCAACCACCACTCTCACGCCCCTCGTCTGGTGGAGACGTCCGTCAACCCTCGGCGGGCCTCCCCTAGAAACCCTCGCCTCCATAAACCGACAGCACCTCATCCCCCTCCTACTCAACTTTCTCACTACCCCACATGGGTATATGCTCCACCACCCCCGCCTCCTCTCCCGATTGCCGACATCCCTTTGCCTGACCCCCCTCAGGTGGATGCCGAGTCCCCTTTTTCTCCATTATCGGACCTCTTTCCCCCCTACTCACCCGACCCTGATATCCTCCCTCCTCTGTTTCCTACCTCGTCAAAGGGTTCTGACAAGACAGAGGTACACTCGTTCGCCGAATTTATGAACTGCCGCTTTTATGAACACGAAAGTCGCCGAATTTATGAACACTTTCACCTCCCACCCGTTAGCCGCTCGGAGAGCACGCAACCGAAAGTCAGGCGCGTAACTAGCGTGGAGCAACCGGGACTGCTGGAGTAGCCTCTTTATAACAGCAACAATATAAAACGACCTTTTTTTTTTGTAAACAATGCTGTTCAAAATGCTTGTTGTAGCATGCATATGTGACGAGGTTATCGAACGTGTCTAAAATGAAATATCTTTCTTTGCATCGATTCAAGTTATGATTTTATTTACTTGATAATTTCTACACATTATACGATCTATTTACAACAAACTCCATATAACTATAATTGTTTATAAAACATTTTTCTGGTGTACTTAAATATTTTTTCATATCATCAAAATGAAGTTGAACTCTTTCCGTATGTTTTCAAATTCCATGTAATTATAATATTAATTTGATTTTTCGTCAAGTATTTTTTTTTATTAGCATTTTATATTTTGCATAAAAAGTCAAGAACATTGATTTTATTGTTCATAATTATTGTTTTAAGTTTGCATTATTTATATATGTATTATATCTTTTTCAGAACTCAAAACAAGGAAATAAACATTCAGTTTTTTTATTCATTTCAATTAGAACATGAAAATTGATATATAGAGCATTACCACCATGATATGACATTAAAAAACATATACCTGAAAAAATTTATTTATTGATATGAAACATTTGCATGAAAATATGGAATGTAAATATAAAAGTCAACGTGAACAAATAATTTTTTTTTTTCTTGATAAAAAATCTTGCCAGGCAATCGAATTTAAATACTGCAGCTTGTCTATGTAGAAAAATTATTTATATATCAGGTTCCGCTAACGCTGGAATAAATAAAATCAGAAAATACATTCAACAAACTACCAACCTATATGCTGTAAAAATATTCTCGAGATAACGTTGTAAAATTATCCTGGGATGTAATTGGATGTAGAGAATTAAAAAGTTTATGAATCAGAAATATGGAAAGGAACTTTAAATAGATCAAACAGTTTCGAATGGAACTTATAAATATTTTATTGCACACATCAAAAACATGTTTTTTACATTTTTGCACAATTTTTCTGATTTTTCAAAACATAATACAGGGTATTGTAAAAAAACTTCCAATTAGGATGTTTTTGAGTAGTCACTGCTCATCAGATCGAAAATGCTATTTCGAACTTCAACCAAGGCCGAACGTTGTGACCCTGACAAATTCAAATTTGCTCGACTCCACGATAAAATTAGCTGTGTAGCTTTTAGGACAACACTCGCATCAGGTGGTTCCTCGGAGATGGTTTCTTCATCGTTTCTTCGTTTGATAAATTGTTTTCCTCTGCTTCCGGAATTCCTGTAACCGAATCCACGATTTGCTTGTCGTTCAAGACTTGGAAACAGGACAGATGCTGCTCTCCGTCCAACCATTCTGCAACGTCCTGAGAAGAAATCTCGTTTGATCCGGGAACACTATTCAGTAGATGCTGAAGCTCTCTGTTGCAAGGAGACCTCACAGTGACCGATGTTGTTTTAGCCCAAGGCATCAATTTGTTCCAAGCATGCCGTAGAGTATTTTCTGTAAAGATACTCCAAGCTTCTTTCAAAACTCTCATGCAAGATAACACATCCCATGACTTGACAAACTTCAATATAGCATTCTTCTCAGCGAAATTCTGATCTAAGGCTGTATGCAGAAATTCGGTCTTATAATGCCTTTTGAGAGCTGATGTTGTTTGATGCAGTGACTGGTTGTCTGAGAAAAGGCATGAGTAAATGGAGCCCTCGTAATAATTATGAGAAAAGAGTCGTCTGAATCGCGAAGCCCTTCTGATTTCTTCTAACACTCGCGAAGTGTCTACAGGACACAGAGAGATCCTTTCTTTAAAAGACGGAATTATCAACAAGGGCTGTTTACGATTCAGGCCAGAAATTGTATGTCTATCCGTAATTTTGATCCTTGCCTCGTCATTCAAAAAAGAAATATTCTCTACTCTAATGAAAAAAAAAAAGCTTGAACTCTTTGGGCCGTAGGAAGAGCCAAAAGAACCAGCAGTTTTTTTAGATGATTTTTCGAATGACAGTCGAAGATTAAATACCATCGTGAAATGTGATCCAGAACTCTGATTGGAACGCAGGCCTGGGTGGTTTGCCCACCGCGATTCCTTTCATATATCTTTTTGCCAAGAGATCTTGACCAATGCTACTCGCGGTTATCAATGATACAGCAGAGCAATACGTGTTCAATGAGCTGTAAGACCCTAAATTTGTTGAACACTTACTCGAAAAGTCCGAGACATATTCGCGAGGTGGGTAAAATAACGAAATATTAGACTCTTGACACAATTCCCACCAACGTGCAATAGGACAAAAGATGGTCATTAATAATACTTTTAGTAATTAACTATTTTTGGATTACTAAATACTTGTAATGATCCAATCATGATTATTTGATTACTTGTAATTGAGTATCTCAAAAAAATGCACTACGGGAATACATGTATTTGATTAATCCGGAGTAGCACGCTACAAGTATTCCAGTAATCCAGGAGAAGCGCGCTACTTGTATTTCGGCAATCCAAAAAGTAGTGCGCTACTTTTATCCGGCACACCCAACCATGATTATTTGATACTTGTATTTCAGTAATTCACAACTTTGATTGTGGGAATACATTTATTCAAATAATCATAAAGTAACATAAAAGAAAATTGGTTTTTTCTATTCTAAGAATCAATCAATAATAGCTCAGTCTTTAAAATTTTTTCACTCGCTATCAAAGTTTTCTCCCCGATTTTGAATCGATGTATGTTCCGTTTGTTGATACGTTTGTGAAAAATTTATCAACTGTTTAAACAATTAAAAGTGATCAACGAATTCCTGACAAAAGCTCAGGTTGGTTTTTTTTGTACTTTTTCTCGTCGGAATGCCTTTCCATTTTTCGTACCAAGAAATTTTTTTTTCATCAGTTCCAAAACTTTCTAACTTATAAATTTGACCTGTCACTTGAGTTGCTTCTCGCTAGCAATAATAATTATCCGACGAATCTTCATATATCTTCAGTTTTGAATGATAATAATATTATGATATTTGTTTTCTTGTTTTCTTCATTATAATACTTTTTTTTCTGGAAGATTCACATGTGGCTGTTTATTCTGCAATAGCCGTGCGTTTTTAAACAGCGTGACGTTTTTAATTAATTTTGCGATTTCGCAACTTCTAATTTTTCGTCTCAAAACTAACTACGCCCTCTAAAGCGATCGGGAATTTCGTAGAATTATTCATACTGCTGAACATCTACATTAATTTTAGACAATAATATTCACTTCCCTTCTTTGTTCAAGAGATTACCGATTGTTTAAACAACAATCAATTATTTAAACAACCAGAAATAGTTTAAACTATTATCGATTGTATGAACATTTATTTATTTTTCGAACAAATGTTGATTTTTTAAACAATTATATAATTGTATATACGATTGACGATTGTTTAGATAATTTTTTTTGATTTGTTGAAAAAATTTCATATTGTTTTAAGAATTTTCTATTGCGTAGAAAACTATCAATTGTTGAAACCATTTCTCGGTAATGAAAAAATGTGTGACACTCATTTCGGGTACAAAATTTTCCTGAACCCTAGTACCTCGAAATGGCATTTTTTACTGCAAAATTAACTTAATTGCTATTAAAAATACCAAATACTACGTAAAAGTACGACGGACAGTGATCTGCGGAAAACTGCTAGAAAAATACCTAAAAACCCTCCTGTAAGCTATTAAGTTCCTACAGAATATAAATTTTTTTTTACTCGCTACTGCCTAAATATTTCTAGCTCGCCTATCGTGTCGGAAACTTTTTTCATTTATTTTGAGAACCTGTTATATTACCTTATAGAATAGGCATTTTTTTTTTATAGAAAGGAACCGCGTGAGTCCCCGTAGTAGAGCAAGGAGCAATAAAATTTTTTCTCCTCTTTGTCCTCATGAAGAGACGAAAGGCGATCGTATCCAATGAAAAATGAAAGCAATCACCAGGGGGGCCCAAGCTACTCTTGTAACGCCGCGTTAGAGTTTCTCAGTAACAGCTCTGACGGATAAAGGTTCGTACTTGAAATCATCCGAGATCGTCCGCTTCTCCTCTTGTCTCATTTTGCGAATGTGGGGTTTGGCGGGGATAGGGCCTCGAGCGGTGGGCGGGCGGGAACGGGAGGGAACCCGTTCACGACAGCTAAGAGCACTCTCCAACTCTCTCTCTTATCTCTCCGTGTCTCTCCTCTCCCATTGCCTCCTACTACCAGTGCATAACAATCCCCTTATTACTCCTCTCGAGGAATGTAGGGGAATGTGGGGGAACGCAAGGGAGTGATGGTGGAAGAAAACTCTAACGATTTCTCGTTTGGTTCGGGTCCCCCTGACTATCATTATCCTCAACCGACTTCGAAATAGTATATTGCATATCAAGGGGGAGAACCGTCTTTTCACGCGCGACAGCAACATTGCCGGAACGAGTGAACCAGTGTCCCCAGACTGCATGCGCGTACCCTCCGTACCTTCGACACAGACGCAGGAGCTGACGTCACGTATACGTAAGCCCCTCCAAGCTCCTCGCGTCGAGTCGACTGAAGAATTGTGAAGAATAGGAGAAAGAATGTTTGCGAGCCCTACTGCTGTGCGGCGATCGGGGAATCTCTGAAATATGATAATTAAGACTCTCCTTTTTTCAAATGAGAAAAATCAGCTTCCGAGCTAGGAGTAGAAGTTGTCGGCTTTTTAAAGGCCCAATACAGTTATCAATTCATGACCTATGGTTGAAGTGTACAATTGCAAGTTTATTATGTCATCAAAATAATAAAAATCATTGTCTAACGTTATCAAACTATAATTTTTTAAAAATTATAAATAAATTACTTACCTTACAATTGAATGTGTCAAGGTAACCTTGAAAATTAATGAAACATCACTAAATATTCTGATTAACTGTTACATTGCATAATTATGTAGTATCCTTCACTGTACATAATATACTACTTACAAAGTCATAAAGTATGTAAAAATGAGGGAAACATAAATTTCTATAGCTTTCGAGTCATTTGACATTATCGAAAATGTTGTCGAATCGTAAAAAGTCAGTTGTGTGCGATGATTAAATGAAAATCATCAACGAATTTCATTTACGTTCTGCTCAAACACCGTCATTCGAATCAGAAGTTTGAATGCACTTCTCGAAAAAAGTCGCGAATGGGTGCCCATGCATGAGCTATCCCTATGTATAACTGTTTATTTCAATGCCCAGAATCATATTTTTTTCCAGTAATTCGCTCAGGGCTTAATTTTTTTACTGGTTCAAATACAAGGAAAATGTTTTACATGTCTTAATTATGTATTTCATTAGAAAACGGGAAACTTACGATGACTTCGTGAGGAGGTTGGGACCTTGAACGTTATTACCGTGGTGTTTTTAAACTCTTCTGTAGGTGCTCAAGGATCTTTTTATTTGAAATGCATAAAATTGCTAGCAATATCAACGATATATATCTAAACCAGTTCGTTTTGAGCACTTACCTGATATTTGCAACTAATGCTTAAAAAAAAGTCAATAAAGTTTCCCTATCATTTTTTATTATGCTTCGGCCGGCTTTTTCCCTTACAATTAAAATCAAAGGCCACGTCTATTAAAACCAATATTAATAGGACGCTCAAAGTCAAATATTGGCAATAAGCGATCAATTTTCATGATGATAAGAAAGATGAAGAAAAAGGAGAAACAGAAAGTAGTAAATTGTTCCGAGGTATGATAAAACAACTTTTTTCTAGGATCCATTCGTTCCACAATCGGTTGGCACATGGAATCTGAGAAAAAAAGATTGGTTTTCTGGTTTCACTGACAGATAAATTCCTTTTTCCACTTTTTCCTCAGTGTTCTTTCTGATCTCGAGTCGAAAAGAAAGTGATACCGCAAAATCTAATCAGAGAAGATGGCTCAGTCAATGATCGTTTCGTCCTACTGATGAGTCCTAATTTATCATTCGAAAAACCCTATCACGCCCAAGCTCATACAACCATTTTGTTACATCTTTCTTCAATAAAATCCGATTCCTTCCATATTCCTTACCCTTTATTAAAAATTCTGTACTTAGTGCAACAAAATGATTTGCAACAGCTGGTCTTCTTGACATCTGGTATCCGTAAACTATAATGCCTCAAATTGTTTCCTATCATCTCGTCACTATAAACTTTATGTAAATCTAAAAAATTATCGCATAATACCTTCCTCACATATGCCTGGTGAATATCTAGAATTTTTCGCTCTTTATACAACCCCTCTGAGCTATAATTCCTATTCCTGTTAAATATTGACTCAACTATACTCTTTTGTTGTGCTATGAGCGGCCGCAAGATGTTACCATTTGCACACACACCCCCCCCCCCCCCCCAAACTGATATACCGTATGTCGTTACCGACCAGAATAATGCATAATAGATAGTGAGAAGAACTCTTCTACATAAGATCCTTCTCAGTCTGAAAAACATATATCTCAAATACCTTAACTTCTTGACAATATTACTATTATATGTCTTCCATCTGAGATTCTCATCAATGTAAACCCCCAGTATTTTACGTCAGCCAACCTTGTTAATTCACTACACTCACATCTATCCAAAAACGGCTCCGTACAAAATTGATCATGCATACTAAGACTAAAGCAGCTTGGTACACTGTCCCTATACGATCCAAAAGTCATAAACATCGTCTTCTTCAGATTCAAAGTCAAATAATTGCTACTAAACCAAAGCATTACATCACGTAAAAGTCTCTCAGCATTTCTCTTAACTTCTTCCCAAGTAGCCGCCCTTATCAGTAGAACCGTGTCATCCGCGTACATGACTACTTTTCCGTGCATCACCCGAGTTAAAAGATCATTTATATATAGAGTAAAAAGAATAGGTCCTAAGATAGTCCCTTGTGGAACCCCAAATTTTACAGTAAGTGTTCGACTCTCAATACCATCAATCTTGACAAGCTGTTTCCTGACGCTTCAATAGCTCCTAAAAAATCTTTGAGCGTTTCCACAAAAATCTACTCGAGCAATTTTTCCAAAAGTAATTTATAATTCACAGTATCAAAAGCCTTAGTTAAGTCAAGGAAGATGGCAACACACGGAACCGAGCTATTCAAAGCCGTATAAAGTTCCCCGCAAACATCATTCAGGGCATCACTAGTTGATTTCTTCTCTCTAAAACCAAACTGCTTGTCGTGCAAAATATTTTTCTTGTTGATAAAGCCTGCAATCTTTCCCTTCACTACTTTCTCAAAAATTTTAGCAAAATTGGATATGAGCGATATTGGCTCGATTTCACGAGTTTCCCAACTCGCTCACATTCTCACAAAAAATTGTACTGAAATCCCGACCCAAGTCATCGTAAACATTATCAATTGGCATACCAGGAAACACACGCGAAGTACGACAATAAATTCAAAGTCATCCTTAGAAAAAAAAAGCCCGTGTAAAACTAACTCTTTACATGATAAAAAACGTAGCCGAAAGAAACAACAGCAATAACAATCATTATCGTGACACTCAAAAATTCCCATACTCAGTTCTGTTGACCCTATAATTTTTCAACGACGCAAAAGTTTCACACAACCCTTCCTCAAAAGCAGCATGATTAACCTCAATTTCCCTACCAAATCTTTGTTTCGCCTTTTCGCAATTGATACATTTCTTGTTTTCCCTATTTTGACAATCTTTCCCACTGTGCGCCCCTGAACAAAAACAACATCTTACCTCGTTTTTACAGTTCTTCGCGCTGTGATTGTACCCGCAGCAATTCCAACAACGACGTATGTTCCAGTCCTCAAACACTTTGCAGCGTTGCCATCCAATGTAGACGAATCCACTTCCCACCATCTGTTTGAAGCATTGCGGGCTGACCTCTGCGAAGGCTGTTCGTGTTTTTGTTTTTTCTTGCCATTGAACGTGTACAATATTGATATTTTGACATTCCTCGTTTTGGATGTTTTCGAAATTCAGCCTCATGATCGATTCTTCCAAATTTTATATAGTACAGTTTTCTTCAATATTCAGAATTTTAACTCTTGGCTTCAATAACTTTTCAGTAACAATCTCGTATTTGTCCTCCAGATTTTCAGTCAAATTGTTCTTCAATATTTCAGCGTGTTTAATATCAGAACATTTTATTTTAATTGCACCATGTTTTATCTTTTTTATGTTTTATCATGTTTCTAGTATCCTTGCACCATGAGTACTGTACAGGTTTGTAAAAATGTGCACAGTAAATACGGTGCTCAATAAATTAACTCACAATCAACACCACTCATAACACCACAATCAATTCCTTAAAAGCTTTTTTTTTTGTGTCCTGAAATTTTTTCACATGCAGAAGATATGATGTGATGATATATGATGATTTTTAGTCGAATTCTATTTGTAATCTGTACGCTTACAAAAATTAAAGTTTTTGTGAATCTATTTATTCTCAAGTCTATAATAAATTACAAAAAGAAAATAAAGCTCTTGCACAGAAATGTATTATTGAGAAAAAATTGGCGACTTACGACTTAAAAATTGTAACTTTTCAACAAAATGTCAAATAATTTAAACGATCTCCAATTTTTTAGGATTTTTTTTCATTTTTTTAAAAAGTTTTAGATTCATCGAACAAATTCTTAACTGTTCGATGCTTCAGAAATTATAGATTATTTGCAAATAACTGATTTCTATAATAAATATAAACCTAAAATAAAAATTTTAACTCTGAAACGAAAATCGTGATTTCTGTAACAGTACTCAATTTTTCGAAAAAATTTTTATTTTATTGCAAATTTTTCAACTGATTGAAAAACTACGTTTTTCAATGTTCCACAGAGTTTGATTTTCTGAACATGCCATATTTTAGACAATTTTCTTTTTTCTTTTTTAATTCCAAAACTTCAATGTATTTAAAATTAATTTTCGAAACAATATCCGACTGTCAATGAATTTTTCATGTTCCTGAAAAGTGTTCCATCGCTCAAACTTTCATTTTAATGAACGTACAAACGTAGTACAGTAATGCTTCCACTCCTGTCAACTATCTCTATCCTTACCGTTTCTACTCCTGTCATTGCAACCCTGTGTTAACGCTTGGACAGGAACAGAAGCTAACAAGGATAAAAGATTGACAGGAGTATAAGCATTACTGTAGTACGACAAGAAGGGCAAGAGGAACGAAGAATATTTAGAAATTAGGGAAGATAGGGAAAAGCAGGGAACAGATATATGCGGTGGGAGAAAGGGGAGAAAGGTTTTGAGTAACGGAAAAGACTGCAGGCTTGTTCCCCTCAAATACTATGGGCTTTTTATTTCCTTCAGTATTGCAGCGCAAACTGGCGAGGGAGTTCTTACCTACACTTGAATCGGACCGGAGTTCCGGGGGGCTGAGCTTGATACCTTAGTATGCCTTAAAACGACTTGTTGTCACAAAAAAGCAAACGTTGACTAAAATTTATTATAGATAAATAATTTGATGGCTCTGCACAGGTCTATCCTGACATCTAGGCGCCGACTCATTCTATCGTATCTCTTATGTTAAAGCATAGAAGCTACGATAGAATGAATCGGCGACTACGAACAAAGATACACGTGCGCGGAGCCATCGAACTGTTCTTATAAGAAAATGGACCTAATAGATAAATGGACATTATATAACAGATATAAATGTGCGAATTTGGCGAACAGGAAAATAAACTTCTCCTCAGTCCATTATTTTTTCGTTCTGCCAACAAGTACATCTGTACCTATTTACGTGAGGTATTTTGGTATTGAATGCCATGATAGCCGAAAAGTCACTTCCAAATTTTTGATGCACCAACTTACTTCCGAAAAGTTGAAAAGACTCGTAAATACTGTAAAATGTGGATTTCAAACATGTGGATCCAGAGCGGTCTGTAACAACCGTGGACGAATTTCAATGCTTTAGGCCCCGGGGAGCCATTCAAGTGGGAATCGTCGAGCTTCGAACAAGCTATTGACTCAGTGCTGTTTCAAAACTGTTGGCTTGGGCTTGGGCCCATAGTTCAGAATATTATTCCACTGATGTTACTGTTTATTGGTTTAATGACACTGCCTCATCCTAATTCGCAACACTTGCTACAAAAAAGATAAAAAATGTAAGGAATGTGTCCATTTATGCTCATGAATTTTTTGTTTTCAGTCCCCACTTTTTTAAAGAAGTGAAAATTTCGGCTTTGGCTCTTTTGAAGATGGTGATGCATGCCAGGAGCGGAGGCTCGCTCGAAGTTATGGGTTTACTTTTAGGCAAAGTATGTTATAATCCTTCACAACAATTTCTTAACAAAGTCATTGAACTACTCAGCTTTTTAGGTAAAAAAAAGTTGACATTTTGAATAATACGACATTGCATACTCATATTGAACAATATAATATGCATATTTATATTGAACAATAACAACAGTTTCAATTTCCAACAAAATTTTCATGAATAATAAAAATTACTGAGTAGCTCAGGATGTCATTGAGTTGAACTTGAAATTTTGTCACAGGTCCAATCAAACCTTATGATTGTCATGGACAGTTTTGCTCTCCCAGTTGAAGGAACTGAAACTCGTGTCAACGCTCAAGCCCAAGCGTACGAATACATGACTGCTTATATTGAAAATGCTAAACAAGTTGGCAGGCCTGAAAATGCTCTTGGCTGGTACCACAGTCATCCTGGGTAATTCGTTCCAACAATCCAACTGTCTTATTTCGAAAAACTATTTGATTTTTCATGCCAGTGTCGTTCAACTCGGGACTGAGTGTTCCATGAGTATATAGTTTCATGGGATGCGTATTGGCAGCGCTGATGCCAGCCAGCGACTCATCTCGACTGGTCTCGACCCTCCCATTTTTCAGTTGGCCGCTGCGGATTCCATAACGTGTTCGACGCGTGGGACAGTTAGAGAATGAAGGGCACGAGAGAACCAGTAGCTCCACCTTCTTCCACTTTTTCATGCCCCCACTTAATCCAACTACGCTACCTCTCTTCTTCCCTCCGCATCTACCTTCTCCCTTTATTCATCCCACAGAGCTCAATCTTCAAGGGTACAGAGAGCATAGAAAGTTGCACGACACTGTTTCATGATATCTGGGTATTAAATATATGGCTTCCCGGCATAACAGACAAATTCGCACATGCTATAACGTTTAAAATTTTATCAGAATATCATGTAAAATGAGCCTTATAGCAGAAGTGACTTTGTCTGTTATTCCAGGAAGCCACAGGAATAACTTGATTCTAAATGACGTTGGAACCATTCTCATAATGTTGTGATGATAATTTTTTTATGCAGTCAAACTGGTGAATTTGCTGACGTAAAATATGGATCATTTTGTAGAATTAAGTACGGAAACTCTTAAGGCGACACAGAGGCTGCTGAAATGCAAGAAAGACAGAGAACAGGAAACAAATAAGTGAGAGGAGGAGGAGGCGGAGAAAACGGCCTCTGTGACCCCTTTATAACACTAGTTTAAACTATTTTATTCTGAAAATTTTTCGGAATTTAAGATTGTCAAAAGTAAAAGTAAAATACTGTTTTTATTTTCTTTATTTCGAAAATTTTTTTTTAGATTGTGTAGAGCAGTGAATGAGTATATTGAATGCAAAAATCTTGTCGTTGAAAATTCTTTGATTAAGTCTCTAAAATCTGAGTTTCAAAAATTTGTTGTTTCAAATAATTTGGTTTAATAATAAGCAATGCGTATTAACATTTAAACCTCTGATAACGCCAAAACTCTTTATCTTATAGTTTAAAAAATTTTATTTTTTGAATGTTCTAAAAAATCTGTAAAATTTTTTTGTCATAGGGAAACGGAACGTTAAATTTGCGAAAATTTTTTTTACTGTAAAATAATAAAATATGTGTTCCTGTGGGAGTATACAATTCTCGTGTGTCATGAATTGACAAATATTTATGTAGTAATTAGTGTAGTTTATGTTAAAAATACTCATTATAGTTGATTGATATTCCAGATATGGATGCTGGCTTTCAGGAATCGATGTTTCCACTCAACTTTTGAATCAGAGCTTTCAAGGTAATTTTTGTGACAAAACACATTATTTTCTTTTAGAGTTTTGATACAATTGATAATTATCAAAACAGAGTTATGTTTTTAGAACTTTAAAAATATGTATGGATTTATGGATGAAAAAATGGATAAATATGGACAATAATGTGTATAATATTTTTTTTTTTTTTATTACAATGAGTTTCCCTTAAATATTGTTGCAGAACAATATGCCATGTTGTATCAGATTATCAAAAACAAAAATGTGCCGTTTGTCACTCAATATGCAATTTTGTACCTGCACGTAAAAAAGTGTTTGCCAATTGCGTGCTGAAATTGCGTCACTAACGTTTGGTTTAATTGCTGATTCGTTTCTCTTCTAGAAACCGAATTCAAATGCTTTTGTGTTGCAATGTGCTGTTTAACTTAAAATAGTTGCGTGGAGTTGATTTTCACTTTACACGGTTTACAAAATAATACAGATCTATCTGCACGGAAAACTTGTAGATTTTCGTGTACCATTTGCGACAGAAACGCGTGTGTACTTTCTTTTTTCGTTTTCGGTATGGTTGAAACTTGAACGATGATGATCCATCCAAACGCTATCAGAAATTAACGAAAACTAACAACACTACAGAATATGTAATGATATTTTGATTGATTAACGACGCAACGATGTTTTGTTTACATTATTATCAAGTAAACGATAGAAATTCAAAGGTATTTGAGCTAAACATATCTTTCTTTTAATTATCAGACACTAAATGCTCGAATTATGGGTTTATTTGACTTATTCGAGTGATTGTGGAAAATATGGACTTATAGGCAAAAATATGGAAATAAATATTTTTCATTTAATAACATCACAGTTAGTTCTGATAATTATTTTTTTTTTTTTACATTTCAGAGCCCTTTCTAGCCGTAGTCATCGATCCAACAAGAACTATCTCTGCTGGAAAAGTTTGTTTAGGTAAGTTGAATAAATAGAAGTAAACTTTTTTTTTTATCAACAGACTTTATTATGATGGGAATTTTTTTTTCAACGTTAAGGAGCTTTCCGGACGTACCCAAAAGGCTACAAACCTCCCAACGAAGAACAATCTGAGTACCAAACCATACCTCTAAACAAAATAGAAGATTTTGGCGTTCATTGCAAGCAATATTATTCCTTGGAAGTGACCTACTTCAAATCTGCCCTTGACAGAAGACTTTTAGATTCCTTGTGGAACAAATATTGGATCAACACTCTAAGTTCTTCCAGTTTACTCACAAACTCAGATTACACCACTGGCCAAATTTTCGATTTGTCGGATAAACTGGAGCAATCGGAAACTGCACTTAATCGTGGATTCGTTTTGGGAGGAATCGAACCAAATGACAGGTCGAGTTTGGAAAAATTGGTCAAAGCATCACGCGACAGCAACAAAACCACAATCGAAGTCATACATGGAATGATGTCGCAAATTATAAAAAATATCATTTTTAACGAAGTCGGTACTTCGAGTACTATTGACTCTTAGTCGCTCTTTATCTTTGTTTCTATTTCTTTATCTTCAAAGTTTTGTTTTACTTCACATGTAGTTAGATTCTAAGGATGTAAAGGAAATGTTATCGAACTTTCAGTGAATTAAATGAAAAAGTTTTGAAATGGACGTGTAAGGTTATAAGAAGATTGAAATTTGCAAAAAAGTCGAAAATGTATAACAATGTATGAAACAACCCAAGTAAAAACTTCTCGTTATGTAGAAATTCAACCTTTATTTCAGAGTGATGAAAATTGTCATATTAAATATTGTGCCCAAAATTTAAGAACCAGAATGACTTTTATATACCATTCATGATCATGATTTTATTCTTTGAAAACGAAATAAAAATGGAACCGATTTCACAAACGGTGAATGGTTTCGAATTCGACCCTTGAATCCTTTTTTATTTTTCATATGTTTTTTCTACAATTTCTCCCATAATAATGATTTCGATTAAGCAATGCATTTATGAAAAAAATCGTAAACAAGGAAAATTTGGTACTGAATTTTCGACTACCTTCAAACTTACTATGAAATAAAATAATCCAAAAAAAGTTGAACTGAAACTCCATATATTCGTCGACATGACGAAACAACTTGACACTTTTATTTATGCAAAATATAATAATTTACACCCTGTGAAACGACGTCGTGACAGTTCAAACATCCAAGTTTCAATATAATCCATCTTATACTTCTTCCAATATTTTCCAGATACATTTTCGTACCTCGTAAACTCAAAGACGCATGGTGCAACAATGTTCGCAAAAAAAAACAACTTTTGCGTTTGATTTTGGACAGAAAAGTTATTGAAATTTGACAATTACTTAATTTTATTTTATTTGAACTGAAAAACTAAAGAAAAATCACACATCTCCAAGTAGTTACAAATTGTACGATCGAAGAGTACATATATACAGGGTGCGCCATATTTTATGTCGGTATGTAAACATTGAATAACTTCGAAAAGAAACAACCGATTTCTATAAATGAAGTATTTATGTTTGGTTTGGTTCCTTACAATTTGTTTGGACAAGTTTTCGAATTGAAAATCAATCAAGTGGTCACCTTTATTGGTCACAGCAAAATTATACCTATTCTCTGTGTTTTCTGTTACCTTTTTGAGCATTTCAGGTTATTTAACGGTGGTTTCGGCACGAATGTATAACTTCGGCTCGTCAATAGTCTGAGGCTTGTTGGCGTAAACTTTGCTTTTTAAAGAACACACCAAAAAGAAGTCTGGCGTCGTTAAATCTGGTGATCTGGGTGACTGGTCAATATTGCCTCTTTTTAACATCAGACGTCCAGAGAATTTTCATTGCAAAAACTGGATTATTCGATTTACAGTGTGGCATGGTGCTTCATTTTTTTGTAACCAGTAACTGTCAAAACCTTTGTCGCGCATTGGCAGGCAGACATAATGATCCAGCATCCACCAATATCGATTTTCATCGACTGTTTCGCTTTCTTTTAAAAAAATATGGCCCAATGATGGTTTTGGCGCAAATGCTGGCCCAAAAGTCACTGCATAAAGCCCAAAACACATAATATGTTTTACGGCCCAAAACACATAATATGTTTTCGGCCCAAAACACATAATGTCTGCATTTTTTACCGCCCGAGTTGTTCAAAACGACAATGGAAAACACAGAGAAAAAGTCTCAATTTCCTGTGACTAATAAAGGTGGCTACTTGATTGATTTTGAATTCGAAAACTTGTCCAAATAAATTGTAAGGAACCAAACTAAATGTCAATACTTTACTTAAAGAAATCAGTTGTTTATTTTCAAAGTAATTCAATGTTTACATACCGACGTAAAATATGGCGCACCCTGTACTTCCTCCGAGTAATATTACAAATTTTCATTTTAAAAACGCCCTCGGATGGAAAATTTAATTGTTATGGAATAATGAAAAAAGTCACTAATTTTAGTAAGGCCATTAAAAAAGTGCTTGTAAAAATGTGTGAAGAATGTTTTTCCGGAGGCGTTTTTTTGGTGGCGAATGAAATTCGAAATCGGGAAGAAAAGTTGCAATTCGTAGAATCCCTGGCGTCACAGTGGGCCAGATTTAAAAAAACATGATCATAAATCGAAGTTGGCGTCTGATTCCGGCTAATATTTCTACTCGAGGGTTTTAAGGGTCGCTGAATTCGAATTTGATATCGAATCCGCAAAAAACAAAATGGCTGATCCAAACTAGCGAATCATATTGGAATGACATCGACCCCCTGAGTAAACTTTTTGCACAACATTATTCATGAACTGAACGGATAAAATACTGCTTTCAGTATTCTTACCGAATATTGAATATACTCTTAGAAATTGTACTTTTAACTAGTGATTGGTATACTCATTGACCGATACTATGATTTTCTTATATAAAAGTTTTGTTCCTTTATCAGCATATTTAAGCTTTAGCATTATGTACGTGGTAACCCAGTAAACATTCATGATCGTGATATCATATACACAGACACGTGCTTCCGCATATGTATGTCATCACATGATATCACGATGACATACATATGCGGAAGCACGTGCCTGTGTATATGATATCATGATCATGAATGTTTACTGGGTATATATGGAATGTGAACACGATATTATAAACACGTAGTTTGTCGAGCTCGCGCCGGCGCAGAAACGAGTAATGAAGTAGGACAGAGAGTGTTGTCGGGACCGTAGTCTTGTCGGAGAGACTTCTCTTTCTGCAGGCCATATAGAAGTATTACATATATGGCTACATAGCACTTTCAGACTGGTCATTCTCGGTAGGTTGGTTCTATAGGATTGTACATCTATATATTTACCTGCCATCGTATAAATAGATATAGAACCCTATAGAACCGACCTACCGCGGAGCAACCTAAACCTACCGGGAATGACCAGTCTGAAAGTGCTAATGTTTATGTAACAGCAGGGGGCCTGTTCTTGAAAACTTTCTCCTACGAGAACTAAGGATTTTTCGAGTTTTTAGGCTTATTTCGTTGGTACATACCAACAAAACAAGCGTAAAAACCCCAAATTTAACGATTCCTCGTACGAGAAAGTTTTCAAGAATAGGCCTCTTGAAACGAATACGATTAGTATATGGTAATACACACTGAGGAGCATTAGATCGCTTCTGAATTTAAAGGATTCAAGCTTGTTCTGTTGGACCGGTCTAACGAAACAAGCTTAAATCCCCTAAATTCAGAAGCGATCTAATGCTCCTCAGTGTACCTGCTCGTTCAAGTCATATAGCGTTTTCAGGTGACTGCTCTCGGAGTGCTCTGAGAGCAATTTCTAGGCAGATCTAAGCATATTTAAGCACGTATCAGCAGAAAAATATGCTCTAGATCTGCTCCGAATCGGTCACTTGAAAACGCCGATACACTGAGGAGCATTAGATCACTTCTGAATATAAGGGATTGAAGCTTGTTTTGTTGGACCGGTCCAACAGAACAAGCTTAAATCCCCTAAATTCAGAAGCGATCTAATGCGCCTCAGTGTACAGTTTTTGATGTGTAAACCCCAGTGAACCAAACCAGCCAAACCTTGCCCAAAATGTACCCAATATAATTAAGTGGGATTGACCAATAGTGGGGTAATTCTGCCGACCCAACGGGAATCACTGTTTGGGCAATTTTTTCGTTCACTATATTTGGCTTAAAATTGGCCATATGTGAGGTAATAAATTTTGACATTTAGGAATTAACCAGTAGCCCAATACCGACTCACTTGCAGCTCAATTTTTCTTGTTTATGTTTTGTGAGCTAGTTAAACTTTCATATGCTGAACTTATTATAAATGATTTCCCTATTTTTACTCTACATAAAACCTTTTTGTGCCATGTAATGTGCGATCTACACTGTAAAAAATCTCGTAGGAAAATAACGACACTGAGTTTAGGAAACAATCCGACCTACACTGAGTGTCGTAAAAAACCGAACCAAGATCGTTATTTTTCGATAGGGTAGAAAATTAACGAGCGGCTCTGAAAATTCCTGCTGGACATGTATTTGCCTAGCTGATAGGTTATTGACTAGGGGGTGGTTAATTTACTATACTTTTATAACTATGTAAATTGTTTTTTTACAGGTGGTACATACATCTCATTAGTAATGGCAGCAGGAAGAAATAAAAATTTCAAATATTCACAGATCCGTACATCGATGGACATAATTTATTTCAAATTCGAAATGACTTTTACATAGTTGAGTGACGCATAACCTATAAATTGTAATCAAAACAAATGCTTAATGACATCATGTGTTGCACATTCGAGGTGTTTACAAAATTTTTTCGAAGCGTAATATTTTCCTACCCCTCAAATTATAAAAAAAAAAAAAACATGATAAAAATATAGAAAATTATTACATTCGTGTTTTTATCATGTCGTCGCGGATATGGTTCAATTGTCACTCACTTGCATCGCACTCACTGGATGAGCCGGGTTCGGATATCATTTTGACGGACTTGATTAGTTATTCACCTATACCCGGTAGGATTTTTACCAACATCTTGTCGATTTACGACCCTGTTATTTTTTTTACGAACGCATCTTTATTTTCCTAGATATGGTAAAAAACTACACTCAGCGTAGATCGGATTGTTTTATAAATTGAGAGTCGATATTATACTAACTATGGTAGCTAATCTACCACCAGGAATTTTATTATCCACACTGAATGCAGTCGATTTCTGAGCCTCCCCAATAAACATTCGTGATCATTCGTGATCGTGATGTCATGTACGCAGACACATGCTTCCACATATGTCTGTCATCATGATGTCACGGCATGATATGACATCATGATGACGGCATAATGATATCAGGTCATGCCGTGACATCATGATGACAGACATATGCGAAAGCATGTGTCTGCGTACATGACATCACGATCACAAATGATCACGAATGTTCACTGGGTATCGTTATTTTGCTACTTCGGGTATAAAAAAGACCACACTGAGTACTAAAATAATTTCTTACCCGCTAGGTTTGTTACGGGGTGATTTTTTACAGTGTAGGTAATTAAATCAACAGCTTGCGTTTTCCAAAACAATTTTTATAACGCTTTTTTTTTCATTTTAAAGTGCGCAATCGTGTGCACCCACATTATTTCTTATACAATTGATTGAAAAACTCACTGTCAGATCCTTTAATACGTAAATATGTGGAAAGTGACGACGTATTTTTCGAGTCTGTCACTTTCTGGAACACAAAAATATAACCAAAAATCAGACGAAATACGACCATTTTGATACTTGCGGTTCTCGTGATTGAACGACTACATTTTTTTGTACAGAATCACGAATTTCTCACTTGCTTTCAAAATCCTGGTGACGGGGCTCCGAGAGACTTCCGAGAGAGTTCCGAGAGACTTGCATATGCATTTCATAGTTTTTAGGTCTCTGATCATGAATCTGAGGTCTAATTTGGAAAATTATTTTGTTTAAACAATTTGTTTTAACAATTATAAAAAAATACTTTCTAAGATGCATATGCTTTTCATGGTTTTTCAGGTCGCTAATCATGAATCTGAGGTCAAATTTGGAAATTTATTTTGTTCAAACAATTTGTATTAACAAATTATGAAAAAAAAATTTACCGAGATGCATATGCTTTTTATGGTTTTTCAGGTCGCTGATAATGAATTTGAGGTAAAATTTGAAAATTATTTTGTTCAAACAATTTGTATTAACAACATAGTAATTTCGCAATTTCGACCTTAGATTCATGATCAGCGACCTAAAAAAAACCATGACAAGCATATGCATCCTGGTGAATATTTTTTTTCATAATTTGTCAATAAAATTGTTAAAACAAAATAATTTTCAACATTTGACGTTAGATTCATGATCAGAGACCTGAAAAACAACGAAAAGCATATGCATCATAGTGAATTTTTTTTTCATAATTTCCCAGTAAAAATTCATGATCGTGATATCATATACACAGACACGTGCTTCCGCATATGCATGTCATCATGATATCATGTGATGACATGACATCATATGACGTCATTATGACATCAAATTGTATCAAATGATGTCATGTCATCACATGATATCATGATGACATACATATGCGGAAGCACGTGTCTGCATATATGATATCACGATCATGAGTGTTTACTGGGTTGTTAATGCAAATTGTTTAAACAAAATAATTTACAACATTTGACTTCAGATTCATGATCAGCGACCTAAAAAACCATGAAATGCATATGCAAGTCTCTCGGAAGTCTTTCGGACAATTGTCCGAGATAGTTCCGAGAGAGTTCCGAGAGTTGATTCTCGGACCCTCGTTACAAGGGGTTGGGTTGAAATAATGAATCAACTGGTATACTGATTGCAAACGTTAAAAAAATACATGTGCTGACTTTTCAATAAATGGTTTTTTACGATATTTGTGGTTTTTCCCCTGTCCACCAATTCATGAAATGAATTTCACTAAAAAACATTTAGCTTGTCATAAATTTTTATGTTTTATTTTCGTGTACTTCACTCTTCATATGAAATATGTAAAATTTATCAGTGCAATCATATGAATCATACTACTTATTCTATCATTTTATCCGCTATTTAGAAAACTCATTTGATATAAAATGTCAAACCTTTATTTTACTGGTTTCTTTTTCACAGCAGTAAAGTATTTTTACTTCTCTAGTCTAATTTGCACGAAAAACATTGAAATCGCTTTATTACAACATTTTTTCCCCTCAATTTACATTCACTCGTTCAATTTTAACCGCGTAAAAATCGGACGTACTGCGCTTGCTCGACCATTGACCAGAAATAATGGCGGCGTTCAAATCCGCCGCGAGATGAAGAGTGGGGACACGCTATTGCCTATCCAGTTTTTTTTAGAGATCAGTGATTGTGCTACCTGCGAGTAAAGATGTCCCAGTAAACCAAAAATTTGGTCCTCCATCCCCTTAATTTCGCGGGGTCCATGAAATTGGCCAAACTGCAGGTTAATATTAGTCACAAATATTGTCATGCGCGCGCACAGTCCAATGTTTGCCCACTGTTTCTCCTTAACGGTGGTAAATTTGTGTTGCCAAATATGGCGTCCTGTTGGGGCCGCAGAATTAGCTAATGTTAGGGCAATACTATCGGCACCTAATGGGGTCGCAATTGGTATATAAATGTGGTTATGTAATGAACGCTTATGCTGACATTGCCGACAACGACGACGCTTTTTTCAGTGCAAACGATGCAAACCAACAACAGTTCACAATCGTGTTCCTTTTTTTCTGCTTTTTACACACAGTATATTTATCCTAGTAACGGGGGTTTGAGAGACTAGCATATGCGTTTCATGGTTTTTAAGGTCGCTGATCATGAATCTGAGGTCAAATTTGGTAAATTATTTTGTTTAAACTATTTGTATCAACAAATTATGAGAAAAAAAATTCACCAAGATGCATATGCTTTTCATGGTTTTTTAGGTCGCTGATCATGAATCTGAGGTTGAAATTGTGAAATTATATTGTTAACACAAATTGTTCGAGCACAATTATTTTGCTATTTCGACCTCGGATTCATTAACAACGACCTAAAAAACCATGAAAAGCATATGCATCTTAGTAAGTATTTTTTTCACAATTTGTTAATACAAATTGTTTGAACAAAATAATCTTCCAAATTCGACCTCAGATCCATGATCAGCGACCTGACAAAATATGAAAAGCATTAGCATTTTAGTAAGTTTTTTTTTATGATTGTTAAAACAAATTGTTTAAACGAAATTATTTTCCAAAATTTGACCTCAGATTCATGATCAGCGACCTAAAAAAACTATGAAATGCATACGCAAGCCTCTCGGAACTATCTCGGAAGTCTCTCGGAGCCCCGTCACCAGGGCGATATATTACTTTTTCATATATGAATTAGCCTTTCTTTCGAAAAATTCACTTTCATGATAAAAGACGACAAGAGTCCTCATCGGGCATCTTCTAATATAAAAAGAATTAGAACTATTGAAATTGCCAGTAAAGTAGAGCATTCACATAATTGAATCCTCTGGATCTTTACGCAGGGGCACGTTCGCTGACGCACTTATATATATTTCATTTTTAATAATATAAATAATAAATTATTAGGTTTTTTTAGATAAATAAATATTTAATCATTTATTGAGAAAAAAAAATTTATGTACTAATTCTGTTACAAAAATGGCGTCGAATAAAAGAAAATCATTTTTCATATTAATGACAATCAAATGAAATTAATCAATCATTTTTACTATATCAGTGATTGACTTTAGCTATGATCATATTAAACAAATTATTTTTAATGATACTATAATCATTATTAGTTACAATATTGCATACGTAAGAGTAAATACTAGATATCATTTTAAAAATATTTTTCAGAACGAAAGTTTTGATTTATTACAATTTTTCCTAGTTGTGTTGATTAAAGCCAATAAGTAAATATTATAGATTTTATTCAAAAATTAAATACATATTTTTATCATTCTCAATGACTCGCAATATTTTCAATGATTTTTTTCTACATCATACCAAAAAATCGCTAGTAAAAATTACACTGAGAAAATTTTTCAGCGATTATTCCTATAGTTTATATGAATTTTGGTGCATCGAGCATATTCTTTTGTTTTTTCCTATAAACTTTTCATTAATGCCTATACACTGAGGAAATACCGCTAGAATCTATAGGAAACATTCCAATTAAGAGTCTTTATTATTACATTCTATAAAATTTTTGAAATTTCACACGAACCGAATAATTTTGTTTTTTAAATGATAAAGATCGTTTCAAAACTTATTTTCACTGTGTCGAAAATCAAAAACCATTCGAATAAATATTTATCAATGATTTTTTAATTCACAAAGGAATTTTTGAGGTCAGCGTTAATCCTTATATGTTTCGGTTACGCAATTCATAAATCAACAAAAACCAAACATGCTTGAATCAATGTTTATTTTCAAAAGTTCTTCAGAATGCTTTCAATTATGCAATAATTGTGAAAATTATGAAAACAAAATTTGTATACTAAGAGATGAATAATTTATTGTTTTCATCATGTATTTTAATTCATTCAAATTTGTATGAAATAGGCTGTATTAATCTAGCCTATGTACAACTTTGAAAGCTGGACGCACTAGATTCAACATCTGTTAAAATATATTTTGACGACAGTAAATAGTTTTGAAGAATATATGTAACAAAAGTGCGAGAATTTTTTGTGTTAAGATTATTATTTGCATTAGTATAGGATTCGTTAATTCTCTTCGAAGTTGTTGTGTATAAAAGTCTAAGTTGGCTCTTTGAGCTTTGAATTAACCGGCATTTTCAGGACATGAAATATTTTAATGTTAACTCCTTGGTGCTATTTTCTACAGTAGGCAAGACTAAAAACTTTTTCATCCAATTTCTTTTGGATCTGAAGGTATGAAAATTTTTTCCTTAAAATCCGCAATATGAATTTCTTGTAATAATTTGTTGCAAATTTTAAAAAAGTTACTATAGTTCACTAATTAATGAATGAATGTATGTGAAATTCTTAAATTTTTTGTCAATAATATTTATCGTATGATTTTTGGGTCATAGCTAACTTGTTCCCCTATTTTTATTATTCTATTTTATTTTTTTAAGTCAACTAATTTGTATTGATATGTAAAAAATTATATGAATTCAAAATAAACGTAGTTAATGTTAAATTAAATTAGTACATAGTTTGTTAGCTATTTAAGTTGTATAGCAATATTTATACTGTTTTTATTATTCGTTGGTTAATTTTTTAATTTTATTGTTCGATAGTTTAATATTGCAAATAAAGTTGATGATTTGCATTTCATATAAACTTCATATTTATTTTATTTATTAATGAGCAATACATGATATGTCATATTTATCAAACAACTATGCAGGCAATGTTTGATATTCAATGTTAGAATTTGTAATTTAAAGAAGTTCATGATAACGAAAATTTAAAAAAATATTTTGTCAATTCGTGAAAGTTTAATTACTAAATCTCATTTATATAATTTCTTCGGTCCATTTTCATAATTCATATTTTTTATAAAAAAATTTATGAAAATTTTAACGTATATTTTGAATGTAAAAATTAATAGAACGGTTTCATATGAGAAATGTTATCGTTTTCGAATTTGTTTTTGAATTCGTTTTTGAATACAATTTTTCAAAATTTCTTACATTTTGTCATCTGTGCAATGTTGATTTCTATACTCATGAGCTCACATTACATTCATGTTAATTATCCGTTCAATGAATATCAGACAGAAAAATTTAGCTGCCATAATAATTCTCATTAAAAATTCATTCATAATTGAGAATTCATTTATTTATGATCTTAGAAATAAAGTTATTAAAAGTACGCTATTGCTGTATACGATTTGTTATTTCGAAGGTTTTTTGTGTTTGTTATTTTTATTTTTATTGTAAAAGTTGTTATTTGAAAGAATTTTTGGCATGTTTGATGTGTATCACTCTATTGCAAATTTCAAAGTAATACATTCCGAAACTCGCATACATATCCGACTTTAGTAGTAGTTCTAAATTTCCCAGTTAATAATTTATTTGAATACTCATCGTTTCGAACATCGAAAAATTTTTACCTTTCACATGTAGACAAAAAGGTTACCAGCTATCATAAACGAACGAAGTAAATTGATACGTGTACCTCTGTGAGAACCGATATTTAAATCCATTATTTTACTACCGTCTTTTGAATTCGTGATTTTTGATTAACATGCATTATTCTGAATCTAAATTCGAGAAATCTGAAAATTTTTACAGACTTGCCCTGCATCTCTTAATATGACATTAAAAAATATATAGTTTCAAAGTCGGTCGAGGTCAGTGATAGCTTTCGTAGAATACGATCGCCTTTCGTCCCTTTAGGGGACAAAGGAGTAAAAAAATTTAATTGTTCCACTACGGGGACTCGCATCTCGCACACTGTTCATTACTAGCAAAAAGAATGTCTATTCTCGGAGGCAATAAAACAGGTTCTTAGAGGAAATGCAAAAAGTTTCTGACACGATATTAGGCGAACTGGAAATATTTGGACTATAGCGAGTGAAAACAAATTTTTATTCTGTAGGAATTTGATAGTTTACAGGAGGGTTTTTAGGAATTTTACGAGTAGTTTTCCTCAAATCACTGTCATGTCCTACTTTTCAATAATCTTTGGCCTCTGCCAGTCTTCTTTATTTTGAACGCGGAATTGACTTAACACATTACTTTACAAGTAATAAATTTTTCAAACAATCACAAGTGCTCGTGTAAATGCATTTAATGATTATTGAGTGAAAAAATAATCCCACGCTTCAAATTTTACGTGTAAATATTTTTTGATGTTACTCCTTTGCCATTCAAAAATTGTTTAAGTGATTAGACGTTGTTTAAACAATTTGTGAATCTAGGCGATTCTAATTTTTCCAACAAGTTAACTGAGAAACAAATCAAGTTATGATCAAATACTTGAGAAGTATACGCGAATCGCAAAATGTTTGAGGCGTGGAACACTGAGAAAAAAATATAGTAGTAATTATTACAATACTGTATAGTAAACGGTAATCACTCTGACATATTGTACTTTTTGCTAGATAATATATCAATGTTTGAACTAACATATGTTAAATATTGTCGAATGATATTACAATTAGAGATACATTTTGTTGTAAAAACTCCTCTACATCTTCCGTTTTCTACTATACTTCTTGTACTTTTTGCAATATCATATTGTAATTCCTATCAATCCAGATTTTTTAAAATTCCATACAGGTTTTTCAGTAAACAGATCTGTATAGGTTCTTTTTGCAACATTTTTTTGTACTTTTTAAGTTTCAAGTGCATCATATTGTAACCCTGGTAGTAGCTTTGCCCGGTACTTATGGGTCATGTACGGGGCAACATAGCTGAAAATAATCAATTGATCCGTCATTTATCCGTTCCTTTGACTGTTCATATGGATAAATGGGCATTCCGGTCAAATGACTCGACCAAATGGATTCCCGAATGATCGGTCAAACGTCTGACCAAATCGAACGGCAAAATAAGATGGACAATAAGATGGTCAAATGACGTGTTCACATGACTGCGTGTAAAAAACCTTTTTTTTACGCTAAATCGATACAGGAGCAAAAATCATGACGCAATTTTTTTTGTTGCAAAACTTTGGAATTTTCTAAAACGGTTCCAAATGAAAATACATTTGTCCATCTTTTTTTGCCGTTCGATGTGGTCAGACGTTTGACCGATCATTTGGAAATCCATTTGTCAACCCATTTCATCTCAATCATCTCGATATCACTCGAGACAAATCGATATTTCCATGTATTTTCAAAACAACAGTAATAATGACAAGTGATGTATTTTGCAAAGTTATTACTTTATTTTTTATAATTTCACTGAAAACCATCAAGCAATACCTAAAGAAAATATAATTGAATTGTAAAAAAATTTACTAGAGTGAATTTCGAGCGGAAAAAACTGCCCCGTACTTGCCCTGTACTTGCCCCGTACTTGCCCTGTACTTGCCCCGTACATGACCTATAAGAACGGGGCAAAGCTACTACCAGGGAATATGATACAGTATTCGAAAAAGTTGGAAAAAAATATAAATAATGCAAGAGGCTTGCATGTTTCTTGCATGCTGCATGCAAGTGTGCTAGCACGAAACATGCATGTAACATTCAAGTTTTTAAATGCCTGATACTTGCATGTTTCTGGTAAGAAAATCATGCAAGAAAAATGCATGCACCTTGCAAGTTGATCTTGCATGCTGCATGCATGTAACATGCATGCAGCATATATTTCGAAAAAGCGTTTTTTATCCGCTCGCATGTATGCACCATGCAAGTTTTGCATACATGTCGCATGCAAGCAGCATGAATGTCAAAAAAAGAGATTATTTTTTTTTTAATTTTGCATTGCGTTTATTTTGCATTACATTTTTTTTTTGAATTAAAAACTGCATGATAAATTTTCATTAATAAATAAAATAAAAACTTTCGAAGAAAGTTTGCAAGTGATTGCATTACCGCACCTTTGTAGCGTGGGTAATGACATATCTGCTGGAGACATGGGCCCAATAAATATGATATTCATACAACTTCTCTTCGAATTGCACTTGCTTTAAGCATTCTACGTAAAACTTGAAATATAAGTAAAAAAATCCAGCAGCCATCTGGTGAGGGTTCTGGAGAGCGCGCTCTCCCGAACACTTACCCGCGCTACAAAGGTGCGGTAATGCAATCACTTGCAAACTTTCTTCGAAAGTTTTTATTTCATTAATTAATGAAAATTTATCATGTAGTTTTTAATTCCAAAAAAAAGGTATTGAAAAATAAATGCAATGCAAAAAATATACAATGCAAAATAAAAAAAAAATAATATCTTATTTCGACATTTATGCTGCTTGCATGCGACATGTTGCTAAAATTGCATGGTGCATGCATGCGAGCGGATAAAAAATGCTTTTTCGAAATACATGCTGCATGCATGTTACATGCATGAATTATGCAAGTTTTTTTTTTCCCGGGCTTTATCACAAAAAATGTGTTTTACACGTGAAGGTCAGCTTTGCTGGTCTATTTTAATGCATGTGTAAATAAATTGCAAGTAATAAAAAAATGCATGGTAAAATTTTAATTTTCAGATTTTAATTTTTTCGAAATTATGTAACAAAAAGTGTCATACATATTGTAATTTGTACAATATAGCGGTTTTACTATACACTATTGTAATATGTAAAATAATTTTTGCAGTTTTTACAATAATATTGGAAAAACTAAAATAATATTGTAAAAACTGCAATATGATCGTAAAAAGTATAATATTATTGTATTTTTTACAATTCATATGGAAAAAAAAACAAGATTTTTTTCTCAGTGAACGACAAAAAGGACTTAAAAACCAAACTCGTCTTGGTCTAGAATCCTTTCTAATGCTTTCGAGTCAGATACTGTGCCCAGGCGGTTTTGGTCCTTACTTCCCTTTTATCGTTCCACATCACATTTGATTCGTCTGGGAGAGAGGCAGAAGCTAGCTGTGAGCTGTGAATAAAAGAATAATGCATGGAAGAGAAACGAACGAAAAATTTTATATTATTTAATTTTGCAGTAAGAGAATACCGATTCTAGGTAAAAGAGTCAAGGATAATTTTGTACCCGAAATTAACGAAACACATTTCTTCAGTACTGACAAATTGTTTAAACAATCGATAGTTTTTTACGCAATAAAAAATTCCTGAATCGATATGAAATTTTTTCAACACATTGATAGTTATTTTAACAATCGTCAATTGTTTAAACAGTCAACAGTAAAGTTGTTCTAACAATCAAAGAATTTTCATACAATCGAAAATCGTTGAAACTGTTGCTGGTTATTTGAACAATTGATTATTCCCTAGCAAAGTGTTTCGATTAAATCTTGATCCGTTTCTGGTCCGACTATGGTCCGGTTTTGATCCATTATCATTTTCATCATCCAGAGACCTCTTATCACATGATTGCACATTAAATATATATTGTTTATGAAAAAGAATATCATTGCACGCGTTTGTTTGTGGAATTACATGGTTTTTTTAAATCAATTGATGATTTTTTCGTTATTTTTGGATTGCCACTCATGTGGTAATGCAGGAATTATTTTCAATAATTGAAAATAATTAGTGATTTTAAAGTAACAAAAAAATGTTTTTGACTGCCTACATACTTTATGATGGTGAAAAAATGATTCAGGAGAATCATTAATGTGGTATAAACTTTTCTAAATCAAGATTTTCGTGCTGGATCAAAGTGGATCACGCTTGGACCAGAATCGGATAGAATCTTGATCCAACTGTGGTCCGAATTTGATCCAAAACCTTTGCTAGGGTTGTTCAAACGATCGATAATCGCCTTAAACAATAGTAATGGCTTAAACAAAGAAGAGAAATGAATATTATTAAGAAAAATTAATGTAGATGTCCAGCGATATGCATAATTCTACGAAATTCCCGATCATTGAAAGGGCGTAATTAGTTTTGAGACGAAAAATCTGTTGAAAAACATACGCCTATTGCGGAATTAACAGTCACATGTGAATCTTCAAGAAAAAATAAGGTTCCATTTTTTTGCATGTCAAAATTGTTTACGCAATTTATTTTTCCATTAACAAATACGATAACAACTATCATAATAAATAATCATTCAAAACTGAAAATATATGAAGATTCATCAAATTTGTCATTATTATTGCTAGCGAGAAGCAACCCAAGCAACGAGTCAAATTTATAAGTCAGAAAGTTTTGGAACTGATGAATAAAAAAAATATTTTGGTACGAAAAATGGAAAGCATTTCAACGTAAAAAAGTATTAAAAATCCCAACCTGAGCTTTTGTTAGGAATTTGTTAGTCGCTTTAAATTGTTCAAATAATCGATAAAATTTCCATAAACGCATAAACAATGCAACATTCATCGTTTTTCAAATCGGGGAGTAAACTCTGATCGCCAGTGAAAAAATTCTAAAGACTGAGCTATTTTATTGATCGATCTTTAGAAAAAAAAAGTCAATTTCATTCTGCGTTACTTTATGATTATTTGAATAAATGTATCCCCGCAATCAGAGTTGTGAATTACTGGAATAAAAGTATCAAATAATCATGGTTTTGTCAGTGGCGGATTTAAGGAAAAAGGCCCAGTGGGCAAAATTTCTTCAGCTCCCCCTCCCCCCACCCAGGGGGGATTATATACTCAAGAATTGAGTTTGTATCAAGTATTCTATTAAAAGAAATAGGTATATGTTTCAAGAAGTTTAAGAATATAAAATGGTTTTTATTCATCGAGCATTTTAAACGTTGCATTCTTTTTTACATCGAGAAAATTTACATATTTTTGAATCCTCTTCTCGCCTTCTTCTTCTTGGTTCGATGGTTGCATTCAGATCAATTTGATTGACGACATGCTGTTCGATAAAAAGTATGCTGAAATCGTCCAATGCTTCTGCACTCATTCTAGAACGTTGACGATCTTTAACTCTCTTCAATGAGCTCATTGTTCGTTCGGCGCAGGCTGTGCTGACGGGAAGGGTCAAGAATAAACGCAATAAACTGCAGCACTCCGGAAAACTGCTCATCAAATTTTTTTCAACGATGAAGTTCAAATATTGCAATGGGCTATGCTTAGTAGAATCTTGTTCTTGTGAGAAGTATATATCCGCACAACTGATCAACTTATACTTAAGGGTAGTTGTAAAAAAAGTTGGATATTTCTCTATCAAGTTGCAAACATTTTTTTCAAATTCTTTCTCTTCCATGTTTTTAAAGAATTCAGGTCTGAGAAATCCGAAAAGTGAGTTTATCTCATGAAAACCTTTGGCCCTTTCTTGTAATTCACTACACATCCTGTCGAGAACTTCAAAGTATGCAATGCGTTGTTTCGTTGCCATATCCAGAGGATTGTCTTCAGCTTTCTCACCAGGCATTTTTTTGTTCGTCGTTGTCTGGTGATGGGAAAATCCGGATTCTTCCATCCCATCTTCTCCCATTGAGATTTCGCTTTCGGAACGAAAAAATCGTACTTGCTTTCTGTGCGCAAGTTTTGAAAATTTTTCATTGCATTCTGAAGACAATTTTGAACCATTAAAAGATTCACTTATTTTTTCTGCAATTCCACTTCAGCAACATGAATGAATGTTAGGACTGAATGCCACCATGTCAGGTTTAGTAAGAATAGCCAATTGATCGCCGAAAGTAGAGAATTTGCGTCCATTATATCTTCTGCAGTAGCCTTTTCTCTCGATATTTCTCTTTCTAAACAGTTGACAATACAGTCAATATTTTGGATAACCGCTTCTACTGCTTTCCGCCGTGCAGCCAACGAGTATCGCTCAAGCCTTTGATGTGGAGTCTCCGTTTCTGAGACAGCGCTTCGCTTTCAATATCTTCCAATGGCACAGCACACTGCTCACCTTGTGTCTCTCTTGGACTGTCAGAATTAGTCTCAAAAATTTCTCGTTTCAATTCTTCGAGAAGTTGACTGCCGAAAGATTTTGTATTTTGGGGAAGATTTTTGCTTTCTTCTAAAAGGTTTTCCCATGGCCGATGAGACTGCGAGAAGTAGTTGAAAATTCGCTGTAATGTTGCAAAAAATACTTTGATTGAAGGGCTGGCAAATTTTTCGGTTGCATGAGATAGAACTAGGTTGAGTTGATGCGCTGTACAATGGACGTACGGAACGAAGGCCTTCTCTCCAACATATCTTCTGATAAGTGCTTGCAATTCATGCAGCTCTCCTGACATAACGGATGCGGCATCAAAAGCTTGACCACATAGATGAATTCTTTCAAATAGATATTTTTCAAACAAGACCCCAATAATGTCATGAGAAATTGAGACAGCATCTCCTTTTTTGATTCGAATGGAACATAAAAAACTTTCTTTGATGCATAGTATCTTGGCTCCTGTCTCATTTTTTTGAATTGTAACGTACCGCACCAATATAGCCATTTGGTCCAAGTGAGCAATGTCAGTTGTTGAGTCAGCGATCAGTGTGAAAAATTTTGCTTCTTTGCATTCATTAATAATAAAATTTCGGGTTTGATCAGCCAATATATTCAATAATTCAAATGTAATCGTTTTACTCAAATACTTTATCCGATTTAAGGATTCGATGGGCGAGTTATATCGGGAGATGAGTTTGATGATAGACAAATATATGCCAGGATTTTCTTCATCTATTTTTTCACGATGACCTCGAAACGCGACACCTAAGCCAGACAAAGTTCTTATAGCATCAAAAAAAATATTCAGAACGTATCACCATTTTTTCACTTCTTCGCTAATTTGTTGATTTAGTTGATGATTGATATCCGCTTTCTTGAGAAAATTCGCTGCCGTAACTGCATTCTGGAGATGATTCTTGCTCAAACTGTGTATTGAAATGGATCGCTGAAAATGTTTCCAATCCGTGTAACCAGTGCACCATTTACCTTTTTTTGTATCCTCATTTCCAAATAGCCAGTAATAATGGCAATAAGCATAATTTAGAGTCGGTGAGTAGGATAACCAAGGGTAAAGATAATTTTCTTCGAAAGGTTTCTGCGTACGTTTGTAATAATACTGCGAGTTGAAATGGCGGCCATTCTCTGTGAGTTTGAATTTGCCATTGGGCATATCAGCTTCTGTAGGTTGACAAGGGCCAGAAAGTAAAAGCATCCTTTTCTGATCTTCGTTTAAAATCTGATTTTTATACATTCCTTTGTCATTATTGAATTTGGAAAGTATTGGCGGTACATTCGCAGAAAACAATTCAGATTCAGACATTAGTTCTTCATCAAAAGAATCAGTGAGTGCGAAATTATCTTTTTGTTCATCATTAAAAACGATTGGTCATTAGCACTTCTGTCGACGGAGGATTTTTCTCGACTACTACTAGTCTCAGGTCCAGTTCTTATCAGTTCATTGTATCCACTTTTCATTTTCTTGTTCTTTATATTTTCTGTAACAATACAAAAACATATCATCGCTCACTTGGTAAACCATTTGGTCGATCCATTAAGTAAACTAATTTATCATCCGATTGGGTAATCCATTCAGTCGTTCTATTTAGAAAATTTAATTAATTACCTACGAATTACTATATTGGTCGAATCAATTGGAAAAATCATTTAATTATTTTCAGCTGGGATGACAAACTTCTTGAATTTCTTTAAATTTTGAAGAGAACGAATTGATAACTAAACCACGTCATCTATGTATTTATCGTAAACTGAACTCAATAATATTGTATCCTCTTGTCTATTCAATGTATTCTTCGTCCCCTTAATGAAAATCATTTATGACGAGGATGGTTCCATGAATTAAAAGATCGAAAATGTGATTAATTTTTCAAGAAAATTTTTCGATTGATTGGATTTCAACGATGTTTTTAACAATAAGAATGTAAGTAACAATAGCAATTTTGGAATTGTTTAAAGAAGTGATTATAATACTTGTAATAAATAAACTTGTAGTTCCTGATAAGGGCAAAAGAATGGGACCATCTAAGTTTTTAATTGATTAATAGTTCGACGATGTTTTTAAGAATGTAAGTAACAATATAAATCTTAAAGTATCACTAAAAGTAATTGTGATAATTGTAATAAATAATTTTGTAGTTCCTGATGAGGGCAAAATATATGCCGAAAGCTAGAAAAAGAAAAAATTGCTGTCATAATTGAAAATTGGCTCGAGAAGTGATCGTTGTATTGAACAATATGAAAATTGAACGAGCCTATAAAATATACTATATTACTATACAACCTAAATAGCTAACAAACTAGGTACTAATTTAATTATATATTATAACTACGTTTATTTTAAATTCAAATAATTTCTTACATATCGATACAAATTAGTTAACAGATAAGGGAAAAAGTAAGCTATGACCCAAAAATCATACGATAAATATTGTTGACAATAAAATACTTACCAAAGGTACACTGTAAAAAATCTCGTAGGAAAATAACGACACTGAGTTTATGAAACAATCCGACCTACACTGAGCGTTGTAAAAAACCGAACCAATATCGTTATTTTACGATAGGGTAGAAAATTAACGAACGGCTCTGAAAATCCTGCTGGACATGTATTTGACTAGCTGATAGGTTTTTGACTAGGGGGTAGTAAATTTACTATACTTTTATATCTACGTGAATTATTTTTTTACAGGTAGTACATCATTAATAATGGCAGCAGGAAGAAATAAAAATTTCAAATATTCACAGATCTGTACATCGATGGACATGATTTATTACAAATTCGAAATGCCTTTAACATAGTTGAGTGACGCATAACCTATAAATTGTAATCAAAACAAATGCGTAATTACATTACGTGCTGCACATTCGAGGTGATTACAAAAATTTTTCGAAGCGTAACATTTTCCTACCTATAAAATTATTAAAAAAAAACATGATAAAAATATAGAAAATTATAACATTTGTGTATTTTTATCATGTCGTCACGGATATGGTTCAATTGTCACTCACTTGCATCGCACTCACTGGATGAGCCGGGTTCGGAAAGCATTTTGACTGACTTGATTAGTTATTCACCTATACCCGGTAGGATTTTTACCAGCCTATTGTCGATTTACGACCGTTTTTTTTTTTACGAACGCATCATTACTTTCCTAGATATGGTAAAAAAAACTAACCTCAGTGTAGGTCAGATTGTTTCCTAAACTGAGAGTCGATATTTTACTACCTGGTAGCTAATCTACCACCAGGAATTTTAATATTCACACTGAATGTAGCCGATTTCTGAACCTCTCGTTATTTTCCTACCTCGTGTATGAAATAGATTACACTGAGTGCTAATATAATTTCCTACCCGCTAGGTTTTTTACCAGGTGATTTTTTACAGTGTAAATGTTATATTATTTATGAATTTCACATACATTTATTCATTAATTAGTGAACTATAGTAACTTTTTTAAAAATTGCAACAAATTATTCCAAGAAATTGATATTGCGGTTTTCAAGAAAAAAATTTCCATACATTCAGATCCAAAAGAAATTGGATGAAAAAGTTTTTAGTCTTGCCTACTGAAAAAAATAGCACCAAGGAGTTAACATTGAAATATTTCCTGTCCTGAAAATGCTGGTTAATTCAAAGCTCAAAGAGCCAACTTTATTAGACTTTTATACAGAACAACTTCGAAGAGAATTAACGAATCCTATACTAATGGAAATAATAATCTTAACACAAAAAATTTTCGCTCTTTTGTTACATATATTCTTCAAAATTATTTACTGTCGTCAAAATATATTTTAATATATATTGAATCTAGTGCGTCCAGCTTTCAAAGTTGTACATGGGCTAGATTAATACAGCCCATTTCATACAAATTTGAATGAATTAAAATACATAATGGATACAATAAATGATTCATCTCTTAGTATAAAAATTTTTTTTTATAATTTCCACAATTATTGCATAATTGAAAGCATTCGGAAGAATTTCTGAAAATAAACATTGATTCAAGCATGTTTGGTTTTTGTTGATTTATGAATTAATGGGCCGGATCGAATAAGGGGACGTTGCGCGCGGAACAGTTGGAGAATGAAGGAATGAGATTAATATCTTTGTCTACGCGCGCTGGGTCCGTTCACTCTTTCCTGCATTCTCCAACTGCCCCGCGCGCCACGTCCTTTTATTCGATTCGGCCATTGAATTGCGTAACCGAAACATATAAGGATTTACGCTGACCTCAAAAAGTCCTTCGTGAATTAAAAAATCATTGATAAATATTTATTCGAATGGGTTTTGATTTTTAACACAGTGAAAATAAGTTTCGAAACGATCTTTATCATTTTTTTTCAATAAATTATGCAGTTCGTATTCGGCAATTTCAAAAATTTTGTAGAATATTCAATTAACAATTGCAGAAACTTGACGATACAACGTCATTTTCCACAATTATTGAGATACGATTCAAAGTTTCAAATTATAAAACTCATCTCTATATAACCGATCGAATGTGGAAAATGAAAAAAATGTGTTGATTTTGGTTTGAACACTTCTTAGAGTTGTGTGTTCTTCATTGTTCACTTGAAAATTTTTTTTTTATTAATTAACAAAAAACTAACTTATAACTAGACTTTATAAGATGCCGTCATTTTGTAAAATTTTTTCAAAGATTATGTAGGGCAACCTTATAAAAAGAGCAATGTTATATAAAGTTTTCATAAAGTCACTTTATGGAGAAGCGGAATTAAGAAAATTCATTCAAAAATAGGGATTTTAAAGGGTTTTAGAAAATGAATTTATAAAAACCAAAGTTATTAATTTACTAGCTAAGCTGAGGCAGAACTAGATGCCGTCTCCGCGAGGTGACAGCATACTGCGAAAAAGTGCTTTCCAAGAAGATACTTTATATTATTCTACCAGCGCAAATGTGCATCCATTAAAATGCGGCAGTATATGATTTTTTAAAAAAAGTTTAACCAATATTTCCATCTGAATAAGTGTTAAGAATTAAACGTGCATCAATTAAACATACAACCTGAAAAATATGGCAATAAAAATTCGAAAATATTTGTTTGCTAGATTTTGTATTATGATAAAAGTTTACCCATAAATGTGACACACGAATAAACGTATACCAAATTATTTGTGCGAAAATAAATGAATAATACGAAATTGTTGTCTGTTTTAAAGTAAATGATCGTAAAAGCTTCGAAATTTTTATATTCGGATAATTGTTTTTGAAAAAATGTTCGTTTCAAATTGTATCATCCCAAATCATATATGTTTTGTACAAAAATCGTACGTAAAGGGTCTCTCGTATAAACCGCCTGACATTAAATGTACAATGAATAATTGTGCTTTGAAATTTCGTGCGTTTTGAAAAGATGACACTGCATTTTTCTTTCTTTTTTTTAAATGATTTTTATTCGAATCACATTAAAAGTTCGAAAATTTTCATGTCGTTTTTTTTAGGTATTTTCTGCGAGGGTCCCTATGCCTTTTCTACAATGCTATATCTTCATTCCGACGAGACAATGCCTTTAAATATCATACCATGCTGCATACCCTTGCAAAAGCTCGGGGACGCAAAAGGCACGCAAAGAGCACGAAACTCCGTGCTCCTTGCATAACAACTCCGTTACTTTTCCGTCCTTTGATAAATTCTCCTAAATTTCAAGCTGCAATGTCTTGTTTTTGATTACATGTAATAAATAAAGTCAATTTCTCCGCTATCATATAGTTGACAATTGTATTCTTACGTGTATTAATTAAAAAAGTCGAAAAATTAAATCCGTGATCGTATGATAACTGCCAAGCAAAAAGTGGGAAAGGAAGATTTCGGATGAATTGAGCGCACGGAAACGAAAAGGGTCCGAGCGCGTGGATCGAAAAATATCATGGTCCATACGGCAAATGTAATAGACGAAAAAAAAGACCGTGTTTCCGTTTGTCGTACATTTTTGTGCAATTTGTTGAAAATAGGAAAAAAAGATTAGTAACGATCCAACAAAAAATGAAAAATCATGTTCATTTAGGCGACAATCGGGGTTCGCATGAGAATCATGAAACTAGATTAACGGAAAATGTGAAAAAGTTGATTAATGAGCATTGTGAGTCAATACCTCAGAATGAATCTCATTACCGAAGCTCATTACGAAGTTCCTCCGTGCAGTATTTCGATAATCCTGAATTGAATTTGAGAAAAATGTATGAGTTATTCCTCGAATTTTATACTTAAAAAACAGGCGATTCTGATCCTCCAATTTGTCAATCTTCATATGAAAAATATTTCAATTACAATCTCAATTTTTCTTTCCGTAATCCACGCACGGATGTTCGTGACTTTTGTTTTGAGAATCGATTAAACAAAAATGACCCGGAAGTCAAAACTCATTTGGAGAATGTCAAAAAATACAACGAGTTAAAAAGCAAAATGTTAAAGGAAAAAAAAATTTGCGAATCGAGTTTGATTTTCGCCAAAATTTACCTTTGCCGAAACTATCAGTTTCTGCACAGTTTTATCGTCGCTTGATCTGGCTACATATTTTCAATGTAAATGTTTTTGATAAAAAAAAGCAGAGCTATATGTACTTTTTTATTGAGGGCAATTACAAAAAAGGTGGAAATACAGTGTGTAATTTTCTCTTTGATGCAATAAAGCGAGAACTCGAAGGAGGAGTTTTCGAAAAAATTTACATGTTCTCAGATAGTTATGGAGATTAAAACAAAAATTACATGATTCTTTGTTTTTTTTTTCATTATTAGCTGAATATTTGCAGACAGAAATTGATCATGTTTATCCAGTACGCGGTCATTCTTATTGTTCGTGTGACAGAAATTTCGGAACGTATGGAAATAAAAAAAAAAATGCTGAAATTGTTGAAACTGATCAAAAGTACTATGAAATCGTTCGAGATGCAAGAAGGCCACCTTTTACAATATTGAACGAATCTGATTACACAGTTCGAAATTTCGGAAAACTCATTCCGGAGAAAGTCATTGTTCCCAAAAATATTCGTATCAGAGATGCAGTCAGAATCACTTATTTTCCTAACCGTCATGTCAACGTTTACTATGATTACGATAAAGAAAGTGTCGACTTTTTAATCGATTCTGACGTGAAATTTTGCGATTTGTTGAACACGGAACAAGCTGAATTTGTAGGTATCAGTCAGGAAAAAAATCAACGATGTTAAATATTTGCTTCGTTTTTTGAGTCTTGAGGGTCAACAATTTTTTTTCTAATCTTTTCAAAAAAAAAAAGAAGTGAGGGCAGAAAAAAAAGGAAAAAATTAAATTCTAAGACGAAAAATAGTTCAAACCGAGTTAGTAGGGCGAAAAACATTTTTGTGTTACAAAGCTATGTACATAGCTAAAAATTAAGTACACATATGTATACAAACTTTAAATTTATGATAGTGTGTTTTTGAGTGCAGGATAATTAAGATATGATCCAAAAAAGACGTATTATAAGAATAAAAAATATCGACACGAACATGTTTATTTGATCCTTAATAATGCCTTACATAACATACTGTTTCCTTTTCTTCCGCCATAAATATGTTTCATATATGTACTTTGCTCTGAGTTTCTATTGAGATATGAGCTTCATTTACTATTGGTTTCATGATTTTTAATCAAAAATAGACAAGCGAATGAAATTGCTTTGAAAAACTAGTCGTGACACACTCGACGCGCCTTTCAAGTTGATATAGACGCGCGACGTGCTATCAAGCGTTCGCTTAAAAGTTATTGTAACTTCTAAACCGCTGCTGGTAAAAAACTCAAATGTTCTCAAAAACTGCTTAAACTACTAGAGATCAATTCTTACGCTGGAAGTTTGTTGTCAGATGAATAATAAAAAACTTCCTCGCTGGTCGAATTCTGCAAAACGTGGATTTTTCCATCTGTTGATTGTTTATTAATTATCAATTTAAAATCAAATTTTTTGATCATTTCTAAGCTTTTTTTGCATCGCTAGAGAATTTTATGTTAGGTATAAAAATTTGAACGCCAAAAAACAAGAGCATCATTGAGTTTTTACGAGTTTATATTCAAAAAACACTGATTTTGAGTAATGTAAAAATTTGTGTTTTTATTTTCTATTGATTGTTGTAACAATGATAAAAAGTTGATTATTAAGGAAAAAAGGTGCGCTACTATGTCCTGTATGAGAAAAAATTTTTTGTATTTTCAAAAAAAAAATTTTTTTTTACGTCTATTACATTTGCCGTATGGACTATGATATTTTTCGATCCACGCGCTCAGACCCTTTTCGTTTCCGTGCGCTCAATTTGTTTTAAGTCATTTTGGCATAAAAAATGAAATTATTTATGAATTGTTCAGTCGAAATTGATTTCTTAAGAACATAACACTTCAAAAAGCGATTTCCAAGAAAAATGTATGGGATTTTGATCATAATTTCTGAGAAAACAGCATGGAACGGAAAAAGGATGCAAAAAGCACGGAACATCGTCCTCGGGCGCCAGGGATTTTTGATCCTTCTTGTAGTTAGAATGTATTTTACACTGTGTCGCAAAACCGTCCCCTGCTCTTAGTGATGTAGCGTGACGGTCACGGGACTGTCATGTGACGAGGGGATTTTTTTCGTCACATGACACATGACGTGACGTCATTGCTCAAAACAAGCATTACATGTGAACAACAATATGAACTATAATATAAATGCAGGTAAATGCAAACGTGTAGTTTTTTTTTATCAATCAAATTATTAAAATGTAACTACCATAATCAAGATACCATGTACATGAATTTTGAAATAAGTGATGTACACATTGCTACATATGTGTCACGCTTTCAGAAAAGGGACCTTAGATCCAAAAAATGATTTTCTAGATTATCATGATTTTGAGTAAAGGAGAAAAGATCTTTCAAATTATCGAATTAGTTTTTTTCAACTTCGAAAATCGACGATTCTATGCATTTTTAAAACACAATACAAATACAAATATATCTACACATACAACTTCTCTCCCAAACTGAACGGAGGAATGAATCCAAGGAGGTTTGAGATTTAGATGTTCCTTGCCCACGGTCCCGCGGCAACGGAGGGGTGGCGGATCTGGGCGTTGACGTTTCTGTTGAATAACAGATCGAGCTTTCGAAGAATCGCGCCTTTGACAGATCGGAGCTCTGGCAAGTAGGCGATTTGAATTCTAGGTATTTTAGCGATTCGAAGTATTGAATTTTCTGTGCTTTGATATTTCGGATTTTCAATCATTCGGAAGTATGATGAATTGGACATTTTTAGAATCGGCAAAATGCGGGTTCGGTCAAACGACGATTCGTAGAACTGAATAAAGTGTTAATTTAGGAAACGGAAAAAAACAAAATCGGCGAATTGATCATTCGGTGTTTCAAAAAATCGGATTTATATTTTCGCGGAAAAACGACAACCCGGGATTTTGTTGAATCAGGATTAAAAATTTTCGGCGAATTGAATTTACGGCGCTTTTATTAATCGGCGCTATGAATATTCGGTTCAACGCGATCGCGGCGATATAAAGAATCGAGGGAATCGTATTTCGGAGCGATGCGGTTTCGTGCCATTTTTTTCACGGTCTTTTGCATTTCTGGAGTTTCGTCATTCGGACATATGACAAGTCCGGTCTTTTGAAAATTCGGAGTAATGAGTGTGCCTCAGTATAATGATCATTGAAATCATAAATAAAGGTTTTTTGGCTTCGGGAGATCAAGATGAATTAGGTAAATAAAAATTGACTCTGCATCTGAATTTTCTAAATCAGCAAGATTTTATTGTTTCTCAATGGAAACCCGTTCTCTCGTGAATAATGACTTTCCAAGTAAGTAAAAAAATTATTTATTTACAGATTATAGGTAAAAAGTTACTAGGCGAAATCACCTACATTTACCATCGAAAAAAGTAACGCTCATTTTTCTGTAGGTTTAACTGTACAACGTGAAAATAACTTGTTTCTAAAAAATTTCACTCATAAAAAAGTGTTCATCTACTTATTGCAATTAGTGAACCTAAAACTCTACTTTAGTCAATAAACTTTAGTCTACTAACTCTTTCAGATTGAGAGTGCATTTTATGTTTAGTGTGAATCTAAGTTTTGTTTAATCCGTGATTATATTTATATTAAACAATCTTGTTATTTAACTGAAAAAATTTATAAATCATTCTATTGTATTATAAAAATTCATGTAGTTACTTAACAGTCTTAATTAACGATAATTAACATTCATAAATTTATTAAAATTTTTAATTAACGATAGTAGTTAACATTTACTAGAAAATTTTGATTTTCTATTTCAAAAAAAAATGTTAGCTTAGGAAATAAGATTTTTGAGAAAACAATCCTAATTCTCAGCTTTACAGAATTTATTAAGGTAATGCGTAGCTCATTACTGATAAATGTCATCTATCATGCTTATATCTGTTAAATGGACTCTGATGATCTTTTGGTAAATCGGGCTTTGTATAATTTTTGTTTTGAGAAGTTTTGTATTTTGGGCATTTTCACCTGTTGAAAAAATGAAGGAAAAAAATTTGAGCTGAAATTGTAAGTTATCTACAAATAGACGGATGTTATCACGCACCTTCATTGGCTTAATTTTTATTTTGATGAGTTTTTTTGGAATTTGAAAGAATACGTACAAAGAAACCCTCTGCAAGATTGAAAAGAGATGGTTATAAAGATGAAAAATAATGCACAAAAAAGTATTTCCAGTCTAATTTGAAATCTCGTTCTAGAAACATCTTCTCTGGCTTTTCTAATAACAATTTTTGCCACTTCGCGATCGTTCAAAAAGTGGTGTACTCGAAAAATTTCAAAAATTCAAGTTATTCTTCCGCGATCATGGGATCGAATTATTCGTGAGTGTCTTTTGAATCTGTCGTGTTGTGATAATTGATAATGAATAAATGATAAGTCGAACCAAACTCAAGTCGTGGAAAGGGCAAAAAGCGTTCAAAGATTAAGGATCGATATTCATTTTTAGAAATATTTACTTTGTTACGGAAAAATTTTTTTGTAGACCTTTTTTTCAAATCTTTAAATATTTTATAGTAACTTTTGACATTTTTCCAAGCAAGTTGAAATTCATGAAGGTCTCGAAAGATTCAGCAATTTACAAATATTTTTATATTTTTTGTGCATTTTTTGTGAAATGTTTATACTTTAATTTTAAAAAACTCTAATAACTATACACTACGATGAATTAAAAATTAGAAAAATTCAATTTATAATGAACGAATAGTAATAAAACATTTAAATGCAGCAAAATATTTTACAACGTCCAAAAAAATTGAAACATTAAATTAAATGTTTCCTACAACAATTTCATAGGTTTTGATGAAAAAACTCTGAATAGATAAGGAAACTACGTACCTAATTTTTTTTTATTTCAAATGTCAATGCATCAACTGAATAAATAATAAAAAGATAATTATATTTTTCTGGTTAAAGTATCAATGATTGCGCTTATTTCGAAATGAACCACGTACACCACCGTCTACAGTTCACATAAATGTATTTGATTCAAAATTATTCAATTATAATTTTTATTCTATTAGCGCCAAAAACCATTGTCGGCCTATTTACGAATAGCATAAAAATTAACAAAATTTCGACGCGTGTCAGTGAGCTAGGGATGGGCGATACCGCTATGTGTCCTTTTCTCACTTATTACAGCAGTCGTTTAGCGAAAGAGAGAAGCCAATAGTATCGCCTATCGGAGGGAGTATCGCCCATCGGATCGGAGTATCGCCCATCGCCCCTTTTCACTCCGCTGCGCGGAGTGAAAAGGGGATTCTTACGCTCTATCCGCGAGCAGCCTCATACACTCTTTTCAAATGCTGACCATAAAAAAGTATTAAAACGCGGTGAGTTTCAATCCGTTTTTGTGTCTCCAATAATTTTCTGTTTGCAGCGAATATTATTTGTACCTTCTCGCTGTACTAAAAATATCTTACCCAAGCACAAAAAATTTTTCAGTTATTTTTTTAACTATATGGTAAAAAAGCAGATGAATTTTCCCATGCCCGGTATAGTAAATTTCCAAAAATCTGAAATTTTTTATACTTCATTCGACTCTTTTCTACGACCATTGCTTATTTACTATATTTTGCTCATGCATTTTTTCAATGTCTCGTATTTTCAAAATTAATTATATTGATTTTACTATACAGAAAATAATTTTTGGGTCGAATTTCCATAAAAAACTGGAATGGCAGGACGAGGGTCGAATTTCGATTTTTGTCCTCAGCTCACTGTAGGTAATACGAAATTTTATTCCTTCGTACTATTAGAAAATGCTATAAGTCCAATATTTATGGGAAAAAAGTAATTTAGCATCATTTCATATTTAAACGCCTACTATTAACTGTAAGCCGACGATAAGTTCTCAGACGTTTGGTAAAAATTGACGAGTCGAAAGTCACGTGATACGTGGGTGTTTTAACTGGCACCAAAACTCTCGTGTTTTGTAAAGGACCTCGTGGAGTTGTTGCATCGCTGCGACGAGGACGTAACGCTGACTTCAGGTTTCAGGGAAAAAAAATTCCTTCTCAAGATGACTTTCAGGATAAAAAAAAAAAATAAAAATACACTCCAGTAACCGATAGCGGTACAACGAGGGAAGAATAGGTAGGAAGGGGGGGGGGGAAATATTTTTGCTTTATTTTAATTTCCCACATTTCAAAATCCCATACTCGAATGAGGTAAAAATATTATACTGAAGTATGGTGAATACTATTTATATACAGTATAGCTGCTATACACTGGTATAGAAAAATTACTATCCTTGGAATGGGTTAATTGCTTCAAATACCATAAATTTTTTTTACAGTGTAAAAAAAATTAGAAATCCATGAAAAGACTTTAAAATCTACAAAATCTTATAAAACGGAAACTACCACAAATATACATAAGTAGTTTTGAAAATACTGTAAGTCTATGGTATATAATTTTATACAACATATAGGGCGTGGAATGAAAAAAGGGACCTTAGGACTAAAGCCGGTTGGGCACAGTATATAACAAGGGCGAACAATCTTAAACCGAACTTGAACCTTCGAAGGTTAATTGGGTTGAAGTTCGCTTGTAAATTTTTTATTTGAAAAAAATAGACCTTAGGCATGATATTTTTGCAAGGGATAGCATTGGTCTATCATGTTTGATTATTTATTGTAAAATTCAATCGTCAGAACTATAAATTTTGCCTTCTAATTGTTATTTTATCTTTTTCATGGCTGGAAGTTCCTTGAAATATTTAAAAACGCAATGAGACTATAAAGACGATGCAGATAACTAAAATCATTTTGACACGCCCTACGTTATAGGATGCGTTAGTTTTTAATATTTTTTATTAAAATTTGTAAGCTATCAATAGATACGTGTACATTAAGAAAATTGCAGCCATAAAAAAAGAAAAAAAAAACAACTAAAGGCAAAATTTATAGTGCTGACGATTGAATTTGCCAATAAATAATCAAACATGATAAACCGTTGCCATTCCTTGCAGAAGTATCGTGTTCGTGATTCCTAAGATCTGACTCGAAAGCATTAGAAAGTAAGCCAGCACGAGTCTGGTCCTTAGGTCCCTTTTGTCGTTTCACGCCACATACATGGATTTAAATTTCAAAGAGCATCAAATTGAAGAAACCTATATAAGCATTTATACAAACAGAAAAATCTTTTAAATGTTAGGTATATTGTAAATAAATCTATACAAATGAGTCATCTTAAAAAAAGATACTGCCATTTATTAAGAAAGAAGGGAAGGTGAATCAAGATATTGAATCAAACTGAATACTATGTAATTTATTATTTTCAAAACAAAAGTGAAGAATTCTGATGTACATATGACAGGCTGAGAGGAAAAACCGAACAAGTAGAAACAGAAAACATGGAGTTTCACATTCATCTGTCTCTTACTAGTTCGGTTTTTACTCTCAGCCTATCATATATGTGAAGTTCTTGTAAAATCATGCATCTACTAGTCGATGTCCAATGTACCGGGATCCGCGTCATCATCTTCAGGATCATTTTCATCGACCATATGATCTGCAATAACTGAAAATTATATAGAATTGATGAACATATAGATCTATACACATGCAAAACGTTTATTTAGAGACGGAAAACGATGACGACAGTCACATCCCTTGCAGATTCGATTTTACGAAAAATTTACGAAAAGTCTACGGAATTTTTATGATGGCGCTGTACTGCGCGGCGAGTTCAAATATCCAACATATGAATGTCAATTTTTACGGAATAACGCAGCCCTCTCCGACTCAGTAAATTTGCGGATAGGGACAGATTTCACCGATAAGGCGGCGCTTGAAGCATGGAGGCTTCGGAGGCCTTCTCACGTGTACCCCTCTTGCCCCGTTCGCATCCCTTTCCCCGTTCCATAGTCAGCGCGTTAGCGAGCATGGGTCGGAACGGGGGGCGCGGGAAATGCGGGGCTCAAGCGCAAGGAGCGCAAGTAACAACGGCAAATCGACGCAACAGACGGAAGTATGTTCTGTTCTAAACGTTAAGGCTTACGAGAGAAACGCTTAAAAGTAACTAAATTGATTTCCCCTTTCGCATTATTTCTTTATTGGAAGTAATAAGTACATAAATCGAATAATGTGTTTGCCCTGGCAATTACACTTCAACCTTCGAAGGTTATAATTGGGTTAAAATTCGGTTGTAAATTTTTTAAATCAAAAAAAGGCCTTGTGCACGATATTTTTGCAAGGAATGACATCGGTTCATCATATTTGATTATCAGTTGGCAAATTTAATCGTCTAAACTATAAATTTTGCCTTTAATTGTTATTCTTTCTTTTTTTATGACTGGAATTTCCTTAATGTCCACGTATCTATAGATAGCTTATATTTTTAATGAAAAATATTAAAAATTAACGCATCCTTGAACGTAAAGCGTGTCAAAATGATTTTTTCTTTACAATTAGTTATCTGCATTGTTTATATAGTCTTATTGCGTTTTTAATATTTCAAGGAAATCCCAGCCATAAAAAAAGATAAAATAACAATTAAAAGGCCAAATTTATAGTTCTGACTATTGAATTTCCCGATAGATAATCAAACATGATTAACCGATGCAATCCCTTGCAAAAATATCATGCCTAAGGCCTGTTTTTTTCACTTAAATAATATACAACCGAACTTTAACCCAATTGTAACCTTCGAAGGTTCAAAATCGGTTGGAAATTGTTTGCTAGGGTGCCGATATTTTTATGCGATCAAAATTTTTCGAATAAAACCGAATTTTCAACAAATTCTGATATTGTTGCGATATTTTCTACGTTTAAATAGATTTTAAGCAATATTGAACTCCTGGCATAATTTTTTGAACAATGTAACAAACTATATTATGGAACGTAGTCTGAATTTCATTGTATTTTTTTTTTTTTTTTCACACCATGCATTGCCCCCGGTGACGGGCCTCCGAGAGACTTCCGAGAGACTTCCGAGAGAGTTCCGAGAGCGGACTCTCGGACCTTCGTTACTAGGGCATGTCTAAACAAACTCAAATTCCATTTAGTTTCTAATATGAGAAATTCTTGAAAGAATATTTTTGTCTCGTTAATGCTTATGTAAATCATTGCTTAATCGTAATATTTATTATATGGTCGAATGGTTTTCCAATAGCAGAATTTTAGTAACTATATAAAAAATTTTGAGGCAATCTCGAGTTAAGTAATCATCAAAAAATAGAATTATAAAAATTTTAAAAATGTTTGAAGAACGATCGAGTTATCAAATTTGTCAAAAAATGATACTTGCTGCCCTAAGTGAAAAGTTTTGAACTGGAAATAGTTAAAACAAATTTAATTTCATCACAAAGAAATTTTACAATAGACTTTTTATTATTTCAATATTTAATTATCCAACAATCAGAACATTCAAAAATACAACGTCCGTGAGTTAACACGGTGAACCCGGTCAACGCAGTTAACGTACGAAACGTACGAGTATACAAATACACAATAAAAGCGAAACAATCGACAATCGCATGCGCTTTCCGCCACTCGCGCTTCCCTCTGCTGCCTATCGCGGTTTCCCTTATAACCCCTATTACCCCTACCGAAAAAATTCTCCAAGCTCGACGCCCCATCTACCGGTATAGTTCATTTCGTAAACGTAAAACTGTTTCTACAGCGGAATAGGGAGTCGGAGAGAGCTGGAATAACCAATGATTAACACCAATGCCAACATTCGAGTACTTCAGATTCTAGTTTTTTTTTCGTCCGTCATAGTGGTTCTATTGCGGAACGATGTTTTTATGTCGATTTTGATATTTTTTAGGGTATTTTACTTGAATTTTTTCACCCATTAATGTTTTTTATGCAGTCCTCTGCCATAAAAACTATGACATGACGAGATTTTAGCTTTTAATGCTCTTGATAATTTCGTAAACTTACCGTAGAAAATGACGTCATGGATTTACGTTATTTTTACGGAATTCCGTAAAAATGAATCCACGAGGGCGTGGACTCCACGTTTGGTTAACCGGGTTGTCCATCCGTAATATGTATAAGATATAGTATTATTATGATATTGCAGTACACATCAATAATCTCAGCTTAGTAATAAAGCTCGGTTGGTTATTGTAAAATTCATTGTTATCAATACAAAAATCATTATTAACCTGTTGTCGTTTTGATTTATTAGATTTTACACTTTTTTGTCTCTTCAGGAATAGAATATTTTTTGAAATTAACATAATACCTACTTATGGCCATTTGAAGATTATCAAACAATTCAATAATTTCCCCGTACATATGTTAATTTAAGTCTGAATTCAATACTTTTGTATCTCACTTAATTCGTAAAGTTTTGTCGCAAGTACAATCCCTCACGGAAATCTGGCGTGAGCCGCGTGAGCAAAGTTAGCCGTGTAAGCTCACGTGGCGTTGGTTTATTGGAAGATTCATTCTTTACCGACACGAGAAAAATGAGCTGAATTTTAAATTCAGCTGAAAATTTAAATTTGAAACTTTAAATTTCCCGAGGAAACAACATTTGCAATGTAAAAAAATGAGCAGATCAGTTTTTTCTTTTAATAAGCTGTTTAGGTGATGATTTAGCTGTTTACGTGATGAAAGTATTCGACGCCAGAGCTCATCTTTCACTGTCTATCATTTTATATACCCATTTCTCTCACCCCCAGAAGCGATTCACGGGTAGGGATATTTGTATATAAACCTGAAAGATGAGCTTTGGCGTCCAATACTTCAGTTCTTACTAGCGCCATCTCTGGCGTCACTCGTTAACAAACAGACTTTGCATCGGGGGGCCCGGGTCCCGGGCTTGGCCTTGTTCCGTAGGCCGATAACGCGGCGATCTAATTCCGAAATATTTGTCGGCCGGTATGAGTCAATTAATATTATACACGGAAATGTTGCAATTCCTTAACTATTAAAAAACCTAATGAAACATTGTATAACTTTTACAAGTTATAAAATAAGTGTCTTTTATGACATGATAGATATTTTTTCTCTTCAAACTGCTTTTACACGCCTAAATTATGGAATATCAAGTTAAGAAAGAATCGTTGTTACTATACAAAATTACAAATTAAGGCAAATCCTTTCGTTTTTTTTGCTAAATATCTCTTGAAATATCACAACATAACTCTTCCATATTATATTTTGGTTTGAAAAGGCTTTTTTAGGTCATTTTCGTAGGCGACGTTCGTGGCGACTTTCAGGCGACGTTTAAGACGACTCGCAAGACCTTCTCTTTTCGTCCTTCTTTCTTTCAATTGAATCCCGTTCTAGGCGTCTTTCTCGCACTACAGTAGGTTGCGAGTCGTCTTAACGTCGCATCACGATTGCCAGGGGATTTGTGCGCTTGATTCTCGGATACGCCTCGCTGTAGTTACGAGCGAGTGTAGCACATACGGTTTCCGGAGTCTGAGCTGGCCGCCGCAGATTCAGCATGCCGGACAGTGAACGCAACAGTTCATCTCTCTTTCTTTTCTAGCGCTCAACAGGGCATAAGTCTGTCCTCGCGCACTCGCTCAGACGCCAAAAACGGCTGTCGTTTAATCCGGCATGCCAGATCTGCGGCGGGCCGCTCAGACTCCGGAAACCGTATGTGATATACTCGTTCGTAACTTCGGCTTGGCGTATCAGAGAACGAAGCGCACAGATCGGATTTTCGCCACTTAACAGGTTTCAGGATGGTGGACTGAAGTGCCAATAAACAGGTATAAGGTGTATACTGAAGAATATATGAAATGCAGTTTACTTACCATCGTTTGTACGAACGTCATTGGCATATATCATCACACGATAATACAGTGAGTGCGTAAAACTCGATACAATACTTTTCTTTTAAATTATAACAGCCTTATCAGTCCAACTACCACGTAGATTAGTGGTAATAGCGTGGCAATTGAGTGTAAAGTAAGTGGTAACTAAGTAGTAAATTTTTCCTCGCTCAAAAATCGATGTTGATGTCTCGAAACTATCAGAAATCATTGTATTTGGTTATTTTCGAGTAAATCCAGGACGAATTACTGAGCTAGAAATAAGACAAAATTCTAAAATTTTCCTATGACATTTGAAATAATGCAGTATGGCAGGATAAGTGACCACCACTGAAATCTACCTTACTGCCAGTGATATTCAAAAAAATTTTGAGTGTAGAGTAGAACGGCGCCGATATGCAATGGCGAACCACTGTTCGTCCGAATTGTCGGGTATCGAACATAAACGGCAATCGAATCGTTCGAGTATCGAAAAGTTAGATGACTTGTATCTTGAATTGTGAATGAAACTTTCTGTCGGAAAAAAATTCGTCCCTGTTTGAATTTGACTAAAGTAGGATGATGCCGTAACGGTTTTTAGATAATCCCATTTATGATTAACAAAAGAAAGGACAAAACATTTTACGCCAAAACAATAAATTCTACTAAAAATAAAAAATGCGTATGAAAAGTAGTTGAACAGAGAGGGAGGCGATATCTCAAATGACGTGACAGAAATCGAATTAAAATCCGAACAGTCGAAAATGACACTGACGAGATTTGAAAGGTTGAAAAAAATGATTATAAGGGTCGAACTAGATGAATGTCGTTATACCGGTATACGGTTTCGACGACAAGTTTTCAGGTAGAAAACTTGTGTTCCGAGGGAGCAAAGGAAACGAAAAAAAGGCTGACAAAAAAATCGACGAAACGCAGATCTGCCGAAAATCAATTACCCCAAAAAATCTCTCATATTTTTTTCCCCACAGATGGCAATCGTAGGTATGGAAATATTTCCGATTCTCGTATTATAATTAGAATTGTAGTATAAATTTTCAAATTAATAACCATATTACAAAGGTTATAAGTGATGTATCTGAAATTTTATTCTTGTATTACCGTATATAGTATTATTATGAGATATAGTTACACAAGAATAAAATTTCAGACACGCACAATACATTTATAAATTAAAAAAAAATCATATTTCAACTTAATCGCGCACTGGTGACCAGCTGTTATGTATTATATGTTAACAATTGTATGCAAAATTTTTGTGTAATTTGTAAATTTATTGAACTTTTTATGCATCGAGAACTATTATTTGTTAACAAAAAACGTCAGTTTGTTCATTTTCTGTTTATATATATCTGTGGCTTCCCGCCATAATCGAGAAAGTCACTTGTGCCATAAGGCTCAGTTTACATGATATTCTGATAAAATTTTGAACGTTATGGCATGTGTGACTTTCTCGGTTATGGCATGTGTGACTTTCCCGGTTATGGCTGGAAGCCACAGAAATACATTTATTGCTATTTGTTTGTAACAATTTATTTGAAATATTTTTCACAAGAAATGACTAAGAAAAGTTCATTTATAAAATAGTTTGTCTAGTACTATTCAGTGATTATGACTGTGTTTCAAAATTTGGGGGAATTTAATTTGTTTATACAACATCTTGGAGATTTTTTTCACCTTAGTCTTTTCGACTCGATCGGATCTCTTGTTACACGCTACTTGGATTCATGTAAAAACAGTCACGCTTTATGAATTGAAGAGGCTCATTGTTATTAATTTTATTAATTTGAAATTAGTAAACTGCTCCCACATATATAATCACCTTCACAAATTTTTGAGTTTTGAGTCTTCCATAGTTAAAAGAATACATTATGCTATAATTTGTCAACGAATTCCAAGGTAATTTAAAATTCCAGTTCAAGCATGATTCTTAAGCACGTTTGAGTAATGGATATTCGCAAAAATTTTTTTTAATATTAAAATTATAGAACTTGACGAATTTCGAATATTTTTTTAGGGTATCAATGATTTTTACTCTTCAGATCTCAAAATTTACATAAATATGCATCCGTCAATTAATCATTCTTTCTCCTACCATCCTCAGACGAGAACGTCGTCGATTTCCGGAGCCGCAATACTTAAAGGACTAGGGATTACAGAGACGCTGTGCGTCGGAAAAACGATCGAATACAATATCCTTTTTTAGCTCCTTTTCTCGATCAAATTGATCGATTGACTTATTACCTTATCTCACAGTCCTATTAGTAGTTTAGAGCATTACATACATCTTTATAAGAAAATATAATTTCTTATAAGTATTACATTTCTCATAAAGTGCACCTTATAAAAATCTTTAAAAATGTATATTCGGAAAAATGTGACTGATTAACTGATTATTTTTGCCATATGAACTATGTTATTACGTAATCTGAACGAGTTTTACTTTTTTATAGTTGAGGGCCATTCTTAAGCCTCGTTTTCTCCGGGGGGTGGGGGCGGGGGATGTGTCAATCAAAAGTCACACTCTATATGTTAACGCTTATGGCATCTTCCGTAAATGATGTCTCAGTTTTTCAGCGTTTTCTGAACCCCTCCCCCCCCCTATCGCAAAGTGTCACAAAACCGCGGACCGTCCCTCTACCTTTTCTCTCATTTGACAATTATAAAATACAAGAAAAGACAATAACTTTTAATTTGAAAGTTATTTCATTCTTATGTTTAGCTTCAGTTTCAAAAGTTGTTTATTCATTTAAGATTACATCGATGATATATTACAGAGTAGAATAAACGAAGATAGTTTTGGATCTTGTTGAGTGTACACGTGTCGGGTTCATGTATAATGAGAACCACTCGCACGTTCTGACTTTCGTTATAACTTTTAAGATGTATGTAGATTTGCATGATTATGTGTGCTTTTCGTTGATGTTATATCATTTTTATTGTGTTTCGTTCTCTTTGGCTTGTGTGGAAAAAAAATTTGAATCTTCACCTTTCGGATCTGATTAAAGAAAAAAAACTTTTGCCCATTATTGTTTTCCTATCATTCATATGTTTAAATGCTTCATATATTCAAAGTATCCAACGAATTACAGACAATATAATCTATCGCAAAAAACGAAAACATGTACGAATAGTGAAAAAAGCAGTCCAATACAATATAAAATTTCTGGCCCGTTTTCTCAGTTGCATTGATCGATTCATCTTCTACCCCGTACGTAGCTTACTGAAATTAATTTACCTTTCCAAGGATTTTTTAATTACTTCATTAAAATCTACTGACGGATTCACTATTAAACAACATGTGTTCCAATTTTAAAAAATAGAAAAATTACTAATTGCAATGCATGTTACTTCGAAATCATCGCTACTTACGTAATTCAATGCAGTAGCAGAGTTTTTTGTAAGGCGATAAAAAATATCATTTATGTTTTTTTCACATTATAATCTTCATACAGTCCGCCAAAAAATGAACAGTATGCTGTATGTTTCAGTGAAAAAAACTTATCGATTTAAAAGAAAAATAACGTGTGATATAAATATTATTCCTAGCATTTCTATCTTGTTTGATGCCACACGCCTGATAGCACCTAATTGTTTTGCGGGCTTCTCGAATTCGGCGTCATAATGAAAGTGTTGTTTCGGTGAAATAAGACAGAAATCATTCACGATATAAGATATTCAGAAGACACATTTTAATAATATTACCACAGTCTAATTTTTTATAACACATCATTAATCATGGAATGAACACGTTGCACTGGAAATATTGGGCGGTCTGGGGCCCAGACTCTGGGCGCGATTCGTTAACTCACGCAGTGACGAGTTCCTTGCCCCCATCACTTTGGTCACGATTTACTGCAGCTTTTACCAGTCCCTCAGGAGAATAGGGTCCGTGTCTAGCCAGGCGAGCGAGATAATATGTTTGCTTTGGTCAGTTACAATTGATAGATTCTATTGTATAACGTACCAGATAATCATATTATTCTTATCAATACATTTTCTATTTTTATTTGTCTGTGTGCCCATTCGAATATTTGGGACTTTGCTTTTCTGAGAACTCACTTTTATAATATCATGATAGTCAATAAGTATTGTATTCGTTTATCGTGGTCATACAATACGATTTAACTATCTAAGTGCATCGGATCTTCTGTCAATAAGCATTTGCCGTTTTTCTGTTTGATGGATATAATAAGAATGACATAGATGTGTATTCGGATATTATCTTTCGACTATCAGATATTTTATCAGTACTCTAGTTAGCTATAAAAAGGGTACCACGTACGGAGCGCGCAGAGAAAGGCTCAAGATTTTGTAAAGTTAGGAAGTAATTTCAATAAATAAGTCGTGTCAAGTCTACTGGATTTCATTTCCACCTGGGAATCCAACATCTATTTGGCGACGAGGATCGGGATAGTCCGGCTTTCACTAACTGGAGGAAGTTGCAACACTGTTGCAAAAAGGACTATCGAACACGAAGTTTCAAAAGTTTGATTACTGAGGACGGCTGAATTTTGACGGAGTCGGCGCGTAAACCTGAGTTCCTGACCAGGCCCCGACGTTCCTATCAGCGAGTCCTGACGGCCCGGAGGACGACAACGCAACACTGAGAAACAGCGACTCTCATCCTGTTCCCGGTTCTGCTCGACTTCAGGCGGTCAACAAGAACTTCTGAACCAACTCCTTTGATGACCTGGCGATCCACCGCGGAGTAGCGCCCACGGACCAGCATTAAAGTGAGTACACGACTGTGTTATTGGGAAAACTGCATTTCTTTCACTCGACCTTCTCTCACTCCCAATCCTTTATTCTTTATCTTAAATCAAGTGCGTATGGAATCTTAAGTCATAAATCTAGAAATCTCAAATCAAGGACGTATGTAATCTTAAATCCTAAATCCAGGAATCTCAAATCAAGTGCATATGAAATCTTAAATCCTGGATCCAGAAATCTCAAATCAAGTGCATATGAAATCTTAAATCCTAAATCCGGAAATCTCGAATCAAGTGCGTATAAGACCGGAGACTCGAATAGAAATCTGACTCATATAGAATATGCACTAATCCCTGGGTTGATTCTCGATCAATTTCGTGTCGATTTTGTATTGCTGGCTTTCTGAACAATAAATCCTGAATCGTTAGGGGAGGAAATAATAATTCTGAAAATGCCGGAAATCGTGAATTCTACAGGTTCCAATTATGGAACCAGGCCTCAATATAACATCGAGTTTCTCATAAAATTAATCAAGGACAATTTTGATGGCGATCGATATAAAGTTCGCAGTTTCGTGAAACAGGTCGACGGAGTCTTTGAATTGGCTCACGAATCACAGAAAACTGCTCTTTTATTGTACGTCAAAAGTCTCATCACTGGCAAATCCAGGGAGCAGATCGATATACACTGTAATTTGACAACATGGAAAGAAATTTCAAATTTGTTGTTGAATTTGTACTTGGATAAAAAGACGTTCGATCAACTCCTTGAGGAATTGCACATGATGAGACAACATCAAAACGAAAATATTCCTCATTTTATCAGAGATAAGAGGATTTATCTTCAAGAATTTTGGGAAATATACACAGTTCAAATGACAATGCCACTGACCTCCCAGGAGGGATTTCAATGGTCACACAGATGACCTTGAATCGTTTTGTATATCACACACACCCCCAAATTTCTCAGATGCTAAGATATCGGGAGTTCAAGACAATAAATGAGGCGTTTACTGCCGCTACTATTGAAGAAAAGGCTCTGAAATTGCAGTATAATAATTCGAATTCCCAGAAGACAAAAAGATGTACTTTTTGTAATCGCAATGGTCACTACGCCGACCAGTGTTACCATAACCCTAATCGCAAGAAACTGCAAACGAGTAATCGCCCACAGACAACATTTCATTTTGAATCACATTCGAATCAGAACTCAAAAAGTCCAGGCTTCACAGGTGTACACTGTAATTATTGTAAAAAACTTGGTCATAAAATTGACCAGTGTCGAAAGCGCGAATGGGTGAACAAGAATCGAGGTCAATTTCAGGCAACTGGGGTAAATCAGGGCGCAAAATCGAATCAGAACGCGAACGTGAATTTTTATGCTAAAAATTTTCTCGAAGCGGGGCTTCAGCCAGACCCGCCGAATCAGGAATAAAAAATGGCGAGATTCCCAGTATCCAGATGGATTTGACTTGTTCAGAGATTTTTGCAGAGACTAACGATTTAACTTACGTTTTACTCTATTGTGAAGAATCGAAATCTCCTGATAAAATTTTGAAATTTTTAGTTGACACTGGTGCTTCTATGTCACTAATTAAAATGTCGAGTCTCGATCATTATAGAATTGTTGATCCTCAAGTTGTGACTTTAAATGGAATAGCTCGGAATGCGCCAACTCAAACTTCCGGGGAAACGGAGTTAACTCTGAAAATTCATGGTCATTCTATTCAGTCAAATTTTCAACTCATCGATTCATCGACAAATATCCCTTTTGATGGAATAATCGGTCATGAATTCTTTAGAGAACAGAAATCCGTGATTAATTATGAGCAAGCGACCTTTTCGATTAAATCCATTCCTTTCCCAATTCCCCTACAAAGAAACACGACACATTACTCGGACTCTCATGTTTTTCTTAACGCACGATCGGAGACTGTCATTCGCGTGAAAATTCGGAATCCAGGACATCTTGAAAACCGAATAGTACAGTCACAATGGCTCCATGATAACAAGGAATTGTTAGTACCGAATTCGATTGTAAAAATCTTGCCGAATGATGAAGCCCTGATTACTGTCGTGAATCGCTCGAATCAACGTAAATCGATCAAGAAACCTCATATCGACGTGGAAACTGTCCCGAGAGACATGAGAATTTTCGCATTTTCCAATACCCAAGATGATGTGAAAGAAAGGGTGAATCAATTGATCAACAATCTTCGACTTGATCACATTCACTTTCTCGAGCACAAGGATGCCATCTCAAATATCTGTAAAGAATATCACGATATTTTTTATCTTCCTACTGATCATTTTACCTCAACGACAGCCGGGACCGCGAACATCAGGGTAACGGATGAGAATCCAATACACACGAAATCTTATCGCTACCCCGAGGTACACAAAAACGAGGTACGAAAACAAATAGACAGAATGCTTGAACAAGGTATAATTACGCCGTCAACAAGCCCGTGGTCGAGCCCCTTGTGGGTGGTACCGAAAAAACTTGACGCTTCAGGCGAGAAAAAATGGCGAATAGTGATTGATTATCGAAAGCTAAACGAAAAGACAATCGGTGACGCGTACCCACTACCGAATATCGAAGATATCCTGGACCAGTTGGGCCATGCAGAATATTTCACTACCTTAGATCTCGCTAGCGGATTTCATCAAATCCCGATGAATAGCGAAGACGTTCCAAAAACTGGTTTTTCTACTTCTGATGGACATTATCAGTTTGAGAGAATGCCATTTGGTTTGAAAAATGCCCCTGCAATCTTTCAACGAGTCATGAACAACGTTTTAATAGGGCTCAATAATGTCCAATGTTTTGTCTATCTGGACGATATTGTCATTTACGGATCGACACTAAACGACCACAATCAGAAACTGAGGAATGTTTTTTCGAGATTGCGAGAGCACAATTTAAAACTGCAAATTGATAAGTGCGAATTTTTGAAGGAATCATGTCACTATCTAGGGCACGTAATCACAAAGAATGGTGTAAAACCAAACCCTGATAAAATCAGAGCGATCGAAATTCTCTCCCCTCCAAGAAACGCGAAGGAGATCAAAATGTTTCTCGGCATGACGGGATATTATCGAAAATTTATTCGCGATTTTTCGGCCATCGCAAAACCATTGACAATCCTGTTAAAAAAGGATTCGGTATTCACTTGGGGTGAGGAACAAGACTGTGCTTTTCAGGCCCTGAAGGATAAATTGTGCACTGAACCATTATTGCAATACCCGGATTTTAATGAGCGTTTCACGCTCACGACAGATGCGTCAAATGTTAGTATTGGCGGTGTTTTGTCGCAAATCAAAGGAGGTAAGGACTTGCCCATCGCATATTATTCAAGGACCTTGAGTGAAACTGAGCAGAATTATTCGACCACTGAAAAAGAACTGCTCGCTATCTTGAACTCCATGGAACATTTTCGCCCTTATCTCTACGGCCGCGAATTTGACGTTTTTACGGATCACAGGCCGCTCCAGTGGCTTTTCAATTGCTCAAACCCATCTTCGAAACTAGTGAGATGGCGACTGCGACTCAATGAATATAATTACGTAATAAAATATAAACCTGGACGAGTGAATTCGAATGCTGACAGACTTTCTAGATTATTTCCCGACAAAGACGGACCAGTTAATAATATAAACCATATTACAGACAGGAATGATCAGAATTATACAGATTTCATCAAATTTCATTACACGAATCGTGATGTGATAGAATTTGAAAAAGTGAATTCGCAATTTTCGAAATTGAATGGAAATATTGTCCTCATATGGTCCCAAGATCTCGATGAAAGCAATCAATTCTCGGAATATATTCAAGAGAACTTTGATTTAACAGATTTGACACCGGGAATTAACGAAGTCACGAAGTTGAAACCAACAAATCAGACAGTTTTCTTACTCTTTTCAAGGAATTTACATCACGCCAAACTTGAGTACAAGGACATTTTCAGAACTCTTGTTGTTCTCAGAGGCCTCATCAAAACCGAAAATCTCATTTTTGTTCCACCAGTGAGAGATACAAACATCAAAGAGATCCAACTCAATGAAATAATAAGGTCCGTTTTTCCAGAAAACGACATTAAAATCCTTGAGACGGCGAAAATTACTCCCAGAACTCGTGGAGAAGTTGAAACAATCCTCAAGGAAAATCACGATAACAAATTAGCAGGACATCTTGGATTTAACAAGACTTATGCTAAGATAAAAGATAGATTTCATTGGACAAGTATGAAAAGTGATATAAGACAATATATAAAAAAATGTCACTCCTGTCAGATAAACAAGACAAATTTTAATCCTATCAGACAACCGATGCAGATAACGACGACCGTCGAACTACCTTTCGAACGACTCGCGATTGACGTCGTGGGACTGTTAACTCTCACGGAGTCTGGTAAAAGATTCATAATGACAGCACAAGACGACCTGACAAAATTTTCCTTCGCCTATCCTATCGAAAATCACGAGGCGATTACGATCGCTGAAACGCTTACTCATGTTTTCACTACCTTCGGTATACCTAGGACATTTCTCACCGACCAAGGTTCGGACTTCATGTCGAAATTGATAAAAGAATTCGGTAGACTTTTTAAAACTAAACACATTTCGACGACGCCTTATCACCCCCAAACAAACGGTGCGCTCGAACGATCGCATCTTACACTAAAGGACTACCTTAAACACTATATTGAACCAAATCAAAGTGACTGGGACGAATTTTTACTTTTCGCTATGTTCAGCTACAACACGTCAATACAAAAATCCACAAATTACTCTCCTTATGAGTTGTTATTTGGTAGGAAAGCCTATTTACCGTCATCTATTACACAAGACCCAAGAATTCTTTACACGTATGACGATTACGTGAAATCCTTTCAACACAGACTCAATATTTCATTTAAAATTAGGCGTGAAAACATCATCAAGTCGAAACAAAAAAGCAAGGAAAATTACGATAGGAATTCCAATTCATTAAAATTTGAAATCGATGATCAGGTTGTAATCTTACAAAAGGGTAATGTGCCCGGAAAATCAAAGAAATTGAGTCCTCAATATAGCGGGCCATATCCGATAACTCAAGTTTTTGATAATCAAACAGTCGAAATTCAGATTGGAAAGAGAAAAAAGAAATATCACACTAATTTATTGAAACGTTATTTTTCAGATGAAATTCACTGCAATCTTATTCTTAATTCTCCTTAACTTTTTCCAATCACGCTCTTCTAGTCCTCATTACTCTATTTCCCCTATTAAATCGGGTAGTGGACTTTTTTATCAAAAATTAGGAACCGCGTAAATCTCGAACTCGAAACTCACATTATTGAGTCACCTCAATGTGTCACACTTGAACAAAGCCAAGGGAATTTTGGGAGTACATTTGAATACACTTCATACTTTTTGTATGAATTTTCGTCAGAATTTTGAGAAAAATGATAGTATCGCGCATTTTGATTGTGCGCATACTTTGCAATCCATTGTAGAAGATTTCAACAGCATACAAGATAAGTATAAGATCTTGAAAGAATTGATGTCAAAAAAAGGACATATTGTGAATAAAAGGGGAATGTTCGATAGTGTTTCCTATTTATTGAATTGGGTTTTTGGCATACCAGACGCAGGTGACGCAGAATTTTATTCAAACAGTATAAACACTCTCTTAAACGATAACAAACAAATAAAGACGTTGATGAAATCACAAATACAAATCATGTCTAGTACTATCAAAAATTTCAATGACTCGGCTTCATTTCTTAAGAATCAGGAAGACGTGTTAAATAATAATGCTAAACAAATGAATATTTTCATGGCAGAAACAAACAGACATCTTACTAAAATTGAACAGGAATCAATTATAACGCAGGAAATGTTCATTTTAGAGTCTATGAGTAATCGTATTTTGAGAAATTATGATGAATTTATTGAGGCGATAACATTGGGTCAGAAAAGAATTATCTCACCAGCAATTATTACTCCTCAGATATTGATTGATGAATTGAGAGAATATAAAGGTGAATACGACCTTTTGGTAAATCCTGATAAAAATGATATTATCGATATTTACTCAGTAATGAATTTGAATCTTTATTATACTGAAGATAATATCATATTCGCAATAATGATTCCCCTAATCTCAAAAATGAAGTACGATCTTTATCAACTTATTCCTTTGCCAATTGAACATCTCGGAGGTAATTTTTATTCATATATCCAACGGAAACTACCATTTCTATTGTTTTCCTGGTCCAAAACACAATTCGCACTCCTTTCTAAATTGAAAGAATGCAGTGAATACCAACAGGGACAGTTCGTGTGCTTCCACGTACATACAACTAGAAGCACCGACGATGCTGGCTGCGAAACTAGGCTACTGAATTTCAACGTTCACACGATTCCAAAGGATTGTGAAATTTCAACGATTAAGGCTGAATTCGAAACATGGCACTACTTGGACAACAATCACTGGATCTATGTTCTTAAGGATCCTATCGTCCTGACGATATTTTGTGGTTCTAAGGTAGCCTCCGATGTAACTTTAAACGGAACGGGAATCTTAAGTTTAAGCAGTTTATGTAAGGGTTATACAAGTTTGTATACATTAGAACCTAGAAATTTTAATGATAAAAATATCTCATATTTTATTCCTACGCCGAATATATTAGATAATGATGATATTTGCGTTAAAATGTCAAAAACGAAATCCTAATCAGTCAAATTCTTAAGTACGGTTCAATTGAGGAACATTGATTTAAACGAACTCAAATTTGCTTCGAGAAAACTCCACGATTTGGATCAAGTCTTGACTCACCAACTTGATCATCCATTCACTATAAATCAGACAAAGTGGTACACAGTTACACTAGGTATCATTAGTTCTCTGATTTTTTTATTGATCACCTACCATTGCTTGCATTACTTTTCGATTTTCCAACTCCTCAATCGACTATTTTGCAGACACAAGAATCCAAACATAGGGCAATTCGTAAGACCCATGATTTGTAACTATGTAAGTTACAATTTTGATTCTACTATCGAATCTGATGATAATTCCTATCACCAGAAGAGGTCGATTGTTTCTAAGAGAGAACGCAACAATGTCGGTTCAATCATAATAGAAGAGGATGAGACTGATATCGAAGCAAATGAGACTACAAATGTGCTCAGGCCTCGCCGGAGTACGACTCCAATTTGACTTACGAATTTGACACAGGATTTCAGATTTTACAAAAAATTAAATCATTTTGCGTCTAAAAGGGGAGGTGTTGTATAACGTACCAGATAATCATATTATTCTTATCAATACATTTTCTATTTTTATTTGTCTGGGCGCCCATTCGAATATTTGGGACTTTGCTTTTCTGAGAACTCACTTTTATAATATCATGATAGTCAATAAGTATTGTATTCGTTTATCGTGGTCATACAATACGATTTAACTATCTAAGTGCATCGGATCTTCTGTCAATAAGCATTTGCCGTTTTTCTGTTTGATGGATATAATAAGAATGACATAGATGTGTATTCGGATATTATCTTTCGACTATCAGATATTTTATCAGTACTCTAGTTAGCTATAAAAAGGGTACCACGTACGGAGCGCGCAGAGAAAGGCTCAAGATTTTGTAAAGTTAGGAAGTAATTTCAATAAATAAGCCGTGTCAAGTCTACTGGATTTCATTTCCACCTGGGAATCCAACAATTCCGACATTCGGAAAAATTTCATCTTTATTATCTAGAAACTCAGCAAAGCACATTTTTTTCCAACACGCCCATTTTAATTAAAAAACTTTTTGTCCAAAAAACATTAACAAAACAAATTTTCTACGGACAATATTTTGTATGTACATTTACACAATAGTGTTCTTTAAAAATTGTAATGCTCTCTAAAAGCATAGTCCAATACATATTCAGTGTTGAATGATATAGTCGACAATGACTTAATAATGACGCTGCAACGTATTCTCAATTATTAATATTCTCTGCCCCTGTCACCCCCTTAATCATCAAAAATTAGGAACTCTACAGAAACTATTAATATTGTTCTCGCGCACTTAGCGATATAGGACGAACGAGAACATTCAATAGCTAAGGGCTGGCAAAACGGTTCCTTTTCAAACGGCCCTAACGGAACGCACCCGACCAACTTTCGAGTGTTACCCGACCACTGCGGTCGGGTAGTATTCGGATTTCAGAGGAATATTGGTCGGGTGGTAGAAATATAGCAACCTAAACCACTGTGGCTGTAAATTTCAGTCTTAAATGAGTAATGGACTGTTTTCGCTACCATTAGGTTAAAAAAAAAAGCACAAAAATCGCAGTTATTTCCCTGAAAACTGTGAAGAACATACCTCTAGATTTTCGTCACTTCAAAATAATTGACTTAAGATATACATAAGTTTTTCATTGAATATTACGAAAAACAGTTATTAAAACATCCTGCAAAAATTAATTGCAATAGATATCGTTAATAATGTATTAAAAATGTAAGGCGACCAATTTCCGAACGTTACCCGACTATGGCGGTCGGGTCAGTTACGTTAGGGGGTTCCTTTTTCGAATTGACCCCTGCATAATTCAGGAAATAGAAAATAATAATCTTAATACCGCTCTCTTGGTCTTGGCAAAAAAAATACTATTTCCTCCATTACTTGCAATAAAAGTCTTGAATATTTACAATTACACAAAAATTTTGCATATAATTGTTAACATATAATACATAACAGCTGGTCACCAGTGCGCGATTAAGTTGAAATATGATTTTTTTAATTTATATATGTGCTTACATAAATATATTGCGTGCGTCTGAAATTTTATTCTTATGTAACTATATCTCGTAATAATACGATATACGGTAATACAAGAATAAAATTTCAGATACATCACTTATAACCTTTGTAATATGGTTATTAATTTAAAAATTTATACTACAATTCTAATTATAATACGAGAATCGGAAATATTTCCATACCTACGATTGCCATCTGTGGGGAAAAAAATATGAGAGATTTTTTGGGGTAATTGATTTTCGGCAGATCTGCGTTTCGTCGATTTTTTTCGTCAGCCTTTTTTTCGTTTCCTTTGCTCCCTCGGAACACAAGTTTTCTACCTGAAAACTTGTCGTCGAAACTGTATACCGGTATAACGACATTTATCTAGTTCGACCCTTATAATCATTTTTTTTCAACCTTTCAAATCTCGTCAATTTCATAGTATCGACAATTTCATTTTCGACTGTTCGGATTTTAATTTGATTTCTGTCACGTCATTTGAGATATCGCCTCCCTCTCTGTTCAACTACTTTTCATGCGCATTTTTTATTTTTAGTAGAATTTATTGCTTCGGCGTAAAATGTTTTGTCCTTTCTTTTGTTAATCATAAATGGGATTATCCGAAAACCGTTACGGCATCATCCTACTTTAGTCAAATTTAAACAGGGACGAATTTTTTTCCGACAGAAAGTTTCATTCGCAATTCAAGATACAAGTCATCTATCTTTTCGATACTCAAACGATTCGATTGCTGTTTATGTTCGATATCCGACGATTCGGACGAACAATGGTTCGCCATTGCATATCGGCGCCGTTCTATCCTACACTCAAAATTTTGGCTACCAATTATTCAAAAACGTATTTGATTGTGTTATAAACAATACTGTATACATATTTTTTTTAAAAAAATAGCGTTTCACGGAATTTAATACATTAAAGGTGACATGTGTCGAAGAGAAGTATTCTTCCATTTTCTTTACCGACACTTGAGGAGTTAGAGTTCAAAATGGCCGGATTCATAATGTCAAAATACAGAAAAAATAATTAAGTTATTTTTAATAAATGTGAGGTATTTGCACTAAAAATATTTCTCAAACATAGAGAGACATTATATTTTAGTTGTTGAAAGGCCTTTATACTAATCAACGAATGTTTCAAAGCGAGAAAAAATTTACAACTTAGTTACCACCTAGTTTACACTCAATTACCACACAATTTACACCTATCTACGTGGTAGTTGGACTGCTAGGGAAGTATAATTTTTTTAGATTGAATAATTACTCACTTTCTAAAAATTGTATAGCAAGGCTTTCGAGAAGTCGACACTGACCACACTTGAAATTGAAAATTCATTTTCGGAGCAAAATTACGTTGATAACTAAGCATCAACTTAAAAAACGTATATGTGATTCTGAATTCCCTATGGGAAATGTTGTAATAGTCTGTAATTCATGAATTACAAAACTATTACAACCGGCAGGGTAGATCCCTATTCCACCAGCTGATCAACCTGATCATTTCTTGGCGCGAAATATATATTTTATATTTTTCTGGAATCTAACTTATTAAATGTTCTTTCAGTGATTACAATTATGAAAGAGCCATATAAAACTTCAACTCTAACACTGTGATTTTGGTAATTATTCAAATGAAATGATCTGGATGATCAGCTGGTACAATCGGAATCTATTCTGCCGGTTGTAATAGTCTGTAATTTATGAATTACTAGATTTTCCATAGGGTTGCTTAACGAGAAAATGTTACTGATATTTTGAGTATTGCCTGAATCATGTACTTCCCTTGAATAATGTAGAAGTTGTATGATTGGCGAAAACATATTTCACCTTAACACGCATTTCATTGTTTCATTATTTCTAAACACAATGTCCATTTGGGAATCAGACTTTTTTATCTCTAAAAATCATAAAATCTTTCGATATGTATACCTATTACGAGTCAAAAGTACAATGCCTAAGTGTATATTCATATTCAGTAGGAATATTGAAAGCAATATATCATCCATTCTCCGATAACAAATGATTGACTCGAATTTCAGTCATTCATGTTTGCGACAACAAGATGTATCAATCATTTATACATCTTCACGTATTCCCATCGCAGGGATTTTATTGTCTGACCTAGGATGTGTTATTCATTTCACAATCAAAGTCGAATCGAGTGTTAGCTAGAGAATCAGAAAATAACGTAGCTTTATGCTGACGCATCTTTGAGAGTTTTTTAAGCTATCACCGGTTAACTTATCAGTGTACTTTGAATGAGCATTTTTTGAGCCGACAAAGGCGTTGCTCCTGGTCGGTGGGTAAAAGTGTCATCAATACAACACCACGAACCAGCGCTCGACTCCCAAACACTGCGTTGCAATCAATGCAACATCAAAGTAGCATCATGAACTTGCACTCAAATTTGCGAAATGATGCTGACATCAATGCTTTTTTTTGCTCACTAAACCAATTCACATTTATTCCGTCTCACGGTATACTTTTCACTTTGAATCTAAGTTCTTTGTTAAATACACTGGAAAAAATCACTTTGTTAAAAAACTAGCGGGTAGTAAATTATCTTTGTACTCAGTATAGTCTATTTCCTACAGGAACTAGAAAAATAAAGAGAGGATAGGAAGTCGACTACCTTCAGTGTGGGTATTAAAATTCTTACTGGTAGATTAGCTACCAGGTAGTAGAATATCGATTGTTGATTTAGGAAACTATCCGACCTACACTGAGTGTAGTTTTTTTACCATGCCTAGGAAAATAACGATGTGATTATAAAAAAATAAGCGGATTGTACATCGACAAGAGGTTGGTAAATATCGTACCGGACATAGGTGAATAACTAATCAAGTTAATGAAAATGCTATCCGAACCTGGCTCATTCAGTGAGCGCGATGCAAATGAGTTACAACTTTAACATAACAGTGATAAAGTGATAAAAAAACAAATGAAATCATTTTCCTACATTCTTGTTGTTCTTTTTCAATAACTTTCTGGGTAAGGAAATATTACGCTTCGAAAAAATGTTGTAACCGCTCCGAATGCGCAGCACATAATGGCATAAAGCATTTGTGTTGATTACAATTTAAGGGTTATGCGTCACTCAACTATGTAAAATGCATTTTAAATTTATAATAAATATGTCCATCGATGAACAGATCTGTAAATATTTGACGTTTTTTTTCTTGCTACTACTATGATTTATGATATTCAAACAAAAAGTCTAGATTACTACCCCAGCTGAAAATAATCAAATGATCCGTAATTTATCCGGTCATTTGACTGATCATATGGATAAATGGGCATTCTAGTCAAATGACTAGACCAAATAGGTCGACAAATGGATTACAAAATGATCGAACAAACGTCTGACCAAATAGAAAAGCATAATAAAATGGACAAACGTTTTTTCATTTGGGAACGTTTTAAAAAATTTCAAAGTTTTTCAACAAAAAAAATTGCGTCATAATTTTTGCTCCTCTGTCAATTTAGCGTAAAAAAAAGGTTTTTTCACACGCAGCCATGTGACCAAGTCATTTGTCTAACTGATTGACCATTTTATAAGACTGTTCGATTTGGTCAGGCGTTTGGCAGATCATTTGGAAATCCATTTGTCGATCCATTTGGTCTAGTCATTTGACCAGAATGCCCATTTATCCATATGATCATTCAAATGACCGTATAAATGACGGATCATTTGATTGTTTTCAGCTAGGTACTACAGATTCTACGGATTTGAAAATTTAGGTTTAATACGTTGAAAAATATGTTTTTCTACAAAGCTACATCTTCTTTTCGACGTGACAATGCCTTTAAATATCAAACCATGCTACATTTTTTATCTATCTTGAAGCTAGAATGTTCTTTTCACTGTGTCGTCAAACTGTCCTCAAAGTGTCGCTAAACCGTCGCCAAACTTTGGCGACACTTTGGGGACCGATATTGCTAGGGAATATATGCACATAAGTGCCGAAATTTTAATAATTGCCGCATTTCATAGGGTTTCGGAGTATTATTTTAAAATCGCTGTCTTGGCATATAACTGCCGGGTACCCTGGCGCGCCGTGGAGACCGTAACTTACAGGTACTTTGTGCAAAAAAAACCCGTAAGCATATTTAGGTTTCCTAGAGAGCTACGCAATAAAATAAATGATGTTTTAATTTTAATTGATGCTTGAAAATATGTTATACCTTTCTGAATTACAAAAACGTATAAAAAAAGCACATGTTCATTATTTCAGAAAATAACAATAATTCCACGTTACGTTGGACACGAAAAGCCAGACAAGCCAGTGCCAACTCAACGAAAGTCGTGTCTATGTTTTCGGGCTACATGTGACTTGTTTTACAATGTAAATGATTCGTCAAAATACTGGTATTTGTTGCTGTTACAAACAATCAGACTTTTTTGTAAGCCTTAATTTAAAAATTCACATCTCCAATTAAACAACTCAAAATAATTAAGTAAATTTTTTTTCTTGTATTTGTACGAGTTTGTTTTGTATTATGATCAAAAAATATTTCACAATTGTTTAAACAACTAATTGTCAGAATAGTTTTCATAAACAATTGTATTTTTGAACGCTTCCTTGGCCCTGAACAATTTAATTTTTTTGGCCAACAATACGGAAAACGTTTCCCTTAAACAATACATCAATAGAATTTTGTTTTTTTTTGTGCTAAGGATATATAAATTTTTTAATGTACCTGTGGTACAGAAAACATATTTCTCGTCCAGTTCGAAATCTCAAAATTCGTTTTCACGAACATGTAATATCGTACGTAACTAGGACATAAATTTTTTATTTACGAGTGTGATTGTAAACCTCGGCTTCGCCTCGGTCTGTAAACTTCACACTCGTCAATAAAAAATTCATGTCCCGGGTACGTAATATACTATTGTCGCGCGCTCAATTCACTATCTGCGCGCTCGACACGTTAAACAATATTGCTTTTACAGCGTCAAATTGTGCCTTTTGCACCTCATCTTACATGACAAACGAGATAAATTTACCAATAGATGACTGCAGAACTCTGAATCACTATAAAATAAGAATTTTCATTGCCTACATTGGCCATGGCAACAACAGAGCGGCACGTGTTTAAATTTTATTCGCAAACAAATACATTTGGTCAATTAACAACGAACATTTTTTATTCGTTAAGAACGTCATTATTCAAATCGGTAAGAACTTACCTAATACTACACGAATGATTGAAAACGAAACTTAGAAGAGGAAAAAATGTACGTATATAAGACAGCCCTAAACTATTTCAATGAAAACGCCGGTTACACACTCATTGAAGTAAAAATTGAATAAGTTTTTTGTTGCATTATTCACAAAATAACTATATTATTTTATCTTTAATTCATGTATGTATGATAATTCAATATTTATAAGTTATATTTAACAATTATTTAATGATTTCTTTATGAGATAATATATTCCCTTTATAGAAAAGAAACTCAGAACTGAGTTTCTTTTTGAACACTCAATTTAGGTCTAAATGATATTGCTTATGAAAACCCAAATTGTGTGTACGAAATAAAACTCAACTGGGTTTGACTTAAGTTTTTTTTTCGTAAGGGTCGTTTACGTAAATAGTCTTAGTTAATTTTGACTGTAAAGCTCGCATATAGTCGAATTTACATTGTAAGAGATTTACAGGCGCCTCTCGTTCAGACTTTAGTTATTCCAAGTTTTGTTTTTAACCGTACACATTACAACAAGAAAGATAATGTTGCATAATTACTCATAAGAAAGTGTAATGAAGTGTAACAACTAATTTAACTATTTTATAATTCAAATTATCTAATATTAGAAAGATAATAATTTGCGAATTGAATTTTTTACCTAAATAAAAAAATTGTCGTTTTTAATTAATTGAATGTATTTGTTTGCGATCAAAATTTGAACATACACATATGGTTTGTTCAACGTGCCGCTCTGATGTTGACATGGCCAATGTAGGTAATAAAAATTATTATTTTATAGTAATTCAGAGTTCTGCAGTTATCTATTGTTCAATTTATCTCGTTCGTAATGTATGAGGTCCAAAGGCAAAATTTGACGCTGCTTTACCGGATTAAATCCTATTTTACCCCATTTTAAAACCATTCCCAGAATGGTTTTTGACGTCACTGACAGATTTTTCATTTGTTTTCTAACAGTGTATACTGCTGGAAAACGAATCAATGACGTCAAAAACCATTATGGGAATGGTTTCAAAATAGGATTTACTCCGGTAGGCGTAAAAGCAATATTCCTGAACGTGCCGAGCGTTCAGATAGTGAATTGGGCGCGCGACAAAAAAATTTATATATCTTCAGAATAAAAAAAAATTCTATTGATGAATGATTTAAGGTAAACTTTTTCCGTAATATTAACCAAAAAAATTTAATGTTTCAGAGTTGAGTAAGCGTTCAAAAATACAATTGTTCACAAAAAACTATGTTGTCAATTATTTGTTTAAACAATTGTGAAATGTTTTTTGAATATAATACAGAACAAACTCGTGCAAATGCACGAAAAAAAATTTATTTGATTATATCGAGGGGTTTTGGAGATGTGAATTTTTTAATCGAGGCTTACAAAAAAGTCTGATTGTTTATAACAGCAACGAATACCAATATTTTGACGAATTATTAACATTGCAAAATCAGTAACTTAGAGACTATAAAAAACACGATTTTTTTCAAAATTCTGGGATGAAGTGGAATTTTCGTGACACACTTATTGACACGCTTTAATTCACTTTCAGAATTTATTTAAACATTGTTCAAAATAATCCAAAAGTTATAAAAACCCTTATTATCATCTTAATAATACCTAATGCATTTCTGTTAAGTATGAAAAACGTGATCCCATTAAAGTACAAGCTCTTTTAGATACATTGACTTCTGTATGATTTATTATTGTACAGGGTGTATCAAAAACCGCGGACCAAAATTTTCCTGATTTTTTTTCGGATTTTTCTTAACCAAAAATTTTTCTACAACTTTTCGCGAAACTCAAAATTTCCGGAGAAAAACGCGTATCAAGTTGACCAATCAGCGCGCAGCTTTGACTAGAGGGGAAGTGTGCTCAACCTCAAGCATAGCGAGCGGAGCGCCGTTGTTGCTTTTTTCCATCATCTGTCATTTTTAATCAGCTGATCGCTGTTTAATAAAAATGACAGACCCAAAACGCGTTGTTTGGTTAACAACAAATTGTAACACGAATCGCGAAAATCAATAATTTGTGCCGGACTCGTCGACCGCGATAATAAGTGCCCGCGAGTGCCAGTGATTTTTTCTAATTTTTCAAAGAGAATTGTGCGAGTGCGTGTGATGGAAGTTTATTTATTATCCCCAAACTTCCAACCAAAAACGCACGTTCTTACTTTTGAAAAAAAGGACGGTCTCCGAAATCGCCCTAAACATGGATAAAACGATTAAATCGTAAGTTGGTTTTACAGTTATCTCATAATGTAAATGTTTCTGACATGACTTGACAATTTCGTAATTAGAATCAAAAGTGTTCAAATTTTCATAAACAGTTGTTTTTTTTCTCATTATTATTTGAAAAGGCGAATTGAATTTAAATCTACTTACGATTTAATCGTTTTATCCATGTTTAGTGCGATTTCGGAGACCGTCCTTTTTGTTAAAAGTAAGAACGTGCGTTTTTGGTTGGAAGTTTGGGGATAATAAATAAACTTCCATCACACGCACTCGCACAATTCTCTTTGAAAAATTAGAAAAAATCACTGGCACTCGCGGGCACTTAGTATCGCGGTCGACGAGTCCGGCACGAATTATTGATTTTCGCGATTCGTGTTACAATTTGTCGTTAACCAAACAACGCGTTTTGGGTCTGTCATTTTTAGTAAACAGCGATCAGCTGATTAAAAATGACAGATGATGGGAAAAAGCAACAACGGCGCTCCGTTCGCTATGCTTGAGGTTGAGCACACTTCCCCTCTAGTCAAAGCTGCGCGCTGATTGGTCAACTTGATACGCGTTTTTCAACGGAAATTTTGAGTTTCGCGAAAAGTTGTAGAAGAATTTTTGGCTTAGAAAAATCCGAAAAAAAAATCAGGAAAATTTTGATCCGTGGTTTTTGATACACCCTGTATAATATAATACATAATTATAAGTAACTACGTTAATGACATATCCTTTTGCGCTACATAAATACTATACATAATATTTAATTCTTGATGTCAAATTCGGTCTATAATCGTTTTTTATGATAATCCAATTTGAAACTTATTCGTTTTAAATTTTGAAAATTATAAATAAATATATATGTAATAAATATGCAAGATATATATTTATTATATTATATAAATATGCATCATCTAATATAATAGATACATCATGATTTTAGTGCTAAAAGCAAATTTGTGTTTTTCCAGATTTTAACAATCTTATGAATCGTTTACGTTAATGAAATGATTTAAATAGTCTCACGTAAGCAGCCATGATTCATTTTTTCATATTTAAACAGTATAACAATAAATTATACGTTATACTACTGGCACTTCAAAACTATTTGGCACAAAATAAATCTTTACATATTTTTTTGTGTGTTATTGTGATTCAAATGTTTTATTTCGAGCGTTTTCTCCTACGGGTCTTTTTTGCACAAAGTACCCGTAAGAGGGACCGTAATTTACGGTCCATCTTACGATCTTCATGGAGCGCCAGGGAAAGTGTCTGAAAACACCTTAAAAAAATTAACTAAGCTCCCACAGGTGTTTTTCAGGTGAAATATGTACTGTAAATTGCAATTTGATGAATACATAAAATTTTCTGAAACAGCGTCATTTCTGCTGACAGCTGACAAAGAGCCTGCTCAAACAGTAAGTATCACTTCATAAACGTACACAGTAAAAAATGCAGATGAAAAAAGCTAGCCGCAAGTGATTTGTTTACTACGCTCGGCGTAGTAATATCACGAACCACTCTTGTGAAACTTCGGTCGCTAGTGATTTCCCGCCAGTGTGGAACGAAAAACGACATCCGCTGAATAAATGACTAGCTTCTATGAATAAACCTACGCTCGGCGTCAGTAACTAGAGGACCTACGCTCGGCGTAGAAATATTATCACCACGCGCTTTTTTACTGTCTCTAGTGAATTTAACAGCAGATGGTAGATTTCGTAACGTGGTTCGTAAAATTCTGAGTGCTTGTGATTATATGAGATGATTTCGTAATTTCTTATCCTATTCAATCACACTTGTCATCATATGATTTGTACGATCATTCCCATTCGTTAACATTCATACGTTGTGTTATCGTGTGTTATAGAGCGGTTCGCATTAATAAAGAACACAATATACATTTTTTTTATAAATTTTAACTGAGATTAATCGCTTATCCTAAAAATAAGGAAAATCATTATCAAGTAAAGTGAATTTCGATTTTCACTTTCGAAGATTAGTTGCGATCCGAATATTTTTTGTGCATGCACGAGATATTTGAGGTTAAAAAACACGCTTACATTCCTTGCATTATCGCTAGCGTATTTACATATTTATGCATATATGCAAAATATCCATAACAATTCATTTTGTAACGATTTTTTATTTCATGCTTCTTAATGAATTTCAGCTGCATTTTACTTGCTAGCTGATTTTCACTATTGTACTGAACAAAATCGCCAGCCACACCGTGAATTCACAATCCCAGAGATGAAATTCACGAGCGCCTTGAAATTTACTAGCGCGCTGAAAAAGTCGTCAGCGCTAGTGAATTTTTGGGTGGTGGAAATTTCACTACCGCTCCTAGTAATTTCCCCTTACTCAGCGTAGGTCTTTTGGTTACTGACGCCCAGCGTAGTGTTTTTCAACAACTTTTTTTTACTGTGTAAGCAGCAGCAGTAAGCAGTATAAGAAATCAGCTGATCGCCGTTAATGACAGCTGGATGACAATTGCACGATTCTTAATTGTCATCCAACTGTCATAAGCGGCGATCAGTTGTTTTGTCCATACATGTATTTAATTGTATTTATTTTATGAATATATTGAATTGTACGTGGCGAAGTGCATGAAGTGCAGTGACGACATAATGAAGTGTTATTAAGGTAAATTTGCTACCTTCTCCCCTCAGTTACCAAAAAAGTTTAATTATGCAAGTCAAAGAATGTACTGCGATGGTAAAAATGACAAACAAAAACCTAACCGACTCTATTCGTTTGTTTCATTATGCTCAATCCCAATGTAATGTTTTGTTTGCTTTGACCCTGACGGTCGGGAGGCGTCCAAAAGGGGTCCAAAAGGCGTCAACCATGGATTCCTTTTGAACGCCTAAAGAATCTAATAAATATATGTAATAAATCAAAAGGCGTTCATGGTGGCTGCCTCGGGATCGTCAGGGGAGGCATTTCTACCAGGTAAGTATTTTTTTAATGGTATTCAATAATCATGCGCATGATAACAATAACAGTGGCGTAACTATCGGTGTTCCATGTGTTCCAAGAACACAGGCCCCCAAGATCTGGGGGCCCCCAAAGTTCCAGATATCGAAAAATTTTTTATAAATGTTGTAAGGGGAGAGGGGCCCCCTATTCCCACCGAACACAAGATTTTTTGAAGTAGTTACGCCACTGAACAATAATATAGTCAACGTAAGCAATAATATTTTGGTACGTGATGGCAAAATGAACGAGAGTTCATTGTCCAATCGGTGGGTTTAATATTGATGCTGCGTTAATTGCTCAAAGATGTTGACATGTTTTAACTTGGTCAGGCTGCGTTATGATGTTGCATTGAATGCGCGATGATTCTGTTGAAATGTTCATTTTCATTCGTCAGTGATACTACGATGTTGGTAACATAACAAAGCACACTTGTGATGTACACAATAACGTTAGATTTTGCCGACGCATCTTTGACGATTCATTCTGCAATTTCGGTCAATCATGATGCAGCATTGAGTGTGAAATGATGTCTACGACAATGCTATCGATGGATCAATGGGATCGATGTTATCCCATCATATTTCAAAAATAGTTATTGATTTGCACAAAAACAGTGTCCGCGAGTTTCTAAAGTCACTTAGTTTGTATTTAATATTGCATTTTTTAAATTCGTCTATTCGCAAAATTTATACAAGGTTTTTCGTATCACAATATACAAATCTGACATGTTGTTTAAAAACACCAGTCTGAAGTGTTAAAATATTTTTCAAAATAAATTATTGATTTCCGGAAACAACTTTTTCTGAGTTTTTGATATCTCTGAGTGCAAAATTGATAAAAATAAACAATTTTTTTTTTTCTGAAACGGACGAAAAAATATGTTAATTTTATGTGAAAAAAAAAGTTGTTTTAAAAATTACGATTTGCAGAAAAAAAAGGATAGAGGGTTTCCGAAGTTTCCGAGTTCAAATATGATACACAATTTCTCAAAAATATGTTATCGATTTAAAGTTTAGAGAATTCAAATTTCAACGAAAATTGTGGTAAGTTTGCATGCCCTGACGGTCGGGAGGCATCCAAAAGGGGTCCAAAAGGTGTCAACCATAGATTCTTTTTGGACGCCTAAAGAATCAAAAGAAGTCCAAATGCGTGCGTTGCAAGAATTGGCGTGTTTCTCTCAATAAAGACTCTAATAAATTATATTGTATACATATTTGATGATTATGGAGTCGAGTTTTGCCTGAAAATGAATCTTGAATGTTTTTTAGCGCTATTGAGTATAAACATTCACTTTGCATTTGCACGTGACTATCTTTATTTTTTTACAATTTTTTACGGTATCCTTTCTAAATCTATGTAAAATGTTGATGAAAACAACCATTGCCGATGTGTTTTCGACAGATTTTTGTGTAAAATGTAGAGGTAAAATAAATGAAATTTTACAAAATCGTAAGAAGTCCAAAAGGGAGCCAAAAGGCGTCCATGGTGGCTGACTCGGTATCGTCAGGGTGGATCAAACTATAGCTCCATAACTACTTTTTCTTTTTTATTTGAACAAAATATGCCAATGTCATTGCTACTTACATGCACAGTATTCAAAAGTATCAAATTTCACATACAAATAAATGGAACATATCAGCATGCAGCGCACAAGTTTAATCTGAATGCTCGCTTTCTTCGGAAGTATAATACAGAATTTTTATTTTACAAATCAGTAAGTTTATGGAAACTACACCACCACTGTTAATTTTAGATTTTTATTATGAAACATTGAATAAACACATATGCAATTAGAGACCTCAGAAACGTGTGTTAACTGTTTTCCCGGCAATCCAAAAAAGTTTAATAATAATCGGCCACCATATTATTTTTGAAAAATGCAGTATTCAGTTTAATGTTCAATAAAAGTTTTTATTTTGGTTCTACAACATCTTTATTCCATTGACAGATTTTAGGCACTTAAAAGTTTGCAAGTATCAGAACTGCGTGGGAGCGCGGTTAACGCGTAACGGTGTGTTTGACGTATGATTGCAAATAAAGTTGCAGATAGCAGCAGCCAATTCTTGAAAATTTCAATTTAGAATTGCATTGTCTTCATATTAAAGTAATTACTAACGTGGGATATGGTCATTTTTTAGATTTAATGTTTCCTTCAATTTCGGCAAGTTCGAAAATTGAAATCGTGACTCACGTCGTGCATCATTCTGTACTATGACAATCATTTTGAGATACATAAATCATACATTAAAGTTTTCTACATACCTCCAGGAGTATGTGGCATCCTGCTGATTTAAAGAAAAAGTTTAGAATTCAGTTCAACGCACTAAAAAAGCGTACGATTTAAACACTGTTTTCTGCGCGCTGACAGACGCTCAATGTACCGAAGTTTGAGCGAATGTAAAAAGTTTTAGTAAAAAGAAACATAGTCAATACTTATGAAAATAGTTGCAGAAACGCATGCAGAACAAAAAAAAAATCACGGAACACACCAAAATTGAACTTTTTTTTTTTTCGATTTATGATCACGTTTCTTGAAATCTGGCCCACTGTGTGGCGTTCTAATATACACCAGACTTGGTGTATGATGATTTTCATAGATTTCTCGTTTATAACAGTAAAATCGGTTTTAAATTGTGCTATTCCAGTATTTGACGAGCTTTGTAAAAGTGGTTACCCAGCGGACAAAGATCGTGCAGTGTGGTGCAGTGCTGTAGCAGCAGAAATATAGTGACGCTACAGCTCACTAATACTTACGAAGAATCCGATCTCCCTAGTGAACTCAAAACCTTTTAGTTTCCCCTCAAAACTGATAAATTTCAAAATTTCCGTATAAATTTCTGGAAAAACTTATGAAAAAATTGGGCCAACTTCTACAGGGTGCGCCATTTCTTATGTCGGTATTGTAACATTGAATAACTTAAACATTTTACAACCGATTTACTTGACTTCACTTGTTTTGGAAACGTCAATTCAGTACAATTTCAACCATGTATCGCTTCACACCAAAAGAACGCGCTGAAATAGTTACTTTGTACATTGAAAATAGTCGTTCAGTTGTGTTAACTCAACGAGCATATCGTCGAAAATATCTTGGCAAACAGGCACCATCTGACAACACTATTCGTCGTTTGGTGTCGAATTTTTGTGACCACGGGACAGTGAAAGATCGCGAACAACCCGTTCATCAACGACCAAGACGTTCAAATGAACTGATTGAAGCTGTCAGAGAGAGCGTTGCCCAAAACCCAAAAGTTTCATATCGTCACCGCGCTCAGCATCTCGGCATCAGTGGAACCACTCTACGGCGCATTTTGAAAGATGATTTGCATTTGTTTCCGTACAAAATGCAATTAACACAAAGAATATTGCCTACAGATCATCCACGTCGCTTGGAATATGGACAAACAATCGCTCGAATAGTTGATACTGAACCTGATTTTTGGAAGCGAATTTTAATGACCGACGAGGCACATTTCAAACTTTCTGGAGGCGTTAATAAGCAAAATTGCCGCATTTGGGGAACGCAGAATCCACACGAGATCCATGAAACGCCATTGCATGACCAAAAAGTTACTGTTTGGGCCGGCGTTTGCGCCAAAACCATCATTGGTCCTTATTTTTTCAAAGAGAACCAAACGATCGATGGAAACCGATATCGGTGGATGTTGGCTCACTATGTCTGCCCACAAATGCGTGAAAAAGGTCTTGAAGATTACTGGTTTCAACAAGATGGTGCGACCTGCCACACTGCGAATCAAACAATCCAGTTTCTGCAACGAAAATTCCCTGGACGTCTGATGTCAAAAAGAGGCGACATTGAATGGCCACCCAGATCTCCAGATTTGACCCCTCCAGACTTCTTTTTGTGGGGTTATTTGAAAAGTAAAGTGTACGCCAGCAAGCCGCAGACCATTGAAGAGCTTAAGGAAAATATTCGTGCCGAAATCATTGCTATACCACCCGAGATGCTCGAAAAGGTAATGGAAAACGCCGCAAAAAGGGCATATTTTGCTGTGAACAATAAGGGCGGCCACTTGATTGATGTTGTGTTCAAAAACTAGTCTAAATAAATTGTAAAGGACCAAACTAAATAAAAATACCTCATTTACAGAAATCGGTTGTTTTTTTTTCAAGTTATTCAATGTTTACATGCCGACATAAGAAATGGCGCACCCTGTAAGTGTGCCGTATAAAAACTTATAAGTTATTCAAGTTGTATATGCTAGACATAGAAGTTATTTTGTTTTATAAAGCAAACCTTAAAAGTTATTTTGTTTTATAAGTCAATTCTCATAAAAAATATTTTGTTTCATAAGGCGCGCGCAAACATTATAAGTTATTCCGTTTCATAAAGCAAACCTTTCAATTTTTTTAAAAACTTATAGGATTTTTGCCTATCCGTATGAAATAGATAAATTTTCTAGTAGGCATTTTTAAGACTTATAGAAGTCGATTTGGTTCGTAACTATGCAGATAAACACATTTTCGACGGAAAGTAATATATTTAATGTGTTTAATTTTTTGCCTATCAATAAACATCTACATAATTAAAATGCATCATACATAATGAAGCCATAGCTGAGTGGATATACACGTGAGATGCACCTCAAGGAGTTCCGGGTTCAAATCATCCCTTCAGCAGATTTTTTCTGATATTATTTGCAATGTTGTTGGTGCTATTAGCGATATCTCATGTAAACTAATTTCTTTCGGTATGGTATATGTTTAAATATGAATTTCCGTATCAATTAAAAAATATTACTTTTATCAAGATTCTTGAAAACTTATAAGGTTTCAAGAACTTATAAAATTTTAAAAATTTTTTAAGCCTGACTTATAAAATTTCAATAACTCAGAAGTTTTTATACGGCACACTTATAAATTCAAACTTTTGAGTTTTTTTATACGGCAACTTACAAGTTTCGAGTTTACTAGGGCTATGTATTAGCTGGTGCCAATGTAAAGAATGTGTAGTAATATTGCAGTACAGATGCTGCAGCGCTACACTATAAATTCTGCTGACGCATTGCAGTAGTACTGATGTAGCATAGTAAAAGCAGCACTACAGGTGATTCTTGCAGGGCTCGTCGACACTTATGGGAGACTTTGGCAAGGGATTTCCAAGATGGCGCATAGGCAGCCCTACCGGAGTAAATCCCATTTTGAAACCATTCTGGGAATGGTTTCCAAATGGGCCAGAATGGGATTTACTCCGGTAGGGCGTGTATATATAATATATATAGTGATATAACAAATAGATTTCTCTAGTTCCAAAAGGAATTCTCAGACGGCACTTTTTGCCAAAAAAATAACACTGAGTCGACGAGCTCTGGATTCTTGTCAGTATCAGCGCGCAGAATTGCTTCAGCAGAATGCTCATTGAAGCACTGTTAGCAGCGTTCGCTGCAGTACTACAATGGTACTGCCGATACATCGCTACATACAGCCCGTCCATCCAATACTCATGTAAGTGCTACAGCAGTGCTGCAGAAGCTGCTGTAGCACGTAAGGCAGTACTAAGGTAGTGCTGCAGTAGTACTGCAGAAATAATACGATGGAAAGTTTCATATGAGAGGCTCCGAGAGTGTCTGCGAGGAAAGGTGACTTACCCGAAAAGAGCCAAGGTCTATTTTCGATTGCTCCGTCGAGTCGACAAAAAATGCCCCCTGTACCAGAGGGGCACTACCTCCGGTTCGAAACGTTAGAAAAAAAATGATTTATTTCTATTTTTGTTCACGTTTAATTTTACGTGATCAAATATAATTCTTCAGTCCGTTTGTGGACGCGTTGCACTTTCAAAAAGATATTTATTTTATATTGTGACAAATCACTTCATAGAACTCGGCGTCTCAAGCCTTTCCGGTATCCGAAGGTATTGCCCCTCGGGGATGGGGGCATTATCGTCAACTCTACGGAGCAATCGAAAATAGACCTTAGCTCTTTTCGGGAAAGTCACCTTTTCTCGCGGGGCCTCACATATGTGTTTTCGGACCTCGGACTATGCGTATATTTTGAGGTTTTTAAATTATGAATGTTTTGTTTCACTAGCAACTTTCAGAAATTAAAAAATGTATTCGTATAATAATGCTTGATCAATAAAAAGCATATTTCATTGTTTTCTACATTCCTAAAGTTTCAGAGGACATTCAAAGATTCAATAGATAAAAGCACGTATAAACTTCTACAATATATTCAAAAATTTGAAATGCTATCGAACAATTTTTTTTAATACTTCCAAGGTACGGATTACAACGGGAAAATTTTATCGGTTCAAGAATTTTATTCAATCATGAAAAATATCATCTTTCCGATCCAAATAAATAACTTTATTGTTTCTCAAGCTTTCAGCTGTATTATTTGGCCCTTTTCAAGAGTTCTATAAACAATAAATCTTTTCAACGTAGATTACAATCATTCAACGTATCTTTCCTTCCTCATTGTGGCCATTTATAACATATCCAATTATCAAACGCATAGTCCCAATTTCATTTCACCATCCAAAATATTTTGAAAATATTTTGGTTGGTGCTATAGTTTGAAAATAATCGTGGCATTTGTGCAGTGAGCACATTAAAAGCGTTTGTAATAAGACAAGGCAAACCAGAAGAAATACAGGGCAGCTTTTTATTACGTGAAAAGGTCAGTTCAAGGCAGCTATGGCGCAGATTATTAGCAAATGAATTAGGTCGGCGTTGAAAAAATGTAATGTTGATATGAGCGTTTTAACGGCATACTCATGTAGACACGTGGCTTCTTGCGCAGCGGCACACTGCAAACAGAAAATTATTGGAAACACAAAAACGGATTAAAACTCACTGCGCTCTAGTACATTTTTATTATAGCGGTCTAAAAAGCCTACTTTTTTGCCTGCTTCGCGGGCAAGAATCGGCTTTTTAGACCGCTATGATAAAAAATCGTTTGCACCATGGAAAAAAATAAATTTTCCCTTCGGGTGAATACATCCCTCGTTAGAAATTTATTTTTTGCCTAGATGCAAAATTTACTATTTGGCGTCGGCGCCTTTGATCTCACGCAATCTCACGCTAAAAAGTGTTAAAATTTTGTGCGTGTGAATCATCTTTTGTGTCTTCCAATGATTTTCTGTTTGCAGTGCAAGAGCAGAAGTAGATCCCTCGCGGAAGGCTACTGTACCTGCCCCGTGCGAGCACTGTAATTGCTCAGAGTGTTTTTTTATAATATACATCGATTTCAGACATTCAAACGTAACTAACTAATAAAAAAAGTGCATTTATCAATAAGTTTAACAAATTTAATGATCAAATCAAAACAAAAAAATACATAAAATTGAAATCATATAATTTGGACTTAGAGTACTTTCGTTTGCTAAAACTTCGTCCTTGACTTAAAGTGAAAATATTCATTTTAAGTCACGAATGCACACCCTAAACCTTTTTTCTCCTAAAAATCTCTTATGAAAATGCAACATGAGCATGTTTTTTTACAACTGCCCAGTCCGACGGCAATCAAGTGTCAGCTACGGGGCACCCATTGCCTTCTCACTGCCCCAAAGCTGCCCTTTCTCTTCCGTCCTTCCGTGAGGGATATAATAACGATGAGAAGAATTTTTGGATGGTTGGCAAATTCGAGATGTTCAATAAACACTACAATCGACTCCTCGCCTAGAAAAGAAATGTATTGGCAAGGGCAATATAAAAATTATATGTTGTTTTAAATACAAGGACTTGACCCACAAAAAATTTAAGTAATTTTTCTGAATAACTACTAGTTATAATAATAAGAACGAGGTCTAAAGTGTAATTACCGATTAAACGAACTTATCTGGAAGGAAATTAAATCGTAATCATACGATGAGCCCCCTGAAAAGATACCCCGCCTCCCTTATCTAAGTACCTGGCCCTTCATAATTTCTTCCGGGAAATTGTTTGTGCAAATATGACTCTGAAATGTATGACAGGTGATGACGGGTTCACAACAGCAGGATGTTAAGATATGTCAAAGAGAGAAAAACTGAATGCTCAGCTCTGAAAGTTGTGTATTTCGTGACATAAAGATGGTGCCACTAATTATGATCTATTCGCACGAGGTCATCGTATAATTACGATTGAACTTCCCTTCAGGTAAGTTTGTTTAATCGTTAATAACTGTTCATTCCTACACTGGAAACTCACTTATTTTCGGCTCCACTTATTTTTGGATGCCTTTCTCAGTTATTTTCGGGTCTGGCGCTGCCCCTCTACCCCCACTCTCTCACACTGCGCGATTCCCACTTTATCGCGGGAACATCATGAATTCAAATCCACCATCAATGGATACATATTTTGTTTTCGAAGCTTTAGCTTGATTAACAAAAGAGCTATTTAGAAATTATAATGATGGTTTTAATAGTAAAAAAAAAAAATAATAACAACTTGACGTCGTAATTTTGATTTAATTGGCAATACTTTTGATGACATAAATACATAGCAATAAAAATACATCAATATCTGTATAATTTAGCACAATCGTACCTCTTTTTAGTAAATATAGCAGTTTTTTTGTTTCGAAAATGAATATTAAATGATTAAATAAATGTATAACGATGATAACGATGTCAAAAACGGCGTTTTTTTTCTATATACGTATGACAATTTCATCAAAACGAAACGTTCGTACAACATGAATTTTTCGCGTCACGGCACGAATTGATACCGTCAATGGTATTAATTTATATCGCTGTCCAGATCGATCTCGAAGTAGTAGAGAGGGGGTTCGAGCGCTCTCCCCTCAACCCAACCTAATCCGAAAATAAGTGAGTTTGTTTACTTTCTGGCACCCGAAAATAAGTGAGTTTCCAGTGTATTTCATATTAACCACTTGAACAAATATCTTAGAATAATAGCCCAACATGATTTTAACATCAATTTTGCGTTGAACAGCGAGAAATCCATAAAAATCATCATACCCTAAATGAGCATGTAAATTCAATAATGTGTTCTATAGAACGCGCGTAGCAGCGCGTAGAACACATTATGGAATCCGCTCGCTCAAATGTACATTAGAGCCGAGGTATTTTTGAACATCAGGCATATTAGTTCCGATTGTAATACATCGACCTCTTGATAACAATTTAGCACGCAATAGGTCCTAAATTTCTAATAACTCCAGAGACTTCCATTTATTGGTCAGCTGCGAAGTTACTTTTCGACAAGCTTATTGTGAGCTTGCAGCGATTTCCTAATGTTTAACTTCTGGTAAGATATAGTGCGCTGCAAAAAGGGCTCGCTGTAAATTACATAGGTACAGTGAAATAAGTGTATATTTTCCAATCGTTTTTAGGTGTAAATAAATATTTAGATCCTCGATATGATGTATTTAAAAAGATCCAAACAGCAGGAAACGACACGTTCAACGCGCTGGATATTGGAAGCTACGGATTTCCGTTTGCCTGAGTCAAGCTCGCCGATGACGCGGGCGTTGGCTCATCCTGGAACATCGGGTTCTTCACCTCCATTTCCCCAGTCTGTATTTTTATTGAAAAAATAGAAAAATTAATCATGATAAAAAAGGTATTGATTTTTTACAGCGACGGTGGGACATGATTTTTTCGTATTGGGTGATAGTGAGTGGTAGTAAGACGTCTTATGTACATCGAAAATTTTGAAAAAAGTCAATTATTCTAGTCAATTCGAAAAATTTGTAACATCATGAGAAAATTTCACAAATGTAGTAGATTATGTTAGTTTCTTATGAAAATCTGACGAATTTGAACAGTATTTAAAATCATGATAATTTCATAGCCCCATAAAATAAAAAAAAGTACGTGGATCTGGGATCATTAAATATGTTTTCCTTTGTATTTTCACGTGCTGAATCTGAATCTGCTATCAGACTTGACCCAACGGTACTGTAAAGAACCACTTCGTTAAGAACCTGACCGATTGAAAATTATTTTTGTACTCAATATAGTTTATTTCATAAACGAGCTAGGAAAATAACGAGGGTCTCGGAAATCGACTACATTCAGTGTGGGTATAAAAATTGTTGGTGGTAAATTAGCTATACTTGATAGTGATATATCAACTCTTGGTTTAGGAAACAATCTGAACTACACTGAGTGTACTTTTTTTTACTATCCCTGACAATAGGAAAATAATGATGCGTTCGTGAGAAAACAAGCTGGTCGTAAATCGACAAGAGGTTGTTAAATATCCTACCGGACGAAGGTGAATAACTAATCAAGTTAGTAAAAATGCTATCCAAACCCGGCTCATCCAGTGAGCGCTATGCAAGTGAGTGAAAACTTCACCATAACAATAACAATGTAATAAAAAAACAAATGAAATCATTTTTCTGTACGCTTGTTCTTCTTTTTTAATAATTTTCTGAGTAGGTTAACATATTCGAAATAATTTTTTAATACCCCGAATGTGCAGCACATAATGTCAGCAAGCATATGTTTTGATTACAATTAATAGATTATGTGTCACTCAACCATGTAAAAAGCATTTATACAAATAATAAATTATGTCCATCGACGTACAGATCCGTAAATATTTGACATTTTTTTCCTACCTACCCAGTAAACATTCGTGATCATTCGTGATCGTGATGTCATGTACGCAGACACATGCTTCCGCATATGTCTGTCATCATGTGTCATGTTATACCGTGACATCATGATGACAGACATATGCGGAAGCATGTGTCTGCGTACATGACATCACGATCACGAATGATCACGAATGTTCACTGGGTACTGGCATTATTTATAATAGATTACCTGTAAAAAACATTTTACACACCCCTGGCAAAGGCCCGGGGACGGAGTTCCGTGCTTTTTGCGTGCTCTTTGCGTCCTTTTTACGTTCCATGCTGTTTTCTCAGCAATTATGATCAAAATCCCATACATTTTTCTTGGAAATCGCTTTTTGAAATGTTATGTTCTTAAGAAATCAATTTCGACACAACAATTTATAAATAATTTCATTTTTTATGCCAAAATGACTTTACACTAATTTATCCGAAATCTTCCTTACCCACTTTTTGCTTAACAGTTATCATGCGATCACGGATTTAATTTTTCGATTTTTTTAATTAATACACGTAAGAATACAATTCTCAACTATATAATAACGGAGAACTTGACTTTATTTGTTACTTGTAATCAAAAACAAGACATTGCAGCTTGAAATTTAGGAGAATTTATCAAAGGACGGAAAAGGCACGGAGTTGGAACGCGAGGAACACAGAGTTTCGTGCCTTTTGCGTCCCCGAGCCTTTGCCAGGGTACTTATAATAGTATACACTGTAAAAAATCTCGTAGGAAAATAACCACACTGAGTTTAGGAAACAATCCGACCTACTCTGAGTGTCGTAAAAAACCGAACCAAGATCGTTCATTCACGATAGGGTAGGAAATTAACGAGCAGCTCAGAAAATTCCTGCCGCACATGTATTTGACCAGCTGACAGTTGTTTGACAAGCGGGTAGTTATTTGACTAGAGGGTAGTTTATTGATTATACTGTTACATGTAATGTGAATTGTTTTTGATAGGAAATATATCATAAATAATGGCAGCAGGAAGAAAAAAAAGTCAAATATCCACAGATTTGTACAATTGACATAATTTATTACAAATTAAAAATGCTTTTGTACATTGTTGAGTGACGCATAACCTACAAATTGTACACAAAAAATATGCTTAATGACATTATGTGCTGCACATTCAAGATTTCACAAAATTTTTTCGAATCCTATCGTGCATCTTCTAATATTAGAGCTATTAGAACTATTAGAATCGTGGGGGAAAGGGAATTCCTATTCGCCTCTGACCTAAGGGTGGGGACGGCTCCGCTCGATAATTGGCTTTCCCCCCATAAATAGTTCTAATAGTTCTAATATTAGAAGATGCACGATAGGGAAGCTTCACATTTCTCTACCCGTAAAATCATTAAAAAAAAACAATGAGAAAGTTGGATAATTATTTTTTTCGCGTTTTTATTACGTTGTCACTAACACGGTTAAACTGTCACTCACTTGCATTGCATATGCACTCACTGGATTTCAAAATCAATCACTCATAGCATTTTGACTAACTTGATTAGTTATTTACCTATGTCGTGTAGGAAACTGACCAATCTATTGTCGATTTACGACCCGCTTATTTTTTTACGAACGCATCGTTATTTTCTTAGGCATAGTAAAAAAACTACACTCAGTGTAGGTTGGATTGTTTCCTAAACTGAGAGTCGATATTTTACTACCTGGTAGCTAACGTAGTACTAGGAATTTTAATACCCACACTGAATGTAGTCGATTTCCTTGCCTCTCGTTATTTTCCTACCCCGTGTATGAAATAGACGACACTGAGTAATAAAATAATTTCCTGCCCGTTAGGTTTTTTACGAGGTGATTTTTTACAGTGTAGTGAATTAACAACCTCCTAGTGAAATAACTACCCGCTTGTCAAACAACTATCAGCTAGTCAAATACATGTCCATGAGGAATTTTCAGAGCTTCTTGTTAATTTCCTACCCTATCGTAAATGAACGAAATTGGTTCGGTTTTGTACGACACTCAGTGTAGGTCGGAATGTTTCTTAAACTCAGTGTCGTTATTCTCTTACGAGATTTTTTACAGTGGGGTCTAGGTTCAGCCATAACCTTGAAAAATAACGGAAAATTACTCAAATTCGTAATAAATTATCGTTCAGGCTATATCTGAACCCGCTGGACTCATTCTGATAGCGGATTTTGATTCAGCCCGTCAAAACACATAAGAACGCATGTGTCAAGTTCGCAGATCAAGATACTGTTTTTTCTGCTCAAGTGGTGCATAGCCACTTGAAAAAAAGAATTCTTGTTTTAGAATGAAGGATATGAATTTCTATATAATTTGATGTGCTGAATCAGAATCCGTCATCAGAATTGACCCAGCGGTTCTAGGTTCGACCGTAACCTCGAAAAACAAAAAAAGACACTGAGATTCGCTGTGAAAAATTGAGGTTAGAGCCGAACCCAGACCCGTTGTACCAATTCTTATAGTGGTTTTAGATTAAGCGCATCAAAATACATAGAAAAACATATGTTGCGATCCCAGATCCAGGTACTTTTTTTATTTTGTCGGGTTGTGTTTTTGACTGGTTATTACCCTGCGGACGAGTTACCCACTTTTACCACACTTAAGTGTAGTCAAAAGGTGGTATAAGTGTGATAGATGTTTTTTGATTTAAATCAACAATGTTACGTAAAGTAATGTTTTGAAATTAAATAAAGACACTTTGTTTACGTGAAAATGTATTTGAAAGTAATAAATGTTTCCGATCGTGGTAAATAAACCTATAAAAGTTCAATGAAAACTTGGTGGCGAGTAGCTTTTGCGCATGCGCCATTAGTACATTCCATTCGTGGCACAGCCACTGAAGTAGTTACCGAGGGGCCCAAGGGTGCTCTTGCATATTTGAATTTTGAATGTGAAATTCAATCACAATTGAATAATAATTTTAAAATAAAATAAATTTTTTATAATAATAATTTTTCTATGTTTTTTTGAGTTGATACGCTTATAGAATTTTTTTTCTGCCATTCTTACGACTACCTTAAAACTCATTTTCTGATTATGTAATTTACTTGAAGACTATGACTTAGCTGTGTTTGGAATGTACGTTTTATGACCGTTATGACAACCTATACAAATTTTTTCTAGAATATGTAAAATTATCACAATAATAAAATACTTTACTAGAATTTCATTCATGTTTATAAATTTACTTTTGATTATTATTTATAAAATGATCCCCGCCGTGGATCCGCAAAAGAATTCCACTAGTAATTTGGGTTATTTTTAATAAAATTCCTCTTTTTTCATGAAGCTACTTCGTAAAAAGAGCGATCGTTCATAATGTTTTTATTATTTTTAATAAAATCACTTATTAAAAATTTTTCAAAATCTTCATAAAATGAAGACATTTTTATAAAGTGGATTTAAAAATCTACTTTGTAAAGATTTTGTCTTCTTAAAAAGATTTTTTGAAGTTTTCATGAAGTGACTTTAGAAAAACTAACGATAAACTTTATAAAACATTGTTTTTTTTATAAAGCAACTTACAAACGTATCGGAATTTTATGAACAATACCCAAATTTTATAAGGAGTTTTATAAAAACTTTAGAAAAACCCAAATCACTGGGGTCAGGTGATCCGTTGAAGAAATTCTGACCCGTACAAAATGAAAAATATAATATATCTAATATTGTGTATTTTAACTATGATGTCACATTTATTATAATTAATAGTTATAAAAAACATAATGATTACCCATGTATATATAATAATAAAAAGTGAATTAATTATCATGAATGAAATCATTAATTGGTATTTTATATGTAACGAGCGAGCTTCCTTTAACCAACGATGATAATATTATCCCAGAAATTTGATCGAATCCAACGTTGCCTTTTCTTTATTTCGTCTCCTTGTTCGCTGGTTAAATTCCGACTTACTCGTCCAGAGAGGACCCTAATGGAGGCTCCGCCCAAAAGGACCCTTAAGGGGGTTTCTTAAGGATAGTAAAGGAATGGGTCTAGTATTAGCAAAAAGCCCAAGATTGCCGTTAAATCTGATATGTTATTTATTTATAATATTGAAAACATAAGTACAAGCAGCTGAAATACAATTAAACTTCAAATTCTCTTTACTCGTTGAAATATAATTCTTTTATAACTTCAAAGTTCTCGTTTCGCATCAAAATACAATTCTTTCATAAACTTCAAAAGCGAAATATAATTCTTTTTATAACTTCAAAGTTCTCATTTCAATTCTTTTTATAACTTCAAAGTTCTCATTTCACATTGTTCCGACAAGCCTCCTAAAACCAAATCTCTCCCATTTGCTCTAATTCTATTCTCAAAGCTTCTGCAGGCTCTAATCCCTTGATCTCATTGTTGGTAGTGGTTGATTTCAAAGCTTCCCTATGCTGAATAGCTGATTCTAATTCCCTGTCAACCCGTGATAGATCTAAACTGTTGTCCTGTTTGTGCCCGCAACGATTACAAGTAATGGTCACTTGTTTCGCGGGAATTATTAAGGTCAACCCTAATTGGAGAGAGGCTTCTTCGGCCAAAATTGTATCTACCATTTCCCAAGTAACTCTTGATTTGGGATCTAATTTCCGGAGGACCCTCAGCCGATGATATAAATGCAAGATTCCCTTCTGTTTGTAGATGTATTTCTTCTCGCTCGGTTTTATCCTTCTCTGCCTAATCACACTTTTAATCGCGTGAACTAATTCCTCCGCGGAAGGCACTGTGAGAGTGAAAAGGTTGCATTAAAAATAAAAAGGGGGCCTGATTATTATTCCTATCTATGTAAATATTATTATCTGGTTATTCTATTCATGCTAATATCTATTTATTATTTCTGAGTTCTACTTTATAAATCCAAAATCGCTCGAATGCCAAATTACGTCAAAATATCTATGTTTTATGCGTTTAGAATAAGAGAAAAAGAGAAACAGTTGCGAAGGCTTGAATCGAGCTGCCCTGGAACTAAAGCTAAAAGGGATTAACCCTTTCACTCTAATCTCGCCTGCGACTGCACTCTTAAAATTGTGAGCTTACTTCTGAAAACGGAGAATTCTAATCCTCGTATAAAACAGTCTTGGACCTAGAGTACAACTCTGGTTTTTCCTGTTTTACACTTGGAGATGATGGAGCAAAAAAAAAAAGGGTCGTCGTCAGGTCGGACACCTTGTATGGGATCGTGGAAGGGTTTTGAGTTTCCTTTTGGACGTCTTATTGGACTCTTGAGAGAGCTATTGGAGAGGCTTTTATTAGAAACTCTTGGACCAATTCTGACTTCTCTGGCCGAGGTTCTTGACTTATATACGCTTCTCAAAAAAGGGGAATTCTGAAGGAAAAGTGGTAGAGGCAAAAAAACGGGTTCCGTTTTGGTCAAAAATCATTTGTCTAATCTTTGAGGGGACGGATAGTCCGCTGACAAAAGCATGGAGCAATATTCTGCAATATTCTAACAATGACTTAAATGACGCGATTAAGATATGGCGCGCTATCGAAAACGATTCTTTCCTGGAAATTTCAGCAACTCCGAATTATCTAAATCAATTTCCTGTTGTTCAAAAAGCAAAATAGGTAACTGATGGGTCTGTTCGTTGATTTCGCAAGAAGTAGGTAGTTATGAGGACAGATAACAAGAATTACATGGAATAAGTGACGTATTTCGCAACTGTTGTTGAAATATCTATTTCAGAAGTTCTTGTTCATTTTAGAAAAGATATAGCTCTCATTATTTCGCTTCGTGCACCGGACGCGTCATTATGATTAGATTTAACGTCTGCAAAAATAGTTTTTTTTTTTTTTATTTAAATTCCCTTTTTTTTTATAAAAATATTAATATTTCCTTAAAATATTCTTTGAGAAATAAAAATTAGACGAGTGGGCGAACCCCGCTCGTCACATATAAATGTTCAAAATTTAACAAATTTTATAAAAATTTGTATAGGTTGTCATAACGGTCATAACGAACATTCCAAACACAGCGAAGTTATGATCTCCAAGCAAATGCCTAGAAAAGCAGTTTTAAGGTTGGTGTAAGTATGGCAGAATAAAACTACTGTTAGCATTATTTTTTCCATCCACTTGGAAATAAATATAAAAAGTATTATAATGAATAAATTTTATTCTTATTAAATTACAATTTAATTTTGATTAAGTTTCACATTCAAACTACAAATATACAAGAGCGCCTTTGGGTCCCTCGGTAGCTCCTTCAATGGCCGTGCCACGAATGGAATTTACTCATGGCGCATGCGCAAAAGCTACTGGAATTTTTACATCAGATTTATTATTTAACTTGACTAGAAATATTTTCACTTTAAATGTGCACTTAAAAAAGTACTATTGGTTTAAATTATACTTTCAGAGCATGTTAACAAAAATTTGTCAAAAATATATTGTTGTTTTCATAAACGTATTGAAGCGTTACTCCATGGCCTCGAGATGTTTTGCATAACGATTTTAAAGGTATAGATATAGAAGCATACAACTGTTAAATATATTGATGAAAAAACGATTAATTACTAAAATAAAATCTACCACACTTTTACCACACTTTTACCACACTATAGTGTGGTAACTCGTCCGCCAGGGTATGTACACATTTTTTTAAATTTGGAAGGTTTTGTATGGTTTGAATCACTTGAAATTTCAAAAATTGGCAGAACATAACAAATTTCCATAAATTTCTTAGGTTTTGTTCTTCATATATATATTACAAAAGTAATATATGTATTACTTCTTCGAAATATGCATGATAGTGTTGGTTTTATTTTTAGTAAAAATAATAAAAAATTAAGAAATATTTAAGTTCTTCTAATTGTAAAAAATACTATCATATGTAAATTGAATTTATTGAGCATTCATTCAGTTTTTTATTGAAGCTATCAATTTATATAATAGTTAAAATATTAAATGAATAACTGTTACTGTGGCTGAAATGGAAATATGAAGTGGAATGAAATTAATCGAAAAATTCTGAAAAATCTTGTATAGTCAAAGTAAAATTTGTACAGTCAAAGAAAATGTTTGAAACTTCAGTACATACCTAGTGATTTTGAACCTTATAAAAACCTTATAAGAAAAAGTAATTTTTTATGAGAATTCAATTTCTTATAAGGTGACCTTATAAAAACCTTATAAGAAACTTAAATTTTTTATAAAGAATGGGTCAAAAAAATTTTGTAAGGTTTTTTTTTTTATAAAATTTTATTACATACATTCTTTTAAGAAATTTCAGTTTCTTATAAGGTTTTTATAAGGTTGCCTTATAAGAATTTGAATTCTTATAAAAAATTACTTTTTCTTATAAGGTTTTTATAAGGTTCAAAATCACTAGGGATTCTAGGTTCTTTATCATATATTTCTATGAAATATGCATCATCATGGTTTTAAATTTTGGATAATATACATATATCTGCAAAACGTGAAAGGTATCTTAAACTGCTGAAAACCTTAAAGAATTTAACGTGTTTTTGTAAAACTTCAAAAGTTCTGGACGTATTTTATATGTGCTATTTCAAAAATTTTGTGATGAAAATCATAGATCTTATAGTACATGGATTGCGCTGCCTATTGTTCTCGACTGTGCCAACAACTGGCTATATTGCTTGGACCAATTTCAACATGGCGGCGGCTAGTGGTCAAAACAATAATAAAAGTGAATGTGCTGCTACTTCTGTTTAAATGAAAATTTTTTGATGATTTTCATTTGTCTCTCCCACTAGTATCAACAATCTAAGTTGATATAGTAGAATAAATAAAAAAAAGTAAAAAATGTCCGAATTAACTGAGAGTATGTATATAAACATCCTTTCATATGCTTGCAGGGTCGGTTCACCTCCATGTTCCCTAGTAACGGGGGTCTGAGAGACTTGCATATGCATTTCATGTTTTTTTAGGTCGCTGATCATGAATCTGAGGTTAAATTTGGCAAATTATCTTGTTTGAACAATTTGTATTAACAAATTAAAAAAAAAAAACAATATTCACTATGATGCATATGCTTTTCATGGTTTTTCAGGTTGCTGATCATGAATCTAAGGTCGAATTCGTGAAATTATTTTGTTTAACATTTTTTATTAAAAAATTATGAAAAAAATTCACCAAGATGCATATGCTTTTCATGGTTTTTTAGGTCGCTGATCATGAATCTGAGGTCGAAATTGCGAAATCATTTTATTAATACAAATTGTTTGAACAAAATTATTTTGCAATTTCGACCTCAGATTCATTATCAGCGACCTAAAAAACAATGAAATGCATATGCATCTTAGTAAGTATTTTTTTCATAATTTGTTCATACAAATTGTTTGAACAAAATAATTTTCCAAATTTGACCTCAGATTCATGATCAGCGACCTGCAAAACCATGAAAAGCATATGCATCTTAGTAAGTATTTTTTTTATGATTGTTAAAACAAATTGTTTAAACGATATAATTTTTCAAATTTGACCTCAGATTCATGATCAGCGACCTAAAAAACTATGAAATGCATATGCAAGCCTCTCGAGAGAGTTCCGTCACCAGGGTTAAACTGATTAGACCTTTAACAGCGCTTCTGGTTGCAGAACGCTGTAACTTTGCCTGTATGTATATCTATATATTTAATATGTATAAATATAAGCACCCATTAGCAAAAGCGCCGTCTGCTTGTAGAACGCGGCGTAAAATTTCCGGACACAGCTCCTATCTAGGTGAACGGACCCTGTATGCTTGGGAATTCGAGTAGTTCTTTCCAATGGCTGTAGACTTCACTGATCTCAAAAACATTAGACTGGCAATGGCCTACCCCCTACTCTTCACCTCGCGGCGAAATTGAACGCTGCCATTATTCCTGGTCGATGGCCGAGCATGCGCAGTATGTCCGATTCTTACGCGGTATGAATTTGAATGGGCGAAATGAAATTCAGTGGAAAAAATGTTTTATCAAGTGATGTTCAATGTTTTTCGTACAAATAAGACTAGAAAAGTAAAAATACTCTGCTGCTTTGAAAAAAAAATCGATAAAATAAACGTTTGACATTTTATATCAAATTAGTTTTCTAAATAGCGAATAAAATGTTAGAGTATTTAATATGATTTTAGTGTTTAAATTTTATACGTTTCATGCAGAGTGAATTACACGAAAATTCAAGGTAAGAATTTATGACAAACTAAATTTTTTTCAGTTAGTTTTATTACATAAATTCGTGGACAGAGAAAAAAACCACAAATATTTTAAAATACCGTTTATTCAAAAGTCAGCACATGTATCTTCTTTTTTATCGTTTGCAATCAGTGTACCGATTAATTCATTATTTCAATTTACGTACATTATGTACTTACGAGTGGAACGGATGCCCCGATTTCCTTTTTGAATCGCATCCACAGAAGACACATTTGCCCATTTTAAATGGAATTTATAATCTAAACGATGTTGACGACGCGTTCACTTTTCACTTGTTATGTTTTGATGCAACTTTTAAACATTACACGCTAGTATGCGTGCACATGTACACCAATTTTCGTAGTGGAAGTAACTCAATGTGCATGCTCGGCCACGAACTATCAAATATACCCAGTAAACCAGTGAGCTCACAATTTCCGCTTTTAGGTGAGTGAAAAGTGAGCTCACAGCGAGCATAAATAGAGATTTGTGTTTTTTTTTTTTTCAGTAAATACTGATAAATACCTAATACTTTTGGGCAGTCGATACTTTGGCGAGAATTTTTCAGCATCAAGATACTGATTCTTGGCCTAAGATGTGCCACGTAATATGTAAGACAAACACGATCATATTGGTGATTTGTTCAATGGAACCCAAAGTTGAAAGCGATACAATTATACCTATTCTGATATGCCAAGCGTAAAAAGAGCTTAGATAGCACATAATCCATTTGTATTTTTCGTACTTTCATTTCCTATTTTTTTTCGATAGCTCGAGTCTTCATGACCAATATTCCCTTCTTACATTCATTCTCCACTTCAACGATATTATGCAGAGATAGAATTGGAATTTCTATGGAAAAAATTCAAAAATTAATATTTCTATAAAACGTAAATATTTTCTGGAAATAAAAAGAATTATAAAATCATGTAAAATGTGTCACAACATTGATAATGGACATTCATTTGTTTGATTGAAAAAAAAAACAAAAGTTTAATTTGGTTAAATTTATTTACTTCATATTAAAGTGACTGATTTTTCATTTTCAAACATTTTAAAAAAAGGTAGAATAGTGGATTATCTGGTGGTATGCAGATATAGTGGAATCCTACCTCTGCATAATACCGTGTGAGTGGAGAATGAATGTAAAAAGGGAATATTGGACATGAAGACTCAAGCTACCAAAAAAAATTAGAAAATGAAAGTACGAAAAATACAAAACAACATCTAGGGAATTCGCTTATAAAAAATACACCAGCAAGACGAATTTTGGTGAGAATATATTTTTCCTACCTCGAACATCAAAACGCGTGCTATCCTATTATAGTGTAGAAACCCTACGACCGCCTTTTCGAACGATGCTTTGGAGCGGGCAGAAAGTGTATGTTTCGTTTTTACGAGTATGGAAAGGTTTTCATGCCAGTTTTTAGGGACGACCGATTCATCGATTCGGAAAGGCAGCCTTGGGTTTCTACACGAAAACAACGAAAACGCGTGTTAAATGTTCTCGATAAAAAACACACTGTTCGTTGTTCGTATCAAATTGCATACTCGTGTTTTCACTCGTTAATGCCTTTTAATACAAGAAATACTACTATAACTAAATACGATGAATACAATAAGTTGTTTTTTAGGGTAGTGAAAAAATCGTTTGCAAAATGCGAACATGAAATTTTCCGGAAAGTCAAAGTTTCTAGCTCGAGTCGAATACGAATGAGAATAAAAAAATAGTATTATGCTATAGAAGCTCTTTTTACGCTTGGCATATCATAATAGGTAGAATTGTATCGCTTTCAACTTTGTATTCCATCGAACAAATCACCAATATGATCGTGTTTCTCTTACATATTACGTGGCACATCTTAGGCCAAGAATTAATCTCTTGATGCTGAAAAATTCTTGCCGAAGTATCGACTACCTAAAAGTATTTGTTATTTATCAGTATTTACTAAAAATAAACACAAATATCTATTTATGCTCGCAATGAGCTCACTGTCAGCTCGCTGTGATCTCACTGTAAGCTCGCTGTGAGCTGACTTTTCACTCACCTAAAAATAGAAATTGTAAGCTCACTGGTTTACTGGGATATCAGCCATGAAATTTTTACCCCACTTTTCAGCCATTGCCGATCCAGTGTTTTTTGAGATCAGTGGTAGACTTCTATAAGAGTCTATGTTACCCGCTTTTTGTGATCTCTCTCGCGCATCCCAAGATTCTTTCTCTCTCTTTTTGCTCCCTCACTATGCCTGTATCAGCGAAAAAGGGGAACGGTAGGCGCTGCTGCGGGGAACGTTCGTGATCGGCCAAAAGGGGGGCTTGAGGGGATTCAGGAAAATTGAGGAGAATTTTGTCGCAGGAGAAAGGGGTTTGGCAGCGCCAGTGCCGACTGACGAAACCCGTAGAAGTCTACAGCCATTGGTTCTTCCATCCAAGCGCACATGCAAAAAGCAATGATCTCATTTCCTAGTTCAGGCTATCGCTGCGATGTAGCGCGGTGGATGCGCCAAACATTCAATCATTGATACAGCGTTCGCAGGCGTAGTAGAGTTCTACCACAGTAGTAGGAAAATTGACACGGAGTTGAATGGGCGTAGTAGAAACTAGGCTAGAGGATTCTGCGAACGCTGCTTCGGTACGAGTGTATGATAGAACGGCGCCGATATGCAATGGCGAACCACTGTTCGTCCGAATCGTCGGATATCGAACATAAACGGCAATCGAATCGTTCGAGTATTGAAAAGTTAGATGACTTGTATCTTGAATGGCGAATGAAACTTTCTTTCGGAAAAAAATTCGTACCTGTTTGAATTTGACTAAAGTAGGATGATGCCGTAAGGGTTTTTGGATAATCCCATTTGTGATTAACAAAAGAAGGGACGAAACATTTTCCACCGAAAAAAATAAATCCTACTGAAAATAAAAGTTGTGTACGAAACGTAGTTAAACAGAGAGGGAGACGATATCTCAAATGACGAAACAGAAATAAATTAAAATCCGAACAGTCGAAAATGAAATTGTCGATACTATGAAATTGACGAGATTTAAAAGGTTGAAAAAAAATGATTATAAGGGTCGAACTAGATAAATGTCGTTATACCAGTATACGGTTTCGACGACAAGTTTTCAGGTAGAAAACTTGTGTGCCGAGGGAGCAAAGGAAACGAAAAAAAGGCTGAGGAAAAAAAATCGACGAAACGCAGATCTGCCGGAAATCAATAACCCCGAAAAATCTCTCTCGTATTTTTTTCCCCACAGATGGCAATCGTAGGTATGGAAATATTTCCGATTCTCGTATTATAATTGTAATTGCAGAATAAATTTTTAAATTGTTATCATATTACAAAGGTTATAAGTGATGTATCTGAAATTTTATTCTTGTATTACCGTATATCGTATTATTACGAGATATAGTTACACAAGAATAAAATTTCAGCCACACGCAATATATTTATGTAAGCACATATATAAATAAAAAAAATCATATTTCAACTTAATCGCGCACTGGTAACCAGCTGTTATGTATTAGATGTTAACAATTATATGCAAAATTTATGTGTAATTTGTAAATTTATTGAATTTTTAATAATTCGATAACTACTATGTGTTAATTAAAAACGTCAGTTCGTTCATTTTCTATTTATATATATATATCTGTGGATTCCCGCCATAATCGAGAAAGTCACTTGTGCCATAAGGCTCAGTTTACATGATACTCTGATAAAATTTTGAACGTTATGGCATGTGTGACTTTCTCGGTTATGGCTGGAAGCCACAGATATACATTTATGACTATTTGTTTGTAACAATTTAGTTGAAATATTTTTCACAAGAAATGACTAGGAAAAGTTTATTCATAATAATTTGTTTGAAACAAATTGTTTTTAACAGTTTTTGCAGTACTATTCAGTGATTATGACTGTGTTTTAAAATTTGAGGGAATTGGATTTGTTCATACAACATCTTAGAGATTTTTTTCACCTTAGTCTTTTCGAATCGATCGGATCTCTTGTGACACGCTACTTGGATTCATGTAAAACCAGTTACGCTTTATGAATTGAAGAGGCTTATTTTTATTAATTTTTTTATTTAAAATTTGTAAATTGTTCCAACATATATAATAACCTTCACGAATTTTTGAGTTTTGAGTCTTCCATCGTTAAAAGAATACATTATGCTATAATTTGTCAACTAATTTCAATCTAACTTAAAATTTCAGTTCAAGCATGATTCTTTAGCACTTTTAAGTAATGGATATTCGCAAAAATTTTTTTAAATATTAAAATTATAGAACTTGACAAATTTCGAATATTTTTTTAGGGTATCAATGATTTTTACGCTTTAGATCTCAAAATTTACATAAATATGCGCCCGTCAATTAATCATTCTGCCTATTACAATCCTCAGACGAGAACGTCATCGATTTCCGCAGCCGCAGTCATAATCACTGATTAGTACTGCAAAAACTGTTAAAAACAATTTGTTTCAAACAAATTATTATGAATAAACTTTTCCTAGTCATTTCTTGTGAAAAATATTTCAACTAAATTGTTACAAACAAATAGTCATAAATGTATATCTGTGGCTTCCAGCCATAACCGAGAAAGTCACACATGCCATAACGTTCAAAATTTTATCAGAGTATCATGTAAACTGAGCCTTATGGCACAAGTGACTTTCTCGATTATGGCGGGAATCCACAGATATATATATATAAATAGAAAATGAACGAACTGACGTTTTTAATTAACACATAGTAGTTATCGAATTATTAAAAATTCAATAAATTTACAAATTACACATAAATTTTGCATATAATTGTTAACATCTAATACATAACAGCTGGTTACCAGTGCGCGATTAAGTTGAAATATGATTTTTTTTATTTATATATGTGCTTACATAAATATATTGCGTGTGGCTGAAATTTTATTCTTGTGTAACTATATCTCGTAATAATACGATATACGGTAATACAAGAATAAAATTTCAGATACATCACTTATAACCTTTGTAATATGATAACAATTTAAAAATTTATTCTGCAATTACAATTATAATACGAGAATCGGAAATATTTCCATACCTACGATTGCCATCTGTGGGGAAAAAAATACGAGAGAGATTTTTCGGGGTTATTGATTTCCGGCAGATCTGCGTTTCGTCGATTTTTTTTCCTCAGCCTTTTTTTCGTTTCCTTTGCTCCCTCGGCACACAAGTTTTCTACCTGAAAACTTGTCGTCGAAACCGTATACTGGTATAACGACATTTATCTAGTTCGACCCTTATAATCATTTTTTTTCAACCTTTTAAATCTCGTCAATTTCATAGTATCGACAATTTCATTTTCGACTGTTCGGATTTTAATTTATTTCTGTTTCGTCATTTGAGATATCGTCTCCCTCTCTGTTTAACTACGTTTCGTACACAACTTTTATTTTCAGTAGGATTTATTTTTTTCGGTGGAAAATGTTTCGTCCCTTCTTTTGTTAATCACAAATGGGATTATCCAAAAACCCTTACGGCATCATCCTACTTTAGTCAAATTCAAACAGGTACGAATTTTTTTCCGAAAGAAAGTTTCATTCGCCATTCAAGATACAAGTCATCTAACTTTTCAATACTCGAACGATTCGATTGCCGTTTATGTTCGATATCCGACGATTCGGACGAACAGTGGTTCGCCATTGCATATCGGCGCCGTTCTATCTTACACTCATCGGTAACATAAGTTATGACAATGTATAAATTCAAGATGGCGGATTCAAGTGGCATCGTCATGTATTATTATATATTTACATATGCACGCAACGGCAGTATTGGCCATTGGGCAGTATGCATACATGTTCGTCAGTATACATATGTGACGTGCCACGAGAAAAGGGGACTAACGCGGAAAATATCGAAAATCTGTTTATGGTCTCTATCGATAGTTTACGTGTTGCTCTATCTAGCAAAAAAATCAGAAAAAATTTTTAAGAATTATTTATGCCTTAAAAAAGCTTTTTAGAGGGCCGTAAATGCAGCATTTCTGAGCTAGACTACGGACCAACGAAAACACCTCCTACCACTTACTACTACATACTCACGCGCGGTGCGCCTCGTTCGCCTGCCGTGCAGCGGGTGATCCCTCAAGGGATCGCCCGCTGCACGGCAGGTGAATTTTACTATGCCTTACTCGCACTTTTTCGTCTCTCTCTTTGAAATAATCATTATTCATACTTATACAATATTGTCATGAAATATTAAATACCATGATCAGGATTTCTCAAAACCATATTTTTTGTCAGTGAATTTGAGAAATGGAGGCCAATAAAAAAAACAATGAATTAAGAATGTGAAAAAAAATATTTATTTTTACTCGATAATTTATGCTATGGTGATAATATGATATCAATATTCCAGTTCTAATTACTATACAAAAACGTCGATTTATTTCCATGGTCATTATGACAATGAATCTACTTATACTTTAAAGAATTTTAGCGATGCAGCCAAAAAAATTTAAATAAATGTCCCTCAAAGCGGTAATCAATGGGTTTTTGGTTTTTTTGGTTTTGGGAAAAGTGTTTTGGCGGCAAGGGCATCTTCACGCGATTCTTCATGGCAAAGCGGTCGAACTTCGTCGAATAAATACCATGCCCTTTGGGCCGTAAATCCTGGTGGATTAATAACTTTTAGGGGGGAAACTCCGTGGGATTTTACTGACGTTTTTTGATGAATAATAATCCCGCCTGAATTCACGAAAAATCGAGCGACAATTTTTCCATCAGAAAAAAATCAAAATGGTGGTATTTCGTGATCAACGGAATCGATTTAAAAGATTGTTTTAAAAATGTATCGCATTCAGCCCATGTTACATTTCGAACATTCGTTACCGGATCTCGAGTTGGAACTGCCATATTGAAACCTTTTGGCGAAGATGAGTTAACCACTTCAATAAAATCTTGTAAGCAAACTACTGTGGATTTGGCATGTTTCGATTTCAGTATACCACAGTTCCGATCTGGAGAAAATTTGGTGTGCCCAGTCAAAAGAAAGTTCAACGAAATCGATTTGTTTTTGCCCGTCATTACTCTCCAAAGTAAATAGTGCACAACAGCATTGTTTTTATTTTGCCCGACGCAGTTGTCAGCAAATAAAACAACATCGTCTGCTACTATTTTATTCAGGTAGTAATCTAACATACTAATGACTGCATTTGCCCCCTTTCCAACATTATCCTCCTCATCTATTAGTATGTTTGTTTGAATTCCTGTTGATTCATCGTGAATCCCAAAAATCCCGCATTTTTGGTTCGCTTTGAAATACGACGAACCAACTTGCTGTGGGCAACTAAGGTACGAGACATTTTGAGCATAATCGAAAGAAAAAACCCCTGACGAATTTGTATCACCAACTTTTGAATTTTTTCTAAACGAATTGTAATATTCCCTCTGAATTTTCGCGGATTCTAAATGATCGCTTGCAGTTTTCAACGTGGCAGTTCGCTCTTCTAATGTCAACGTCGACATTTTTTCTAAATTCGAATGATTTATGCGACAAACATCGCACAAATCACTTGCGGGGGGCATGATTGTAATGTTCGAGCAGTACATGAGCCAAACATTGACGAAAGTTGTCCGCGAAAAAACGCGAATTTTCGGATCGCAACTTTCGGCTGTCTGCATATATTTACGATAAACCGATAGTTTGGTGTCGCAAGATGGCAGTTTCAAAACTTTGACATAATCTCGAAATTGAGGCATACGTCCTGGAAGTGGCACAGCTACTTTTTTCGCGTATTGCTTCAAAAAATTCACGATGTTAATAATGTCATCAGACGTGACAACATTTTCTCTTGTCACAGCTTTATTCGCTAATTTGTGTTCTCGAACAGCCAAACCATTTTCCTCGAAGTGTTTTTTGATGTTTTCATATCGCCTTTTTTTCAAACAATGAAGAAAAAAATACATTTCACGACAAATCAACACATCAGCGAAATAATACTGCAAGGAATAGCGACTCAAATTATCCATGTTATCTAATTTTGAAATCCCTTTCTTGTTTTCCAATTTATAATAGTCCTTCAACTCTGGTACTCGCCGGCGTAATTCAAAATGAGCGGAAATTACGAGATCTTGCTCCTTTTTGTCCAACTCCGTGAAATTGAGCCTTTAAAAAAATTAAAAATACAAGCTTTTTTTTCATAGAAAATTGCCATAAATCGAAATTACAAATCGATTATTTTCAGTTTCCGATATATTCAGGATTTGAGTTATGTAAGTTGATAATGTATTATTATTTGAAATTATTTGGAGATATTTCTAACTACGCTATGTCGATGGTGTTTCATTAGTAATCCGGTCACTCGGAGCTAATTAAGCGTAACTACTGCTTTTGGGCTTTTTAGTTTAGATTTTTCTTCACAATTTATTTTTATCACGTGTGTAGTTGTCACCTGTTACAAAATATGTGCAAAAAATTCTAAAAAGCTTTCCAAAGAGATCTGGAAGCTCGCTCGGAAATAATAGTTTCTGTGAATTAGCTGCGGATTACCGCATAAAAAAAAATCAAAATTATTGATGATTTATTCATTCAAAATTGCAATTTTCAATCGCATTTGCAAACTCAAATACCTATGTTTTGTGGCCAATTCTTTAGAGATTTTTTTGTTACATTGTTTTTTGCAACAATCTGCAGCGTTATCACCATAAATTTTCGCTAATTCAAGTTCGTCATCAATATCTTCCTCTCTCAAGTTCAAAAATTGTTGTTCTGTTGGCAATTTTTTCGGTACCTCTTCGCGTACAAGTTCGCTTTTAGATGCGTTGCAATCCTTATTATTCTCAATCTCCTATGGACAAACAAAATTTTATAATTTAAAAAAATTTATGAAATTCGAACTTTCTTACAAATTTTGAATTTGAAGTGTTACCGACAATGCAAAATTTCGAGTTTATTTAAGAAATGTATAATTTTTATTTTTATAAAAGATTTTGAATGTTCGATTTTCTCTTATAAAAGATATTAAATTCAAATTTGCGAAATCGTACTGGCAATAAAATCGTACCTGATTTTCAGAATCTATTTCACGATCCTCCGTCAAAAAGTAATTATCTTTTACGAGTACGTTATATTCCTCTTCAACGCTCATTTTTGTGAATTATTGCACTACTAAATTGACAGCATTTGTTTCGATTGAATATGACTTGGAATAGCAACGAATTCAAAAAAAAAAATAATCAGAAACGTTTGCCGGCTTACAGAGCACTTGAAAACACTCGTCTTCAGTTCCAATGATACTGAAAATCGTCGCCAGAAATTTTCATACACGATCATCTATGTGACTCCAGAAGACTGAAAACTATTGTATTGGAAGTTATCTGTGAAATGACTTTTGTTTTGAATGTCATTAATCATCTTTGGGAGATACGGAGTCTGTCCAATTTCAGAATCGCGTGGTTTTCCTTCGGGAACAGAAGCGAGAAACACAGATACTACAGATACACAACTAGTGAGAGTGTAGTTGTAAGTGAAGGGGCAGGTTTTTCGGAGTCGCCTTTCACCGAGGAAAAGGCTCCACTTCTATCGCTCGCCCTGTAAAATTCTATTTTTCCGCGTTAGTCCCCTTTTCTCGTGGCACGTCACATATATGTACACATGTAACTCAATTCAAGTTGATTGTGTTTTGTTCTTCCACACCAGGAGTATGACAGGACGCTAAAAAAGTTAACTCATTAACGTCCCTGCTGAACTAAACCACCAGAGGCGCTGGCAGTGATGTTGCCCGAGAGAATAGTATCAGGCCTTTCTCTTTACGATTCTGATAGGTCGCTTTTAAACAGAGATGGGCGTACTCGAGTACATTGAGTACTCAGTACAACACGGAGTACAGAGTACATGTACTCGAGTACAATCCGAGTCTTCGAGTCCATCTACTCAAGTACTCTGCTCCTGCTCGAGTCCTCGAGTCCACATGCTCAAGGACTCAGTTGGGGCCGGATACTGTACTCGAGTACTCTGCTCCTACTCGAGTACTCGAGTCAATGGACTCGTGTACTCGGACTGTACTTGAGTCCACGTACTCTGTACTCAAGTACTCGTGAGTGGTACTTTCGCCCACTTCAATTGCTCTTACTGCAGGTAGCGCGTTAAATCCTTTAATACTTCAATTGCTCATCTGCTGTGCGCGGGTAAATCCCTGGCTAGCGTGACAACAAAGAGTGGACGAGCGTACAGGCCGTCGTTAGGTCAAGCGTAAGGGCTCCAATGAGAGTTCTTCTTGCATAAACAGTTAGCTTTAAGGCTTATTAGAGGCGTAAAGGCTTGATCGTGAGATCAGCTAGGCCAACTAATAGCGGGGCTGTTTGCTTGAAGGCAAGGAGAGAATTCCGAAGCTACTTAGATTCGCAGGGGTTTATATACCAAGAAAAGGGTCGACGTGTTCGCAAAAAAAAAGGATATCTAAATTATTAGAGAGTATCAAATATTGCGAAATCGAATGTTCACTATTGATTTCGCAATATTGCAAAGCTAACTATTTATCGAAATGGCAAAATTAGTTTGTATCAAAGAAAAGGTTATCAGGTGATTAAAAAAAAATTATTACTGTAATATTCTTATTTCTCAAAGTGTAAATTACGTACATTAAAATTATCACTTTAATATCCTTATTTTCGAAGTAAATTCTTATCGTCTGTAAAAAAAAAAAAGGAATTGTATGGGAGTCTAAATTTTATTCTTCGATTCATTTCTTTCGTTGTTTCGCAACTTACGTTTTACTGAATGGTTATCAAGAATTTGAAATTTGTTTCTAACGATCGAGCTAAAAATTGTGCATGAAATTAAACACTATCATTCTCGATTACACCGAGCGCGTCATTAAAGCTCTATCGCTCTAACTCAATTTTTAATGGTTCTTGAAAATAGAATTCTTAAGTAAATTTTTAAGATTTCAAAATAAAAGACGAGTGACTAATAGCTCGCTCGTCACAATCAGCGTACTTGAAAACCCTAAAAAGTGTATATACATCGTGCAAAAACATTAATTTTGCAACATGTTGCAAAAAAAAAATGTTTCAACAAATCAATATTGAAAATTTGACAAAAGATTCTTTATCAGCGCATATGAAAACTATGGAAAGAATATTCATATTTCAATAACACCTATTTTCCAACTTAATGTTAAAAGGAAAGTTTAAACAAATCAATTTCCCAAATTCGACAGAAGATTCATTATCAGTGCACTTGAAAACTATAGAAAGCACATGCATCTCGCAGATACTTGAATTTCACAAGTAATGGTTGAAAAATGTTTATAAAATCAAATTTGTAAATTATACACAATATTAATTATCACATTATCAGGCATCTTAAAGTCTTAAAAATTGTATAAGCATATTGCGAGTAATTCAATTCCGCCCCTAATTGTTTAAGAAAAAATATTTAAATTTATTCATTTAATTTGATCGCAGAATTCAAATGAGCACATAAAGAAACAATACCATCCACATGTATCTTGTGATTATTGCCAGTTTTATGTTCCAAGTAAAAATAAACTAGTCCGAAGAGCCGCGTAATGCGTTAAGTGTTTTACGTAACGCTCTACCTGCAGTAAGAGCAATTGAAGTGGGCGAAAGTACTACTCGCAAGTACTTGAGTACTGAGTACGTGGACTCAAGTACAGTCCGAGTACACGAGTCCATTGACTCGAGGGCTCGAGCAGGAGCAGAGTACCCGAGTACATGGACTCGAGGACTCGGATTGTACTCGAGTACATGTACTCTGTACTCGAGGACTCTTGAGTAGTACTTTCGCCCATCTCTGCTTTTAACCAATCAAAAATTAAAAGAGAAAGATCCGATACTTTTTTCTCGGGCAACATCACTACCATGGCAATCAGGATGCGACGTTAAATGTCGGCTGAACGTCGCATACAAAAATGACTGAAAAAAGCCTTTTCAAACGAAAAAATGATATGGAAGAGTTATATTGTGATATTTCAAGAGATATTTAGCAAAAAAAACAATATGATTTGCCTTAATTTGTCATTTTGGATAGTTAACAACGATTTTTCCTTAACTTGCTATTTCATAATTTAGGCGTGTAAAAATAGTTTGAAGGAAAAAATATCAATCTTGTCATAAAAAACATCTATTTTCTAACTTGCAAAAATTATATAAAACCTAATTAGGTTTTTTAAAAGTTGAAGAATTGTAACATTATATATAGAAGGAAGCACTACAATTCCTTAACTGTTAAAAAACCTAATTAGGTATTAAATAACTTTTGCATGTTATAAAATAAATGTTTTTAATGACAAGATTGATAATTTTTTCCTTTAAATTGTTTTTTCACGATCAAATTTTGAAATAGCAATTTAAGGAAATATCGTTGTTTACTATCGAAAATGACAAATGATGGGAATTCATATTGTTTTTTTTTACTAAATATCTCTTAAAATATCACAATATAACTTTTACATATCATTTTTTCGTTTGAAAAGGCTTTTTTTTGGTCATTTTCGTATGCGACATTCATGGCGAAGTTCAGGCGTCGTTTAACATCGCATCCCGATTGCCAGGGTACCAGCGCCTCTGGTGGTTTAGTTCTACCAGGACATTAATGGGTTACAGCTTTACATGCGTTTCAAAGGAGAGAGTCATACCCCTGTTCCACACTCAGAGTAATGTCCCTGTATATAAAAGTCTGGACACGAGCCTTTACGCCTGTAAGTGCAAGAGAGAACTCCCTTTCCTGTTCACTCGCGGTCTATTCTTTACTCTCCTCTCTTTCCGAAAAATAAATGGCGTCGCTGTAACGTCATAGATACAATCATATGTTTTGGCAAACGTAAACAAATGTATAAGCGGTATCAACGTATATATGTGACTGCATGCAAAATAAATGCAAAATATTTCGAAATGCCGTCTTGCTGTTACAATGAATACAAGAGAAACAATCGAAGAGAAAAAATCCACATGGCTGTGCTTCCATCCGATGAACTACGTAGGCGAGTGTGAATAAAAATTCTGGGAAAACAAAATTGGACCCCGTCAAAGAAATCATTCGTCTGCGAGATAAATATCTGTTATTGTCTTTATAACTAAAAAATTTCGTGGAAATTGCTATTTCCTGTGAGCATGAAAGCAATATTTTATTTGTTTTAGGACGCAGAAAGGCAAAAAAAAGATCCTTGACAGCAAATCGATGGCCATGCACACTATGATAAAATAGTGTAAAGATGTTTGTATTTTTCTAAATAAATAAAAATTGAAGAAAATATATAAGAAGTTTTTTCATTGCACAATAAAAATCCGCAGTCCTGTTACATTTATAGTAACCGTCATAACATATATATTCTTAATTTTTTTGTTAATAATGATTTTTGGTTTATTTCTATAAACAATGGGGAATAAGTAAAAAATTTTCGTATGAAATTCAAAAATTTCCGCAACGAGATAAATTTCTACTATTTAAATAAACTTCAAATTCCGCTTTTTTTTCATTGGTACCGCCATTTATTGCGCGCCAATGGCAGCGCCTGCCAGCACCAATCAAAAATTTGCCACCTTCTGTCCAGACTTTCATATACAGGGACTTAAGCTTTCAGTTGTCGCAAATTCAACACAACTTAAAGCTGATGCAGGAACTTGATTGGGTTGCAGTTCCCGAGGGTTTTAATCTTAACCGAATCTTTGGGTTATTTGTCACAGCTTGGTTCAGACCAGTTCAGACTGTGTGGCAGATTTTTTGAGAGGTTTGGCGACTTCACATCCACCTTGTTTTTTTCCGTGTGCACCCATTCATACACGCGCAATATATACATATTGCTGTCTGCTGCAGCACACTGTTGCCATGTTTCTCAAAACTCATAATACAAAGTGACAGTTCAGTGGATTTTTTGGTTTTTTGAAAAATTTTGTCAGTATCAAGTCCTGTGCTTTGAAAATGTAGAAACTACATTGTTTACTCCATCTAGCTAGATTTTTTTCCAATTTTTTTGATAGAAAATGCCTTTGCTACGACGGAAAATGCAACCGCGTCCATAAAAGCACATGGTGTTTTCAAAAATTTTTATAATTAATTGGCACAGTCTATTTGCCTAATTTCTGAATATAAGCTCCTGTAACAATAGAGATTCAGTGTACGAAATTTCAAAAGAATCGTATAGAAAATTGAATGTCGCAACAACCACCTTAAGATTGAGCTAAGATCGGTTATTACTAAAAAAATCTGCAATAAAGCATATTTGGTTGTTAAAACCACTTAGATACTCCTAAAAATACATAAAAACGAGTTAAGGGAGGTTTTAGGGTTTAAAAACAATTTATTTTTGTTGGTGAAAAATCTATAAATACGTACAAGTGGGAATTTGGTATTTCACAAATTTGCACAGATTTTCATCGAAGAATTTCCGACCTACCGACTACCGACTACCCTGTGTATAACTCTCGTTCGCTAGGTGGCGCAAAGAGTTTATTTTTCGCTTTTATACAATTCTGATTTGTTGTGATCAATGTGATAGACGCTGCTCTTCGCAGCCATCGACATATATAACTGGACCGACGGTCTTGTCTGCGCGGCTGTAACGCTCGTAGAAAGAGAAGGAGAGATCGTCCGTCTCTTACTTTGGCCAGTATTAGCTTGCCAGGTGAGGTTACAGTCCTAGCTAGCCAATAAGAAAGCCCTGATGATGCCTTCAAAGAGAGTGGGAGCTCCAGGCGTCTGAAACTCCGATGTTAACGTATTGCTACGGTACTGCAAAGCCATCTGATATTGGGTAAAGCCAAACCGTAGGCGAGATATTTAAATCTTTATATACTTTCATTTTACATACAGTTATTGGTAAGTTATTCTTAATTCCCAAAATTCTACTGTTTTACTGCCAGTATTAAATTTTTATTGTTCTTTTTACTGGCAGTAAAACCAGTAAATTTTGTGAACTTAAGAAAAATACAATTAAATTATAATAGTTTTCGTAAATTGGTAATTTCCAATGTTTTACAATTTTTATATATTTTAAAAATGATAGGTCATTAGATCAAGACAAATGTAATATAATTTATGTTATTTATTATAGTCACCTGTAAAAATAAAAGATACACGTTAGTTACATTTAAAAAATGTTCTATGAATAAAACAATGTCGCTTGTCACCTTATCAAACTTTTTTAACATAACTGCATACTTACATTATTGTATTTCACATATGTTTTTCAATTATTTGGTAAAAGCTACAAAAACTGTATGTATAGTATACGCATTTAGTGTACAATTTTTCATTAGGTATAAATTGTATACCTAATTAAAAATGTGTACATTTCAATATAATGAAAATATTATAACATTTACTGCTTTAACGAAATTAACGACAATAATTATAAGACATCTACATCGCATATTTATAATCTGAATTTAATAAATAAACTTCTAGTAAATAAGATTCTCCCTAATTAACACACAAAAAAATGTTGTAAATCTTCTATTTTTTGTAAAATAAGTTATTTTCACTTAAATTAAAAAACTTTATTTATTGAAATCATTATGAGATTTGTGCGCTTACACTGAAATAAGCGAATAAAATTACCCACTTCTAATGAATATAAAAGTAAAGAAAATTCAGTACACGACTAAATATAAATTTAACTAATGAATTGAGTGAATTGATGTCAATTTAAGTAATTATTTTGGTAGATTCCATGAAGGACAGTCCCATAGCTTTTTTGAGCATCCTTCCCCTTATCAGCTTCTCGGACTTACTCCTGCCTTTTTCATCCTCTGTAGTTTTCCCTGTAAAATAAAATCTTCATTTATTTATTTAATTTTTTTTCATAAAAATTTATTTGTCAACTCAAGGTTTCTTGAAAAAATGAAAAATTGTTTAATTCAAATGTATTTATTCAACATTTGATTATTTCATATTCTATATTTTACATGTTAAGACAACCTTGAGATATTGTTTATTTCGTATAATCATTCGTTATTACATAAATTTCAAAGCAATAAAATATTGCCTGTTGTGTCCTTTCAATTTAAATTATTATTTTTCAGTTGAGAAAATAATTAAGTACATTAAAATATCGATTAGTAATTTAGAATAATATATAAAAATTATATGCAGATTCGCGATTGAGTTATTAATCAATTACAGTAACATTGGCAATCAGGATGCGATGTTAAACGTCGCCTGGGCGTCGCCATCAATGTCGCATGCGAAAATGACTTGAAAAAAGCCTTTTCAAACCAAAACATAATATGGAAGAGTTATATTGTGATGATTCAAGAAATATTTAGCGAAAAACAACGAAAGAATATGCCTTAATTTGTCATTTTAGATAGATAAACAACGATTTTTACTAAGCTTGCTCTTTTATAATTTAGGCGTGTAAAAACAGTTTGAAGGAAAAAAAATCAATCTGGTCATGAAAAACATTTATTTTCTAACTTGCAGAAGTTATAAATATATTTATACTATGCGCTTCGCGTGCCAACCCCCATTCAGTATTAGTTTTAGTTTGTTTTTATTCAACAAAAATTTTTTTGATGAAGTGACATCATTTATTGATTATTGCTGAGTAAAATAAATAGATAAAAATTAGTTATAAAATATAATATAGACTGAATTTTTGGCAAGTATTAGCCAAATCGTGTCAGTTGATCCTCCTCCCCTCCTTCCCGTGCCATCATTCCCCTCCCCTCCTACCCCCTCTCCTCCTACTCCTTTCCCCCAACCCCCTCCCCTCATTCCCTTTTTACCCCCCCTCTACTCCTTCCCCCCATTCCTCTTATTCCCCTCCCCCAACCCCTACTTTCCCTACCATCCTACCACTCTACGCATTTCCATTCCCTTCCCTCCTTCACACTTTTATCCCTTCCCTCCCCCATCCTTCCTTCTCCACTACTTCCCCCTGCTCTCCCTCTTTCCCTTCACATCCATTTTTTCACCTCCACTGTACTTGTCGCATCTCCTATTTCTTCTCCCCTCTCCTTCCCTGAGGCTGCCACTTGCCGGAGGAACGGTTTCCATAGCAAAATGGATGGATCTTAGAGGAGAGGGGAAAGCAGAGGAGGGGAGAGAAGGGGAAGAATGTTAAAGAGAAAGAAGGAAAGAGGGAAGGAGAAAGATAGAAAAGGAGGAGTGGAAGTAGAATTTAAATAAACAGCGGGAGTAGCATTATAAACGGCGGGGGCGGCAATAGTAACGGTTGCTATGGCAAGTGGCAGGCTCAGGGAAGGGGAGGGCAGAAGAAAAAGAGGGATGGCAGAAGAAGAGTGGAGGGAAGAATGGATGTGAAGAGTAGGAGAGAGGGGGGGGGGGAAGAAGCGGAGAAGGAAGGATAGAAGAGGGAAGGAGTGGAAGGGAGGGGAAGGAGGAGAGGAGGATCGACTGACACGGCAGCGGGGGCAGCGGGGTGTCAAGTTTTTAATATATATATATATTATGCTAGGGGAGCTTTGCCCCCTGCGTGCTTTGCGCGCCAACCCTCATTTAATATTAGTTTCAGGTTGTTTTTATTCAACAAATTTTGTTTTGATGAATCAACAACATTTATTGATTATTTCTGAGTATTATAAATAGTTATAAACTAGTTATAAAATATAACATAGGCTAAATTTTTAGCAAGTATTATCCAAATCGTGTCAGTCGATTCTCCTTCCCTCCTTCCCGTACCATCATTCCCCTCCCCTTCTGTACCTCCCTCATTATCTTCCCCTCCTCCCCTCTACCCTTCATTCCTCTCGTTCCCCTCCCCCAATCCCTACTTCCCCTACCCCCTGACCCTCTATGCATTTCCCTCCACTCATTCCCCCTCCCCTCCTCCACACTCCTATCCCTTCCCTCCTACCCCTCCCATCACTCCCTTGCCCATCCCCCATCCTTCCTCCTCCACTACTTCCCGCTCCTCTCCATCCTACCCTTCACATCCATCTTTTTCCCTCCACTCTTCGTCTCGCATCCCCTTTTTCTTCTCCCCTCCCCTTCCCTGAGGCTGCCACTTGCAGAAGGAACGGTTTCCTTGGCAAAATGGATGGATCTTAGAGGGGAGGGCAAAGCAGAGAAGGGGACATAAGGAGAAGGAAGGCAGAGAGAAAGAAGGGAAGAGGAAAGGAGAAAGATAGAAAAGGAGAGGAGGGAGTAGAATTGATATAAACAGCGGGAGCAGCATTATAAACGGAAGGGGCAGCAATAGCAACGGTTGCTATGGCGAGTGGCAGGCTCGGGGAGGGGGATGGCAGAAGGAAAAGGGGGATGGGAGAAGGAGATTGGAGGGAAGAAGATGGATGTAAAATGTAGGAGGGTGAGAGAGGAGGGGAAAGTAGCGGAGGAGGAAGGATGGGCGGAGGGGCGGAAGGGAGTGATGGGAGGAGAAATAGGGAAGGGGTAGGAGGAGGAATGATAGGGGAGGGGAGGGAAGGAAGGGAGGGATGAGAGGGAAAGGAGAAGAGGACAATCGACTGACATGGCGGTGGGGGCATCAAGTTTTTTTATAAAATAGGGAGGTATACATTATATTATATATTATATATATATGATGTATTATATACATAAATATATATATATTTAATATAATTATTAATGAAATTTTAATATATATATATATATATACTATGCTACAATCCCTAAACCGTTAAAAAACGTAATTAGGCATCATTTAACTTTTGCAAGTTAGAAAATAGATGTGTATTATGATCAGAATAATATTTTTTCCTTTCAAATGGTTTTTACACACCTAAATTGTGAAATAGCAAGTCAAGGAAAAATCGTTGTTAACTATCAAAAATGACAAATTAAGGCAAATCCTTTTTCTTGCCAAATATCTCTTGGAATATCACAATATAACTCTTGTATATTATTTTTTGGTTTGAAAAGCCTCTTTTTAAGTCATTTTCGTATGTAACATTTATGGCGACGTTCAGACGACGTTTAACGTCGCATCCCGATTGCCAGGGAAGTAATTTAAGTTAAGGCAGAGAAAATTTATTAACATATATTTAAGAATGTAAAATTACCTTGTCATTTCAAGTCCATTATCCATTTCTTCCTCGCTGGATTTCGGGCATTCGGGAGCCGGTGCAAAGGTACCCGAGACTGCCCACGACGATGTGTCAGGCACATTTCGACCGGACAATTCGCGTTCTGCATATTCAGGCATATATCAGCCGATTCAGTAAAATTTTTTGAAATTGCAACCGAAACACCGAAATGGCAGATCAATAATCAAAACAAATATAAAAAAAATTTTGATAATAACAGTAGCCGAGAATAGCCGACAATTTCCGAACATTTCTGGAGACCGCCAAAGACGCCTGGTGTTGGTTGAAAGGTAACTAAAAACCGTGGCAAGCGAGCTCCGTTTGAGTTTCAGACCCCTGGGGGGCTCCCCTCGGAATAGGGGCGCGCGTGCGCAGTATGCATACACTGTAAAAAATCTCGTAGAAAAATGACGACACTGAGTGTACGTTTGGAAATCTACTGGCCAGTTCTGCCAGTAAAATGAAAAATGGAAATTTCTTACTGGCAGTACAGCCAGTAGATTTCCGAACGTACCCTGAGTTGAGAAAACAATCCAACTTACATTGAGTGTCGTAAAAACCGAACCAAGATCGTTCATTTACGATGGGGTGGAAATTAACGAGAAGCTCTGGAAATTTCTGCTGGATATGTATTTGACTAGATGATAGTTGTTTGACAAGCGGGTAGTTATTTGATTAAATAGTTAATTTACTATTCTATTATAAGTACGTAGATTGTTTTTTACAGATAATCTATTATAAATAATGGCAGTAGGAAGAAGACAATGTCGAAAATTTACAGATCTGTACATCGATGGACATAAATTATTATAAGTATAAATGCTTTTTCCATGGTTGAGTAACGCATGAACCATTAATTGAGGCCACGGATTCTGTAATGTCCTGAGCGCTCGAAAATACGGAGAAGTATTGTCCGCACGGTGACGTTACGAGTCAAAATGAAAAGTCCGAATTTGAAAAAACAAAAAATACTGTTCGATAACTATTGAAAAATGAACGTTGGTCTCCGTTTGAACATTATTTGTAAACGTCATAGTTTTTGTTAAAATTAATAAAAACTGATGCTTTTTGAATCGAAAAATCAATGTTTTTTAAAACTTACATTGCCGCTAAGCATTCATTTTTCAAGGTATTTACATAACTTTTGTATACTTTTGTTCGGGAAAGTCTAGCGATGAACACAGTATCAAAATATTTATAAAAAGTTATTAACAACTGACTTTTTTTTTATTCTGACTGAAAAACCATGTTTTATGACGTTCGTATTGAAAATGTATCGAGGGAATTTTCGTTTTTAACGGGGTTTTCAGGCTTGTCATAATTTTGAGTGTACTGTCGAATTTTTTGTAAAGTATGAGCTCTCCGAAACTATTATTTCTAGAAAAGTTAGCAGGTTGAACACAACGTGCCGCGCGATATGATTGAATTTTACGCGCGCGAGCTCCGTAGTTAGTCGTACCAGCGAAAAATTCAAGCAAATAGCGCGGCGCGTTGTGTTCAACCTGCTGGCTTTTTTATAAATAATAGTTTGAAAGTGCTCCAACTTTACAAAAAGTTCGACAATACGCTTAAAATTATGACAAGCCTGAAAACCCCGTTAAAAACGAAAATTCCCTCGATACATTTTTAATGCGAACGTCAGAAAACATGGTTTTTCAGTCGGATTAAAAAAAAGGTCAGTTGTTAACAACTTTTTATAAATATTTTGATACTGTGTTCATCACTAGACTTTTCCGAATAAAAGTTATGTAAATACGTAGAAAAATGAATGCTCAGCGGCAATATAAGGTTTTAAAAACATTGATTTTTCGATTCAAAAAGCATCAGTTTTTATTATTTTTAACAAAATCTATAACGTTTACAAATTAAGTTTAAACGGAGACTAACGTTTATTTTTCTATAGCTATCGAACTCTATTTTTTGTTTTTTCCAATTCGGACTTTTGATTTTGACTCGTAACGTCGCCGTGCAGACAATACTTTTCCGTATTTTCGAGCGCTCAGGACGTTACAGAATCCGCGGCCTCAATTGTAATCAAAACATATGCTTACTGACATTATGTGCTGCACATTCGAGGTGTTACAAAATTATTTCGAATAGCTTAACGTGTCCCTACCCAGAAAATTATTAAAAAAGACAAACAAGAATATAGAAAAATGATTTCATTCGTTTTTTTATCACATTGTCCTTGTTGTGGTGAAATTGTTACTCGCTTGCATCGCGCTCACTGGATGAGCTGGGTTCGGATAGCATTTTTACTAACTTGTCTAGTTATTCACCTTCGTCAGGTAGGATATTCACCAACCACTTGTTGATTTACAACTGGTTCATTTTCTTACGAACTCATCGTTATTTCCCTAGGGATATTAAAAAAACTACATTCAGTATATGTCGGATTGTTTCCTAAACCGAGAGTTGATATATCACTACCGAGTATAGCTAATTTACCACCAGAAATTTTTATGCTAACACTGAATGTAGTCAATTTCCGAGACACTCGGTATTTCCCTAGCTCGTGTATGAAATAAATTATACTGACAATGAGTGCAAAAATATTTTTCAACTGTGACGAGCGGGGTTTACCTCTCGTCTGAATTTTATGTTCGATGGAATATTACAAACTATTAAATTCATCCAGCAAAGTTATTTTCCAAAAAAAAAAAATTAGATAGCGCGCCGTGATATCTAAATCACGAAGATTTCGCCAACGCTGAAGAATAGCAACAAAAAATCAATTTTCTACAACGTTAGATTCCCCCGGTTACTCAACTTTCGATTGATAAGAAACTCCTGAAGCATAAAATACGTGATTTAAGAAACGACAATTATTTTCAAGTTGTTATCTACTCTATTCGGAAATAAAACGATTCACAAACGACAATAGGAAATCAATTTTGATAACAACGACCTTATACTTTATTTTTAGCACAAGAAATAAAATCATTTTTCAAATAACAATTTTTTCTATCATTCAACTCTTGATTAAAACCATTTTCTATTTTTCAAGCTTATTATCTAGTCTCTGTTAATATTAAAACGACTTCTATTTTGTTATCAATTCAATTCGCTCGGTCATTTAACTTCCTTTTTGAAATATGAAAAGATAAAACTGTTTTTCGAATAATGATGACTCTTCATTTTTTTTTTTTTCTATCTAATGATGACCGAACGTAAACGGATCGAAAAGAGTCCATTTACTTCCTTTAGGAATCGTATATATACTCGCAGGTTTTTCGGTAGAACAGAAGTCATTCTCGAGCTTCTGAACTGCTTGTTTCTCCCAGGAGAAGCCCCCAAAAGTAGTTTCCTAAAAGCGAAAGAAAACTTCCTAGGTCCAAGGGCTCGACCTCACGACAGCCTAACAGCCACATATTTGCCTGATATCGATCTGACCAAAAACCCAAGCTGTGCTTGAGGTGCCAATCTGTCGATAAAAGGATAACCTTTGAATTATTGAAAAGTAAGAAATTGTATATCCTCTTTGTTATATTTGATAGAATCCATTTTGTACCCTCATCCATTATTATTCGAGCGTCGAGACTTTGTCCCGGCAGCATAAGTTCCGAACGCAGCTTGACTAATTATGTTATTGGACAAAAGGACCTCAAATTATAACCTTCATCCCAAATAAATAGAATAACTTCATAATGGTTGAATTCGCCAGTTATATAAATTATTCTTAAGCGGATTAAATATCTCTTTCTCTCTCTCCTTCTTTAAAACCCTGCAATGATTTCTCTCTTTAGTGCCTACTACCGAGACCTTGATTTGGAGCATTAAAACTGTAATCCGGCATCATAGAGTCAAGCCCAGAGCTAAGAAGTCCGCGTTTAAAAAAGAAAGGAATACTCAATTTGTTCTACCGTCTGCAAGCTTTGAAACCCTTATCCCCTGAGAAAGATACCAGTTTAGAAGAGGTTGACGCACTAATAGCAAAAAGGGCTTCTTCAGAATATGGGATCGTTTTGGTGACCCCAGCAAAGAAATTAGAATTCTCATGTGATGTTTGTAAGGCACCTCAACGTTACTCTCTCAATGATGTCCCAATTAATAAGGAAATAAATGAGATTCTTCAGGGCCCAAAAGGGGTAGAAATAGCAGACCAACAATTCTATGATTCCTTAGAAAAGAGCTATTTATACGAGACAGATTTCGATGATTGTGTGCCAGAGCCTCGTGAAAATTAAGTTGTTTAAATGTATTATTGGTTGACAAGGTTTGTATCGAATTAAGATTAATAAATAAGGAACGATTATGAAAGTGCAATTTTGGCGTTGCGATTTCTCCCTTAAAACAATTCTCCCGACTCCCTCTAAAAAGTCGGATAAAGGGTCACTGTAGGCTGTTGCCTACAGAGGGTCCTTTTCTGTTCAACGAGATTAAGGAATATATTTATTCCTAGGCGCATAGCCTGACAATACAAAAAATAATAATAATAATATATAATTATATGTTCCGGGTCTCGCTTGTTACACAACCGGCTAGGTTTTTAAGTAGGTAATTTTCTACAGTGTATGCTATGCTAAGTGTAAACATAACTTTTTTTCAGCTGAGAGCTAATCAGATTTTCGATTTCTTGCCTTTATTTTGAAGGAATTCAGTCCTTAACGGGAGTGAAATGTCGGTCCTTAAACCGAGGTGTACTTATCAGGAAGGTCCTTAACGGGAGAGACGAGTGTAGCACACACGCGGTCCATTTATATATGTCGATGTTCGCAGCTGTTCAAATTCGATGCCGCAAATTCAAAAAAACACTGGCATCATACATAACCTAACATTATAAAACATTTTAAAAACCATTGTTTCACTTCATTCAAAAAAGTAAAGTGCCGAAAAAGTGCACAAAAGTGTGTTTGACGTTAATGTTTTGGAACAATACTGGGGCCCTTCTGACTCCTACCGGATGAACTGCTACGTCACAGTTTTTCTTACTGCCCCTTCCGGGCATCGCCTATCACACTGTGCGCGGTTCGCGTTACTTTTCTGATTCGTTCGTTTTACCTGACTGATCTGTATTCAATAAACGAGATAATTAATTGAAGTCCAGTGGTTATTAATTATTGCGCATCTACCCTGGAACTCTCAAACAACCCTAGCGGACGCCGTGAATACGCCGTCTTCAGAAGAAGGCGTATTCAGAAGACGGTGGAAGACGGCGAGCAACGGCGAGTTTAGAACTCGCGGCATCATTATCTCGGGGCAAAATTTGCAAAATTTTAGCAAATTCTTGCGAATTTCCAAATTTATCGGAAATTTGCTAAAACGAAATATTTGTCTTTGGAATGACAAAAAATTTTTCATTCGCAGTTCTATAAAAAACAGTATATTACTCGACTAAATTCGCGAATGTCAGTTTTTATAGAACTTGCGAAGGTAAATTCGAAAAGGAACAAATAGAAAAAAATCTGTTCGGCTGTCTAAAATAGAATTTAGGCCTCGAAATTTCCTTGGTCATTTAATCGCTTGAATGAAGGAAAAAAACGGTACCCTCCGACGCTGAAACTTTTTTGAAGGTCTAGCCTAACTTTGACTCCCCTACCTACTCCCTTCAGTCACACCGATCGGCTCCGTTCTATTCCCCTCCAGCCAGAAGCTGCGATCTCTGCGACCGGGTTTACATCACTGGTTATGGGCCCAGGTAATTAAAGCAGATCGTGTTGAACTCGAAAAAGAACGCGAAGTGAATTCGGTACGCGTGGAAACTCTGAGATTGTCACGTACGCGTGTTCTAGTGGCAAGATGGGGGCGTCGGCTATCGTGATAATCGAAGCCCTTGGCAAAGACAATTACGACACATGGAAAATGCAAATGGAAGCATTACTTGTGAAAAATGACGCGTGGAACTATGTAAACGGTAATTTCGTGAAGCCGGAAACCACGGCGGAAAACGCGAACGCTATAGCGACATGGACAAAGAACGACAACAAGGCGAAGTCAGACATCATTTTGTCCATTAGTCCCTCCGAATTGAAGCAGGTGAAAGGGTGCGTTACGTCTCGAGAGGTTTGGCTGAAGCTGGAGGGAATCTACCAATCCAAGGGACCGGCCAGGAAAGCGACGCTCCTTAAACAACTAACCTTGCAACGGATGGAGGATGGCGATGACTTTCGGAAACACTTGAGCAAATTTTTCGATGCCGTCGATAAATTGAACTAATGAAACTTACCATAAACCTGAATCTCCTCGGGATTATACTTTTATATAGTTTACCCCCCAAATACTAGAATTTCCGACGTGCAATCAAGTCCCGCGACGAGTTGTCGAGCCCTGAAATATTTCAAATCATAATAATCGAAGAAAACGATGCGAGAAAAAACGACTCGCCCGGAGTCTCACAAGGTGCAATGTTCGCGAATAAGGGTGGGAAAAATCGATGGGGATCAAATACGAATCATTGCGATCGGCCGGAACCTAAAGAGAAATTCAAATTTAAGTGCCACCGCTTTCAAAAATATGGCCATATAGCTGCGAATTGTTACAAGAAAAACGGGGGCCGCGATCAGGGCGCGAGAGCGGCGGAGGATGTCCGTCTGTATGCCGCCGAGAGATTATCGACCATTCCCGCGACAGAGACCGTCGGTAAAGAATATTCTCACGTTTTCGACGAGCCACCGACCGCCGACGAAGCAATGGCCGTCGGTAACTACGATTCTCGCTCTTCTAGTATGCTACCGACTGTCAACGTAGCAACCGCCTTCGGCAATGTGGATCGCGGACTCAAGTGGTGTCTTGATAGCGGCGCCACCTCTCATTTTTGCAAGGGACTAGAGGATTTCTCCGAACTTCGCGACTCCGGTGTCGGCAAGCTGAATCTAGCGAATAACAACTCAACCGGAATCATGGCAAGAGGAAGCACAATTTTTTCAACAAGAACGTCGGGGAAAATCACAACTATTAGACTCAATAATGCTCTTCATGTCCCTGATTTGCGGACGAATCTTTTGTCCCTTGCAAAAATAACAGACAATAATTACGATGTAATTTTCAGAAAAGATGCTGCCCTAATTGTTGATCACGACGGAACTTTGAAAATGAGAGCTGAGAGAATCAATGGTTTATACTTTTTACCCGACAACCAACAACGTGACTGCAAAATCTCGGAAACACACAGCGGCGCTTCGGAAACCGTGATCACTTGGCATCGGCGACTCGGGCACTTGAACGTCAAGGACATGCTGGAAGCACGACGCCGCGTATTGACTCGTTGCTCGCGGGTTTGTTCAACGCCCGGGTATACATTTCAATCAAACATTTGCCCCTGTGGCGCGCTTGAGATCCGTTCGTCTGCTGGTGGCGCTCCCTGTTCAACACAAGATGAAAATTCATTAGCTGGATGTCGCCACGGCTTACCTGGATGGTGAATTCCAAGAAAGAATTTATATGGAATTTTCTGAATTCACCCTCGAGACTCTGGAAATTCTTGCTACCGACAGGAAATGCGAAGGCAGAGTCAGAAACCAAGCTGCAGCGATGCTGAGACAGTTCAAGAACGGCGACAAGGTGTGCCTCTTAAAGAAATCCCTGTACGATCTAAAACAGGCAAGCAGTAACTGGCACGCTACCCTGGACAAGGTTTTGAGAAACTGCGGCGCAGTCCCCTCTGGCGCCGACTTCTGCGTTTACAAAGTTGGGGAGGACAATGATATCATCATAAACACCGTCTACTTCGAAGACATTATTTGGGCATCAAAGAACGCACAGAAGATCCAGCAGTTCCCTGGAAATCCCTCTTACGGGTACTTTGTGCAAAAAAAACTCGTAACCATATTTAGGTTTTCTAGAGAACTACGCAAAAAAATAAATGATGTTTTTATTTTAATTGATACTTGAGAATATGATATACCTTTCTGAACATACAAAAATATTTAAACAAAGACACATGTTTATTCATTCAGAAAATAACAATAATTCCACGTTACGTTGGACACGAAAAGCCAGACAAGCCAGTGCCAACTCAACGAAAGTCGTGTCTATGTTTTCGGCCTACATGTGACTTGTTTTACAATGTAAATAAATCGTCGAAATATTGGTATTTGTTGCTGTTAGAAACAATCAGTCTTTTTTGTAAGCCTTAATTAAAAAATTCGCATCTCTAATTAAACAACTCAATATAATCGAATTAATTTTTTTTCTTGTATTTGTACGAGTTTGTTTTGTATTATGATCAACAAATATTTCACAATTGTTTAAACAACTAATTGTCAACATAGTTTTTCATAAACAATTGTATTCTTGAACGCTTCCTTGGCGCTGAACAATTAAATTTTTTTGGCCAATAATACGGAAAACGTTTACCTTAAACAATACATCAATAGAATTTTGTTTTTTTTTTTTGTTCTCAGGATATATAAATTTGTTTATGTACCTGTGGTATAGAAAACGTATTTCTCGTCCAGTTCGAAATCTCAAAATTCGTTTTCTAGCCCTCGGAACATAAAATATCGCACGTAACTAGGACATAATATACTATTGTCGCGCGCTCAATTCACTATCTGCGCACTCGACACGTTAAACAATATTGCTTTTACAGCGTCAAATTGTGCCTTTTGCACCTCATCTTACATGACAAACGAGATAAATTTACCAATAGATGACTGCAGAACTCTGAATCACTATAAAATAAGAATTTTCAATGCCTACATTGGCCATGGCAACAACAGAGCGGCACGTGTTCAAATTTTATTCGCAAATAAATACATTTGGTCAATTAACAACGATTATTTTTTATTCGTTAAGAACGTCATTATTCAGTTCGGTAAGTACTTACCTAATACTACACGAATGATTGAAAACGAAACTTAGAAGGGGAAAAAATGTACGTATATAAGACAGCCCTAAACTATTTCAATGAAAACGCCGGTTACACACTCATTGAAGTAAAAATTGAATAAGTTTTTTGTTGCATTACTCACAAAATAACTATATTATTTTATCTTTAATTCATGTATGTATGATAATTCAATATTTATAAGTTATATTTAACAATTATTTAATGATTTCTTTATGAGATAATATATTCCCTTTATAGAAAAGAAACTCAGAACTGAGTTTCTTTTCGAACACTCAATTTAGGTCTAAATGATATTGCTTATGAAAACCCAAATTGTGTGTACGAAATAAAACTCAACTAGGTTTGACTTAAGTTTTTTTTTTCGTAAGGGTCGTTTACGTAAATAGTCTTAGTTAATTTTGACTTTAAAGCTCGCATATAGTCGAATTTACATTGTAAGAGATTTACAGGCGCCTCTCGTTCAGACTTTAGTTATTCCAAGTTTTGTTTTTAACCGTACACATTACAACAAGAAAGATAATGTTGCATAATTACTCATAAGAAAGTGTAATGAAGTGTAACAACTAATTTAACTATTTTATAATTCAAATTATCTAATATTAGAAAGATAATAATTTGCGAATTGAATTTTTTACCTAAATAAAAAAATTGTCGTTTTTAATTAATTGAATGTATTTGTTTGCGATCAAAATTTGAACATACACATATGGTTTGTTCAACGTGCCGCTCTGATGTTGACATGGCCAATGTAGGTAATAAAAATTATTATTTTATAGTAATTCAGAGTTCTGCAGTTATCTATTGTTCAATTTATCTCGTTCGTAATGTATGAGGTCCAAAGGCAAAATTTGACGCTGCTTTACCGGATTAAATCCTATTTTACCCCATTTTAAAACCATTCCCAGAATGGTTTTTGACGTCACTGACAGATTTTTCATTTGTTTTCTAACAGTGTATACTGCTGGAAAACGAATCAATGACGTCAAAAACCATTATGGGAATGGTTTCAAAATAGGATTTACTCCGGTAGGCGTAAAAGCAATATTCCTGAACGTGCCGAGCGTTCAGATAGTGAATTGGGCGCGCGACAAAAAAATTTATATATCTTCAGAATAAAAAAAAATTCTATTGATGAATGATTTAAGGTAAACTTTTTCCGTAATATTAACCAAAAAAATTTAATGTTTCAGAGTTGAGTAAGCGTTCAAAAATACAATTGTTCACAAAAAACTATGTTGTCAATTATTTGTTTAAACAATTGTGAAATGTTTTTTGAATATAATACAGAACAAACTCGTGCAAATGCACGAAAAAAAATTTATTTGATTATATCGAGGGGTTTTGGAGATGTGAATTTTTTAATCGAGGCTTACAAAAAAGTCTGATTGTTTATAACAGCAACGAATACCAATATTTTGACGAATTATTAACATTGCAAAATCAGTAACTTAGAGACTATAAAAAACACGATTTTTTTCAAAATTCTGGGATGAAGTGGAATTTTCGTGACACACTTATTGACACGCTTTAATTCACTTTCAGAATTTATTTAAACATTGTTCAAAATAATCCAAAAGTTATAAAAACCCTTATTATCATCTTAATAATACCTAATGCATTTCTGTTAAGTATGAAAAACGTGATCCCATTAAAGTACAATCTCTTTCAGATAGATTGATTTTTGTATAATTTATTATTATATAATATGATACATTATTATAAGTAACTACGTTAATTACATATCCTTTTGCGCTACATAAATACTATACATAATATGTAATTCTTGATGTCAATTCGGTCTATTATTGTTTTTTACAATAATCCAATTTGAAACTTATTTGTTGTAAATTTCAAAATTTTATAATAATTATTTATATTATAAATATGAAAAATATATATTTATTATAACATATAAATATGCATCATCTAATATATTAGATACATCATGATTTTAGTGCTCAAAGCATATTTGTGTTTCTCCATATTTCTACAATTTCATGAATCGTTCAGGTTAATGGAAGATTGATTTAAATAGTCTCATGGAAGCAGCCTAGATTCATTATTTCATATTTTAACAGTATAATTATAAATTCTACGTAATACTACTGACACTTTAAAAATATTTGGCACAAAATGAATCTTTACATATTTTTTTGTGTGTTATTGTGATCCAAATGTTTTATTTCGAGCGTTTTTCTTACGGGTCTTTTTTGCACAAAGTAGTCGTAAGAGGGACTATAATTTACGGTCCATCTTACGGTCTCTAAGAAGCGCCAGGGTTGAAGAATCGACTCTCCCAGAATTTCGAGATAAAAAACTTTGGGGAAATTGGCCGTTTCCTGGGCATAGAGTTTACCAGACTGGGGACGCCATTTCCATGCATCAAACAGGGTACGTCAACGACATCCTTGAAAAGTTCGGAATGCAGACTTGAAACCTGTGAAAACACTGATGGATTCAGGCACTAAGCTGGTAAATAGTCAACGACCTGCAATCCAAGGACATCTGCGACGCCGTATCGAGAGTTCATCGGGTCACTAATGTATCTCTCCGTATCGACGAGAGCTGACAGCTTTTGTGGTCAGTTCCCTCAGCCAGTTCAACGATTGCCACGACGACACGCACTAGAACGCCGCTAAAAGAGTGCTTCGCTATCTAAAGGCCACGATCAACCACGGAATCACATTCAGTCCGAGTTCCCGTTCCACGAGATGCTACGCCGACGCTGATTGGGCCGGCTGTTCCAATGATCGACATTCTTATACCGGCGACATCACGTTCCTGAGCAATGGACTAATATCCTGGGAGGCCAAGAAACAGAAAACAGTCACCCTATCGTCAACAGAGGCCAAGTAAATGGCTCTCGCCGAAGCTTCAAAAGAGTCACTGCACCTGATCAGATTCATCAATGAGCTGGGATTCTCGGAGCTGGCGAAACCGACGATCCTTTGCGACAATCTCGGAGCTGTCAAGCTCGCTCAGAACCTGACCTTCCACTTCATAAGCAAGCACATTGACACCAGACATCATTTTATTCGCGAGGTTCTGGAAAACAAGCAAGTCGACGTCGAGCACGTGCCCACCGAGGACATGGCGGCTGACATCCTCACCAAAGGACTGCCCAGAGTGAAACACGACAAGTGTGTTGAACTCATTGGACTTCGACGATGTTTCCAGCCGCCCACGTATTGAGGGGGAGTGTTTTGAAACAATACTGAGGCCCTTCTGGCTCCTACCAGACGAACTGCTACGTCACTGTTTTTCTTACCGTCCCTTCCGGGCATCGCTTTTCACACTGTGCGCAGTTCGCGTTACTTTTCTGATTCGTTCGTTCTATACAGATCAGTCAGGACTGTTCTGTATTCAATAAACGCGATAATTAATTGAAGTCCAGTGGTTATTAATTATCGCGCACCTGCCCTGGAATTCTCAAACAGTTAATCCAAGTGCATCCACAACAACCTGGTGTTTTCAACACAAACTTCATTACATACTTTAAAAGTATGTATATGAGGTTATGAATGATGCCAGTGTTGTTTTGAATTTGAGGCATTGAATTCGAACAGCTACGAAGAGCAGCGTTTATCGCATTGATCACAACAAATCACAATTAAATGAAAGCAAAAAAAATTAACTCTTTGCGCCACCTAGCGAACGAGAGTTATCTACGGAGTAGTCGGGAAGTCGGAAATAAGTCGATGCAAATTTGAGAAATGTCAAATTCCAACTTTTACGTATTTATAGATTTTTCAACAACAAAAATAAATTGTTTTCAGACCCCGGAACCTCCCTCGACTCGTTTTAATGTATTCAGGCCTCCTGCACTCCGGGTTAAAAAATTCTTGCTTTAACTGAGCACGATTTTCTGCACCCGATGAGAATCAAACCTTGGAAACACAATGGATCTCTACTGTTTTATCGACTTTTCTATTGTAAATTAGTCGTTCGGTAATACTTCATAATCAGCAATGTCGGTATTTTGGCCGCGAGATTACGGTCAAGGAAATTTAAATGATCATTTCTTTGGATTCGGATTTTCAAGTCGGATTTTATTTTTCGAGGCGTAGTGTGTTCTTACGTAGTTTTTATCAGAGTAACCACTTGAACAGTATTACACAGTAGTGTGATTACTTGTGAAAGTTGTGATCGATTGTGAAAGTTGTGATGGATTGTGAAAGTTGCGATTGTGTGAAACTGTGTTTCTATGAATGCTGTGATACTACGTAATGTTAGGTTAGGTCTCTTTATTTATATTTACAATATTTACATTCCCCACAGTCAGGGGTATGACAGGATGCTGAAAAAGTTAACCCATTAACGTCCTTGCTGAACTAAACCTCCAGAGGCGCTGGCAGTGATGTTGCCTGAGAGAAAAGTATCAGGCCTCTCTCTCTACAACTCTGATAGGTCGCTTTCAAACAATCAGAAACTGAAAGAGAGAGATTCGATACATTTCTCTCGGGCAACATAGCTGCCAGCGCCTCTGGGGTTTAGTTCTACCAGGACGTTAATGGGTTACAGCTTTACATGCGTTTCGATAGGGAGAGTCATACCCCTGCCCACAGTATAAATGACACTAGCGACGCCTGAATTTTAAATCAAATACTATTTTTCGACATGAATTCATTCCATCGGGAGTGTGAGAGGCCTGTATGTATTTTTAGGAGCATCTGATTGATAAAAACAACCAAATTTGCTTTATTATAGATGTTATTATTCTTTACCGATTCTAACTCAATCTTAACCAATAACAACTCTATTTGGTTAAGATTGAAACCGTCGGGTTTTTACACCGGTATAGATGTCACTGTGCGCAATAGGCTATTTGCTCAATCAAGTATTGGATACAGTTCAGCTCTCAAAGAAAATTAGCATCAGCTTTACCTTGTCGTTGAATTCTACTACAAGCCAAAGCTGTATTGGCTAAAGTCCTGTTTACAGCGTTGCTGAAGTACAGCCAGCGACTACTTGAAATAAAGCTAACATCCACATGACAGCACTTGTAGAAAAAATTTCTTTGCCTAACTCAGCCTAAACTTTTCCTAAGTTTGCCCAACTGTTCCAAAGTTTCCTGACTCTGAAAAAAATTAGCTACACTTTTGGAAAAATATTTCTCTACCAAACTTTGCCTAAACTTTGCTTTAAATAGGCTTAACTTGGCTTAACAGTGCCTTCAGTTTATTCAACTTTGTCTAAGTTTACCTAACTTTTCTAAATTTTGCCTACCTTTGCCCAAATTTTCTTAACTTTGCCAAATTTTTGCTAACTCAGCCAAAGATTGCTCAAAATTTGGCAACTTAGCCTTAACTTCGTTTATTTTTGCCTAAACTTTTCCCAAGGTATCAAAAACTTTGCCTTCACTTTTTCTATCCTTGCATAAACTTTGCGTGTCTTTTCAAAACTTTGCTTGAACTTTGCCCTACTTTGCTGGAACTTTGCCTTACTTTTGCATACTTTATCGTAACTTTTCTTATCTTTGCTTGAACTTTGCCTGGCTCTCCTTAACTTTGTTTGAAATTTGCCAAATTTTTGCTAACCTTTTCTGCCTTATTTTAACTTTGCCTGAGTTTTATCCAACTTTGCTGAAATTATACGTGGTCTTCCTAAACTTTGCCTCATTTTTGCTAACTTCGCGGAAACTTTACCCGGCATTCGTAAACTTTGCTCAAACGTTACAAATTTTTCATAACTCAAATCAAACTTTCGTAACTTTTCTAGACAGTGCATGTATTTTTTAACTGTTATTAATAGTCTTTCTCTGCCTATCACCGAATTTTGCTCACTTACCTTTTACATCACTGAAAGTAGCCCTAACTTTGCCTGTTTCTTTCTCTTATGGCGTTTTCGAGTGACCCGATCTGGAGCATATCAGAGCAGATTTTTCTGCTGATACGTGCACAAATCTGCTCAAACCTGCCTAGAAATTGCTCCAGATCTGCTCCAGATCAGGTCACTCGAAAACGCCATTATACTACGCCAGCCGCGTGTTATTTGTAAGGTACGGGATGGAAAACGGTAGCGTGGTGGGAGAAGCAGCTTTCGACGGGTTTCGCAGGGGGACCAAACTTGCATAAGAGTCTGTACTTTCTCTTTTCCGCAGTGGCGCCCTCCCCAGACCAGCAACTTTACCAGGATTTCCCCAACTTTACCAAGCGGCAGGAATAGATTACCCGCGCGCTTGTTCCCCTACTTTTCAAAGAGAAGAGGAAAGAAGGGGAGGCAAAGCCAGTTTTGCCCGGATCAAGCATCTAAAAACATCGTGGATTCGGTCCCCCATCTCTTGCTTAATATCGCTTACCCCACGTATCGTGCGGTAGGGGTGGGAATGAGTAGATAGAAGCTGGTGGAAGCGACTTGGCAATTCCGGCGAGGGAAAACCGTCGCAGGTTTTGGCCGGAGTTTGGTCCCCCTGGGGTTTTAGCACACCGAGCTACATGGGGAGAGATAGGAAGTTTCATGTCCTCCTTCTACCATCCGTATGGCCACGTTTACATAAAGTTGTCACATTTTGCGCATGCACACTGTTGCCACGTCGCGCTACGACGTCGAGGTTTTCTCTACAAAACTTACGTCACAGTGATGGGAAAACAAATCCCTTCCAAATTTCTGGCACTTTTTCTCGCGCTCCTATTGGCCCGGCACTTTTTTTGAGATAGCATGATTTACCTGCGTGTTAGAAGAAGAGAAAGCTAGTAGACACATTCGGCTACACTCGGTAGCTGAGGAATCTCTGACGTCTCGGAGGGAACCCGGAATTCAATGACCGTGAACTACAAAACGATTAGTTTGACATGACTGTCAAACTCGGCGTTGATATGAAAAGTGAAGGGAAAGGAAGAACTTGAAATTCAATGTAATTTCTATTTTCCTTTCCCAATTCGAAAATACTATCTGCACTTTTTCTACACTTTTTTATTAATTATTTATAGTTTAAGTTGAATTTTTTTAATCTCATTGATGAAATTTTTTCAGCTTATGTACAAAAAAAAATATATCTTACGAGAGAGACTTGAATCCAGGGCTCTCGGATGACAATCGAGCACACTGCTACACACCTACGAAAGGGTATGGATAGTATAATTGATTATGCGATGAACTTAAATCGATATTCATATATTTATTTTTACAAAAAATATTAACGGTATTTTCCCCACCACCAGAGCCCGAATTTCAGGGGTGGTAGACCGCAAAGCGCGTTGCCATTTTTTAAAAGGGGAAAATAGCTCGCCTAGAGGCACTACTATAAAAACCCCGCTTTATCTGAAAAATAAAAACTGAGCACTTTATTAGGCAAAATATGAACAAAAAAATGAAATAACAACGAAATGATACATGATAAATTTGGAAACACAATTTCCTTTGCTTTGAATTTTCGAATGTTACTGTGAGCAGTGTTGTTGAATGAAATTTTTTTGTTAGTTAAAATATATATTGTTGAAGAACCCGGGTGAGTCAATTGATGCGTGCATTTTGTCATTACGTAATGTTGAAAAATTTGAATATAGTGAATAAATCTAATAAATTGAATAAATTTAACTCGCGTTGTTTAGAAATTTGTTAATTCATTGAAGAAAAAAAATGATACAAACTCTGAGAGGTATGAAGACGTATTAGTAATTAAATTTTATTTTACCACCAGAGCCCCAATTTCAGGGGTGGTAGACCGCAAAGCGCGTTGCCATTTTTTTAAATGGGGAAAATAGCTTGCCTAGAGCCACTACTATGAAAACCCCGCTTTATTTGAAAAATAAAAACTGCCCGGCTAGAAAAATGTAGGGATATTCCCCCTTCCTGGCTACGCCCTGGACAAGATTTCCCTAAAAATGGATTTCCTCGCCAGGGCCGATACTGCATTTCCAAAAATGAGTACTTTCCTGTCAGCGCCAGTACTGCTTTTTTTTAAAAAGGGATTTCCCTGCCAGGGCCAGAACTGGATTTTCCAGAAAGAGGACTTTCATTCTAGGGCCTTTATTACATCTATCCAAAACGGGCCTTCCGTGCAAGGCCCTTGTTTGGATTGCCATGGAACAGGGCTTCCATGCTAGGGCCTTTATTAGATGTTCCTGAAACGGGACTTCCATGCCAGGGCATTTTTAAGATTTACCGAGAATAGGGCTTCCATGCTAGGGCCTTTATTAGATGTCTCCGAAACAGAACTTCCTTGCTAAGGCCATTTTTCGATTTCCCTGAACCTTGAAATGGACTTTCCAGTTGGGACCTTTTTTGGATTTTCCTGAAACGGGGCTTCCCTGCTATGGCTCTTTTTGGATTTCTCTAGAACAGGGCTCTCATTCTGCAGCTTTTATTGGATTTTGCCTGAACCCTGCTATTTCTATATGTATCCTAAGACCCTTCGCGCGAATTTTTCGCGAAACAGAGAGCATACTTGCAAGGACTTTTTTTTTATTTCCTTGGAAAGGTACCTAGCTCCTTCCTGCTTGGTCCTAGTGAATTTTTGGAAGACAAAGTGACTCAAACAATTTTTTTCATCTGTCTTTATTGAAATGCCAAAATAATCATAAATCATAATTTACTTTCAGCAAACTACGAAATAATTATAAATTATTTTTCAAGTTGAAATCATGAATTTAAATTCAATAAGTTGCAACTTTCATAAGCGCCGCGTACGCATGCGCAGAGGTGCTCGGATACGACACGTACGTTTACCAAGAAATTGTCAGAAAAAAGCGAAAAAAAGGGCGAAAAACGTTGACAGTTGAATCGCGGATAAAAGTTTACTGAAAAATAATAAAAATCATCAAAATGAACTCAGGCATGGAGAGAGCTGACGGAAAGTAGGTTCTCCTTTGAATCTGTCGCACACATTGCGAATGTGTGCTTAGATTGTACTATTTTAAGTAGCGCGCGTGCCGGAATTCAAGGTTATGTATTTGTATAAATCTGCCTAGGGCCAAGTCAAGTATGCTCTAACAGGGCCCAGCTAGGCATGCCCAGCCAAGTCCTAGTTAACGCTCCCAGGCAGGCGCCAGAAATGCGTTACTTGACAGGCCCTGGCTAGGCCTCCCCTATCAGGCGTTAGAAAGGCATCACTTCACAGGCCCTGCCTAGGAGTTCATAATGAGGGCCAAGAAGACTATACAAGGAGAAATCACTCCCTATGTCTCTCTGCACGTTAAGGCGATACAAGGTCACCGTTCGAATCCCCACGCGGGGTCCCTGGTCAACTTGGCGCGAACTGACCAGTTTACGTTACTGCACATCCTCACGCTTGAAACAGGAGGAAACGCGAGCACGTGCTGTTCAAAGGTAAGATGCAACTTGGCGGGAAGCTAGCGCGATCACGTCCTTTCCAACTCCCGCATTGGTGGGTATGCGCAGTAATGCGATCTGGTCAGTTCGCGCCAAGTCGACCAGGGACCCCGCGTGGGGATTTGAACGGTGACCTTGTATCGCAACTTTCACCCGAGTGATTTCTCCTTGTATAGTCTTCTTGATGAGGGCCTTTACAGACCGCGTGTTAACACCCAGGCCAGGCACTGACTAGGCGTTCCATACCAGGCCCTGCCTACAATTAGGGAAAGCCAAAGCAAGGTCTTTTTGGCGCCCATGTTGCATTTCCAGCCGGTTGAGCACTTTATTAGGCAAAATATGAACAAAAAAATGAAATAACAACAAAATGATACATGATAAATTAGGAAACACAATTTCCTTCGCTTTGAATTTTCGAATGTTGACTTTAGTTCAGGATATTTCTTCAGAGTCCGTTGATGTCATTTTCAACTTTGCAAAGAAATTCATAAAATCTGAATATTTAAAATCAAAGAATGAATTAATTAATATTTACCTTACAGACAGTTCACTTTATATGTAAGAAGTAATTCTAGAAAAAAAATGTCACGATTTTGTCCAAAATTCCAAAAATAAAGGAAAGTTCACAGACATTGATGTTTTCAAAATTCGAAGTAAATGTCGTTCATTTTACATGACAGCAATTTGTGAAATAATTCGAAGATTAAAGTTGAAGATAAATTTATTTTATAAAAATTTATTAATTTTTAAATCAGAAAGTGCTTGATTAAATCCAAAAAGAATTAACAGTTTTTCATAAGTTTGGCATGTCGCGTTAAAATTAGACTCGTTTAATAAAATAAGTTTGCAAAAAGAATGGAAAAACTCATACGATTTGCTGAAAGATAAAAAACTTGAGTTGGAAAAAAATGAAATTTGATGATATGAGGACAACGATTTCTTCACTAACTGAGAATGGTGAACTGTCTTTTCCGAACTTAAAAAAATCATCTCAACTTATTCGTACTCTTCCCCATTCAAACGCCGAGACAGAGAGGTCATTTTTTATTGTCAAAGATGTGAGAAGTTTGAAAAGAAATCGAATAAGGATAAAATCTTAAATTCAATTTGTATAACAAAGTTTTCCATGAAAATGTCTGGAGTTACTAGTGATGATTTTCCTGTCACTGATAGATATTTACAGTTATTAGCTGAATGTAGAGAACAAGACGAAATTCAAGTTACAAATCGAAAATTAAAGCACAGTCAAATATCTCAATGATTAATAGGGACGGACCCAGGGGGGTGGTCCAGGGGGTCTGGACCCCCCCTAAAAAATCAGACTCCTTCAATATCTATACAGTTTTTGGTTTTTCAACCGAACATACTAAATCGTCCACATTACAAAGTTGTACATTACAATTATGAACGATTTTATTTTATTTTACTATTTTCATTTGATTTTCACAATTTTTCCGGTCATAATCATGGTAGTGATTCAGTGTTATTATCATGCCACATGTATCGATAGTATTATCGTCAACGCCAAAAGCATAACCGATAGTTACCGATTTTGCAGCGCATCGATAACTATTGATATAATCGATAGTTTTCCTAACCATATCTGACATTTAGTTTTCACATACATTTGCATAATGCCCAACTAAAATGGCACCTGTCAAAATAACGTCATTTTTTAAACCAAGAAGTGCTGATGCTAAACGCGAACGATCAGTCGAACAGGCCGAAGAATTATCAACAGCAAAAAAATCGCGACATGGCATTGAGGAAGATGACCATCAACCTGAGCCGAAAGTAAGTGTTTCGAATTTTCACATAATATAATGTTGATTAAAATTTGAGTTAAATAGCTGAATTGAATTCAGTGAGATTTCGAAAAATAAAGGCAAAAAATAACTAAATTCCCATTTATTGACGTTGTTTTGAATCTACGTACAAATATAAATTCTAATTTACAAAATGTAAGACAGTTAACATGATCTCTATCAACTCACAGGTGTTGTGGCGGAGTGAGTAGAGCGTAAGCTTTTCACTCGGGCAGCCCTGGTTCAAATCCCATGTACTACTTTTTTTTTAACAGAAATCTTTCAATAATACGATTTAAGACGGCATATTCTGCTGTAATGTTGCACCTTAAAACGACCTGAACAAGTGTGCATCTGACGTAAACAGAACCTCTGCTTCATGCCGTCGTATCTTAACTGCAACATGGCAACATTTAGGTCCATTTGATGTCGCATTTATGTTGACTTCTCGCCTATCACCTATCATCTTGCAACTGGGATTAGATTAACTATTTCTTTTTACCTTTTTTTGCCTGTCGACATAGGCTTTTTGGTTGAAATTATCAAATTCTTCAAATGTCAAGGTTTCAATTGTTTTCATTTAAGTATTCGTGTCTTTAACTTGACACATAGAAAGTTGAAAATTATGTTTCCGATACAGTGAATATATTTGTTCTCTCTAGAAAAATACTGATAATTCAGCAATGTCATGAATTCGGCAAATATTAAGTTTCAAATGTATTTTTATTATCATTTATTTTTATTGTGTATTCAGTTTATTGGTAATTTTTCGTTACCTGAATGATTTGTTTGAATTCTTACTTCAATCTCGAAGTTTTGATGTAATTTCAATTTTTTGTAGACCAACATTTTGTATGCATATAAATATATTAATATGCAAACTTTATATTGGTTTATGCAAAATTGGAATTTTATTACTTATTAAACATTTACAAATATATCAAAAAAAATCATATACTCATAATGGCGTATAGTTACACATATTTCTTCTTGTAAAGCATTGTGATTATAGAAAATGATTGTCAATTATCATCATTATCAGTCATAACTTTCGCGAATTGAAATCAATAAAACTAGAAATTATTTTCAACCATTATCGTGTAAATCGGAGAAAATTTTTTTATGTATTACAGGAGTCTCAGAAATTGGAAGATCATGTCAATGATGTCCAACGGTTTTGCAGAAGAAAACTTGACAATAATGAGATGAACGGTCTCCTTGTAAATGTATGGACACCAAATGCTGATTTTGTGTTTGCAGTAATGGAAATAAACAAAAAGAATTTGAAATTTCAACTTTCATGGTTACAAAAGTACCCTTGGTTAACATACTCAGCCGTTGAAGACGGTGCTTATTGTCGAGTTTGCATTTTATTCGCGCAAAAGGAAGTTGGAAAAGGAAAGCATGAACGTTTAAATTCATTTGTGCAAACTTGTGTCAAAGATTGGAAGAGAGCTTTAGAGAGATTCAAAGAACATCAAACGAAGAGATATCACTTGGATGCCCTTGATGATGCACAGAACTTCGAGCTAATATATGAAAATAAGAAAAATGACGTCATTATTGAGATCGATCAGAGCCGAAAACGGCTGCAATTGGAAAACAGACGAAAGCTTGCTCCAATCATTCGTGCGGTCTTACTCTGCTGCAGGCAAGGACTGGCACTGAGAGGATGTCGAGATGATGGCCCTTTACCGCTGGAAATACTAGAAGAGAACGATGGGAATTTCAGGGCACTTCTGCGTTTTGCTGTGGATATTGGAGACGTAGCACTGCAAGAACATTTAAAAATGGCTGGTGGTAATGCAACATATTTGAGCCCTAAAATTCAGAATGAGATCATTGATGCTGGAGCAGAAATCATCACAAAAGACTTGGTGACACGCATCAATGAGACGAAGTATTTCACTGTAACTGCAGATGAAACGACTGATGTGAGTGGAATTGAACAATTCACGATTGGAGCAAGGTTCATTGAAAAAATCGAAGGGAGACACACAATCAGGGAAGATTTCTTGCGTTTCATTCCTGTGGAGAACGTGACTGGCGCCGGCCTTGCAAATACGCTGCTTACAACTTTGCAGAAACTTGGAGTTGACACTCGTTTTATGAGAGGACAAGGTTAGCTGAATAAAACACAAATTAACCAGAGTAAAACTTAAATTAAGTAAATGCTGAAACTTAAATTGCTATAAAATATCATCATATAACTTTTAACATCATTGTATGAAATGTTGAATATTATGATCTAATATTTAATTGAATATAACTTATATTAACTTGAAATGAAACTTTAATAAACATGAATCAGCCAGAAGTAGAAATATGAAGTAAGGTTCTGGACCATTCCAGATTTGGATCATATTTTCTACAAGCCTAGAGAACTTCACTCTAGATTGGATTTAATTAACACCTAAGGGTTAGATTATTTAACTCAATCAAAATCCAATCTAGATAGGATTTTTTAGAAACTTTTAAAAAACTTAGCTCGATTTGATTTTTAAATCACTTTTAGTGTTTAATCTAAATCAGATTTTTAGAGAACCTTAAAATATATTATGTGGATTAAATACTGTAACAGGTTTGAAATCTTGCCTAGAAATGATTTTTTAAACGTCTTGAAAACCCGATTTTGAGTCGATTTTAAAAGAGTCTTTAAAAATTCAAACAAAGTTGGATTTTATAGCGCTTAAAAAATTTCAATCACATAATTTCTGGAATCAGTTCTCTGAAGATAGCGGCTCTGAAACCGTAGAAAACAAGTTTTTCATGCTTCAGGCACAAAAAGCTTGATTTTTGTACGTGTGCGTAACTCAAAATCACGATTTTTGAGCCTTCAACATGAAAAATTATGTTCGTACGTATGAGCAAGAAGTCGATTTAGGCTCAGACGATTTTACAGCTCGGCTTCACCTCGCCTTAAAAATCTCGTCTTCGCCAAAATCGACTTCTTGCTCATGCGTACGAAAATAGCTATTGATTTGTAAAACAAAGATCTTTACAACATTTTTTGAAATTTTGTATCCTCAAGGTTATGATGGAGCTCAAGCGATGAGTGGAGAGTTCAAAGGCTGTGCAGCTATCGTAAAGAAGACATGTCCAGATGCTCTTTACCTTCACTGTTCCAACCACAACCTGAATCTGGCTATTACCCATGCGTGCGACATTACGCCGATTCAGAACTGCATTGGAACAGTCAAGCAAGTCATTAACTTCTTTCATCTGTCCAGCAAGGCTGGAAATTTGTTGAAAAACCACATCCTGACAGCAAATCCTGGTGCCAAGCAGACGCGTCTTCTAAAATTTTGCGAAACACGTTGGGTCGAACATCTGGTTTCTCTCGGATTGTTTAATGAAGCACTGGAATTCATCTGTTCAACGCTCGAAGAATTGAATGAGCTGAGATCAAAATCAGATGGAATACAGCCAAACATTTTGCTTGCTTCCATCCAAACAGCTCCATTCATAATTGCATTAGCTGTAATGGTCCCGGTGTTCAGCTTGACCAAAAACCTTAGCCAAAATTTGCAAAAAGTAGATTGCAATTTAAGTGAATGCGTTCAATATGCGAACGATGTTAACGAAGAAATAAAGGAGATGCGTGCCAAAGCCGAGGAGAAATTCGCCGAAATTTTCCAATCAGCGACTCAAGTTGCTGAGAAGATCGGTATCGAGCTTACTGTTCCTCGACGAGTAGGACGACAAAACAATCGTGACAACTATTTTGGCAATGCTGAAGAATATTATCGGCGATCCATATTCATTCCATTTTTGGATAAATATTTGGAAGAGCTGGACGCAAGATTTCTCGAACATCGAGCACTGCTGTCAAGGATACAGAACATCATTCCAGCAAGATGCGCAGGGCTCGATGAAGAGAAATTGAAAGAAACTGTTCATGTTTTCGAAGAAGAATGGCCAAACGACGTCACCGGATCTACGGAGGACTTACAATTCGACATGAAAATGTGGAAAAGGTAATAATAGGTTTTTTGCAACCCTCACGGAAATCTGGCGTATGCTGTGTAAGCAAAGTAAGAGACGTAAGCTCACGTGACTCGCGTCGCCCGATCCACGAGAGCGACGTGAGACACGTGAGCTTACATTTCTTACTTTGCTTACACAGCATACGCCAGATTTCCATGAGGGAATTAGAAACAAAGGGTCTGTAAAGTATATATGTGCGTGAGGGAGAGAGAGCGCGAGGGCACGGCCCTGTAGGACACTTGAGACAAGGCCCGAATCGCGCATGAGTAGGGCTAAGAGATAAGTCGGGACTGCGGGGAAAAACGACGGCGTAAGACGAGTAGAAAGACCGACCTCTTCGTGTCAAGTCGGATCTCATTTAGTGCTATTTATTTATGTATATATATTCAAATTCTATTTCACTCAATAAATGTGACTTGATATTTTATCCGTGCGTGTCAGTCATTTTCCTTTCTACAGGTCCATATAAGTTAAAAATTGGTTTCTGATTCCAGGTTCTGTTTAAGCATGCCTGCAAAAGAGCGGTCAAAAACATTCATTGAAGCTCTGGACGTTTGCAATGAAAAATTTTACAAGCAGATTTACAGGCTTCTCCAAATTTGTGGCACACTACCTGTCACAGTTGCCTCGAGTGAACGGTCCCTCTCCACTTTGCGAAGGTTAAAAACTTATTTGCGCAACAGAAATGGAGAGGAACGGCTGAATGGACTGGCACTTCTTAACATTCACAGAGATGTGAATGTTACCAGTGATCAAATACTGAATATTCTGGCGAAAAGAACGAGAAGAATTGACATCGCCCTTTAAATAGCCTGCCTGATTTCGAAGACGGTAGATTATATGTATAAGAATGTCTTCATTTGATTAATGTGCTATTAATAAGTGATTCTTACATTTAATAATATTATATCGTGTTTAATGAACATTTAATTAAATAAAAATAAATTTTTTGAGAAATTATGATCACAACTTACAGCAACTTATACCCAACTTTTGATTCTTGTATCTATTTTTCGAAAGTAAAACTCGCAGAACCCCAATAAGCACGCGAATAGATCAACAATCAAGAGTGACAAAATTTGAATTTGTCTTACACAATTTTAACATTACTTTTTGTTAGAATCGAAACATATTTTATAATAGATTTTCCGATTGGACCACCCCCAAAATATTTTTCTGGGTACATCCCTGATGATTTATAAAATTTAATTACTAATACGTCTTCATACCTCTCAGAGTTTGTATCATTTTTTTTTTCAATGAATTAAAAAATTTCTAAACAACGCGAGTTAAATTTATTCAATTTATTAGATTTATTCACTATATTCAAATTTTTCAACATTACGTAATGACAAAATGCACGCATCAATTGACTCACCCGGGTTCTTCAACAATATATATTTTAACTAACAAAAAAATTTCATTCAACAACACTGCTCACAGTAACATTCGAAAATTCAAAGCAAAGGAAATTGTGTTTCCAAATTTATCATGTATCATTTCGTTGTTATTTCATTTTTTTGTTCATATTTTGCCTAATAAAGTGCTCAGTTTTTATTTTTCAGATAAAGCGGGGTTTTTATAGTAGTGCCTCTAGGCGAGCTATTTTCCCCTTTTAAAAAATGGCAACGCGCTTTGCGGTCTACCACCCCTGAAATTCGGGCTCTGGTGGTGGGGAAAATACCGTTAATATTTTTTGTAAAAATAAATATATGAATATCGATTTAAGTTCATCGCATAATCAATTATACTATCCATACCCTTTCGTAGGTGTGTAGCAGTGTGCTCGATTGTCATCCGAGAGCCCTGGATTCAAGTCTCTCTCGTAAGATATATTTTTTTTTGTACATAAGCTGAAAAAATTTCATCAATGAGATTAAAAAAATTCAACTTAAACTATAAATAATTAATAAAAAAGTGTAGAAAAAGTGCAGATAGTATTTTCGAATTGGGAAAGGAAAATAGAAATTACATTGAATTTCAAGTTCTTCCTTTCCCTTCACTTTTCATATCAACGCCGAGTTTGACAGTCATGTCAAACTAATCGTTTTGTAGTTCACGGTCATTGAATTCCGGGTTCCCTCCGAGACGTCAGAGATTCCTCAGCTACCGAGTGTAGCCGAATGTGTCTACTAGCTTTCTCTTCTTCTAACACGCAGGTAAATCATGCTATCTCAAAAAAAGTGCCGGGCAAATAGGAGCTCGAGAAAAAGTGCCAGAAATTCGGAAGGGATTTCTTCTTCCAACACTGACGAGTTGGGCTACTGAATCCTGTTTGATAACTCGCATCTTATATACGAAAAAATTGACTTATTTTCAATTCAGATTTTTGTGTGTGAAACTGCCTTAAAGTAAATTCATGCTTCCTATCCTATATAGAGAGATCCTTTATATTCTTTTCTTAAGCGTATACATAGATGCGTTACGTAATGCACTTTTAATGTTAAACTACCTACATAATAGAGTTCTCATTTCCAATTAAAAATAAATCTCTTTTGAGTATGAATTTTTTTGGCTATCTAAAAGCATGTTTTCTACTCTTTGAATTTTTATATAACACAGTCCATCATATTCTTCATAAAACGTTCAGTCAAGTCATAGCTCTCGTAATGGATTTGCAAGAGTATATTTCATTACAGATTTCTCATTTTATATTCCGATTTTCGGCGTGTGAAACATTCTTAGTGCAAATTTATGTTTCATATTTATTGAATTTAAAATTGGAGTGCTCGTTCCAATTTTTCACTAAACTTTGTATAACGAACTTAATAAGATAACTTTCCGTTAAAAATGCAACGTTTTCAAGTATTTAAAAGGTTTGAAAAATGGAAATTTTTTAATGTGGTAGGTAAGGAAAATGTGGAAAACGTTCAAGCGAAATTAGCAAAAGGTGGGAAAACTATAGGCAAAGTTTGTGAAGGTCACGCAAATTTCTACAAAGTCAGGCCAAGTTTTGGTAGTATGAGACAAACTTAAGCAAAGTTAGCGAAAGTTGGAAAAACTTAGGGCAAAGTTTGTTAAAGTCAGGCAAAGTTTTGGTAGAGTGAGGCAAAGTTAGAAAAAATTAGCAAAACTTTGGGCAAAGTTGACGCAAAGATAGGAATAGTTGGGCGAAGATAGGCAGAGTTAAGCAAAGTGAGGCAGAGTTAAGCAAAGTTAGGCCAAGATATTTAGGCAGATATTTTCATTTAGTAAGCCAAGGCTGTATGTTTCTACTATCAGCACTGCACGTGCTGATTTACCGTCACTGTAACCGTTCCGTTCAAAAGTTATTAAAACGACAAAAATCGAATACTTTTACATGTGAAGGATCCTCTCTAACCCTAATACGTAAGTAATTTTCGTAATCAAAGGGCGTATTTTGACTGATTAATGTAGTACATTTCGTATCAGAGGACGAAATCGAGTGATTGCAGACGAGTGCTGCTATAATCAGCCTGAGTTTGCATCACGAGGTCCGTCCCCTAGTGCGCACCGTATTTTCCTCGATAAGAGCATGGAAATTTGGCGTATTCTATTAAAATTAAGAAAAAAAAAATTAACAATATCCTGATTTACGAACAAATGACTAAAGGAAATGCTTTGTAAATGAATTTGTGATATTTCGTTACTTACTGGAGCAAGACCTGGACACTCATACACAGTGTAATCTCCTTCCTCGTTTTCTTCGTCGCTATCTGCTTCAGACAAAGATGCTGGATCTCTGTTTGCAGACGGTCGACTGTAAAATATTCACAATTAAGCGTATTTGTATCCTCTGTTCCAATTCACGTTCAAAAGTTGCAACATGCCCAACAATTTTTCAGTTACAAGAGGAACAAGTTTTACCTCAAACATATCGTGAAATTTCAATGTTAAGGGTTACTAAGCCTGCTTATCAGAATATTATACATAGGGAAGAAGCTTGTAGGTTAAAACATTGTTTTTTTTTTTTTTCTGATAAATTTAAAAAGACAAAATATTTCGTAGACCCAATTAGAGGATGCACACATAATACGTCACACGTAATTGGGAATGAAGGGGTCGGAAAATTGTGCTGTTGTGTGACATGGGGAAGAGAGGGGTCTATCCTCAGCGTGACGTCACACATTTTTTTCTATATAATCAATTTTTTCTGATTTTACGGGTTCATAATATTTTTTTAGCCTCTCAAAAATCAAAAATGAGCATTTCCAGGCATGTCTCAAGAAACAAAAGTAGTGGGCACGTAAGTTAATGCGCATGCCCAGTGCTAGTGAAAAATTCCTTACTTTTTTACCCAGCGGGCTAAAAAGTTCACAAATAGTGGGATGAAGCGCGGTATCTCCGGGCTTAAAAACGTGTATTCATGTTTTTTGACCGACAGCTGCGCCGAGTTCTCGGTTTGGTAACTATACGTACTTCACAAAATCAACGCAAATCTGCACAAACCGATTCAGTGTCATGGCCGCCTGTCAGTGTTCCGAAAGTAGATAAACAAACAAAAATGGATTTGAATGGATTCTGAAAGTGAAGAAGTTTTCAAATCCATCTATCCTAAACGAGATGAATAAAGTGGAAAACACAGTCGTGCCGGTAAAATCGCGACATGAGTACAATTCCGCGAACGCGCACTTTCAAAATGGCATAAAAAACCAAGTCATTCAAAAGAATACACACCAAAAAAGAAAAGTTTTCACAACGCCTAAAATTTGGAAATTCCTTAACGAAGCCCAGTGACTTGAATTATTTGACAATGAAGGTTAGTTTTATTGTAGAATATATGTATATAATATATTTAAAATTATTAATCCAAACAAATTCCAATAATACGTGATCGGATTCAATCGAAAATAAATATTCAATTAAATTTTTAACTTCAATTAAATTAGAGTGAATTTATTATCAATTAAATTAAAGTGAATTGAATATCAATTAAATAAAGTGAATTTAACATCAATGAAATTAATGTGAATTGAAATTCGAATGAAATCGAATTCGTATTTCAATTTATTACTTCACTTCGCAGGTAAGATAAATCATTATAAATTGAATTTAAATTCAAACAAAAAGAACAATAAAATTTTTACTAAATTTAAATTCAAATCTGAAAAACTCTAAAAATAAATGGAGATATTATTTTCCAAAATTTATTTTGTATTCTTATTGAGAAATACTATAAAATAATATATTTTATCTATATAAAACATAAAAACTCATTATTCGAAAAAATTTCTGAAAATATCGATTCAAATTCAAACAAATATACAGTTTCAATGAAATTTAATCAAATGTCAATTTCGATGAGAAAAAATGTTTAATTTCAATTGAATCGAAATTCAAATTCAAGAAAAAATTGAGAATTAAATTCAAATGGCAGATTGAACACATTTTTTTAAATTTAAATTAAAATTAAATTGATATTAAAATTTTCGAAAATTGAATAAGAAATAAATTTCTGGAATGCTAATTCTAAAAAATTTTTGAACAAATTCTAAAAATCTAATAACAATTCTAAAAGGTAACCACCCTAGCAAACGCCCCCGTTCGTAATCGATACTTTAGCGGTACCTTATAAGGTACCAGTTAGGTACCAGTTAAGTACTTTCCCAAGTAACTACTCCTTTTCATTGAAAATTGGGGAAACTTTTATTTAACCTTGTAAATAAAGTGTTTTTCTTCATTTTCCAGTGGTCAAACATCCCAAAAAATGGTGCATCAATTTTAAAAAAACGAAAATTAGACACAGAAATTGTCAGATAAGTGTAGATAGCACACTTGTCATACGCTAGATAACATTCAGATAATGCGCTACTCGGGAAATTTGAAATGCGCCATCAACACAGTTGTTCTCGCAGGGGCGTACGTAGTCGGAGCACATCAGCTTACGATTTTTTTTTTTAAGATAGTTCTATTGCGTTTTAAGTGTTCCCAGAGTTTTTGAACTTTACCATAATGATGTGATAGTAGATAGTTAACGTTTGGAAAATTTTTGCTTAAGTTTTCCCGAATTGCATACAAGATGAACATCGAAATTTTGTGTTGGGGGTTTTTACGACCAATTTTACCTTTAAATTATTCAAATTCATAGAGAATGTTTTGATTGCCAGCAATGTTACAGGTATAAGAAAGTACGATGTAAAATATTTCTGTATTTTATTCACGATTAACATCGACATTTTGCGGTAAGAGTTTATAATTTTACCTTAAAATTATTTGAATCCAATTTCGATAAACGTCGTGTATAAAGTTTGGGAAAACTAAAGCAAAAATTTTCTGAACGTTAACCATCTACTATTACATCATTATGGTAAAATTTAAAAACTCTGGGAACACTCGAAACGCAATAGAACTATCTTAAAAAACAATAATCGTAGGCTTATGTGACCCAACTACGTACGCCCCTGTGGGAACAACTGTGTTGATGGCGCATTCCAAATTTCCCGCGTAGCGCATTATCTGAACGTTATCTAGCGTATGACAAGTGCGCTACCTACACTTATCTGACAATTTCTGTATCTAATGTTCGTTTTTTAGAATTAATGCACCATTTTTTCGGATGTTCGACCTCTGGAAAATGAAGAAAAACACCTCATATACAAGATAAAATAAAAGTTTCCCTGATTTTCAATAAAAAGAAGTAGATATTTGGGAAAGTACTTAACTAGTACCTAACTGGTACCTCATAAGGTACCACCGAGTATGCTAGGGCATAAATAAAAAAAAAATAATATAAATCAAAAAAACAATGCATTGAAAAACAATTGTTTAAATGACAGGTCATTAATATTAGGAATACGCAGAGCTTCTTATACGAATTAATGAATACATGACATCAAAAGGATACACACCAAAAAAGACAAAAGTTTTTGCAATGGCTGAAATTCAGAAATTTCTCATTGGATCCCAGTGACTTTAATTGTTTGGCAATGAAGGTTAGTTTTTTTGTGGAATACAATATGTTGAAAATTATTAATCTAAACCAGGGATGCACAACTCAGCAGCCCGCGAGTGGGCCCATGGGCTGCCGTGGGCTCCGCGCGGGCTCTGTTGGTAGAGAGGGGATGCGCGCCTCGGCAAATGGGAGGCAAGCCAGGTGTAAGCGAGAAACCTGTCTGTAGCCGAGATAATCTTTTCTTTCTTGCTATAAAGAGCGTGAAGAGCTTATCAGCTATGTTTATTTTTGACCCACTCCCCAGGGCCCTTCTACCATGTCGCATTTCGTAAAAAACCTTGAATCAATTGAATGCAGAATAAATTTATCAGAAAACTATCACAAATCTCCAAATAATTCAATTACTATTGAAATTCTTTATTCATTTAAATATAGGTGAAATAGGAATGAAACTTTAATTTTTTTTAAATTGCAAAACATTTTTACAACTTTCTTTTTTCAGGTATGATTTTATTGAAACATGAGTATTTTTAATCACTTTCTCCATAAAAAATTAACATAACTAGTGTACAGCTCTTTGAATGGGTTAATATGATTGTAAACACCGAAATAGTTTAATTAACAAATTTATTTCTAGTATAACATTTACTCTTTGTAATTTTCCTAAGGATTTTGTCATTTCGACAAAAACTTATGACATTTGACAACGTTTGTTATTAACTAAGGCATCAATGTCCGGAGAAATGCTTTTTGTTGTTAAAACACGCAAAACTGCTTTCGTATTTTCATCAGAAAGATTCGCTCTTGATTTCGATTTGCTAAGTTTCATTTGGGAAAAAAATTGTCCACAGCGGTATGTGCTACCAAAAATCCAAATGATTCTAGCTGCAAATATTCGCAAATTAGGGAACTTGAGAACGCTCAGTTTTCTGTAAAAGTCAATAACATCACACTCGTCTTTGAACGCGTGTTTCAGACGAGTGTTACTTTGCAAATCAATTATTTCCAATTGCAAATCTTCTGAAACATCTTCAATTTCAGCATTGAAAGGCAAAACAAACAAATCCAACGTTTTTTCTAATGACATGAGTTCGGAAAATCTTTTATTGAATTGATCTTGCAAATCATCAATTATTTCTGAATACTTTTTCACATCTAAGGAGCTTGAATCACTTAATGTTTTCAAGCAAGTGAAATGAACAAAGTTTTTTTTTAATTTGAGAGCGCCATAAAGTTAATTTTCTTTTGAATGCCTTAATTTCATCATTCATATTCCAGATAACGTTATTCGCACCCTGCAAAGCAATATTCAAAACATTTAAATGCTCAGAGATGTCTGTCAAAAACGCCAAATCTGCGACCCACTCAGGGTCCTTCAATTCAGGGCATGGTTTCCCTTTGAATTCCAAAAATTCACCAACTTCGTCCCTCAATTCAAAATATCCTTTGAGAGTTCCACCACGACTCAACCACCGAACTTCACAGTAGTAAGGAATGTCAGCATGTTCACTATTGAGAAATTTCAAAAATTCTTTGAATTGTCGGTGGTTCAGTCTATGAGCTCTGATGAAATTGACATTTTTCACTACAATGTCCATAACATTTTTCATAGAAATAGATTTGGCACACAAAGCTTCTTGATGTACGAGACAGTGGATCGCAATGAAGTCTTTTTTAACATTTTTTTCTCGTAAAAACTGTCGCAATCGTCCAATGAAGCCTAATTTCGAGCCTGTCATTGATTTCGCACCATCAGTAGCAATCAATTCCAGAATTTCCCATTTAAAGCCTATGGAATCAGTGCAATCAACGACAGAGTCGAAAATATCTTCACCTGTTGTCTTTCCTTTCATTTGAATAATATCTAACAGTTCTTCAGTAACATTTAAATCTTTGTCTACACCACGTATGAAAATTGCGAGTTCGGCAATATCACATACATCAAGACTCTCATCGAGAGCTAAAAAAGCAGAGACAAAAAATTTGATGCGCTCTTGCAGCTGAAGTCGAATACTCTCGGACATCTCTTGCACGGGTCTCGATATAGTCATTCTTGATAAACTTATGGACTCGAACTTTTGCACATCGTTTGGTGACAAAATCTGCACAGCAGTGATTATGCATGATTTCACAAAATCACCGTCGGTAAAAGAATGATGCCCACAAACGATTTTCTGGGATATTTCATAACTTGCGCGAACAACATCAACCGCAGAGCATTCTACTGTCTGAAAATATATGATATTTTCACCTTAAAATTTTGTTGCTGCATATTCTTAACTTTTTCTTTGGTGTTATTGACACAAAACTATAAAAAAGTAAGAAAAAAAGAACATAATCAAGAAATAAAAATTAAATGACATTACTTTATATTGATAAATAAGCAAATAACTCGCAATATACGATATTTTATTCAGTTTGATAAAAACTCACGTCCAATTATCCAATTTTTAGCAAATTGTGAATAAAAATTTTTTTAAACGAATAATTATAAAAAATGAAATGAAAAGTTTTTTTTATTAGAAATAAAGAATACTTCATTTTTTCAATCAAATTGTAACTACTGACCTTATCAGTTGAGCATAACTCGGAAAAAAGATTCTTTCTTGAGTCATCGACGTAACTATCATATTTTTCAGCATGTAAGGTTTCGTAATGTCTTTTTATGTTGTAGGTTTTGCAAAGTACATGTTTCTTGCAAATAAGACACTGAGACTCTCCCCCATGCGACTGGCATAAATACAAGAGCTCCCACTCTTTATTAAACGATGGACTTTTACGTTTCAAAGAATTTGAATTGCTGGAAATATTGGTTTCCATTTTCATAGAGATATTAATGACCACTTCACGCCAAAAACAACTGCTCTGTCAGTCAAAGTCAGTTTGATAGTGCATCGCTCTCTCCCCCCTGCCGTCAAGTAACTTGAAAACTCCCACTCTCCTCAGCTATCATGAGCCCGCGTGAGCCCGCGGCGGGCCTGTACGGGCCCAAAGCTCGTACGTGCTGAGTTGTTCATGCCTGATCTAAACAAATTCCAAAAATACGTGATCGAATCCAATTGAGAATAAATAATCATTTGAATATTTAATTTCAATTTGATGAAAGTGAATTGAAATTCAAATGAAATCAAATTCATATTTCAATTTATTACTTCACTTTGCAGATAAGATAAATAATTTATAAATTGAATTTAAATTCAAATAGAAAAAAAACAATAAAATTTTTACTGAATTCAAATTCAAATTTGAAAAACTCTTAAAATAAATAGAGATATTATTTTTCAAAATTTAATATGTGTTCTAATTAGCAAATACTATAAAATAATACATTTTATCTATATAAAACATTAAAACTCATTATTCGGAACAATTTCTGAAAATATGTTTTCAAATTAAATTACTTATTTAAATTCAAATAAATATTACGTGTCAATGAAATTCAGTTAAATGTCAATTTTGATAAAAAAATTTTTAATTATAATTAAATCGAAATAAAATTCAAGAAAAAATTCAATTAGTATTAAAATTCTGAATGCTAATTCTAAAAATTTTTGAAACAAATTCTAAAAATCTAATAACGATTCTGAAACGAAATTATAAATACATAAAAAAATTATAATATAAATAAAAAAAACAATGCATTGAAAGACAATCGTTTCAATTACAGGTGATTAATATTAGGAATATGCCGAGCTTGTGGAACAGATGCGAATTAACAAAAGTGAATAAATGAATAAATGTATGAACAATAAACCCAGAAAGCCAAACGCAGTCAATTTTTGGGTCATATTTGCTGCATGCTCTTAGACATGCATGGCGAAAAGTTGGCAGCAGTTGCAGATGCAATGTCGACAAGCGTTTGTCATAACGAAACAGCTAGAAATATGATGCATGCTAGCTCAATGTCATGTCTTTACTGCCCATGGGCAAAATATTAATTTCAAAGTCATATTGTCGCAATTATATGCTCCTGAAGTAAATATAATAATATAATGTATAATAATAATAATAAAATATATAATATAATGAACTGAAAAAATTAAATGGCGCAAATTTATACTCAAGTTGTGTCTAACATAACGTAGAAGATTAACAATAAGTACTACCAACAATCATTCCATATTGCGTCAGACAAAAACACGAGGACGGAAATCTAACCTACCACAACGTGGCCAGGTCTTGATATTTGCACCTTGCACTCAAATCAACGCGATATACTTATAAACAATGACAAAAATAAAAAAAAATGTATAAATGCAACGATCACAAAAAATACATGCATCATATTATTAGTAATTTTTACATGTTCCGACTTGCGTTGCTGTGCAGTCAACGCACAAAAATCACAGCTGACTGCAGCTGACTGTAGTTATTACGTAAAGAGGGGATACCTCCCCCCCACAGCTTTCTTGAAAATTGTTTAAACAATCGTTTGTAAGCAATTATCATGAACCAATCCTTCAATTTTTAATTAATTCATTGTTTGTAATTTGTTATAAATAATTGGTTATGGATGAATAATAATTTCAATAAATTATTTAACACATTTTGCAAAATAATCACATTTATTTATCCATATAAACACAATTAATAATTTTTCTATTGTAAAAAAATTTATGATTGAAAAAAATTGTTATCGACAAATTTCAGTTAGTTTATCAGTTAGTTTATGACCGAATGTTTATCACTAACAGTTTGCGCTCAAATTGGCAGCAGATAAACAAAAATATTTATACGAAAAACGTTTCCGAAAAACTTCAGTCATTTTGAAGTTACGCATTTGCTATAACAGTTTGTACCCAAATTTGCAGCAGTTGCATTACAATTATTACTCGTTAATTACAGCAAGACACTGGCCATTTTTTTTGCAAACATTTCACAAAGATTGAGGAATGAAAATGGATATGAATATTCTTAGCTGCATAATAGGGCCAAACTAGCTGCATAATATTGACGCCATGACATTGTGCTGATTTGGATGTGCACGCTTGGCTTACTCATATGAGTAAAAGCGACCCCTATAACGATATTCGGCTAGTTTGCGTAAAGATACTCGGCCGCCGAGTGTCAACAATTCAGTTCCGAGTAAAATCAACTCGGCTGTTCTCCCAGTGTAGGTAAATTTGCTGAATGATTAATTAAGTTATAACTTACTTGCGTCGCAAATCTAGGACATGCACCTCATGTATGTTAGAAACAAATTGTGCCAATCACACTTTATCTTGGAAATGTACACAACTGAAAAACAACTTCCTTTAAATTCTGAGGGATGGCGATGAAATGCCGTTTCAAAAATGTCTCTATACGGTTATGCCCTGTATACGGTTATGCCCCCCCTCCTTCCCCTATGACAGGACGCTGAAAATGTTAACCAATTAATGTCCCCAAATGTCCGGGATTATTATGTCCCTGCTGAACTAAAACACCAGAGGCGCCGGCAGTGATGTCGCCCGAGAGAAAAGTATCGGAGCTCTCTCTCTCTACGATTCTAATAGGTCGCTTTCAACTAATCAGAAACCGAAAAAGAGAGATCCGATACTTTTCTCTCGGGCAACGTCACTGCCAGCGCCTCTGGTGTTTTAGTTCAGCAGGGACATTAACGGGTTACATGCTTTACATGCGTTTCAGAGGAATCATACCCCTGACACTGGTTGACACTTGAAACTAAGAGTTATACGTGTTGGAATTTTTTTTCGCGAAATCTCGGCTCTATAAAAAGTAACATAAAGAACCATTAAAAATGAAAAAAGTGCGCCAAGGACCTTTGAAGTTTAAAGCTGGTTGTGTGTACCGTAAAAAATTAAAAACTTCAAATCAACTAAAAACCTTTCAAATTTGCTAAATTTTGCATTCAAATACATTTGAATCTTGAAACCTTCCATAATGCAAAATAAAACAAGCTTAGAAATAATGTTTTCTGTAACGGTTTAAAATCAACGTTCAAATGTATTATTTCATTTCTATAATAAACTGATTAATTTCATAACGAAATTTTTTTTAAACAATTTTTGCTCCCCGCATAATAGTTCAAACTCCGACATTCTGAAAAATTCTGAAAAATTCAATCACAAACGTTGCCAAAGACTTATGTTCATACACTCGTTCCTGGGTGGAACAAGTGCTTTCGTCTTTTTTTAATTCTGATCTCTCAGCATCAGAAAAAAGGACATATGAAGGGTCGACGAACAAAAGGGGCTAACCATCGATTTGAAAACTTGTGAAGAGAGCGTAGAATATATATTTATTCAACGTACTGCAAGTGTCGATTTTGGCAAAGACGAGGATTTCGGCCCGAGGCAAAGCCGAGGCAGTGCACTGCAAACAGAAAATTATTGGAAGACACAAAAGTTGATTCAAACGCACAGCATTCCAATACTTTGTGCGGGAGATTGCGTGAGATCAAAGGCGCCGACGCCAAAAAAGTATTAGAACGCAGTGAGTTTCAATCCTATTTTGTGTCTCCAATAATTTTCTGTTTGCAGTGTGAATCGTCTTTGACAAATGAGACAATTTCACTACGTTGCATACAATATTTTATGCCACGAAGGCCGCAAAACCGTTTCAAAGTTGCAATTTTTAGGTTAGAGTGGCATAAAAATTATTATTATGTAGTAAATGTTTGAATTTTGTGAGAAACTAAAAAAAAATAATAAAATGTGATGCAAGACAACTTAAATTAAGTTTTCTGGGCTATATTTGTTATTGTAAATGAATTATTGGCATCGAAAGTTGTTCAGGGGCTATATGAAAAGGTACTCGGTGAACAAAAGGGGCTTAACTGCTCGATCACGCTTTCTCTTCCATCACAGATGTATGGTCATTGCTGGGGTGTTATTATTCATTTCGTATGAAAAATTAATTCGTTCTTGGAAATATTCTCACTTATAGATTTTTTGTAATATCAAAACCCCAAAAAAACATTTTCAACGTAAAATTTGGAGGTGAGAGCTCTAGTCTGAAAAAGTTACCAAAAAAAACCAAATCTTTCGCATACTCTCCGTAAGGGCTTATCTTTATTAGAATGATGTATGTTATAAAGTTATACATGAAAATGTTTCTTATACAGGTTCTATAATATATTGAAATTCATCATCATACTTATCATTTCACTTTTAGTAAATCTGAACTCAAGCCTTTCCAGTCACTCAACTGCCCGGCTTTATGACTTGCAACAGCAGCAAATTGTAATGCTTGTAATGAAGTCTTTGCATGAATCTTAGTTATTCCAGAAGTACCACCCCTTTACTCCCCTTGCTGCTGTTATGATAATAGTGACATTTACAATATTATTGTTACTACAATATTTCTAATACAAAATTAGGAATTGCCTCCTTATTCCTCTTCTTTTTTCCTGTAATCGTAATAATGAATACAATATTATTTTTTCACGATTATAAATTTCAAACGTATAATTTGGAAGTGCTATCTCAATGTTCATCTTGCAATGGCCAATACTTGTGATTTCGACTACTATAATGTATTGTTCATATAAATTTCGAATAATTCAGAAGCACCACCCTTTCCTCCACTTGCTTCTGTTTACTAGTACTTACGAATACAATATTATTTCTATTGCTATTAATGACAAATAAAATTTACTTCATATATCACCTCATACCTAACTTCTGATGAACAGTTATTTCGTCTTTGATAATAATAGGAAAATTGTTAAAAAACATTCATAATTCAAGGTTTCAAAATATTGATTTGTCAGAAAAACCAGGCAGGCAAGTGACTGGAAAGGCTTGAGTCCAGATTTACTAAAAGTGAAATGATACGTATGATGATGAACAGCCCCATCCGACTTCACTGAAAATCGTGTTAGGGACTGAAACTGTCGCTAGAGCGGCGCTTTAATCATTTGGTGGCCCAGAGGCCACCAGTCCCACCTCACTTCGCATGCCCCTCACCCTCCGGCTACCAAAACTTCCTCACCTTCCTTGCATGTCCCTCGCCCATCGGCCACTAGACCCACCTCACCCCACATGCCCCTCGCCCATCACTGCCCGGCCACCAAACCTTCCTTACCCCGCATGTCCCTCGTCGATCGGCCCCCTTGGCCACCAGACCCACCTCACCTCACATGCCCTTCGCCCACCGGTTGCCAAACTTTCTTCACTCCGCAAGTCCCTTGCCTATCATGGTAAGTGATAAGGATAATAGGTGAAGAGCGTGCGGCGGTTGAGGGTTGAGGGGAGCAAGGCATGGCATATAAGTTCAACCAGTAGTTCAATTTAATAAATTCAAAAAGGAACAAGCAGTGATTCCTTTAGATTCGAATAAGATGGACAAATGACTAGAAGGAGAAATTTACTTATGTTTCATTACATGTTGATCTTTTATCTTTTTAGATGTCTTTCAAAGCTCTCGTCTCTGAAAGATCCCGAAAGCTCTCATTGGCTTTCGGGATTTTGCGGCTTCGGGACTTTCAAGCTTCCGGACTTTCAAACAACGGGTCAATGAGCGTTCTGGATTACCAATATTGGAGCGACCAATAAACGGGACTTTACAACGGAGGGTCACTTATACATCTGGATTTTTGAATGTCAGGGAATCGTTGATAGGGTATATTCGTTCTTGGGATCAAAGCTTGTTCGGGACTTTGGGAATCGGGATTTTCAAGCATTCAGGACTTTAGCAGCTAGTGTCTTTTTTCACCCTCCCACCCGATTCACGTGCTTATGAAAACAACGAGAACGTCAACAAGATGCGTAGTGGACCAAAATGAGCCAGTTCGCGCATAGCAGAGAAAAAGGACATAGGTGGGGATTCAAGCTGCTGATTTCATACATATGCCAGAGATCCAATCCGGGCGTCCTTCTATATGGTTTATAGTCGCATCCTGATTGCCAGGGCATAGACATAGAAATATAGGGACGGAGTGTAAAGTTGTACTTTAGGCGAGGGGGGCTCACGAGCGGGGGAGCGGTACGGTGACACCTTTTGATTGGCTGTTGGCTCTGCGCATGCTCCCAGCACTTGAAAACCGCACTCTCGCGTGCAATTCTAATAACGTAACCGTTCGGATTTTGTCCGTTGCTATTTATTCAAATGAAATAAACCTTCAGCGTGATATATGTTATGCTAAAAACTAACGCACAAAGTATTTTGTGGGTCATATTAGCGGTTTTCTAAGGTAAACTGGTGATAGCCGCAGAATATTGGTGCAAAAGAAATTATTTCTAAAAAATTTATCATTAAATTAAACATTAAATTTGTTTAACCAAAAAAAAAATATGAATTTTCCACAAATCCTAACTGCGGAAATATTTACATATCTTTTCAAAAATAAATCAGATTATTATATGAGGACTCACGTATAAAATCTGTTGAATATTGAGTTAAGTCGGAAAATTGTAATTCATGACGTCATTTTTTATGAAAATTTGGAAATATATGAACTTGAGGCATTAGAGTTACCAGGTGTACTCCTAAGTAATTTCCGGTTTTTTCAATGGATGGCGTTCTGTTTTGTATCGCTGTTGGTAACACATACCATATGTCATTTTGTTCAGTCATATCGAGTGCTTGAACTGCGTTGACATTTTCTCGAAAAAATCTTCCAGTAAGTGTTTATTGCGCTTCAAAAATGTCGAATTTTGTACCGAATTTTGAGCATATGCGCCATGCATTGCTTTTCATGTTCAATCAGGGGAAAAAAGTGTCCGAGAGCCACTGTGCGCTTGTGGAAGTTTAAAGTGATCGTGCATTAACACTTCGAACATGTGAAACGTGGTTTCGACAGTTTAAAAATGGAGATTTCGACCTGAACGACGCCGCACGCTCCGGCAAGCGAAAATCGTACGATGACGCCGAATTGCAAGCATTATTAGATGAAGACAACACGCAAACGCAACGACAGCTTGCAGATGCGTTGGGAGTTCAACAGCAAGCAATTTCCAAACGTCTGCGAGCCATGGGAAAAATTCAGAAGTGTGGAAAGTAGGTGCCCCATGAACTGACCAAGAGACAAATGGAGAATCGAAAAGTGACCTGTGAAATGCTGCTTCAACGATACAAAAGAAAGTCTTTCCTGCATCGTATTGTTACTGGTGATGAAAAGTGGATTTTCCTGGAGAACCCTAAGCGCAACAAATCGTGGGTGAGTCCAGATGAAGCATTGACATCGACGGCACGGCCAAATCGTTACGGTCGGAAGGTCATGCTGTGTGTGTGGTAGGACCAGTCCGGTGTTATATACTTTGAACTGCTGAAACCTGGTGAAACTGTGAATGCCGTTCGCTACAAACAGCAAATGAAAGATTTGAGCCGAGCCATTGTGGAAAACCGACCAGAATATCAACAACGACAGAAGAAGGTGATTTTGCTCCACGACAATGCGCCGTCGCATAAGTCGAAAGTCGTTCGTGACACGCTGGAAAGGCTCAAGTGGGAAGTGCTTGATCATGCGGCTTACTCACCAGACCTGGCGCCATCCGACTACCACCTCTTTGCCTCGTTGGGCCATGCCCTTTCTGAGCAGCGCTTCGACTCGTACGAAAATGTATGAAAATGGCTCACAGAGTGGTTCACCTCCAAAGGCAATGATTTTTACTGGCGTGGTATCCACAATTTACCAAAAAGGTGGGAAAAATGTGTAGAAAGCGATGGAAAATACTTTGAATAAAATAAAGGTTACGGTTTTTTTGGAATTATGTGTTTTATTTGCAAAAAAACCGGAAATTAATCAGGAGTACACCTGGTAAAGATTTTTTTAACGATGGAAGTTGTATTTTCGGAAAATCGGCGGTCGGAAAATTTGAATCGGAATATTTTTGATCGGAAATTTTGAAAATCGGAAAAATGGACGATCGGAATATCAGATTCGGAGATTTGACCGGGAATCGTATTTTTTACACCTTGAATTCAAGTAAAAATGTTAACTGATACACTGCAAAAACATATTTACACAATCTAAAAAATTGTAACGAAGTCCTGGAAAAAAATAATAATCCTCTTTTCTCAAAATTAAGGAACACTGAACAATTTTGGAATAAGCCTCGCAAGGATGTTAACTGTATGGTTCAACATTATAGCCCAGCAACTTTTTTTTGACGTTTAGTCCTTCGGAATGGTTATGGTATGATTTAGGAAATTTTTCTAAAACTTAAAATACAACTCTTGCTAAAAAATCAATTCAACATCGAGATTTTTCAATATTAAGTCCGTGTTTCAACAGATTTTCTCTTATCAGATAGTCATCCAATGGGTGAAGTTGAACATTATTTTTGGCGCTTTATAAAACTCGTGGAATGTTACATATTCATATGTTAGTATGGGTAAAGAACGCACTCATTATTGGTAAATAATCATTAACCGAGGTCATTAGTTTCATACTCAAATATGTCACTTGTAAGATACCAGATAAAATTATTTCACTAGAATTATACAGACGTGTAAAAACCAGGGCCGGTGCAAAGCACGGGCGAGCCGGCTCCGGCCCGGAGCTGGCGGGGTATAAAAAAATGTATTCGGTTTTTTCGTCAAGAAAAGTATTTACATGGTATATTTCGGAAAACATGTACTGTATAGGGTGCTTTTTATAAGGGCCTCTTCATAACTACCCAGTAAACCACGTCTCTGCCAATATGAGGCCAGCTTGCTGCTATTGACCTTCATTAATTGTCTCAATTCATAGTCATGTCAATAATTACAAATTTTCATATCATTAATTGCATTTAAATAAGGCTTTTTTTCAAAATATGCAACGATAAAAAGTGAGACAGAAATATTTGCATGAAATTTGGGAAAACGACGCACTAGGTAAGTTGTGAAAACTTGTTCGTTGAATAGTTATCTAAAATTGATCAATGTCTTTCAAATAAAAAGTTATGCGCTAACGAACTGTGAAAGGGTTAACAAATAATTAAGGTCAACTGGCAACAAGCTGGCTACATACTGACAACAAGCTTACTCCGCCAGCTGACAGACAACTGGCGGCAACCGTGACAAAAGCGTCAAATAGCCAGCTGGCAGAGACGTGGTTTACTGGCTAATTTTAAGAAAGTATATGAAAATTTTTTTTGAAAGGCGCTGTCTAGAATCGACAATGGTGCCTTTTCTTGGATAAACATATTGTAACTATGTTTATTTAGAACTAGACATCGATGCTTTGGATTTGTACAACGAATTGTAAGCTCTCTCACAATTGTAGCATGGAAATTCAAAACCTAATAAACGCTAATTGCTATAGGCCTATTTATTTTCGTAGTTGTATGAAAATATTAGCCTTATATCAACTGGCGCTTATCAGGTTTTGAATTACCATGCTTTAATTAATAGAACCAAAGACATCTCTACTGGAAGCACTGCACTGCAGTATATTGTCCAAAATGAGTTTCTACGCCAAACGTTGCTATTTCTCTGCGTATTTCGTTGACTTTGCCTGTTACAGTAACACGTGGAGAACCAAGTTTTTCAAAATTAAAATTGATAAAAAACTACTTGAGTTTGACCATCTCCCAAACAAGATTGACAGGACTTGCTGTTATTTCTATAGAAAGTGAGTTTGCCGAAAAATTGGACTTTTTGCACGTCCTCAAAGAGTTGCTTTTGCTGAAGCAAAAGCTTAAAAAGTTAATTTCAAGTAGATGTATTCGGAAAAATCCATTCGTAACTTAAAAAACATTTTGTTTTAGAATAAGTGAATTCCCCGTAGATCGGAAATTCTGACTTCATCTGTTTTTTTTTGTTTTTTTAATTACCCTTTGACTTTATAATTAAAAAGCTGATGTTTGAAATATTCCTATATTTCTTCGTTTTGCTAATATTTTTTTTTTTAGTGTAATTCTGCAAAATTTATGAAAGTTTTTGATCCGCTGAAAATATTTGTTACTAGCAAAACTATATTAAAACGTGTTCCAATGTTCGAAATGGCTTGTTTCTAATTTTTTCAAATGGAATACCATTTTGAAAATTAATAAAAATACCATTAAGCTTAACATTGAAGATCATTTTCCATATTACTATGAGAGTGATTAGGCTTTTCATTTTTTAATCTGTCTAAAAAAAAAGGCGGCAAAAATTATGTCGCCCTGGGCAACAAAAGACCTCGCACCGGCCCTAGTAAAAACACATCAGATTCATAAACACAATTCTTTATGCTTGAAGAGCCAGAAATGTCAAAACAAGAAGTACAGTGCACAAGCTATGTTGTTTTTTTTCCAATATTGGTTACTGAAAATTTGATAATGAAAGATGTTGTTACCTCTGTAGCCAACAGAAAAACTCTAAAAGGCTCGAAATCGGTTGTACAGTTTACCTAGAGGCGATGCCAAAAAATTCGTCAACGATTAAAATCCATCTTTTCTTATACTTTGGGAAGGTAACATGGATATCCAGTTTATTGGAGAAATTTCAAATTTCCTAACTTTTCATTCTACGATACACACTTAAAAATGAGTTAAGTAATTGGGATGATTTCATGAACTTTGTTTCCACAAACCAACCAATTTATAAATCACTTTGGAATATATATATATATATATATATATATATATATATATATATACGTGCTCTAATCATAGAGAATGTGGCACCTCAGAAGCAGCTGATACTTTACTAGGACACTCGTTGTAAGGCACAGACTCTTTTACAATTGTTAGATGGTTAGATGTTTCACAAGTTAGGGACAGAATAATCAAACCTTACAATATCATGCGTCACTTAAATCCAAAGTATGAAAATATTTTTTTGCCATCGTTCATTGATACTCATTATCCTGAAAGACCTGTTGAGTTAGAAAATTCAAATCTTTATGACATTGCAAAGTGGTATGACGTTCATAAACCAGCGTCTAACTATTTCACTCTCGATTCTGGCCTATATTTGAAAAAAAGAAAAATTCCCTATTCAATTAATCATTACAAATTTAACTTTAATACTTAACCTGAAAACTATTTTCATTCATAATTACTTTTGTTCAAACCATGGAAGAATTTAGGTGAACTTAATAACAACTTCAACACTTACGCTGAGTCTTTCAATGATGTTTCAGAAAATTTAATACAAGCTCTAGAATATCATGAAAAAATTGTTGATATTCAGAATGGTTTAGAAAGAGTAAAGGCATTGATTGATGATGAAATCAAAAAATTATCTGATGCTAATCACTCAGAAGATTCTGAAGATGAAGTTGTAGATTTTTGTCCAACGGAAGTTGAAAATGTAACCAAACAATTGCGAGATTAAGATAAAAAAGTTAATAATGTCAACCTTCGTGAAATAATAGCTACATTCAATAACGATCAAAAAAGAATATTCGAGCAAGTTACTTATTAGTTGAGTCAAAATACTTTCAAATTACAAATGTTTGTTAGTGGAGAGGGTGGCACTGGAAAAATTCGTTTAAATCAAGTGTTGAGAAGTTGAGTGAAACAGAATATGAAAAAAGAAACGTCTGTGGCTGCTCCTACTGGAATTGCTGTATATAATGTAGATGGAGTAACTATTCATCGAATGTTTCAATTACCAGTAGAACACGGTTTTACTCCAAAATATAAACGATTATCTGATAATGTTTTGAAAGTTATCAGAGATCAGCTAAAGAATGTAGTTTTGTTTATTATTGACGAAATGTCGATGGTTTATTCAAACGTAATTTTACTCTATATTCATTTCAGATTGTGAGAAATTTTTGATACTGTGGGTGTTGAAAATGGCTGCTTTGGAGCATATGTGACTTGGAATAACGAAAGGGTCCTATGGTTACAAACTAGAACCTTGAGAGAATGAAGAGAAATCATTCTCTTTCTCTATTCGTAACAGCTTGTTCGTACGTTTTAAAAATTTTTTCTACGGTCATCAATGGTCACAGAGACTTGTGACGTGGCGCATTAGATAAGGAATTCGTTAAACTATTTTTTGAAGTCGAAAACTTTAAAACGATTTTTGTAACCATAGGTCCCTTTTTTTATTCCAAGTCACCTATATATATGCAAGGAAATGCTACAGTTCCTTCATTGGTAAAAATACCTAATTAGGCATTATAAAACTCTTGCAAGTTAGAAAATAAGTGTTTTTTATGACAAGATTGATATTTTTTTCCTTGCCTAAATTATGAAAAAGCAAGTTGAGAAAAAATTGTTGTTGACTATCCTAAATGACAAATTAAGACAAATCCTATCGTTTTTTTTTGCTAAATATCTCTTAAAATATCACAATATAACTCTTCCATATGATTTTTTGGTTTGGTAAGGCTTTTTTTTAGTCATTTTCGTTCATGGCGACGTTCAGGCGACGTTTAACGTCGCATCCTGATTGCCAGGAAAACTGATGCCAAATTTTCATACAGAAAAAGTTAAAATGTTCTGGAACAACTGTGATAGATTTCGAAAGGTTTTTCAAAAATTCACTGCCATTTTTCATAATCTTTTAAAAATTGTGTTGTCAATTTATCAGAATTTTTAAGAAGTCAAATTTTATAAAATTTCATGGTATTCTATAAAAACGTATACATAATTTTGGAGGAATTCTAGATAATATTTTCAAATGACGTAGGATTCGCTAGAGAAATATATATGAAAAATGATTCAAAAAATTATTCTGAAAACACTGTCAGGCATGGTATTAACCTTTCGTAGATATTCAATTTTAAGGATATTTAAGGTAAAACTTGTTCCTTTTGTCACTTTCAAATTTTTGAATAAGTTGTCACGTGTCAATGTCATGTATATTCACCACAAATGTACATGATTTTTAGTTCTTATTAGTAATAATTTTCCGATAAAAATAAGAGTCGGAATTGATTTCTTGACTCCAAAAGCTACAATTTTACTTTTTGGGTTCATAAATACGATAGAGATTGCTTGTTTTACAAATATTTCAAAATGCTTTTGTTAATATCTCGATAAATGGCTAAAAGATTGCAAAAATATTTCACAGGCGTGTTCCAGGGGTGTACTGCTATCCATTTATTGACAATAATTCTTTGTCAAAAAAGTGTTACACAGTGTAATGCATATATGTAATTTTACTACATGTATGGAGTCAGCATTGATTCCTTCTAATCATCATCTTCGCCTAACGCATCATATTCCTTCTAATTTCATGCCAACTGTCTTTTGAGGAATAGTTTTGAAAAGTAATAAATATTGGTTTTTCGTCTATTAGAAAATAAAACACAAAAAACATTGATCTTGATATTATTTGTCAAAAAAACATCAGAAAAACAAAGTGAAAATTATTGCTTACTCCTCCATAGCGATGATTTTTTGTTTTTGGTGTTGAAAATGGTACATTTGCGCTGACTGCGCTAATCGCTGGTCGGTTGAAGGCGACATATCTTTATTTGGGCCTGTTATGCCATACGCCGGGTAATCAATATCAGCAGCAGCTTTCACTCCTCGATGAATCCTTCAATTAATTTTGATTTTGCTTTAATTAACTTTGTATTGTATAAGCTTTACATTTGTGTTATACAGAGTAATCTGATGCAAACTATAAAGAAATAAGGCATTTTCAACGGCTCTATAATTTAAAAAGAGCTGTCTAAAAATCACTTAAAAAATGCATATCAATATATATGCATCGATTTTTATTGAAAAGCGTCAGCTGTTTTCACAGTAAAAAATTATTCAAAATGCAGAGTGACAAAATAAATATGGCAAAGTTATGAGATTCTTAAAAATTACCTGTACCACTGAATGCCCATCATGACGATTAGAAACATCATGATCGCACAAATACTCGCGATCATCGCTAGAACAATAAAAAAGTAAATATTTTGATAATGTACATTATACTGGAACTTGTAGGAATCAATTTACAATTTTAGTGGGGCCTGCACTCGCACGCAAAAAAAAATTAATTTCCTATTTAACGTATTCATCGTAAATCAAATAAATTGATAGCGAAACGATATCAAATCGATAGCAACAAAAGTGTTGCACATTCTAATAAAAGCTAAATGGGATTGAAAATAAGAATAGAATAGACGTTTTTTTTTTCTTGGTTCATGTTATAATTTTTTAACTTTGTTGACTTTTCTTCACCAACCTGTTCCGAAAAATCCTTCATCTGCATCAGACCCAAATGCCATTTGTTTCATGATCCAGTTAACCCCAGGGTTTTCTGAGTGTCGCTCTTCTACCATCATGTCCAGTTCTACTGCACTTGGTTTCAGAAACTGGGCCCTGTATATAACCTTTGGCCCCACTTTATTCTTCTCTGAAGACATTTCTTCATAACTTATCGCGTTTTGCTGAGTTTCCACCATTTTTTCCGTAGCTAAAAGTAATTGAAAACTCGTGATTGTCTTTCATAAACAACCTTAAGGCCCATTACACTCGTATCACATGCTATCACTGTGCTGTACTGCATTTTGCTGTGCTCATTTTCAGAACTCTCTAAAATGAATGAAAAATTTACACTTTTAGTATCGTTAACCTTTTGTGAGTCTTGGATTTCAGCAAGAAGCAAAATATATGATTTTTCTAATCTAACATTTATTATTTCCAATGCTTCAGCTTCTTGTTTTAAAAATGTTCTGTTTTCGTGATAAGAATTCTAGAAATTTCAAAATTAGTTCAATTTTTCAAATTGGAGGGAAATCGGAGAACGAAAATTCGTTAATCCTTCTACTATTAATCCGCTTAAATTCCAGAGTAAAAACGTTTGTTTTGAACCCTGATTCACAAATTCTACTTAATTCAAGTATTCAGATTTAACGAATTTGCGACTTTCTACAAACTGTCTAAAAAATGAAACTAGTGGATAATTCTGAATACAGCCAGAAAATCGTTGCTGTAAGCGTATACAAACTTGGCACAAATTTCGAATCTATGTAAAACCGAGGATCGTTTGGTGCTACAGCGAACGGTTTTTCTTCATTAAGTTTCGGTTCGTTAAAGGCGTATGTGAATTGAGGTAGAGAATCGTAGGTTTCGTCGGAGTCTTCGATGACTTCGCCATATCTGTCTTCCCCACCAAAAATTTCCGGAACGTTTCGCCAATACGGATTATTTTCTTGGTCCTACATTAGTGCACAACTTACTAGATAGGATTGCCAGAGAAGTTATGTGCTCTTTAAAATTTATTATTTTGATTCTTAAATTTATGCTCTTGGAGGCATCTTTCGTGAAAATAATTGAAAATAGTTACCTCTTCAAGAGGTTGTTATGATATATTCGACACATTTGAAATCATTCGAAAACATATTTCAGGAAAGTTTCAAATGCAAACCTTTGATTTGGGAAGATCCGAATAATCCTCGAAAACAGAATCCGAATTGAAATGAGAGAAGCTTTTGTAGTGTCGTTGCAAGTCGAGGGAGTTTTGTTTTCGCAAAACATTTTCGATGTTCATCTCTTGTAGTAGCGCTTTGTTCGGCACATTCATGTTCCGCAAATGTTCCAGTCGATTCCGGGTCGATCTTCGATTTTCGTACAGAGAAAATCGTGACCTCTTAGCATCGTTATCATCCTGAAAACGACGGTGAGGACGTTGCAATTTAGTCGCTTCCAGGAATTTGACAAGCTGCTCGATCGTCATGTCCTCCGTTAGTTCCGGTAGGGAATCTGTAAATAAAAACACTTAGTGTAACACTGACAACCCTCAAGTGTAAGGTATACACTGAAGCCCCGAATAACCGGTTAAAATTGTGGACCGCACATAATTGAGGCCCGTAGGTCCTCAATACAGCGTGTATTGACATGTTTTACGTGAAATTATTACACGCATCTATACACTATCTAAGGGCTTCAATTCGACAAATTTGTATAATTTTGTAAAATATTCATGAATCTTGTAGATTTTATTCATTATCATGTTTCTCCCAAATATGCATGATTATGTTTTTTTTCATTTGTGAATAAAAATCTGCCTCACGGAAGGCTCTGGGCAGTCATTGCCCTGTACTTGCCCCGTGCTTGCCCTGTAATTGCCCAGAGTTTTTTTTCATAATATACATCGATTTTACACGTTCAAACGTAACGAACTAATGAAAAAAAGTGCATTTGTCAATAATTTGAACAAATTGAATGATCAAATCAAAACAAAACCATATATATAAAATCCAAATCATATGATTTGGATTTAGAGTGCTTTCATTCACTAAAACTTCGTCCTAGACTTGAAATAAAAAAAAAAAAAAAAAAAAAAAAAAAAAAAAAACATTTTAAGCCAAGAATGCACACCCTAAACCTTCTTTCTCCTGAAAATCTCGCTGAAAATGTAGCATAAACGTTTTTTTTTACAATTGAACCGCTGAGAAGCAGAACCGAGCGAGAGCTCGAGCTAGTAGGATAGGGGTGGGGCACCGCAACGAAGAGGAAGAGGCAAACGCCGATAGCGAAAAATTGAAATAGATTTTTTAAAACATTTACCGTGATATTTTTGAAACTAAAAGAAATTTTTTTAATGAAATTTGGGCACGAAAATTGGTTAGGCTATAGTGATGCCGTTAGTATTAAAAATATTGTTTTTTTTTTTTTACGTAACAATAATTAATTATGAAACATTTACAATTTCGTAAAAAAATGGCCTAAAAATTCAGAATTTTTTTTAAATGAATCAATCAATAACTTTTTATATAAGGAAATAGTTTCTGTTAAAATTTGATTAAATTAATCGATTATCATAACAATTACGTAAATAAATAATCAAACGCACCGCTGCACGAGGACAAAACAAGCGTGAGTGACTGACGTCGGGATAATAAAACAATCATAGTAAGATCAAATATTTATTAACAATGTTCCTACTCTGAAAATCTCATCAACACAAAATATCTTAACCGGAAATTGCGAAAGTAATGTTTCAAAATTCACAATATATTTAATGATAATTGCATATGAATTACAAAGGAAATTTCAGAAACTGGCACTTTGAGAAAACAGAAGTACGGAAAAATTGTAAGTTAAACGTAATTCACATGACCAATATTATTATTGAGCATATGAAGAATATTTCTGTTGAATACTATATATGTTCATCGAACGTGAGAAAAAAACTTGAAGATTTGAAGATGGCAACGGAGCCTGTAAGTTCAGGAATTGTGAAAGAAAAAAAATGACTTGGAGTATTTATTGGTTTATGGGTCTAAAAGTAGTAAAGAATATTTTGAAAGTTCTTTTCAAACTGTCTTGATTAAGTCAAAAAAACAAATGGACAAGTGGATGCATTTACTGACTACAATAGAATTCCAGAAAATTTTTTTATTTCAAAATCAATCACGTTTGAAAATTTGATAATGGCAACGGAGCCTACAAATTAAAAAATTTCGAAAGAAAAAAAAGATTTGGAGAATGTGATGGTTTATGTGTCTAAAAGTAGTGAAGAATATTTTGACTGTTATTTGCAAACTGTTTTCATTAAAAAAAAAAAGGTTAGAAACTATGAGAAAACAAAAAGTTCAGTTGACGAAGATCTCTATAATTTGCAATGAAAGAATGTTTAAGACAAAGTGCGAAATTAGACATGTATTGTAAATAATGAAAATCTTCTAATACAAACTGTGTCTATTAAAATGAGTGGGGATTAGAGATTATTTGATTATCATATACCTCGTAAAGCAATGCCAAGTACAGCGTACAATCAAAGTGTTCACCGTATTTTGAAGTTTTATATAATATTTGAACGAGAATTTTAGCGTAGGAACATTATTAATAAATATTTGATCTACCTATGAATGTTTTACTATACCGACTTCAGTCACTAACGATTGTTTTGTCCTCGTGCAGCGGTGCGTTTAATTATTTATTTACGTAATTGTTATGATAATCGATAAATTATTATCAAATTTCAACAGAAACTATTTCTTTATATAAAAAATTATTGATTGATTAATTAAAAAAAATTCTGAATTTTCAGGCCATTTTTCAACGAAATGGTAAATGTAACATTAATAGTTATTGTTACGTAAAAAAAACAATATTTTTAATACTGATGGCATCGCTATAGCCTAACCAATTTTTGTGCCCGAATTTCATGAAAAAATCTCTTTTAGTTTCGAAGATACCACGATAAGCGTTTTAATAAATCTATTGAAATTTTTCGCTATCGGCGTTTACCTCTTCCTCTTCGTCGCAGTGCCCCAACCCTATCCTACTAGCCCGAGCGCGCGGTTCTGCTTCCCAGCGGTTCAATTGCCCAGTCAGACGGCCAGGGGTCGACCACTGTTGGTTTCACTTTTGGCTAAAACTAACCTAAAAAAAAGTGGGAGTGTATACCTATATGTATCCACATATATAGGTATACTTTACTGACGATCCCTCCCGCCCCGTCACGCCACTTTTTTAGCCAAGAAGTTCCTATGGACTGGTCAACCCCTGCAGACGGCAATCAAGTGTCAGCTACGGGGCACCTATTGCCCCGAAGCTGCTCTTTCTCTTCCGGGAAGGTGATACTTCAAAAGTATTAAAAATTTCGAAACAACCAAACGTGTCGGGAAAATTTTTATCAAATTTTTAAAGTTGAAAATAATTTGCATTGCTTTTGAAATTTTCAAAAGTACAATCAATTAAAAGAACTAAAAACTTTTCAGATTGTCAATGGTTCTTAAAAATTCGAAAAATTTCTTAAATTTTCAAAAAAAAGTGCTAAATATTGAAGATCGTAGAAAATTTTGAAAATTTCTTAAAATTACTAAAATTGTGAAATATCTTTTGAATTTTTCTAAATCGAAAATAATCTATCGCACGATAATCGGTAGTTTCAAAATATCAATAAAAATCTATAGGATTTGAGAAAATTTTGATAAATTTTACGTACATATTGAAAAGTTCGAACAATTAGGCGAAACTACAATTTGTAAATTATTAGTGTATTTAGTAAGTGACCCATGCAAAACTTTCCAGGTGTGTAACTATACAAGGAGAGAACGAAACATCAATGTCTCCCACCGTAGACAGGAATAGCTCTTGATTCTCGAGAAAAAATCCTGCGGACTCGACTGGATTTTTAACGGCTCCTGCGTAAGCGGGTCGCTTACGCAGAAGCCGTTCTTGTTTTGCACGATGGGCATTCGAATCTACGCGAGAACCATCGAAAATTGGAGTATTCCTGCGTACGCGCTAGCACTTGCGATTGAGACAAGAATGTTTCCTGCGTAACGACGTACTAGGAGTTATTTCTCGAAATATTGACTCGTATGCACGAGACAAGACTGCTTCTGACGCGACGACGTATTAAAAGTTGCCTGGCAAAATTTTTTCGCTTGAGTACAAGAATAAATCGTACAAGTTCATGTTTTTCCTTAATAATCTTTAACGATGATTAATTATACATAAATATTGATTCTAAGTAGTGAATTTTCTTTTTATTTACATATAGTTTCTAATTTTACTAATATTTTTCAAATTGTTGAAAAAAAAAGATTTATCATTTCTTATTTACTTTTGAAATGAAAGGAATAATTTTAACAACGAAATTTCATTTTGTAGTTTCTGTTGAAAATGTTATGAAATTATTCGCCCAAGATTATTTATCCACAGGTATATTTACATTTTCAGAGCTTCAAATGGGAATACTGAAATGAGCCATTTTACAGTCAACGCATGTATCTTGAACATGATTTTTATAGTTTTTCGAACTGTTGAAGGGGTTATATGTTATTCACCCACACGTTCTCTAGAAATAACGGGCATTTTCATGATTTTTTTCTAGAAAAACAAAACCATTTTTTTTTTCCAAGCCTGTTTATGTATTCACTTCCTAAGGTATTTCATAAATTTTTTCAGAAAACAATTTTCGTAATCAAGGTCGTAGCGACCATTGTGCCAAAACACAACTTTTCTGACACCGCGTGCGGTGAGCATGATAAATAAAGAACTGTCCAACTGTAATAAAAAAAAAAACCCTCTAGTTCATATCTTTACGCTCTGCGTGAACGAAGGGTTTCGATAAATTAATATTTCTACGAAAATAGTGGCGATTTTCCTAAAATTATTGATTTTTTGACGTCTGAGATTTCGGTTTTTGAAGCAAGAACAAAAACGTTGCGCTTAAAATTAAAAATTCTTCGTTCACGCAGAGGCTATTATAATTATGAGCAAGCTTTAAAAAATCTAGACTGTTCAGATAAAAAGTTTTCAATAAACTGTGCTCGCCGCGAAAAAACATCGGATTCTGGCACAATTGCTGTAATGCACCCAATTATCAACATTTCATTCTGAACGAATTTCTTAAATACCTTGTGACTTCGATAAATAAATAGGCAACAAGTTATTATTAATATACTGTGTTGTTTTTCCAAAAAAATTGTAAAATCGCATTTTTTTTCCTCAAGAACAAGTGTATATAACCCTGTTAGATAAATTAGGGTTTTTTTAAAATTCGTTTACTTAAATGATTCCTCATAAATTTTTGCTAATTTTCTTACACTGGAAAAAAATTTATGGTATTTTTCCCATACAAGTATTGGAAGCAATTAACCTATTCCAGGGATAGTAATTTTCCTATGCTAGTGTATAGTAGCTTTATTGTACATAAATAGTATTTACTATGCTTCAGTATAGTATTTCTACCTCATTCGAGTATGGGATTTTGAAGTGTGGGAAATCGAAATAAAGCAAACATATTTTTGCCCCTTCCCCCCTCTCCTCGCTCTTCTTCCCTCGTTGTACAGTCATTAGGTACTTGAGGTATTTTTATTATTTTTCGTCCTGGGAGTCCTAATCCTAAGTAGGAATTTATTTTCCTTGAAACACGAGTCAGAGCGTTATTCCTCGTCGCAGCTGCGGCCCTCAGTTACTGGCGCTTGACTTTTGCGACTAATTGGCGGTCGCGATGCAAAAACTTCACGAGGTCTTATACAAAACATCAAAGTTTTGGTGCGACGTAAAATACCCACTCATCACGTGACTCTCGACTCGTCAATTTTTATCAACGTCTGAGAACTTATCGTGGGCAACTTCTAAATACTGTTTAAAAATTTCTTGAGTCACTTAGCAATATGTTGCAATTATCTTTGGTAACGAATTTTTTTCTCAAGAATTATGTTTCCTGCTGAAAAAAACCGGTCGAAACTCGATCGTTTTTGATCGTGTTCCTATAATATTCGAACGGTATCAAACGTTCTTGGTCGTGTACATCTCAAAAATTGATCGTTTTACCCTGGAATTTATCGTGTTTAAAGCTTAAACGTCTTAGGTCATAAAAATACGATTGATTTTCAATCGTTTTTTGCCACGTTCTATTGTGATATTTAAGAGAATAGTGGAAAGTGAACAGATTTTTTCGTTCAACCGTAAAAACACGATTTAGTTAAAATCGTTTTTCACAGATTTCATTGCGTTATTTAGAAAGCAAAATTTATTTGCACCGTTTTTTACCGTAATTCATCGTGTTGATATTTTAATCGTTAAAACACGATCCAGTCCTGAGCGTTTTCTACCGGGTTTCGACGTTTATCTAACTTGATTGTTTTAAGTTACATTAAGACAATTAGTAATTTTTTATCAAACTTTTTTTATAAAATATAAAAAGAAATAATGACGATTTATTGATTCAATTAATAACACTTTTAACAATGAGTTTTATAATCCATCATTTAAAAACATTTTCTATTATAAATGAAACAATCTATATGTACATTGTAAGTACAAAGTATATACATTGTTACTCCCCCGCGGACGAACTACCACACTTTTACCACACTTAAGTGTGGTAAAAGTGTGGTAGATTTTTTCTGATTTAAATCAACAATTGTTTCATGGAATAATGTTTTTAAGGTAAAAAAAAATACTTTACTTACGTGGAAATGTATTTGGAAGCAATAAATGTTTCCGGTCATGGTAAATAAACCTGTAAGAGTTTAATGAAAACATGGTAGCGAACAGCGTTTGCGCATGCGCTATGAGTACATTCCATTCGTGGCACGGCCGCCACGGCCACTGAAGTACCCTGTCGTGCATCTTCTAATATTAGAACTATTAGAACTATTAGAATCGTGGGGGGAAAGCCAATGATCGAGCGGAGCCGTCCCCACCCTTAGGTCAGAGGCAAATATGAATTCCCTTTCCCCCACGAATCTAATAGTTCTAATAGCTCTAATATTAGAAGATACACGATAGGGTAGTTACCGAGGGGCTTAAGGGCGCTCTTGCATATTTGAATTATGAATGTGAAATCTAATCAGAATTGAATAATAATTTAAAAATAATATAAATTTTTTGTGATAATAATTTTTCTATCTATTTTCAAGTTGAAATCTTATAAATGTCTACGTACCTTGTTTTACGAAAAAATTGATGTAACAAATAATGCTTATATCAGTTTTTTCTGCCATTCTTACACCTACCTTGAAACTTATTTTCTGAGTATGTAATTTACTTGAAGACTATAATTTTGTTGTGTTTGAAATGTACATTATGACCGTTTTGACAACCTACACAAATTTTTTAAAAAATATGTAAAACTTCACATTTATGAAATACTTAAATATAATTCCATTCATGTTTATAAATTCCCGGTGAACCAACCGTGGAGTCCACATCCACCGAAATTTTACTCCACGTGTTGTGTTGAGCAAAAATTGACGAAAAAACAGCTACACATTGAGAGCTTGTTTCCGTTGAAATCCACAATTGACCATAAAATTAACGTTTTTCACTCTGCGGTCACAGAACCATACAAATTATGCCCAACTGCGTTGACTCCAAGAAACACCAAGACACAGGCAAATGTTGAGGGAAAATTGAGCTTTTGTGGAAAGGTAAGTTTTTGATGGTTAAGGTAAATATTGCCCGATCGTGGGTATTCCCCTCCGCGCTGTGCAGCTGACTCGATTTTGTTTTCGACTCAGCTGTCATCGGCTCAGCTGTAATCAGCGGTATGATGTAGGTATTTGTTGTGTTTGGACAACAATGGAATAATATTTAAGTATTTTATAAATATGAGTTTTACATATTTTATAAAAAATTAGTATAGGTTGTCAAAACGGCCATAATGTACATTTCAAACCCAACAAATGTTTTAGACATAGGTATAATGTACTTTTGACTCGGGCCAACTATTATGCAATAAATACACTCAGCAGGTAAGTTTGATTTTTCTAGATTCCTGACTTTGCTGTGGAGATTCTGCAAGAAAGTGAAGAAAGGTCCCAACTATTAGTACATATTTGACCAACTTTTGTTCAATTCAAGGAATCGCGTTTCAAAGTCGTCAAAAGGTGGGAAAATGTTACGGATTGCGTGGACCACGCCATATGCTTAAAAATTGGCCAAATGTGCGGCAATTGTGGACCGGCCGTAAAGTTGAGTCACGTTGCCCAAAAATTGGGCATTTTTTTACTCGACTTCTTCACCCGACGTATTTGCCCGAAAAACAGGGTGGTACTGCGGTCGTAGAAACAATGATTTTTTGCTCAACTTGACTAAGCAATTTTAACTCAAATCCAACTTCATTTGGTTCACCGGGTTCACTTTTTATTATTATTCATATAATCATCCCCGTAGCGGATCCGCAACTGAATTTCCCTAGTATTCCCCCCTAGGGTTTTTATAATGTTTTTCTAAAATTCCTTATAAGATTTGTGTATTTTTTTTAATTTAGCTTTTTTTATTATGTTTTCATTAGATTTATTAAAGTCACTTTTTAAAAACATTACAAGATTTTCATAAAATGACGACATTTTTATATAATGGATTTTTCATGGTCAGCGTTTGAAAAGAGTGTGTTAGGCTGCTCGCGGATTAAGCGTAAGAATCCTCTTGATCACTTCGCTGCGCGCCCAACACACTCATTTTAAACGCCGACAAAGAGAAGTACAGTTCGTATGACGGGGCCAAAGCCTTTTCTCGCGCGACGAAAACATTCTCGAAACTCGTGGAATTACCTCGTTCTGAGAATGTTGCCGTCGCGCATGAAAAGACACTGCTAGGCCCCTTGATACAAAATATACTATTAAAATCTACTTTATAGAGATTGTGTCCTCTTATAAAGATTTTATGAAGTTAAAAACTGATGAAAACTTTATAAAACATTGCTCTTTTAATGAGCGATTTTTTAAAAGAATCAAAATTCTAAAAAAAATACCCAAATTTTATAAAGAATCTTATAAAAATCCCTATAGTCCTTCTATAGTCCTCCGAAAAAGACTATTTTTTAAAGTTTAGTTCTAGCAAAGTACTGTCATTTTAATATTGAAAAACTATTTCCATGTGTTAATAATTACCCACTTTGCAAAATTAAAGTAACAAAAATTCATATTTCCATCCCATTATTATTAATTATTCATTAAATAAATCACAGTCGAGAGTTTCACTGACAATCCTGTTTCGTCTGCTCGAATGTGCTGAAGCGCGGGAAATTCAAAAATAAAAACGTTTAGATTTTGTTGACTTATTTATATACAGGCAACATTTTGAAATAGAAATGTAAAATAAAAGTATAATATAATATGATATGATATGATATAATGTAATATAATATAATGCTATATAATATAATGTAATATAATATAATATTATATCATATGATGTAATATAATTGAATATAAGATGATAATATTATATCATATCATGTCATTTTGTATTACATTATATATTATATCATATTTTAATATATCGTACTTTTACAAATTATACTATATTATATTACTTTACATAATAGTATATTTTTCTCAATTTTATTACATTTTATTATATTATAGTATCGATGAATAATTGAAGCTTGTAGCTCATTATATCATATATCTAATAAATTTATCATAATATAATCTAATTATGACACAGTTTAAGTATATTTCAAATTTCCAGGGTATTTTTCGATTACCTCAGCAGGCCCAGCAGCTGGCTTATCACATATAATCACATAAATCACACAGTCCTCACATCGTCCCGCGGAGGACTATAGGTGGACTATAAACAGTCCTCCTACAGTCCTTCCTTTTCCGCCAGGGAATTTGGTACATCAACTTAGAAATGATTATAAAAATGATAAAAATAAAAAAATTTTATTATTATTATATTATAATTCAATTTTGATTGAATTCCACAATCGAAACTTCAAATATGCAAAAGCGCCATTAGGCTCCTCGGTAGCTCCTTCATTCGTCGTACCACGAATGGAATTTACTCATGGCGCATGCGCAAAAGCTACTCGTCGAACTTTTACATCAAGTTTATTATTTAACTTGACTAGATATATTTTCACCTAAAATTTGCACTTAAAAACAGTACTATTGGTTTAAATTATATTTTTAGAAGCATGTTAACGAAAATTTGTCTAAAATATATTGTTGTTTTCGAAAACATGTTGAACCGATTCCATAAACTCGATATGTTTTGCAAAATGTTTTTAAAGGCGACAATTGTTAAAAAAATTCACGCGAAATTAAAATTATGAAATTTTCTTTGGCATAGAAGAATACAAGAGTTAAATATTGATGAAAAAACGATTAATTACTTAAATGAAATCTACCACACTTTTACCACACTATAGCGTGGTAACTAGTCCGCCAGGGCTGTGCAGTTTCAATAAATATGATGTACACCTCGTGCAATATTTTTACAGCTACGCAACTGTTATAGGGTACGTTCGGAAATCAACTGGCCAGTACTGATAGTAAAAAGAACAATGGAAATTTCTTACTGGCAGTACTGCTAGTAGATTTCCGAACGTACCCATATTATATCCTCCCCTCCCCCCTCTCACCGAACATCGCCAATGTGTAAATACCAGAATTAATAAAAATGGAGCGAAATTCTAATTGAGAAAAAACATGATGAAAAAAGTGAGATACAAAAGTATTGAAATCAGAAATGAATTGATATGCAAGGGATGTATTTGATTGTCAAGTAATCTTGAAATGGCTACAAGGATTATTTTGAGTTTTGATAATTGACAAATTTTGAACAGACAAATAACCTGAAACGTAAACAAATCATAGCGAAAACAGGGTTTCAATTTATTCAATGATACACAATTATACTAAAATGATGAACAAAAAAAAATTTTTTTTTTTCAATTCTTACAGCTCCATATGAAATTCAGATACAGTCAACCTTTCAAAATAAAAGTTTTGTGAAAATATAATAGTCTCAGAAATGAACGGCTGAGATGAAAATCTGTACGTATCATTTAATTTGATAAGACGCGAACATAGCCGAGTTGCGATGAAAAACCGAACATCGCGATGTTCGGTTTTTCATCGCAACTTGTCTATGTTCGTTTTGTTTGTACTCAAGTATTTGCATTTATTCTATGCATTGCCGCTTTTAAAGTTTGATTTAAATTATTATCTGGGACCAAACTCATTCGTAAAATTTGTTATCAACGCATCTTCAAATAGATTCGTCGGAGACTGGTAGATTTATTCGCAAATATGACGTACGCTAAAAATTTCAAATTTCCCTCGTATAAACTTTTGTTAATTTTTAATATTGTAGATGACAATGAATGCTTGTTTAGCAACGGTGAGGAACACGACTCAAAAAGTGATTCTTCTGATATCGAAAATGGTAACTATCATAAAAAAGAATTTTTTCTTTGAAAATATAAGATAATTTCGGCGAATTCATGCAAAATTTAAATAAAATAATAAAATTTGTTGAAAGTTTATTACTTTTTATGAGATATTAAGTTCTTACTAATATTTCTTTAAAAGTATTATTGAGTTAAACTAAATGAATCGGAATTGGAGAGCCCTGCTATCCACCAAAGCTCATCTCTCGGTTTATATACCTCCGCACTTGGAGTAGGGGTCAGTAGGGGACAGGGCCCGTACACTCCTAATGGAATGAATTCATGTCAAAAAATAGTATTTGGTCCAGAATTAAGGTGTCCCTAGTGTCATTTATACTGTTGGGGCTGAGGATAAATTTATAACACTTTATTTTGTATTTAACTCATTGATTATATTATTTGTATTTCTTATTACAGTAATGGATTTGTTTCTCCTGGAGTAGCTAGTACAGTAATGACATATATATATCTTCTTCTTTACCTGAAGGACGTCAGCGCATGCGCGCGGATATACCGATTGTATCGAACAGTTTAACCAACATTTAAAATAATAATTAGGAAATCGTAGTACCATTCGCCTACATATTCCCCCCCCCCCCTAGTGTTTTGCTATACTAAACGTAACTGTATGTACACGATTCACAATAAAAAATAAAGTAAACAAACTATACAAACAAAATCAACTAATCCTATGTCTCCGAAAATCTGACTCTCTCATCTTTTTTTGAATATGTCCTCAATGGCGGTCGCACCCCATTCATATCCGTTCTTTCACTCCCCAAATCTACATTATCAGGTCCCAGATCGCCTCGGAGAGTGTACGCAGGTTTCAATGACTCAATTGATACGTTTTTAACGGTCCCTCCGACATAGATTGAATACACCCGATCCGACAAACGTTCGAGTATCTTACGAGGGGGGACCCAAAAGTAACGGGAATTAGGTGGTGGGGGGACCGCGGAGGGGGGGATCGGGTTCTCCACTGGTTCTCTTCCAAGCTGCTACTCTCCCAAGTCAGTGTGCAAAGTTCATTTGCTGTGAGTACATTCGTTCGTCCGTAAGAATTTTTCTAGTGAAACGACTTTTTCCGTTTCGGCGAAAACGTGAAATGGCTGAGTGCGGAGAGCAACGCGCGGCTGTAAAATTTTGTTTTTTGTTAGGAAAAACACCCGTGGAAACCCTTGTGATGCTGAAAACAGCTTATGGGGATAATGCTTTGAGTAAAACGCGTGTGTACGACTGGTTTTCGCGTTTCAAGAATGGAGAGATGTCAATAGAAGACCAACCTCGTTCTGGGCGCCCCTCGACTTCAAGAACGGACGAAAACATTGAAAAAATCAACACTCTTGTTCATGAAGACCGTCGCCGAACCATCGATCAACTTTGTGAGATGTCTGGATTGTCATGGAGTTCAATTCAGAGGATTTTAACTGAAGATTTGAGCATGAGGAGGATTGCAGTCAAATTTGTTCCTCGCCTTCTCTTCGACGATCAAAAGGAGCGTCGACTTCAGGCCTGTCCTGAGCTGCAAAATCAGTTGGATGAAGACCCAGATTTTTTTCTCAAGGTTATAACTGGCGATGAATCATGGTGCTATGGCTACGACCCCGAAACAAAGCAGCAATCAAGCCAATGGAAGACACCTCTCTCGCCTCGTCCAAAAAAGGCACGCCAAGTGAAGTCCAACATCAAGACATTGCTCATTTGTTTCTTCGATTGCAGAGGTATTGTGCACGCAGAATTTGTTCCTCCAGGCCAAACGGTCAACCAACACTTCTACTTGGAGGTTTTGAAAAGGTTGAGGGAGAAAATCCGGAAGAAAAGAGCGGATCTTTGGCGCACAGGAGATTGGTTCTTCCACCACGACAATGCACCTGCCCACACAGCGCTGTCCGTGAAGAAATTTTTGACCAAAAACGGCATGACACCGATTGTTCACCCCCCCTATTCACCGGACCTTGCCCCCTGTGACTTTTTTTTGTTCCCTAGACTCAAAAGGGACATGAAAGGAAAACGTTTTGGGACTGTAGAAGAGGTGAAACAAAAATCGCTGGAAGGTTTGAAAAACATTGAAAAAAATGAATTTCAGAACTGTTTTCAACACTGGAAAAAAAGATTGAACAAGTGTATTACAGTCAATGGGGGTTACTTTGAAGGTGATAAAAATTGTGTGTGAAAAAATTTGTCAATAAAAAAGTTGTAACACAATTCCCGTTACTTTTGGGTCCCCCCTCGTATATGGCCGTTCCAAAGGCCTCTTTACTGCCTTTGTCAGAACGCACACGTGCGAACAACCAGCGAACTCTTTAAAAACGAATGCCCTGTTCTTGTACTTCTACGCCACCGGTATTGGCTTAATTTCCCTCATGTACTCTTGAAATTCCTCGATAAATACCTGCGGGTCCGCCCGGAAATCATCTAGCAATAAAAACTCGCCTGGAACTCTCATAATCGTCCCGTATAAAAATTCCGCAGGAGATGCCCCCGTGTCGAGACGCACATACGTCCTCAAGCCAAGCAACACCGTCGGCAATACACGCGTTCAATTCTCTGCCCCGGTATGGCACATAATGGCCGCCTTCAAGGTTCTATGCCACCTTTCGATCATCCCATTTGCCGCTGGGTAGTAAGCGGTTGTTCTGATCCTCTGACACCCTATCATCCTCAGCAATGCGGAAAACAACTGAGATTACAAAATTAGACCCTTGGTCCATAGTAAGAAACTGAGGAGCTCCAAAACGCGACACCCATGTCTCGAAAAATGCCCGTGCGACCACCTGCGCGGACATGTCCCTGATGGGGGTAGCCTCAGTCCATCTCGAGAACCGGTCCACGAATGTTAGGAGGTACCGAAATCCTTCGCTCTCAGGAAGGGGCCCTACCACGTCGATGTGCACGTGTGAAAAACGTCCATCAGGCGCGACAAACTGCGCCGGCATCATTTTCACATGTCTGGAAACCTTAGACTGTTGACACTCCAAACATTCCCGGCACCCCTTCGCCGCATCACGGTGTAATCCTGGCCACGCATACCTCTGACGGATTATGCGGTCCGTCACTTTTCCACTCGGATGAGCAGGCCCATGGAACATATTAAATACTTCCCTTCGTAATGAACCTGGCACGAATGGTCGAATGGCCTCCCCCGTCATCTCACAATGCAACGTAGTATGTTGCGGACCCCACTGAATCCGCTTCAATGTAAGCGAATATTCAGCTGAGTCCCGGATACGCCGCAGCTCTTCATCCTTCTCTTGTTCCTCTGCCAGAACCTGGAGATTGAACTCCACCGGAAGCCGAATCGTCTCAATGCGGGATAATGCATCTGCAACCGAATTTTCCGTGCCCGGAATGTGCTCAATCCGTGTTGTGAATTGTGCCACATATGACAACTGCCGGACCTGACGAGGGGACGCCTTATCGGCACGTTGCATAAACGCATAGATGAGCGGTTTATGATCAGTTGCGATTAAAAATTCACGACCTTCTAACAAATGTCGGAAATATTTCGTTGCTTCATACACCGCTGTTAATTCGCGGTCATATGTGCTGTACTTCTGCTGAGCCTTGTTAAATTTTTTCGAGAAAAAACCTAATAGTCTCCAACAACCACCCTGAAATTATTCCAGCGCTGCTCCCATACCAATGTCCGAGGCATCGGTCACTAAACGCGTCTGTGCGGATTCTGAGGGGTGTGCCAGCGTTATTGCCCTTGCAATGCTCTCTTTGCACTCAATGAATGCGCCCTCAGTCCTGTCATCCCACAGAATTGGCGTCTTATCATTCTTTTTCACACCTCCTATTAATGCGTTCAATGGAGCCTGCGTTTCTGCCGCATGTGGAATGGCACTCCTGTAAAAGTTCACAACCCCTAAAAATCTTCTTAATTCACCAACATTCGAAGGTCTGGGGTAATTCTGGATCACTTCCATCCTCTCAGGTAAGGGTCTGCACCCATCTTTGTCAATCAAATGGCCTAGGAATTGTATTTCAGCTGAGTTGAAAATGCACTTGTCAGCGTTTATTCGCAAATGAAATCTTTGCAACCTCTCGAGTACAATCGCGACGTGACTCTCATGCTCTTCTGATGATGCCGACGCTATGAGAATATCGTCCAAGTATGCGAAAACAAAATCTAAATCTCCTAGGGCCCTATCAATATAACGCTCAAATGTCTGCCCACCGTTCATCAAACCAAAAGGCATGGCCTTATATTCAAACAATCCAAACGGGGTCGTCATCGCTGTCTTCTGAATGTCCTCCTTCGAAACCGGAATCTGATTGTATGCAGCTTTCAGGTCCAATACTGAAAAACGCGCCTTGCTATGAAGGCCCGCTGTGAAATCATGCAGGTGGGGAACTGGATATCTGTCTGGAACAGTCTTTGCATTCAAACCCCTGTAATCACCGCATATCCGCCAGCTACCATCCTTCTTGACCCTCATATGAATTGGACTTGCCCATGGGCTGTCCGACGGCCTGCAAATCCCTGCCTCCACTAGACGCCTAAACTCTTTCTTGGCCACCGCCAACTTCTGAGGTTCGCCTGGGATGTTCGGCCACGGAAGCACCGTCCGTCGTTATGTGGCGAAAAACCCCACGTTCCTCCAGTGAAGATTGCTGCTCCAGGCCTGTTACACGTGGAAATTTTGCCAAAACTCGAGCAAACCTACTGGTTGGATTCACCGCACTGGCCAGGATTACAGGCCTGTCTGCGGTCTCGCCGAAAGTTCGAACCGATGTTGTGGTATCCGCCAAGCATTTCCGTCCCAAATCTACCAGGATGTCACATTGGGCAAGCAAATCCGCACCTATTATCGGGTATGGTAACGCCGCCACGCAAAAATTCCAACTAATCAGTCTCCTCAGAACTATATTCAACTCCATGTGTGTCTCACCAAATGTATCTATTCGAGAATCTTTCGCTGCAAAAAGTTTAAAATCGGATGGTTCTCTATTGGAACCTTTCGAAATTCGAATCAATGATATCTCCGCACCCGTATCGATCAAAAACTTCAAGCCAGAATTCTTATCAACGACATGGAGACGCTTTCTGTATTGCACGCCCGATCCGCGCATCTCCAAGACAGATGGGCCATTTAGTTTCCCGAATTCAATCGACTCGAATTCTCTTCCATTTTCCCTTTTCTGAGCAATTCTCTCATGGTACATGGCCCAAAACAACGATCCGCCTTCACTCCATACTTGCGGTGTAACCTGCAAACATATGGGGTCTCTCCATCTGTCGACCTGTCGTTCGACTTGTCCCGGCCCTGATTCAAACGCTGACCTGACATTGACCTTGACCTCGATCGGGATCGCGAATTACTTCGACCTATCTCACGCCTTAACTCTCGGATCTGATCTGCCAACGATTGCAAATTAAGCTCCCTGGACTGCGGTCCAGGCCTTTCTCTCGACACTGCAAACACGTGGCCATCGCTGGAAACCCGCCGGATCTCGTGAATTTGGTCCGCAATTTGCACAATGTTCTCATCATCCAGCCCACTAGCTGGTGCCAGGGCGACCTGCATCTCCTTCGGCAACTGTCTTAGCCACATCGTCCAAACAACACTATTGTCCACCCTATTTCCAGCCAAGGCGCTCATTCTCTGTAAGATTTCTGATGGTCTTGCCCCGGCAAAATTCTTCCCGCCAAACAATTTATTCAATTTTTGTTCAGGCGTGTCTGAGAAATTCCTAATGAGGGCTTCTTCAGTACGACTATACCTCCCTGTCTGTGGTAACGTTCTCAATGTGCCATCAATTGAACACAATGCTTCGCTCCTCAGGTTCCTCAACAGTACAGCATATCTTTGTGAATCGTCTGTCACCCCAAATGCCTCAAATTGCATCTCAAGTGTGAGGAACCATGAATCCGGGTTATCCGTCCAAAAAGGCTGAACACTGATATGGCCTATTCTAGGAGTATAGGAGTATATTTTCCAATTGGAAATTCTAATTGGAAATTCCAATTGGAAATTTATACATATATATACAATATACAGTATATATACTCTATAGGTATAGTATTACGAGCAGGCTTGGTTCCGCTCGTTTTCTTTTCCGGCGATTTTAAGTTTTTCGTTGTTGATTTTGTAACGGACTCAAGTATCGACGAATTTGATAAAAATTGAATTTAATTTTTCTAAAAATACAAAAGTCTTCAGTTATGAGTGACTCCGAAGGAGACGAGTTCCCTGGTAAGTGATTTTCACTTTCGATTAAAAAAAAAATTAACTTAATTCTAAAATATATTAATGGAAATTGAAATTTAAAAAGACATTTTTTGGAGGACAATTCAATGATTTTTTTTTATTATTGTAACAATGAACTTCGATGGAAATTAAAATCTAGACTTATAATAGTCTGCAACTTACATATTTTTTTGAATTTTAATTGCAAATGACAAAAAAGTTGCAAGAAAAAAAAATGGAAATCGTTGATTTATATGAAAAAATTTTCTGCAATCCTGACATAATTGATCCTTTCATAATTTAGATTCGAAAAAAGTGAAACTGGCATTCATTCGAGTCCACAAAACTGGCCAAAAAGTTCAAATAGCCATAAACAACATTCTGGAATTCAAACATGGGCATAAACAGCTACCACAAAATTTGTCGGATTATGATGCGAAGACACCATACTATGCCAAAATAAATGAGGACAAGAATGATTCAAAATCGCAAATTCTTTGCCTGGGATGTGAGTTCATTGCAAATACTACTAAATTGATTCAGAAATACATTTTTAATTTATTTTAATTGATTTTATTTATTATTCTCGAAAAATCCAAATTCTTTCAACACCAAAGTTTGAAAAGTTTTAACTTTCTATATTTAAACATTGGACTATTCCAAGTTTCAAAAGTTCATATTTTAAATACTCAAAATGTTGTTCATAAAATTGAAAAAAAAAAAATTCAAATTTGGTAATTGAAAAATGTAAGACCCGAAAAATTATACATTAAAAAGTTCCATTTTTAAGATGTAGGAGTTTAAAAATTCAAAACTACACCACATATTACGGATATTAAAACATCCATGTGTGGAGAAGTCAAGGTGACTTGGAACCTACTGTATAGCGAGAAAGACAAATAGAAAGGGAACCGGTCGAGAGGAAGGAGGACGAAAAGAGAACGTCTTCCGAGTCACCTTAATGAATTTAAGAATTGTGAAATTTTTGGATTAAAAAATTTTGAATCTTAGGAAATCACAACTTGGAAAATTTAAACTTTTCAATACAAAAAAAGGAAAATTTGGAATTTCGAACATTCGTATTATAATTTAATAATATTAAAAACTCCACAAGTTTCAACTTTTTTTACTTATTTCAATTTAAAATGCAAATTCTAAAAAATTGCAAACACAAATGGATTTTAAAATTGAAATCAAAATATATTATTAAGTGCCAAGACAAATGGATGTTCAAATAAAAATGTAACTGAACTTACAAATTGATTCCTAAATGAGAATCTAAATGGATTTTCAAATGCTAATTCATACGAAACTCTAAGCGGATTTCTTAATAAAAATCCAAATTTTTTTTTTAATGGAAATCCAAATGAATTTCTCAATCGAAATCGAAATAGATTTCCGAATGAATTACCAAGTGCAAATCTGAATGGATTTCTAAATAGAAATCCAAATAGATTTCTCAGTTAAAATAGCAATGAATTTCCAAGTGGAGATACAACTGGATTTTAAAATTAAAATCAAAATAGATTTTTAAGAGCCAACACAAATGGACTTGCAAATCCAAATCCAAATGGATTACCAAAGGAAAATCCAGATGGGTTTCCAAGTACAAATTTAAATGGGCTCCCAAGTAAAAATGTGAATATATGCCCAAATGAGAATTCAATGCTCATAAAATATATATCCAATTACATTGTTCGGAAGAAAGTCGAACATCAAATCTATACGGATTCTAAATTTTTGAGAAATGAATATGGAATTTCATGAGATAGATATATTCGGATTTCTGTTCGTAAAATATTTCTGTGTATCCGGCTCTATTGCCCCTGTGAAATTCCGACTCTAAAAAAGTTCAATAATGAAATTTTAAATGGATTGCCATTTTTTTTCAAACCCGCTAAATTTCGAATCGGAAATCCAGTTGAAAATTCCAGTCGGAATTTTTATCTAGAATTTTCAACTGGAATTTCCAATTAGAATTTCAAATTGGAAATTAATCGGAAAATCGAATTGGATTTTTTCGATAGGGTTTTAAACAACGTTTGAAGCAAGTAAATAAAATTTTTATGAATGAAAATGTGTTTTCTTAAAAACTTTCGTAAAAGTTTTTTCCTTTTTGTAAATTTTTCTTAGAACGTTTGAAGATTTTCGAAAAATTGCTTCGATATGACTCCAAAACTGTAGCATTATTTTTCCAAATCTTTATACAGGGTGCGCCATTTCTTATGTCGGTATTGTAACATTGAATAACTTAAACATTTGACAACCGATTTACTTGACTTCACTTGTTTTGGAAACGTCAATTCAGTACAATTTCAACCATGTATCGCTTCACACCAAAAGAACGCGCTGAAATAGTTACTTTGTACATTGAAAATAGTCGTTCAGTTGTGTTAACTCAACGAGCATATCGTCGAAAATATCTTGGCAAACAGGCACCATCTGACAACACTATTCGTCGTTTGGTGTCGAATTTTTGTGACCACGGGACAGTGAAAGATCGCGAACAACCCGTTCATCAACGACCAAGACGTTCAAATGAACTGATTGAAGCTGTCAGAGAGAGCGTTGCCCAAAACCCAAAAGTTTCATATCGTCACCGCGCTCAGCATCTCGGCATCAGTGGAACCACTCTACGGCGCATTTTGAAAGATGATTTGCATTTGTTTCCGTACAAAATGCAATTAACACAAAGAATATTGCCTACAGATCATCCACGTCGCTTGGAATATGGACAAACAATCGCTCGAATAGTTGATACTGAACCTGATTTTTGGAAGCGAATTTTAATGACCGACGAGGCACATTTCAAACTTTCTGGAGGCGTTAATAAGCAAAATTGCCGCATTTGGGGAACGCAGAATCCACACGAGATCCATGAAACGCCATTGCATGACCAAAAAGTTACTGTTTGGGCCGGCGTTTGCGCCAAAACCATCATTGGTCCTTATTTTTTCAAAGAGAACCAAACGATCGATGGAAACCGATATCGGTGGATGTTGGCTCACTATGTCTGCCCACAAATGCGTGAAAAAGGTCTTGAAGATTACTGGTTTCAACAAGATGGTGCGACCTGCCACACTGCGAATCAAACAATCCAGTTTCTGCAACGAAAATTCCCTGGACGTCTGATGTCAAAAAGAGGCGACATTGAATGGCCACCCAGATCTCCAGATTTGACCCCTCCAGACTTCTTTTTGTGGGGTTATTTGAAAAGTAAAGTGTACGCCAGCAAGCCGCAGACCATTGAAGAGCTTAAGGAAAATATTCGTGCCGAAATCATTGCTATACCACCCGAGATGCTCGAAAAGGTAATGGAAAACGCCGCAAAAAGGGCATATTTTGCTGTGAACAATAAGGGCGGCCACTTGATTGATGTTGTGTTCAAAAACTAGTCTAAATAAATTGTAAAGGACCAAACTAAATAAAAATACCTCATTTACAGAAATCGGTTGTTTTTTTTTCAAGTTATTCAATGTTTACATGCCGACATAAGAAATGGCGCACCCTGTAGTTCTTTATTTTAAAACGAAACACTACATATTCGATGTTTTCAAAACCTGAAAATAAGGTTTTGCAAATTTAAATTTTGAATTCAAACAATTCTGAAATTACAATGTCAATGCTTAAGAATACGAGAATCAGTTGAAATTTTTATTCGAAAATCAAAACAAGTTTTGAAAAATACTAAGAAACAAGTCACGTGGGCACTAATTTCAGAAAAACTATTAATAAGTTGGCAGTTACGAAATTTTATTGCTTGAGATCAAGAAATAGATATTCAGCATAAACAATAAGATTTCTAATCGAAAAATTCTGAATATGCTTTGAAATTCAACAGAATTAACACTATACTCAAAAGAAGTATAATCCTTTCAAAACGATTTTCGGAAAAATGACAAGTTTTACATGTGCATGGGCAATAGGAAAAAGTTCGATTGTTCTTTGAAATATATTTATATCTAAACTCGGGATCCCGTAGCAATATTATAAATCATACATTTGAATGCAACTCTTTTATTTTATAACATTTGACTCGATCAAATATTTTAGATTCTTCAAAATGACAATACATCATCTCTGACGAAAAAAACAGATTTGCATCAAATAATAAAACAAATAGCTATAATAGTATATTTCGTATCAAGGGTCTGCGAGCGTCTTTTCATGCACGACGGCAACTTTCTCGGAACGAGGGAATGCCGAGGGCCGTAGGCCCAAGATAATTCCACGAGTTTCGAGAATGTTTTCGTCGCGCATGAAAAGGCTCTGGCCCCGTGATACGAACTGTATTTTTCTTGGTTAGCGTTTGAAATGAGTGTGTGGGCGCGCAGCGGAGTGAAAAGGAGATTCTCACGCTTAATCCGCGAGCAGCCTGACGCACTCTTTTCAAACGCTGATCATGAAAAAGTTTTTTACAAACTCGCATGAAAACAATTCGCGTAATTTTGCTCAAACCTAAATAATTTTAGAATTTAAAAAAATATCTAACTCAAAAACTTTTTAATTATGAGTAAGAGAACTGGCTTTAACAATAGTTCATAAATTGGAGAAACCGTGGAAAATAAAAAACTCGAGCCTGAAATTTTTGAATGGAAATATTCATCAGTTTCAAATTTTCTTCGGAAACGTTATGAAATTTCAACATCAGAGATGTGAAATTGAATAAGTTAAAATGAATAATTCGATCCCATTTTTCCAGAATTTCTCGGAAATCTCACCGATCTTGCAAAAATCTCCGAAGCGTGAAAAAGGTAAAAAAATTCACGTGACGAACTTAGACTTACCTTTGTAAAAATCGAGCTCGCCGGTGGTGAAGCTTATGAGTACACCCAGGGGTAGCAGGAACATGGATCGAAAAAGTTTGAATTTTATTCTCGTCATGGCGGGCGAAAACGTGTCCGAAAATTTTGGATAGTGCTATTTATTTTGAATTTTTCACACACCTGTACCGTTCGCGAGCCATATGTAAGCACGACAACTCTCGTTTCCAAAAGAGCTTGCGCGGGCGCCTAATCAATATCGCCACCCAGCCCACTGACGCCTTCGTTGAAAAAAGTGTGCGGAAATAAGTGAATTTCAAAACCATTTTTTTTTAGAACTTATACCTTATGGGCCAATAAAGAAGACAAAAGCTGTAAATAGCACTGTATAACAAAAATAACTTTGTTCTTACTCATTTGAATAAAATCTGTCAAAAACGATAGATTTCGGCAGGTTTGATTTTTTCGCGAATTTGACGAATCTAATGAAATCCACAAGAAAAAACATGAATAATAGTCCTTCAAAAAAAATGTTTGTCATTTTTTATGCAAAAAAAGACCAATATTTCGTGAATTGAGACAGATGAAAGGAAAAATTTTTTATTCTTTATTAATAGCTTGAAAACAAGAGTTTATTCAAGAAAAAAAAAAAAAAAAAAAAAAAAAAACCCTTTGAAGTAGCTATTATCTATTATTTTAGGAAGGTTTCGTTAGCCTGAGAATTTGACGGTCACACAGTGTGATTTACCATTTGAAAAAACCTCCCTTATTGCAAACTCATTCAAATAAAAACCTAATTTTCCACCTGAATGAATTTATCCATTTTATGACTTCAGGTTATTGTGTATCATTTCTATTACTGACTATCAAGTTCGATAAAAACATTACTACAATTCTGATACTAGTAAAAAGAATTTCATTTTCACTCTATACTCTCGCTATTTAAACAGTTTTTGCTCTTAGCTTAGCCACTCATATATTATGATTATGTACGTTTACTAGAGCTATCTCTTGAATACACTCCAAAAAACAATCATACTACAAGGCAACGTTCAAAAAATTTTAACCATTATTATTAACATAGGTATATCACAGTTGTGTATGAAGCTTGAGCTACACGGAAAAAAAATGTTTCACTCATACCATTCAATGAAAAAATTTGATTTGATATACATGTGGTTACTATAATATTCCATTGGACAAATGAAATGTTTTTTTCCGTCCACAAAATTTCAATACAAGGCGAAATATAAAGACACCTCATCTTTCAATCGTTAAATTAAACTTTATTTTATGTCTCATATAATTATGTATTGATTTACATATACATATTTTTTCATTTATTTATAAAAACAACCTAGATACTGAATAAAAAAAGGAATGACAAAACCTATGGCTTAGACGAATCTAACGCACTCCGATTTACATTTTTACAAGACAATTATTTTCTAACGTTCTCTTTTCTTTCGAAAATATTAAACACCTTCCGAGAAAAAAAAAACGCCATATCTTTCGTTTTTCAATCATATAAGGGAAATTGCAGCGAAACATTTTTTAACATAGACGATCAAATTCAGCAACTCTTTCTATTTTTAAGGCAAGCCGAAACACAAACTAACCTCAATTCGTAATTCTATACCTGAAAATTCGTTTTGCTTTTATTTACATTCACACAGATATTAAACTTGAAAAACGAATTCTGTTGAGGATTCTAAATTTTCAATTCAGACTAACGTCTTAAATGAAAAGAAGTACACTGGAAATTCACTTATTTTCGGTATGCATTTATTTTCGGATGCCTTTCTCAGTTATTTTCGGGTCTGCCGCTGCCCCTCCGCCCCCACTCTCTCACACTGTGCGATTCCCACTTTGACGCGGGAACGGCATTAATTCGAATTCAACATCAATGAATACATATTTTGTTTTCGAAGCTTTTGCTTGATTAATCAAAAAGCTGTCTAGAAATTATAATGATGGTTTTTATAGTAAAAATAAAAATAATAATAACTCGACGTCATAATTTGTATTGAATTGGCGATACTTTTAATGACATTAATACATAACAATAAATATACATTAATAAATATCTGTGTAATTTAGCACATTCGTAACTTTTTCAGTAAATATAAACATTTTTTTGTTTCGAAAATAAATATAATATGAATAAATAAATGTATAACGATGATGACGATGTCAAAAACTGCATTTTTTTTCAGTACACATATGACAATTTCATCAGAACACAACGTATATATGTACGACATATTTTTTTTAATTTTTTCACGTCACGGCACTTATCGATACCGTCAATAGTATCAATATATATCGCGGTCCAGATCGATCTCGAAGTAGTAGAGAGGGAGTTCAACCCAACCTAATCCGAAAATAAGTGAGGTTGTTTACTTTCTGGCACCCGAAAATAACTAAGATTCCAGTGTATGGAGCTTAAGCTTCATACTTTATTTCTGTGGCTTCCAGCCATAACCGAGAAAGGCACATATGCCATAACGTTCAAAATTTTATCAGAATATCATGTAAACCGAGCCTTATGGCACAAGTGACTTTCTCAACTATGGCGGGCAGCCACAGGTTTAAGTTTATCTTCAAGGAAAAGTCCTTAACTCCAAGTTCAAATTTTTAGATTCGAACTTAAATTCTAAATTTACATTTTAAAACTTTTGTTTGAAACTCGAGTCACAATATATTTTATCTGTCGAGTGTTGTAAGGGCAATAGAAGTTAATATAAAGTTTTTTCCCTTTTTAAATAACTTGAAATAGTACAAATGAATTCCTTGTGTGATCGCACGGAGCCACAAATAAGTCATCCTTCTATATAAAAATCTTCAATATTTCGGCTTAAATGAAGCCCTCTTCAGAATCTACATATAAACAAATTCTTAATATAAACCATAAATTTACAAGACACAAAAACCGAAATTGTTAACAAGTGATCATAACTTACAATAATGCTGAAGGAATTTCCGGAGAATATAAAAATGAAGGAAAACCCTTTCATTTCTGTGTGGTAAAACACTAGTCAAAGTATATAAATCCTCGAAAACGTCATATCCAATCATATCTCTGTCTTTAAAACTTATTTTCAATCCAAGCCGATATATGTTAATATGTAAAAAGGCGGCAAAGTAAGGAGACGACAAGTACGTCATCGTCCTAAGAAATTCAGAAGAGGACTAAATCCAATCGTGAGCGGCAGTCACATAAAATCACCGATTTTGAAATCACTACTTCGAAACAAACCTACAAATACAACGAATTATCAAATCTCAAAACATCCCAAAATATTCATCATAGATAGCGTTCAGGTTCTTAGTATCATCCTGCCTGTTAATAGTCTCATCAGTCTTTATAATAATAATCATTTCTGAAACACATCTTTTAAAATAATTATCCTCTTTATCTAGAATCTTAACATCCTTCCAATCAAAATCGTGTCCCATACTGATTCTATTATCTGTAATAACGGAATGATTGCAATTAGCTCTAATATTATTTTCATGTACCTTTACCCTGGTTTTTTAATTTCTCTCTCATTTTGGTCAATATAACATGAAATAAAATCCCTACAGTCAATCTTATAAACAACCCCTTGTTGATTCCAATTCTGTAGTCTATCTTTATCATTTCTAATAATATCTCGATTGAATTTATTATCAATATTATTAATGATTTGAATGTCATGTTTACCTAAAATTCTCTTCAATTGAAAATTCAAACCCTCGACATAGGGTTAACACAAAAAATCAGGCTTACTAAGATTATCTCTCCTTTCTGAATCAATCTTCTTATTGTGAAAAGAATGTATGCGTTTCATAATATGTTTTTTAAAGAAATTCTCAGGATAGCCATTAAACCTCAAAATATCTTCAATCCTAATAAAATTCGTTCCCTGATATTTCTTATCTGCCAATTTCAAAATTTTATCTACTAAATTATAAATTAGGCTAATCTTTTGATGTATAGGGTGTTTCGAAAAGAAATTAATATACCTATCAGAGGAGCTAGGTTTGGTGTACCAATTAAATTCCAAAATACCACTACTTCTAATAATCTGTAGCTTCAAAAAATTAATAGTACCTCCACATTATAATTCAAAAGTAAATTTCAGCCTTGGGTGATATGAATTGAATTTAGAAACAATCATATAGGAATGTAATCAATCGAAAAAATACCCAAAATGTCATCCACAACTTTCACAAATAATGGGAAATCTACACCCAAATCACCCAAACATTATGTTTGAAACATGTCTATAATTAATGTCTTTAATTTATAAGTATCCGTGTCCCTAAGTAAATCCTCCATTTTTTATAAATAATCCTCATGATTCATGACAACAATTGCACCACCCTTATCAGCTTTTGTTATAAATAAATTAGAATATCTCTTAAAAAACTTCTTAGTCAAGTTAGTTAGTCAAAATAGTATTAAAGAATTTTATATAAAAGGATGACTTATTTTTGGCTCCGTGCGACCGCACAAGGAGTTCATTTACACATATTTCGGAGCAAGCTTATCTTCGATTTAAAATAGTATATTTCGTATCAAGGAGCAGAAACGAGCGTTTTTACGAGTGCGGAGTTTTTCGAGCGAGCGTAGCGACTGAGCAAATCGCACGAGTAAAAATGCGAATAAATGCTCCGTGACACTAACGATACTTTTCGCGCTCGCATTTCGAAAATCATTTATTCTTTTGTTTACTTGCTGAACTTTGAAAATATGAGTTTGAAGACGTGACGATATCGCTGTTTCAAGCGGCCGAGAAAAAAAAGTGCCACCTGAGATAGAGAAACATCGCAAGGATTCCCTATCACTTTGTCTCTCACAACAACGAAAAATCACTCTTTTGACTTTCACCGCTAGCTCCAAGGTCGAGCGGCCTAGAATTTGTTTTTCACGCCCCAGCAGTAAACACGAGAATAAATGATTTTCGACATGCGAGGATGAAAAAATATTTCTTTTTCGTTTTGAAAATTCTGAGTTACCGAAGTTAAAATTAAAAGGACTTATCTCCGAATATTAATGATTCAGGATTTCCTTGAACTACAAACTTTTCTTCTATTATTTACGAATTCAAGATCTTCGTTTGAGCTTTTGTTTTTCTTCTAACTTGAAGCTTAAACTGTATAACAGCTTCAACTTTCAAAATTATAAAATTTTCAAGTTCAACTTCAAAATTAAAGTTTTTCTCATGTTTGAAAATAATTAACATTTTTCAATGTTTTCGTCCAGACTCTGTAGAATTTTTGAAGTTTTCTTTTTCTCAGTTTTCTAATCGCTTAATAACATATGACACTTTTTCAAGAGTTGTAAAATATAATGTAATCTTCAAGTTCCTAAATCCATTAACTTGGAAAAATCGTTTGGTGAAAATTTGATTCTTGATAATTCATTAATAATCTACGAATTTTCAGGTTCAGAATTCAAGGGTTCCACATCATCTTAACATGAACGCACCTATAGTATTTTTCGTATCAAGGGGCATACTCGTGTTTAAACCCGTGCTATTTGTTCACTCGTTCGCAAAACCTTGTACTCAGAAAAACACTCGCTTCTGCCCTTTAATACGAACAGTACTTTTTTTATCGAGAACATTAAACAAGCGTTTTTGTTGTTTACGTGTACAAATCCAAGGCCGCCTTGCCGTCTCTAAAAATTGACATAAAAATAGTGATCTCGCACCCTAAGACCGTTGTTTAACCACACGCAAAAAACTGTTGTGCTGAACCAGCCAATGGCAAATGAGCAGCTACCAGATTTATGCTACTCTAGTTAGTAAGTGTGTTGAAGTAGCTAGTGAGTGTGCTATATTAGCAGTTATACTTGAAGCTGCAACTAAAAAATATGTGCTGCAGTTACAGAAAAAAATCGTTGTACGTATATTAACCTATATTTTTGTGCTGCAGCGTCACATATTTGCGTTGCAGCATCAGTTGATGTTGCTGATTCAGCACATTTACTGCAGCAAATTTTCCGTTGACTCATTCAGCACATCTAAGTGTTGCTAATCCATAACATATATAAGCTACAGTAGCATAAATCTGGCAGCACAAGTGCCATTGGGTGATTCAGCACAACCAGTTTTTTGCGTGCACGATTCTGTGCTTTTTCATATTCGTTAATACAAAACATACGATTTTTCAACGTCTTCCAAAACATCATTCGAAAACGCGGTTGAAGGGTTTTTATACGTAAACATAAACGCGCGTTTTAATGTTTGAGATACGAAAATAAGATTATTCATGTACTTCTGGCATAGAAAACTTGTTTTTCGTCCAGCTCAAAATCTTCAAGCTCGTTTTCTATGCCATCAGTACATAATAGTACATTGTGTATTCAGGGGCGAAAACAGCCGATTTCCAACTCGTGTGAGATTTGCCGCCTGAGCGAAACGAAGGCGGCAAACCTAACACGAGTTCGAATCGGCTGTTTGAGTTCCGTGATACACACGATAATTAAGCACGCCGATGCAATAAGGGCCTCTCCGCTCGAAACCGGGTTAAAGTATTGTCCATTCTCCCGACCAAAGCAAAAAAATTTTTTTTCGAAAAAACATAAAACAAAAAATACCATCATATTCCGCTTGATAATCGCATCTTTTTCTTAATAAAAGTTTTTTTTCTGATAATTTGTTTATCCGCTATTAAATAAATAAAAGGTTTTTTCATATCTTCGAAAATCAATGCCGTTCAGAACTAACATCGCCGAAACTCGACTAATATTCAATCGATTTTGATGAAATTTTTTTTGGCTGCATTCTATGAAGCTATACTCGCCACCAAAAGCAAGAAATATCCGGAAAAACTTTAAATTATTAATAATAATAATTTATTTATCAGTTGCGGTTTGAAATAATTCAATTTTTTTTCGACATGTGAGGAAGTTTTTCCCTATGGAAGTTAGAAAAAACTTCCAGCGGAGAAATTGGTCAGGACGATTCAAGAAAGTTTTTAAAAAGAATATTATGTTGATTGGATCAACACTTCATGAGAAATCGATGTTTTATTGAAAGCGTGGAACGCACTTCGACGCGCGCGCTTAACATTGTCGCTCGCGCGCTCGTCGTTCTCGGGCTTGTTTATGAAGGAATTCATTGTTTTGCATGAAATTTAAAAAAAGTTATTGGAAAATTAGTTTTCAACATTTCACATGCAATTAGAAATATTTTTTATCAGTTAAAAAACCGCTGAAACATACCTTTTCTCGCTTCTAATCCTAGTCGTAATATTACTTCTGACACTGCGAAATTCGAAAGGCATCGCAAATTATGCAATATAATTTAAAATTAATGTTTTTTATGCCAATAGGTAGAGAAAAAACAGAATGTTTGTATCTGAAGAATTATTTACTGCGAACTAACATGTTTCGTAAGTACATCGATTTATATTCTATATTAATATTCGTTGGGAAAATAAAAATTAGCTTTGTGTTAAATATTACGATTATTCAGGTAAATCAAGCTTCAACATCCTTTTTTTATTTATTTTATTTTTACTTTGTTTGTGAATATTAAATAATGTGTCTTATTTACATGAAATTTAAATTTTTTCTACATTCCACTTGTGAAATATACTGAAAAAGCGATATTCATTTATTTTATTTTATGAATAAGTTAATGCATATGTGTTCGAGAATCATAGTCAACGAATCGTGAAACTTGTTGTTTACATGTTCACGTTCAGGAAAATTTTGTGTATCCGAATCAAGTTCAGTTTTTTTAGTTTTCTGACAAAAATTATTATTTGTTTATCGTGTAACAATGGCGAATCAGTCGAAATTATCTGAAAATACCGGGAGAAAAAGAAAACCAGATGAGACATCATGGATTGAGAATCAAACAGAAAAAAGACAGAAATGAGTTATTTTCTTCATGAAATTTTTTTTTAGCCGTAACTGAAAAATCCCAAAAATTCATCGAAGAATTCGAGAAAAATTATGCGTAAAAAAACGTAAGAAAATAAAAAAAAAAAATAGGAAATAAACTTTCTCAACATAAAATGCAAAAACAAAAATGCGAAAGTAAAAATGAAACAGTTTTTATCAAAAACTTTAATACGTAGTTAGATGTATATAGTTTGTATTGAAAATCGAAGCGTTATCTGGGATCGATTACCGGAATATTTCTCACATTGGAAATTGTGACTTTGCAGCGAATGTGAAAATATAGAATATAAATCGATGTACTTACGAAACATGTTAGTTCGCAGTAAATAATTCTTCAGATACAAACATTCTGTTTTTTCTCTACCTATTGGCATAAAAAACATTAATTTTAAATTATATTGCATAATTTGCGATGCCTTTCGAATTTCGCAGTGTCAGAAGTAATATTACGACTAGGATTAGAAGCGAGAAAAGGTATGTTTCAGCGGTTTTTTAACTGATAAAAAATATTTCTAATTGCATGTGAAATGTTGAAAACTAATTTTCCAATAACTTTTTTTAAATTTCATGCAAAACAATGAATTCCTTCATAAACAAGCCCGAGAACGACGAGCGCGCGAGCGACAATGTTAAGCGCGCGCGTCGAAGTGCGTTCCACGCTTTCAATAAAACATCGATTTCTCATGAAGTGTTGATCCAATCAACATAATATTCTTTTTAAAAACTTTCTTGAATCGTCCTGACCAATTTCTCCGCTGGAAGTTTTTTCTAACTTCCATAGGGAAAAACTTCCTCACATGTCGAAAAAAAATTGAATTATTTCAAACCGCAACTGATAAATAAATTATTATTATTAATAATTTAAAGTTTTTCCGGATATTTCTTGCTTTTGGTGGCGAGTATAGCTTCATAGAATGCAGCCAAAAAAAATTTCATCAAAATCGATTGAATATTAGTCGAGTTTCGGCGATGTTAGTTCTGAACGGCATTGATTTTCGAAGATATGAAAAAACCTTTTATTTATTTAATAGCGGATAAACAAATTATCAGAAAAAAAACTTTTATTAAGGAAAAGATGCGATTATCAAGCGGAATATGATGGTATTTTTTGTCTTAGGTTTTTTCGAAAAAAAGTTTTTTTGCTTTGGTTGGGAGAATGGACAACACTTTTACCAGGTTTCGAGCGGAGAGGCCCTTATTGCATCGGCGTGCTCAATTTTCACCTCGAAAACATTGAAAATGAGCATATACCCGTCAGGCCTCGGAACTTTGAATCTCGAGGGCCTGCCCCCACCATTGTCCACCATCATTCTTTCTCACTCTCTTAGAGCTGAAAGAGTGAGAGAGAGTGATGGTGGGGGCTGCCCCTCGAGATTCAAAGTTCCGAGGCCTGATACCTGTTTCGAGCGTGGAAAATGAAGTATTGACCGCCTGCGTATCGACCTTTAATACGTTATAAACAAAATTTATGGTATTTTTCCCATACCGGTATTGGAAGCAAGTAACCCATTCCAGGGATAGTAATTTTTCTATACCTGTGTATAGTAGCTTTACTGTGCATTAATAGTATTCACCATACTTCAGTATAGTATTTCTACCTCATATTCGAGTATGAGATTTTGAAGTGTGGGAAATTGAAATAAAGCAAACATATTTTTGCCCCCACCCCCCCTCTCCTCGCTCTTCTTCCCTCGTTGTGCAGTCTTAAGTAACTTGGGGTATTTTTATTATTTTTCGTCCTGGGAGTCATTCCAAATAGGAATTTTTTTGCCTTGAAACACGAGTCAGAGCGTTATTCCTCGTCGCAGCCGCGGCCCCCAGTTACTGGCGCTTGACTTTTACGACTAATTGGCGGTCTCAATGCAGCAACTCCACGAGGTCCTTTATAAAACATGAGATTTTTTGGTGCGACTTAAAACACCCACGTATCACGTGACTTTCAACTCGTCAATTTCTACGAACGTCTGAGAACTTATCGTGGGCTTACAGTAAATAGTAGGCATTTAAATATGAAATGATGCTAAATTCCTTTTTTCCCATAAATATTGCACTTATAGCATTTTTTAATAGTACGAAGGAATAAAATTTCGTATTACCTACAGAGAGCTAAGAACGAAAATCCGAAATTTGACCCTCGTCCTGCCATTCCAGTTTTTTATGGAAATTTGACCCGAAAGTTTTTTTCCGTATAGTAAAATTTATATAATTATTTTTACTATACAAGACATTAAAAAAATGCATGAGCAAAATATAGTAAATAAGCAATGGTCGTAGAAAAGTGTCGAATGAAGTATAGAAAAATGCAGATTTGTGTAAAATTACTATGCTTGGCATGGGAAAAGTTGCCAGCCTTTTTACCATATAGTTAAAAAAAATAATGAATAATTTTTTGTGCTTGGGTAAGATATTTTGAGCACAGCGAGAAGGTGAAAATAATATTGTTCCATAGTAAAATTATTTTATTTATCTTTCACATACCAGACGTAGAAAGAATTCATGAAAAGAGTGGTAAAAGTCCTATGGTCGAGGAAAAATTCTGTTGCAGTGTAGTAAATTTCGAGGTATAGTGTAGTAAACTACACTACGTCATGGGAAATTTACAAACTTTTTTTACAGTGTACTTCATTTTCCACGCTCAAAACAGGTTTGGTTATGCTCACTTTCAATGTTTGAGAGGCAAAAAATATCGTACGTAGCTATTTGAAACGTGTGTTTACATTCTAGATTAATATAAACAGCGCAAGAAATCTCATTACTCGCGAGATTTTTGGGAAAATTTTTTCCTCATTTTGCCTATTTTTTTCTACATACAGAGAAAATGAGGAACTTTTGGAAGGAATTTTACTTCAAGTGCAAGCGTGTAATTCAAGTAATTCACTTTCGTCAAAGCTGACATTATGTTGAATGTCATGGTAAATTTTTGGAAGATTTTGGAGTATTGAGATAAGAATTTGGAGTTTTTTCAAGTGGTTTCTCAATTTTTCAATAAAATTATAATGCAATGAAAATTTTAAAAAACTTGAGTAACTTATCATGTTTGAATATGACGACTACAACTTTGGTGATCATACCTAAAGTACGTTGAAGAGTCACCTATAGTAAGCGGTTAGATTCTTCACATGGTCGTTCTTTTATCTTGGTTGTGCGCGTCCATGCCCGACTGTGCCATTTTGCCTGTGCTGTCAGTGGCTGTGTGTTTCAAGTGTTTTTCTGTTTCTCCCTGCGATATTTGTTTACATAAACGATACTTAATATGTAACACTTCTGCATGAGTTATAATTTTTAATCTTTATTGAACATCGTTGTATGCATCCTCAATACTGTGGAGTACTATACAGTACATAATGCGAAGATGTAATTTATGCAAAAATATATATTTATAAATTTTAAATACATTGATGATTCAGGAAGATTTTGGCGTTTTTCGTAACGAATTTGAGTATCCCAACCTTGCCAAAAAACACCACTACACTCTGAGGGTAAGGATCCTCAAAGTAACTTTTGGCATTTTATTGTCCTTTCTTTATGACTACTATAGTATTGCGTTAGCTCTTGACAAATATATTTTTTGAACAACACGCAAAATGGTTTAGATATTACACAAAGAGCTCTTTGCTGTTACGGAACATAAGAAAATGAAATGACATAAAAATTACTTTTTATATCATGATCAAAATACGTGTTTTACTACAAACATAATATTTTGTGAAATGGAAAAAGCGCAATTATAATGAAACGCAAAGTATTAGTTGTCACTTCCAAACTAGCTTCATACATAGACTTTGGTAGCCACAACCAAAACTTTGGTCGGTCCGTATTTTACTATATACTTTGGTAACGACAGCCAAAGGTTTGGTTTTTTCCACTAAAGATTTCTTTCCGTGTAGAAACTGTTCATCATATAATTTATTCGAAACAATATTGCCAGTAGAAAGGAAGAATATTGTACATACAAAAATTTTTGAATTTACTGAAATTTTCGAGTTCAGGAAATTTTGTACTTCGACATCAGGCTTGAATTATTTTCAAATTCAGAAGTGTATCTTTGCCTTGCTGCCAACTTCTAAAAATTTGTACTTCTGTTTTGTTTTTGACGGATTTTGAATCAATTTATTTGTCGTAAGCTAATTATCTAAGAAAAGTTCTAAATGCCAAGTTTTCAAAATTCGGGAATCTATTTTCAAAATCTTGTTTGTTGAATTTCAAGGTAAAGTTAATTATTTTTACTTGCGTTTGCGTCTACCATAAATTCTGACTTTGGATTACTATGGAATTCAAGTCGAGAAACCACTCGAAAAATAAAATCCCACGCCAAGATGAAAATTGCGATTGAACCATAAACTTCTGAAACATGCGTAATTTTTTCGGAAGTTCGGGAATCGAAGTAGACATAGATCGTATTTGGCGATATGAGTAGGGGAGCATGGGGCATAACAGGGTAATTTTTATATTTTAATTTTTTTCGCATATAAAAAATGTGAATAATGTGCAATTTCCTTTTCAGGAATCTAAAGTAACTCGTATTGTAAGAAAAAAAAAACTATCATAGTTCAAAAATCATGTGAGTGAATTATGTATTTCGGCGAATTAGGAAAAAATAGTATATTTCGTATCAAGGGGCCTATGAGCGTCTTTTCATGCACGACGGCAACATTCTCGGAACGAGGGAATGCCGAGGGCAGTAGGCTCGAGGTAATTCCCTCGTTCCGAGAAAGTTTTCGTTCTGCGTGAAAAGACTCTGGCCCCGTGATACGAACTCTACTTTTCTTGGTCAGCGTTTGAAATTAGTGCGTAAATCCCCTTTTCAATACGCTGCGTGCCCACGCACTAATTTCAAACGCCGACCAAGAAAAGTACAGTTCGTATCACGGGGCCAGAGTCTTTTCACGCGCAACGAAAACATTCTCGGAACGAGGGAATTACCTCGAGCCTACTGCCCTCGGCATTCCCTCGTTCCGAGAATGTTGCCGTCGTGCATGAAAAGACGCTCATAGGCCCCTTGATACGAAATATACTATTTTTTCCTAATTCGCCGAAATACATAATTCACTCACATGATTTTTGAACTTCGATAGTTTTTTTTATTACAATACGAGTTACTTTAGATTCCTGAAAAGGAAATTGCACAGTATTCACATTTTTTATATGCGAAAAAAATTAAAATATAAAAATTACCCCGTTATGCCCCGAGCATGGGGCATAATGGGGTACCTGGTTCTCTTTTTTAAAACATTAATTTTCATTGTTAATAACTGCATGAGAGGTACTTGTTATTCATAAGTAACATAGTCAATTGTTGTGGAACGTATTTTCATTATTTACCAATGTAAAAAAATGACGTTTCATAAAAAATTTCTAGAAAAAAACTTTTAAGCATTTTTGGATCTCTTTCGACTCTGTTTTCGAGTTTGAGTCTTTAGATTTGTGATAAGTAGCCGAAAAAATAAATATATTGACTATTCAAAACAGATAAATAAAGAACAGCTTTCATCGTCAATTGCATTTGGAGTTTGCTTACTGCGGTAGATAGTACCCCGTAATGCCCCTCCCGTTTTGCCCCCGGGAACATTTTTTTTATTTTCATTCGCCAAAAATTAACTAACACATGGCATGAAAAACGCAAGTATGCAACGTAAACCTGAAACAACATATTATAACTTGGATCTAACCTGAAAACATTGATAAATATTACTAACTTGCACTTGAAAAACTTTTGAAATTGTAATTCGGCCGTAAAACACAGCACACATGTCGTAAAAAATATGCCGATGCAACTATTATGCCGGATTTACTTGCAAAATGTCGGATATGATGTACAACCATGTACATGTGAATTTGGACCGATGACACAACATTGTAGATGAAATATGAATTTCAACCCGTTATGCCCCTTACCCCGTTATGCCACATGCTCCCCTATGTACGTCATTGGGGATACTTTAACGTCTCACAATTTTGCACTAAAAGCATGGAAACCACCTCCAAAAGCATCAAAATTATGCGATAAATTCATACCTTTGAATTAAAACAACTGTCATTGCTGTGAAAACATGAGCATTCTGCTTCAAAAGTAAAAAATAAACATTGAAAATGTTAAATTGGGCTTCACTCTCATGCTGCGAATTCTCGAACCTCATGCTTTAAATTCACGTATATCACGCTAATGAAGTAAGAAAATCTGTAATCAAGTCTAGAAATTTCTTTCTTAATGGGACAAAGAGGCTGCTGAAGTGCGAGAAAGACGCACAGAACGGAAAGCGAATAAGTGGAAGGAGGAGGCGGAGAAACGGCCTCTGTGACCCCTTAAGTTGCATGAATTACAGACTTTAAGGTCTAAAATGCCATATTTCGAAGGCATTACAATCAATTACAATCATCAACTCAATGCACGAGTTTTCTGGTCCCTAGCAAACGTGCATTGATCAATAAACGATACACGGACGATGAAAGATAACGATTACGAGGTTTGAGCTCTTAAAAAGGCGAGAAAAGCATTTCCAAGTCCAGAATTAATTATTTTATGATATAAAAAGAAGCTAAAATTTTTTTGAAAAGTGCAATTCCGATTAAGTCAATTTGGTAGAAATGCAAAATGTCAAAATTCGCCAGTACAGTGAACTTCCATTTCACGCTTCTAGTCAACGTATCTAAAAGTCAACTTAAGTGAAAGTCAACTTAAGTGAAGGTCAACTTAAGTAAAAGTTCACTGTAACAACTTACGGACAAATGCTCGAATGCCTCGAATAATGACATTACGACAGAATCAGAATTTCGCATTTTAAAAAAAAGGTATGCAACTTTTCATGTACCTAGCTTTTGCTAATATAAAAAAAATTATTCTTGGCTCGGCAATTCTTTCCCCACCTTTTTAAAATCTCAAACTTTACGAACTCTGTGATCGTGAGCGTTGATCGTTCGTTTATCGTTCATCGATCGATTTCAAACGACGAACTATCAACGCACATTTGCTAGAGGTGTATTTATATCATGAGTTAGAATTTATATTTATATCATGCTTTAGAAACACAGTACGAGACTCTTGCCATCAAGCACAAGAATTTTATAGTCTTTGATCCTGTATGTTATATTTCAAAAGCATATAAACCCATTAGCGCCCAAACGGACGTTTTTTCGACCAACTTTTGAGCGATGAAAAAAACGATGTAGAAAGTTTAGAAAAAAATCCAGCCAAGGATTTTCTAAGCCGAAATTTAATCTTCTCTCGAAATCTGACCTTGTTTTTATGATACTATGTAAGCCTTCTTTGTTATTAACAACTTAACGAAAAAAAAAACGTGAAATTTTCGAGTTCGATTACTTTTGAAACCAACGAAACATATGAAAATCGAATTCTGAGAACCGCGAAACCTGAATTTCTCACGTCCATGGACATTGAGCTCAAAGATTCTTGCGCTGTTTTTAAACATTATGTAAATGGCGCTGCCTGAAAATATTTATTGCGATTTTCAATTTATCCGATTTCCACATTTTACCATAATATTGTGAAAAGTTCATGGTATAACTTCCAAATGGCCGCCTAAAGTACATGCGATCAAGGGAAGAGAATCCTAGCCTCGGCGACGGTTCGAACCTGGAAGTCGCGTGTTACATGTGCGATCTCTTGACCTCCACGTGGTGGCGGCTGGGTCACGCTAAGAAAGAGCTCTCGCTTGACACCGATACTGTTAAAGGGACGCGTCCCCAGAGCCATGCCTAATCAATGCATGGACTCACACCCAGATCGGTGTCAGAATAATGAATCTAGCTGGTTTTCGTCTAACTCATCGGGGTGCGTCCCGGGTGTTGGTATACACATTTACCTTCGCCCATGAGGATAGACCCAGTTACGCGACTACCGGTAGGTGGGCGCGATGGCGATCGTACCGGAGCGCCTTTCTGCCGGTACGACACTCTCACAATACTGGGGCCGCTACGTAGGGTGATATACCCAATGGGCCAGGCGCGCCCTACGTAGCTCACTTGAATGTGACGGTTTGTTGCCCATTGGACAATTCAGAGCTTCTCTCTATAACTTCCAAATGTGTTTTCATGTATTTTCGGAATCACTGAACACAAATTTGAAATTTTTACTAAAAATTTTATTTGTGTCAACAAATTGTTTATTTTTCATGTTTTTTTCCAAACGACTGCAGATTCGTGAATTACGGGAAAAAATACGCAGGGAAAAATGATTCATTAATTTTTCCATTATGACACTACAACAATATGGATATGTATAGTGATCGCGAATATAACAATGTTTTTGCAAAATTCAATTGTTTAGACAATTGATTTAAACAAACTATGTCCGAATTTCATGATTTATTTACAACAAAGGCAGATTTGTTATGTACGGGAAGAAATACGCCAGAGAAAATGTTATATTGATTTTTTTATTATATTAAGACAACGGCATAAAATATAAAAAAAATTTCTTCGCTAATGGCGGAACATAAGGATTTCGTTATTTATATCAGAGTTGGATATGGTTTTTTCAGTTTTTTCGGTTTCTGATGATCAATTCAACATTGTATTTGGAAAATAAATTCTTTGTTCAAACAATTGTTTTTGATAAAATCATATTTGAAATTGACAGTTTTTTCAAAAAGTTCTCTTTGTGATTAGCGGGAAAACAATGTCGTGATGTGTTTGTAGGTAGTAAACTTTATGCCGTATTGAATATAATTTTTAGCCAATACAAAGTATTGTCGTTGTCCGAATCTTGCCACGAAGAGTTAAACGTAATTTGAGGGCCTACTTTTTCATTTATTTTTTTTTTTTTTTCTAGTATTCTCCTGATATTTTATAAATTCATTTATTTGGTTTATCATAATCTCTTGATTTTTATAACTACATGTATATTCATATTATCTATATACACTTGATATAATTTGTGCTTTTTTTGTATGCAAGACGTGCGAAAATATACTTGGCATGTTTTACACATTTTCTGTGTTCTTGCACCGCATTTCTTGAAATTTTTGCAATTTCGTTCACTATTACCTACTGAAATCTTATGTTTTCTGTTCTTGAGTAGGTAATAACTAGCCAGTTCCAAAGCAACTTCCTTCATTCTAAGTTTCTCATCACTTTGCACCAAGTTATAAAGAACAGTTGCAATAGTGATAGACGAATGTATAAATCCACAAAAGATTGCCCATGTCCATTTTTTTTTCAAATATGATTTTATCAAAACAATTGTTTGAAAAAATAATTTATTTTGCAAATACAATGTTAGATTGATCATCAGAAACCGAAAAAACTGAAATAACCATATCTAACTCTGCTATAAATAACGAAATACTTATATTCCGCCCTTAGCGAAGAAATTTTTTTTATAAATATTTTATGTCGTTGTCTTAATATAATAAAAAAATCAATATAATATTTTCTTTGGCGTATTTCTTCCCGTACATCACAAATCTGCCTTTGTTGAAAAAAAAATCATGAAATTCGGACATACACTCGTTCGCTGGATGTACGAGCAACTCGAGACCGAGAACTGCCGCATCAACGAACACGTGAGGGGACTCCCACTTTCGAACATCTCATTGCGTGTGTTCGTCTGTCGATGAGCGGACAGCAGTTGCGAGACGCGCGAGAGCAAGCGGGAGAAGTAGGGAGAAGGTTCCCACCCGACGACCGCAGGTCATGAGTGGGAGTAAGGGGTACTCGTTGATTCGGTCGCCACGTTCTCGCTCATCCAGCATGCTCGTTGATTCAGCGCTCATACATCCAACGAACCAAAAACAATTTGTTAAAACAAATAAAATTTTTAGTAAAAATTTCAAATTCGTGTACAGTGATCCCGAAAATACATGAAAACACATTTGGAAGTTATACCATGAACTTTTCACAATATTATGGTAAAATGTGGAAATCGGATAAATTGAAAATCGCAATAAATATTTTCAGGCAGCGCCATTTACATAATGTTTAAAAACAGCGCAAGAATCTTTGAGCTCAATGTCCATGGACGTGAGAAATTCAGGTTTCGCGGTTCTCAGAATTCGATTTTCATATGTTTCGTTGGTTTCGAAAGTAATCGAACTCGAAAATTTCACGTTTTTTTTTTCGTTAAGTTGTTAATAACAATGAAGGCTTACATAGTATCATAAAAACAAGGTCAGATTTCGAGAGAAGATTAAATTTCGGCTTAGAAAATCCTTGGCTGGATTTTTTTCTAAACTTTCTACATCGTTTTTTTTATCGCTCAAAAGTTGATCGAAAAAACGTCCATTTGGGCACTAATGGGTTAATCTCACAAAGTTGATGCTGGTAAAAGATTAAATACTTCTTATTTCAGAAAATTAATACCTCTGTGGCATGGCTTGAATCTGTGCTACAAAAGCATGGAAACTTCGACTTAATGTCCAATTATCATGCTTTAATTCCTGTTCCTGATGTGTTAATCTAATGCTTTTATAGCATAAAATTTTCACATATAATAAGCGAGCGACCAAAATCTCGTGCTATCAAAGAATAAGCCTGTAGACTTATCTCTATAAATTCATATAACCAAATTCATAAAAACAAAGACTTGAACTCCGAAAGCAAGAAAACCTTGTATCCAACGCATAACATGTAAGAACCTCATGCTTAAGACGCAGCAGTCCCTCAAAGTATTGCTTTGATTTCATTGTATTATGTGGTTAATTATTGCTCCAAAAGCATAATGTTTTTGAGGCATGTATGTTTAAAACTATGCATTGTAATTTACACCTTTGTAGACTACTTTAGACTCATGCTCTACAAGCATGGAATAACTTCATCTAAAGTTTGGGACACAAAAACGTGATGCCTATGCGGCTGTGCACTCACAAAATGTTTTCACACAATTCGTACTTTTGAGACGTGGATGAAACTTTTAATACAACAGCAAGTATTTACTCTTTGTAAGTCATTCTATTTATAGCCCCAGCGACGTTAAGTGATCATTTGTCTTCAAAAATATTCGATAATCATTTGCTCTTTCAAGCGGAGATTTGTCATTTTGTGTGAAAAACAAACAAACAAACAAAACCGGCAAATATAAAATAGTATATTGCATATCAAGGGGGAGAACAGTATCTTTTCATGACGAGGGAAACATTTTCAAAACGAGTTATAAGCCGAGCGCCGAAGGCACGAGGTGTTCTACGAGTTTCGAAAATGTTGTCAAAGCCGTGAAAACACTCTCCCTTGATATGCACTGTACTTTTTTTTCGTAGCCACACAAAATGAGAAGCGTGTTTGGCTGCGTAGCGGATTGAGCGTATGTTCCCCTTTTCGAGTCGGTGGAATAATTGGTGACCTCGTACCCTAATACCGTTTATTAGCCACGGGTTTTTTCAATGCCTTTCACCGCTTGAAAAGGGGACTCTTACGCTCAATCCACGAGCAGCAAAACACACTAATTTCATGTGGCTATCATAAAAACATCATTATTTAATGAAACGCAGTGATAGAAAAAAGTGCTTACATTATGCTTTTGTTTTTTCGGTGAAAGGTTGTAATTTACCTTGAAACTATTTATTCTTTTCATAACGCCGTGAAACAATTTAAATACTTGTTTCTGAAATTTGTTACGAATTCATGATCAAACCTTTTTAATTTTTGACACTCAAACTACCAAAAGTATGAAATTAAAACATGAGGATCAAAAGTGAAACACATACAAGCAAAAGCATAAGAATGAGTTCATTTTTTAAGCAGAGACCGCCGAAATCGAAACCGAAACCAATTCGACTAAATCGAGACCGAAACTGTAACGAAACCATTATTGAGATTTTTTACAAAACCGAAACCGAAAAAACACTTATCGGTTTTCAGATATTTTTTGTTTCGGTTCCATAGCAGTTTTTGTATGATCATTATGTCGTTTTTAAACTTTTTCGAATTAATAGACTTTCGATATAAAAAAGGGTAAATGGGGGAAAATGGAACATCTCGAGACTCCCGAGTTACTCCGGGTTTCAAATGATATCTCTGCCAAAAAAAAAAAAAAAAAAAAATTAATAAAATTTTTATGTTTCAACGGATAAAATATATATATACATACAATTATTAGGAATGCATTGCTTAGTGTTTAAGGAAGAATTTTTAGAATGTATCAGCAATTTTTGGGAAAGAATAAATAAATTATGTATACAATTTGGTGCCATGACAACGAAAACATTAAATATTTGAATTCACTAACAAAATTTTGTTTAAAAACTGATGAAAATCCGAATCTTGTTTCGTGAAAACCTAAATCAACTGATTATATTTCTTACAAAGAAACTTGAATCGTTGTTTCCTCATCTAGGAACCAAAACTGTAAAAATTTTTTTTTCAAGAACGAAACCGTAACCGAAACTTATGTAGATTTGTTGTGAGAAACCGAAACAGAAATAAAAAACGTTATTTTTTTTTCAAAACCGAAATCAAAACCGAAAACGTTATTTTTTTTTCTCAAAACCGATACCGAAACCGTTATTTTTTTTTCTCAAATCCGAAACCGAAACCAAAACCGAAAATGTCATTTTTTTTTCTCTCGAAACCGAAACCGAAACGAAACCGTTATATATAACGGTCTCGTTCCCTGTTTGTAAGCCACATTTGCAAATCAATGAAGTACTGCAAATTTCCAGGTAAACGTAAAAAAGTACAAAGTATAGAATTGAAAAACATCTATACATCGAATTTGTACCTAAAAATTATTGGATCGCAGATTCCGAAATTGCATTATGTAAAACGTCTTCCATATCTATCGATTATATCCTTTTTTCTATCATCCAATCAATTTCATATTTTCTGATAAATAATATTCAACGATTACTTTTTTTTCTGCCATTTAATTAATCCCTAACACAGTAATAAATTTTTTTTCATTTGTATCATAAATCTGCTGAAGTTCTAACATTCAGTTTTATCGTTTAATAGTACACTTCGCATCTAGGGAAAAAATAAATTTCTCGCGAAGGTGCGAAAGGGAAGACCCAATAAATTTAAACAAGAATAGTATATTGCTCCGAGGTACACACAATACTTTTTGCCTCGACAAAAAGCGAAATGAGCGTATCCAAAACTGTTTCAACATGGCAAATGAAATATTGAAGGTCGACCGATGACTGGAGAAAATGACACTCGGCAGGGGTGGGGGGGGGGGGTCCTTTCGAACCCACTGGGCTACCTAGGAGCCTGCCTTTCACCTCGCCGTGTCTCGCCGATTATCATTTGTCGACAGCTTGCGTGTCGACCTAGAATACTTCATTTGTCACTGTCGAAACGTGTTTGAAAACGCTCCTTTCTAGTGTTTGAGAGGCAAAAAGTTATTTTAAAAAACAATAATCAAAACCATAAATACTATAAGTGAGTACCATAAAAGAATACAAAAAGATATAAAAATTAACTGTTTCAATCAGAAAATCTGAGTAGTCGAAAGTGGTTAAAATTATTGAGATTTGCAACCGCATTTTTAATTACTTAGATCTAACATTTTTGCCGTTTGAAAAATGCATGTATTATGAAAAAAAGTAGGAAGATTTCAGCAACAATTTAGAAATCAAATACATATATATATTTTCACATATCTTAACATGAACACTTAAAAACTGTGGCCTTAAACAGTGAAATTGAGTGCTAAAATAAATTATGATGATGATAAAAATCATTAAGTATCGAAAGAACTATATTAAAATGAAAACTCGAATACATAAGACCTAAATGTTGTAAAACCTTACAATTTAGGAAGTCAATTGAAAACTCATCACATATCTATGATTATAACGATGTCACTCAATAAGAGTGTAAGTAGGAATGTATAATTTCGACCATTTGAAAATGCCAAAGTCAAAAATTCGCAAAGTTAGTCATTCTAAGGCAAGAACTTGATAATTGAAATAAGTTATATTGGCCAAGTCTTCCAGTCTAAAAAATGAGCAAATTAAAAAAAAAAAAGCAGATCTACCTTTGACAGTTGGAGTTTAAATGTTATATGCGCTTAAGACATAACTAGTATGCGCGTAAGACGTACGCTCAAACTCCGTGGATTCAGACACTGGCGAAACCAATGACTCTCGTGGATTCAGACAGATTCTGGCCCGAGAGGAGCCCCCACTCCTCATGCTTTTTTTTCAGGAACGAGCGTGATTTTTCATTTCTCGACGAATGACGTCGCATGCTAGTTCAATGATGTTCTCGGTTGTACATACAGTCAAATCAGTAATACGCCGCAGTAAATTACAGCAAATAGTTAAAATTTTAAATTGCATTCATATATCAACGTTACGCGAATGTTGTACTTAGTACAGTAGTGATTAAAAAGTGATTCAGTGCAATTAAGCAAAATGGAAGAAAGTGACGGGGACACCTCAAATTCCAGCCATTCCAATCCATTGTTGCCAAAGACTGTTCGACAAGAAATACAACAGGAAAACGATGGTACATGCATGTTTGTAAACACATTTATTTTCCCAAAAAATGTATTATTATATATGTAATGAGTGTTGTAGTAGAAAATTTTTTAGGGCGTTATTCTAAACTGAAAAAAAGTAATTGAATACCGAATTTTTTTACAAAAAAAAAAAAAAAAATATACATTACGAATAAAAACTTTTCTAAAAATAAATGAAATTCTGAGCTTCATTTATGAGAACTGATCAGTCGTGGTGAATAAATTCCGAAAATCATTGATTTGTATATTTAAATTTTCTGAAAATGAATAATTAAATGTGTATAATTTAATGACGTAATTTCTCATGATCGAAAATAATTTTCTTTTATTTATGATACAAAAAAGAATTGTATGACCAGAAAAAAATTTTAAATATGAATTGAAAATTAAATTTTTCAACAATTTACTGATGTAAGGAAAATCAAAATTAAGAAAAGTGTGTGTTATTAAATCCATGACATGATGAAATTCTGTATAAATAGCAGTGTTTTATTTCAACTAATTAATCACAATCATGTGAAACAATGTATAATATTTCTCATTTTTTTTTAACGTTTTTGCACGTTTGTAAAAACCTGTTCTTCCCAAAAATATAATTATATGTAAAAAAATAAAACGTATTAAAAAAAAAAAAAAAAAAAAAAAAAAATACGTCCCGCGAAACCTTCTTTTACAAATAAATGAAATTGTGAGCTTTTGAGAAATTGGAAAAAAAGTGAGAAATTAATTGATCGTGAAAAATGAACTTCGAAAATTGTTAAATTGTAGATTCGAATTTACTAATTAATGATTATATATTTATAATTGTATAATTTGATTTTTCATAAACTTGAGTACTTAGATTTACGCAAAAATATTTTAATTCTAAATATCATAAAATTGAAATATGTATTCAATTTTCGAAAAATATTATGATGTGAAACTAAAACAAAATGAAAATTGTAAATAATTGTATTAATCAATAATTTAAAAAAATACAACGTTCAAAGAAAATATTTATTAACAATTACATGAAAAAATGAAGGAAATTCCTCATTTTATTCAAACAATTTGTATAATAAAATTGATGTTAAAGAGTAGAATTCTAAATAAATAGGCAGTATACGATTCGAGCTCATGAATTGCACTGATAAAAACCAATGGATAGTACATATTTCTCATTTGATTTTTAATCACATTGTCTATGAAAATCAATTTTTTTAAATCTTATCACAATATAAAGACAAAAATAACTCACAGATAACAAATGAAAAAACGAACATCTTCCGACTCAGCTTTTGGAAGTAAAATATTTTTTAAAGTAACATATTTTTATATATTATTTGAGGAATTATGGACGTGATTTAGAATTTCTGAAATCGTTTTTTAATGCGTTATTGTATGTCATAAAATTGAAAGTAAGTTATTTCATTTGATATGTACAAGTTATAAATGAGAAGTTTCATATGAAAACTTTAATGTGAATTAAATATAAGATAATTAGAAATCAATGTAAAATAATCCTATAAACGTACAATTTGATGTAAATAAGTGAATTTAAAAGATAAAAAAAAATTATTTAATTGCGCCTCATGAATTAGGAAAGAAAAAATTGATCTGATCGTGAGCAAGTGTCAATTTATTCTATATCATTAACCATTTTTGCTAATAACATTTTTCTATGAAGAAGTTTGTAAGAAAATATTAAAAAAAGGTTGAAAAATTGTCGATGGAGATAATTCAGTAAAAAAAATTCTTAGCAATGTAAAATTCAAAAAGCTTTCAATTACTATGTATGTATTTCTTTTTTTTTTTTTTTTTTAGCAAGCGATGAAAATTTCCACTTGAAGCATCCAAGGATTTCGATAAAAAACAAAAAAGTAATCATTGGTCTTTATGAAAAAGGAAAGACAGTAAAGGATATTGCCCAAAAATTTGGTTTGAACCGTTCCTCTGTTTACTATATCATGAAAGAAAAAAACAAGTACGTTGCCTCAAAAAATGATAAAAAAGAATCCTCGCAAACAAGAGTAAGTGGAGAAAAACAGCCGTTGGTTGAAAAATGTTTGGTAGAATGGATGAAACAAAAACGCAGTTTAGACATTGCAATTTCTGGACCACTGATTAAAGAGAAGGCGATTGAATTTTATAATGAAATTTCAAAGAATGCGAGAACCGAAGAAAACTTGGAAAATGTTGAGATGAAACCTTTCAAGGCAAGTGAAGGTTGGCTCAACAGATTTAAAAAAAGGCACGGAATTCGTCAACTCAGTTTCAAAGGAGAGAAATCTTCAGCCAACACTGACGCAGCCGAAGAGTTCCCTGAAATATTTAAAAAAATGATCGAAGACGAAGGGTATGACTTGGACAATGTGTACAGCGGAGATGAGTCGGGTTTCAATGGCAAAACCTTGCCAAAAAAGACTTTGGCTCTGGGAGAAGAAAAAGAAGCGGCAGGATTTAAGGACTGCAAAGAGAGGGTCACGATTATGACGTGTGCGAACGCAACAGGGACCTACAAGATTCCCTTGCTGGTCATTGGGAAATCCCAAAAACCCCGATGCTTCAAAGGGGTTGACAAGCTGCCTGTCTTTTATAGAGGACAGAAGAGTTCGTTTATGACTAGTACGATTAAAATATATAAAAATTATTTAATTATGAAAAATTATACTATTCTAATCAGTTTTCAATTGGATTTCATTTTAGTTATTTTCTGATCATATTCTAATCATTTTAAGTATGATTAACTTTCCTAATGATTTTATATAATTTATTTCAAATAAATTGTACTACTGACAATGAATTATAAAAGCAAGTTGTTACATTTCTCACTAAATCTGTATACAAATAAATATCTGACAGGTTATTAGTAATTCGAAAATGCTCTTGAAACAGTTATTGATTTGACAATTTATATAATGTCCAGGTGCAATTTTTCTTGACTGGTATAAAAATATTTTCATACCGTCTGTATTGGAGAGAAAGTTGAAGGAGAACGAAAAATTTCTACTGCTGCTTGACAATGCTCCTTGTCATCCATCGGTTAAAGAGTTACATGCAGTTCACCCCAACTTCAGAATTGCTTATTTACCACCCAATGTGACCGCATTAATTCAACCGATGGATCAAGGGGTGATTGAATGTATTAAGAAAAATTATCGAAAAATTTTTTTACGAAGATTGTTGATGGAAGACTCTCAAGGAAGCGGAGGAATTCCAGTTTTTATCAAGAACTGGAATTTACTTGACACTGTATCTACGGCAGCTTCGGCTTGGTACTGCGTGTCACAAAACACACTTTCCAAAGCTTGGAAACAGATTCTTGGAGATAGTGCAATGAATATTACCGCAGATCCTGTGTCAAGCGAGTTTTTGTCGTTGGCTCAAAAAATCAATGACAATTACTCATACTCAACTGATGAAGTTGGAAATTGGCTTGCAGAGGATCAGAATCTACAAACTTGTCACAATCTTTCAGAATCACAAATCGTGCAAAAATTTGCATTGCCTGTAAGCATTGAGGTAAATTTAAAAATTTAAGTATATATAATATTTATATATATAGTAATAAAAATTAAGAAAATTTGAGGTAATTTTATGAATATAAAGCAAATTTTAAAGATATTTTTCTTATTCCGGTGTTTTACATTCAGAATTCAAAGGTAAATTTTTGTCCATGAATTAAACTCATTAATTTTTATTTACAGGTCTCAGATCAGGACGATGACTACACGGATGAAGTTGGGCAGAGTAATTTTTCATTCGAAAATACAGAACAGCCGAAGATGACCACAAAAGACGCATACAAGTCATTGGTATCTTTCAGAAAATGGTTCGAGACTAGTGATTTGTGTAACCCTGAAGAGCTTTTTAATTTGTGCAGTCTCGAAAGGAAACTCGAAGACTCTCATCTTTCCTTACAGAACAATGAAGTTTAATAAACTCAAATTAGTTAAAAATAAATAACGGAAGGTGTTAAATAGTGCAATTATATTTTTCATTGAACTCAAATCCCCACTTGAAAGGCTGGAAATAAATGGAATGTGTTTGAATAATGAGAAAAAATTTCAGGGCCAAGGAAGTATCGGTTTCGATAAAAATGTAAACATTCACAACAATCCAAATTTTATTAAACATTTATGTCTTATGAACCCAACACCATAAAAAATTCATATATGTACAAAAACTTTGCTTAATCATGCATCCCACTAAGCTGTAAAAAAATCTATTCTTTGAGTAGTGTATCATTGTTTTACTTCGTCTAATTGCAATGGTCGCGTTTGGCTTCAGATCTCAGATTTCTGGAAAAAATTTGTTAACGATGATTGACGAGTGTACTATTTTTTTGACAAGAAAGAAATATCCATTATTGAAAATAATCTCGAAAAATTTTTTGAACCCGTTTTTTATTACGTTTAAAAAATTGTTGAACGCAATATCAGATAATTTGTTAAACCAGGGAAAACATAAAAATCGATAAAAAAATAATTAATATTCCGACGGATATGAAACATGCAAAAAAATAATAAAAAATCATGTAGAAGATTCAAATAGGGAACAAAGTAGCTCCAGCTTCATAATCCAAAAAAACAATAGTTTCCGCCATTTCCCCACCAGTGGCGGCGACATCACTAGTCTGGATAGTTAGCTTCACTAGGGCTATGCTACTCAGGGAGCCCAAAAAAGTTTAGGTTTTATTTGTTTTCGAGGACCCCTAACCATAAGTCAAACCAGGGCCCCCAAAATCTTATCTCCGCCACTGTTCCCTACCAACGAGTGTCGCCAATAAGTGGGGGCTGTAGGGGACTGCCAGTGTCTGAATCCACGGGAGAATCGGTGTTTGAATCGAAGGAGTGTCTGAAACCGCGGGTGTTTGAATCCGCGGAGTTTGAGTGTAACTTTAAATTGGGGTGTTCGTATATTTCCATACATCGAGGGGCAATCCACTCTAAGAATCAAAGAATCTCATATTTGAAATGAAAATTGGACATGTTTTTTGTCAGAAAAAGTGTTTTTCCTTCTTTTATCCCCATAATTTATCGATATTTCCGGTCAAATATTATTATCGAACCATTATGTAAGAAAAAACGAGATAAAATCATGTACAATTTATTTTACTGATCGTGATTAGAAATAATTATAATATTGAATAGAAATTTCTGAAAATTCCAAAATACACAGTACTCAAACAACTCACAATTTTTAAATACCTACCTATCCAAGTTTTGGGCTATAAGTCATTAAATTTTTTTTATTCCGGAGTCTTCGAAAATTCCACTGATTAAAATGAAGTGAAGTATGCATGAAATCATGCATACTTCACTTCATATCTAAAGTTCTGAATTATGTGATATGCATTATTTTAAATTTGAATTTTTTAAGTGACGGAAGTTTTCGGAGTCACGAAAATTTGAGTTTTTCAGAGTTTGAAGTTCTTATTTCTTCGTTCTACATTTAATATTGAAAAAAAAAATTTTTCTGTAACCTTCATCGTAACTCTGAATTCATGTATTGTTGAAGGAAATTTTTTTAAACAATAGAACAATTTGACTGAATATCTGAATTAATATCATGTCACGTAAATTGGTTCAGGTGAAAAAATAAGACTGGCTGACTCCAAATTTAGAGCAGAGCTGAAAACTGTTTCAAGCCCTGCCGTTTCACAATTAATTCTTATTTCAAAACAAATTGCCTTTCGTCATAGATTCTATCACCTGTTCAATCATGTTAAGTTAGGTCAATTTGATAACGTTCATATTACAAATATCGAAGTTAAATGAAAACGGGACACACATAGACAAAAAAAAAATACCGAGTCCTATACACGTATCTTCCTTAAATCCAAGTAGAAAGCCCACCTGGCCTTCAAAGAACAAACTTCTTAACAATAAATTATCATGGGGTAATATCAATGATTGACTTTCGGACTGATGAGCTCATTTCAAATCAAGTCAAGCTCTGGTCCACCCAGAGAAAAAGGCTGCGCGTTCTCGACGACGGGTGTTTTATCGGGATCGACCCGGATGCGTATCTTGTTGTCCAGGGGCCGTGGCAAAGTGCAGGGCAGTTCATTCTTGGACGGTGGGGTTTGGGGTGACGGGGTGTGAGCGGCGTAGGGTACATAGATGCGCACAACGTCAGGACTGGGCTGGTGGGAAGTTGCACGAGGAGTGGGGAGGCCACCGCTTCCGGAACTGCCGACGGAGACGTTACTCTGAGTGTCGAGGCTGTTGTCTAAGGCATGGGATCGGGTCACCGAGCTGAAGACGGAAAGGTCCGCCGTAGACGTCACCGAGGTGCCCGCCAAGGAACGACGAGAGCTGTGAGGCGAGGTGCCGTCTTCAATGCTAGGGTCGAAGCTGAACTTACTTCCTGCGCACACATACGTCTTACGAGATTAGTGACGGCAATACACTCAACTTAAAATTGGTAGAAATTTTCAACATCCTCAAACAGGGCGTCGCACGAAATTTTATATGGAAGGGCACACTCAAATGTCAGAAGGGTCAATATTTATACGTTTACAATATTTGTACGTCTACGGGTGGAAAATTTTATATGAACCTTGGCGCATTTGCCATCCTCGGACAAGGACGATATTTTCCTATCCTCGCCAACGCTTCGGACAAAAAATTATCGTCCTTGTCCTCGGAACAGCAATAATGCGTTGCGGTACACAATGTAATATTTTCAATGCATCAATAGATGTTTATTCTAGCATCATAACGTACTATTAATCGAATTGCAAGTCCAAACTTTCACTTTTTGAAATGCATCACTTATCAGATCGTACATATATGTGGCGTGGACTACAGAAAGGGACCTCACAGCACCAAAAATCGAAATCGAGTTGTTAGACAATTCCTATAGAACAAACTTCGCTCTTTCGAATGAGCCTACTCTCGAGTTCATCTAAAAAAATTTTATATTATAGAAATCGCACCTTTAAATTAAAAAAAAATCGTAGTCTAAAGCAACACTGTTGAAAAAATTTATGGCCTTTTTTTCATACATGCATTGGAAGTTATAATCCAATACACGTATGGAAATTTTTCCATAGTATAACATGGAAAATGTTCAGTAATCGAACTGAAAATTTCCCATGCGTTGTATGGAAAAGTTCGAACAACTAGTATACGATAAATTTAGTGATTAGCATCTGGTTTTTCCAATGCATATACATGCATACATCACCCTACAAACCATGTCAACATAAAAAATGACCTCGGTTGTGTCGACTCCGACATCGACAATCGACATTTCACTCAACGTATCGATGATGACGAATCGACGTGGATAACGATACCGTTATTTAAATATACATATTGAAAAAAATACGAAAATTTTTTTTTATTCGATTCGAGTTGTTAACCATCGTTTTTTCTTATACTATAATGAGTAGAGCTACTTTACAGCTGATAACATAAATTTGCAGAAATTAAAACACACGTTTGCCTAAACTAGGATTCGGACTCACTACCTTTCGCTCGCACTTACAATCTCTACGCACGCACCCTAACCACTGCGCTATTGTCTACATCGGCTAACTGTACGTGTTTTGATGGCGTTGATATGTTGATTTTGGGAATGTCATTCTAGAAATGATCGAAATCGTGCGTGGAAGGGGAATAAGTCGATGGAGGAGTGCTTGAAAAAATCATGGAAAGCATATGCATCTTAGTAAATAATTTTTTTTCATTATTTGATGGAACGAATAGTTTAAATAATAATATTTTGCGAATTTGACCTTAGATTCATGATTAGCGGCTTGAATAACCATGAAAAGCATATGCATCTTTTAGTATATACATTTTTTTCATAATTTGTTGAAAGAAATAATTAAAATGATATAATTTTGCAAATTCGACATTAGATTAATGATCAGCGGCTTAGATAACCATGAAAAGTATATGCATCTTAGTGTATACACTTTTATCATAATTTGTTGAAACAAATAGTTTAAACAATTAAATTTCACAAATTTAACCTCAGATTCATGATGAGCGGCCAAGAAAACCATAGAAAGCATATGTATCTTTGTAAATATATATTTTTCATACATTGTTAAAACAATCAGTTTAAACAAATACCATAAATTATCTGAATTTACCTTTATTTAGCTCAACTTTTGAACTCACTTTCTTAATCTGCAATTCCCTACGCAACTTTTCGACCATCGTTTTTCCCCGGACATTCGCGATCTCAACTTTTCCCTGATCTTTACTTTTCCACGCCCGTTTTCGGTCATTATTTTTCGCCGCGACTTTTTTTTGATAATAAGCCTAAATTTTAATGAATTTAAAAAACTAATATAAAATTCAAAAATTTTTCATACGGAGGTTGAGTTCCATACATGTATAGGAATTTTGTAACAATGCATGGGAATATCTAAAAAAAAATCCATAACCTTATTTGTGATTTTGGGTATCAGTACAGGAAGTTTATGTCAAAAAACTAAAAATTCCCATTTTAAACGTCAGTTCCATACGTGTATGGGAATTGTTAGACAAGTATGGGAAAAAGTAACTAGGTTATTGATAGAATCCCATATGCGTACGGGACATTTTCCATACATCTGAGTTTTCATACAATGTAGGAAAATTTCCAGTACATATGTATGGATAAATTACGATTATTTTTAACAGTGAAGTGAGGGAAACTGACGCTTCCCTCTCTACTCACCAGGAATTTCATCTCCGAACTCCCGGACTGCAATATATATTATGTAAATTCTTGTGTCAACGCCAGGGGGACCAAACTCCGGTCAAAACCTGCGACGATTTTCCCCCGTCAGAATTGCCAAGTCGCTCCCACCAGCTTCTACCCACTCATTCCCACTTCTACCTCACGACACGTGGGGTAAGCGATATTAAGCAAGAGATGGGGCACCGAAACCGCGATGTTTTTAGATGCTTTATCAGGACAGGACCGGCTTTGCCTTCTCTACTCTCCCCTTCTCTTTGAAAAGTAGGGGAACAAGCGCGCGGGTAATCTATCCCTGCCGCTTGGTAGAATTGAGAAAATTTTGGTAGAGTTGCTGGTTTGGGAAGGGCGCCACTGCGAAAAAGAGGAAGTACAGACTCTTATGGGAGTTTGGTCCCCCTGGTCAACACTGCCGACCGGAAAAGTTGAATTAATCGTAACATGATGAATGTTAGAGATGAATAGAATGAATGATGAATGAATAATTTAGTTGTAAATAGAAAGAAATGGGAACGAGGATGTTTGAACATTTATATTATTCTATTAAATATTGCCTTCAAATCTTTTGTGCCTTTATCTCCTTACTGACATTTTTGACGCGTATCAAAAGAACCATTATTAAATTCAAGCTAAAATTCAGGCACTCGAAACATTTCTTCCTAATGACTTCTGCCGACTGAATTGGAAAAATGTAGTAGAGAGGAAAACTTTCGGAAGAGAACGCCGCTATTTGCTCCAGTCCCTCGAACGGACAAAATACTTTCAAACGCGTTTTACTCAAAAAGTGTCGAGGTGCTGTGAGGTACCTTTCCGTAGTCCACGCCACATATGTTGTGAAATATAATTTACCAATCGGGTACGAGAATAGTAGATTTCTTGTCGGGAGTCCAAGTAAACCATAGCTCGTCGAGCTCTTTTGGTTCGAAGATTATTCAGATGACGTACCCTGACGGTGGATACTCGATTATTTCTATACCATTTCTCGACCAAAATGGTCGAGTTGTGGTCAAGCAACTCGACCACGGATTGTGAAATATTTCAAAAATCTTTTCATGATATTGAATTTATGTGATATAGACCGAATATAACATTGAGGCACTAAAAGTTAATTTATCTCATTGAACTCACATACTGTGATATATATGTACATTAGAAAATAAGAAATTTATTAAAATATAAGTATCATTTATATATAAATGACTAGCGTCCAAAAGGGGGTAACCCACTTTTCAATAAGGTGCGTTTTTATTGGAAACGCAAGAGAAAAAGAGACTTATTAAAATGTGGGTTGCCCCCTTTTAGACGCCAGCTATTCATATATGAAAGTATAAGACATTTTTGAATGAAAAATTCTATTTTTGTAATAAAATTACCCTGCGAACTTTGAATAGCGCTATTTTAAGTTTCCTTACGGCTGTGATTTGACGAAGTTTTTGGTTATAAATTTTACTTGCAATAAATTGCATTTGACTATTTATGAAGCAATGGTTACGACTATTAGGTGTTATTGTGTTTTTTCATTATGCTTGATTTAAAATCCAATCTAAAGAGTTTTTGTTTTTCTGAATTTGTTGATGTGAATATGTTACAGTATGGCGGATAGTGACGAAGACGACGGAACAGATTCTGTGCCAGATGCGCGGGAAATTTGAAATATACACATGCCGGGTGTCTCTTTCGTATTGTACTGCATTATATTATATGTTTCATTTCATATCATGTAACATTATATTCAGCAATATTATGCTATATTGAATTATTTTATTTATGTATAGTATAGAATAAATCATTGTAAATAAATTATTACATAAAATAATGAGTAATGAAAAACAATTTTTTAATTTTATCTATATGTTTGTGAGTTATAGTATAATTAATAGTTATGGAACTATGAAACAAATTATTATAAATATGGTTAATTTTACTATTAAACATAATATAGAATTAGCGAATAAGATATTAATTCAATTAATTGTTAGATTATCATTTGAATATCAATCAAACTTTTTTTCTGAGTTTAGAATTTTTCCAAAGTTAGACGTAGAATTTTTCCGAAACCTAGAAATTTTTAAAACTCTTAATTTTTTCGAGAATCGGAACTTGAAATTTTTTCAGACAAAAATTTTTGATGTACTTAAAATTTTATTTAAAGTTAAAACTTGAAATTTTTCTGAACATCAAATTTTTTTTAAGTTGACACTTGAATAGAGAGTTCAATTTTTTTAATGCGAAACAGTTCAGCTTTGAATATGCGCTATTTTCGTATACAAAACCACAATACAATATAAAATTCTAAACTCAGAAAAAAAGTTTGATTGATATTCAAATGCTAATCTAACAATTAATTGAATTAGTTTCTTATTCGCTAATTCTATATTATGTTAAATAGTAAAATTGACCATATTTATAATAATTTGTTTCATAGTTCAATAACTATTAATTATACTATAACTCACAAACATATAGATGAAATTAAAAAATTGTTTTTTATTACTCATTATTTTATGCAATAATTTATTTATAATGATTTATTCTATACTATTCATACCATTCATAAATAAAGTAATTCAATATAGCATAATATTGCTGAATATAATGTTACATGATATGAAATGAAACATATAACATAATGCAGTACAATACGAAAGAAACGACCGGCATGTGTATATTTCAAATTTCCCGCGCATCTGGCACAGAATCTGTTCCGTCGTTTTCGTCACTATCCGCCATACTGTAATATATTCACATCAACACATTCAGAAAAACAAAAACTCTATAATTTACACCCAGTCTCAAAGATTCGTTTTTTATTTGACTGATTTCTTTAGTTTTCTTTTGTTCAATCTAGGGGAATTAGCCAAACAAAGAAACGAATCATTGAGACTGAGTGTTCTTTTGATTCGGGCCAACTATTATGGAATAAATACACTCAGCAGGTAAGTTTGATTATTCTAGATTCCTGACTTTGCTGTGGAAATTCTGCAAGAAAAAGAAAGTGAAGAAAGACAGAAAGTCAAAGTCGGAGACATGAGGGACAGAAGAATTGAGATTAACGGTACATATGTCTGTCTCTTTTTATCCGACATTTCAGCTCAACGCCGTCCTAACTATTGGTACACATTTGACCAACTTTTGTTAAATTCGAGGAATGGCGTTTCAAAGTCGTCAAAAGTTTGTCAAGTGTTACGTATTGCATGGACCACGCCATATGCTTAAAAATTGGCCAAATGTGAGGCAATTGTGGACCGACCGTAAAGTTAAGTCACGTTGCTCAAAAAGTGGGCATTTTTTTACTCGACTTCTTCACCCAACGTATTTGCCTAAAAAACAGGGTGGTACTGCGGTCGTAGAACCAATGATTTTTTGCGCAACTCGACGAGGCAATTTTAACTCAAATCCAACGCCATTTGGTTTACCGGCACTTATAAATACCTATTATGTATAATACATGGAAACACATCGGTGAAGATAATTTTTATTTCATACTAGCGACATCATTGCACAGGGTCGTTACTAACTTCATGGAACTTTTTTTCAACAAAGGAGTGTAGGAGCTCTGATGTGCAAGAATGTTTCCTGCGTACGAACGTGCTAATCCTGTTCAGGTCTCGTGTTTGAGAATAATCTGTGTATTTTACGTCCACGCAATCCACGAATACGTGGATTGCGTAACGTGGGTTCGATAGCTCGACAGCTGACCGTTTTTGTTCTTACACTTCCTAGTCGTGCTAGCATTAAGAAATAAAATAAACAAATAAATATCGTGCCCTACGGTCGAGGCAAGATAGTAAAAATTATGCTATTTTATATCTGACAATAATACATTTTGGAAATTATTATGTAAAAATTTGATTTTTGATGCTGAGAATCTCATTAAAATTGTAAGTTTCAAGACCCTATAATCCTCAGATCTAGAAATATCATATGAATTAAAAACAATTTTTATAAGGAACATTCAAAAATATTTCATAATTCTTTTATTTCTTCAAAAATATTACATATCAATTTGTAGATATTCTTCCATATCCGAAAAATGATAGCATATAATTCTTGAGAAACAAATTTGTTACCAAAAATAATTGCAACATACTGCTAAGTGACTCAAGAAATTTTTAAACAGTATTTGAAAGTTATTAAAGTAAGAAATTTAGCAAAAATTTATGAGGAATAATTCAAGTAAAATAATTTTAAAAAAAACTTAATTTATCTTACAGGGTTATATACACTTGTTCTTGGGGAAAAAAATGCGATTTTACAATTTTTTTGGAAAAACAACACAGTATATTAATAATAACTTGTTGCCTATTTATTTATCGAAGTCACAAGGTATTTAAGAAATTCGTTCAGAATGAAATGTTGATAATTGGGTGCATTACAGCAATTGTGCCAGAATCCGATGTTTTTTCGCGGCGAGCACAGTTTATTGAAAACTTTTTATATGAACAGTCTAGATTTTTTAAAGCTTGCTCATAATTATAATAGCCTCTGCGTGAACGAAGAATTTTTAATTTTAAGCGCAACGTTTTTGTTCTTGCTTCAAAAACCGAAATCTCAGACGTCAAAAAATCAATAATTTTAGGAAAATCGCCACTATTTTCGTAGAAATATTAATTTATCGAAACCCTTCGTTCACGCAGAGCGTAAAGATATGAACTAGAGGGTTTTTTTTTTTATTACAGTTGGACAGTTCTTTATTTATCATGCTCACCGCACGCGGTGTCAGAAAAGTTGTGTTTTGGCACAATGGTCGCTACGACCTTGATTACGAAAATTGTTTTCTGAAAAAATTTATGAAATACCTTAGGAAGTGAATACATAAACAGGCTTGGAAAAAAAAAATGGTTTTGTTTTTCTAGAAAAAAATCATGAAAATGCCCGTTATTTCTAGAGAACGTGTGGGTGAATAACATATAACCCCTTCAACAGTTCGAAAAACTATAAAAATCATGTTCAAGATACATGCGTTGACTGTAAAATGGCTCATTTCAGTATTCCCATTTGAAGCTCTGAAAATGTAAATATACCTGTGGATAAATAATCTTGGGCGAATAATTTCATAACATTTTCAACAGAAACTACAAAATGAAATTTCGTTGTTAAAATTATTCCTTTCATTTCAAAAGTAAATAAGAAATGATAAATCTTTTTTTTTCAACAATTTGAAAAATATTAGTAAAATTAGAAACTATATGTAAATAAAAAGAAAATTCACTACTTAGAATCAATATTTATGTATAATTAATCATCGTTAAAGATTATTAAGGAAAAACATGAACTTGTACGATTTATTCTTGTACTCAAGCGAAAAAATTTTGCCAGGCAACTTTTAATACGTCGTCGCGTCAGAAGCAGTCTTGTCTCGTGCATACGAGTCAATATTTCGAGAAATAACTCCTAGTACGTCGTTACGCAGGAAACATTCTTGTCTCAATCGCAAGTGCTAGCGCGTACGCAGGAATACTCCAATTTTCGATGGTTCTCGCGTAGATTCGAATGCCCATCGTGCAAAACAAGAACGGCTTCTGCGTAAGCGACCCGCTTACGCAGGAGCCGTTAAAAATCCAGTCGAGTCCGCAGGATTTTTTCTCGAGAATCAAGAGCTATTCCTGTCTACGGTGGGAGACATTGATGTTTCGTTCTCTCCTTGTATAGTTACACACCTGGAAAGTTTTGCATGGGTCACTTACTAAATACACTAATAATTTACAAATTGTAGTTTCGCCTAATTGTTCGAACTTTTCAATATGTACGTAAAATTTATCAAAATTTTCTCAAATTCTGTAGATTTTTATTGATATTTTGAAACTACCGACACATCTCGAAGTCCCTCGCGCAACTGATGCAGTAAAATATCAGGGCCCTACAATAAGCGCCAGAATTTCGACACGACGCTGATTTGATGACTGAATCGTTACTCATGATTTCGGCGAGCAGGATTTAATCCCTCGAAATCTCGAGAACCCATTCAAGCATATTTAAATTTTCTTCGCACTTATTAAGCTGTCCTGGATATCGGCTTCCTGGAGAAGTGCGTCCTCCTGTAATTTTTTCTTTCTACAGAACATAAAATTTCACGGGAACTGAGAAAAGCAATGTTTTCGTAATATTTTTTTTTGCGGAACTTCATTTACAGACACCCACACACACATGCGTGCACACGCACACAGGGGGGTGCAACTGCCGCTTTTTTGAATGGGCTAGTTTGTACCGCTGAAGTATATGGCGGCTAGAGGCGCTGCAGTCTTGCCTGGCTTTTTTTATTGGCTCTCGTCATTCGTCGTCGTTCCATATCTTCCGATATTATCAACAAAAAAAACGATTGCCAACAAAGTCAAGCATGCAACAAATAAAGTACATATTTTATTGGTTTAAAATATCTTGGGTTTTAAAAAAAAGTGCATCCAGTCAAAGTCATTGATTTTTCGATGATTTGTAAGAAAACATTTACTTATGAAAGCTGTTTATTCCTCTCACCTTTCAAAGCATATTCCCAAACAAATATTAGGAAACTTTTTCATGAGAAAACTGATCTACTTACAATTGCGGAGAAAATATATGTTATGAGAAAACATGTAACGTACTTGATAATAAATTCATGCTTTAACGTTAAATTTACAGTACGATTTGAAGAATCGATTCAAATGTTCACGCGAAAAATCGCCTGGCAAGATCGCAGCACCTCTAGCGGCCATATACTTTAACGTTCCAAACTCTTAACATGGAGTTGTACCCCCCTGCACACACATACACACACACACATAAAGCAGAATGTACGTTCGCACGTCATCGCAACATGCGAAAACGGCTGAACGAATTTGCGAATTTTTTTTTCGGCATGGTCTGCGGATGGTTAATAGCTGCAAAAATTTTTTAATTCTCAATTAGAACGTTGAGTAACCAGGAAGTTAAGGAATATGACAAATACATACACACAATGTCACAAAAGCACGAAATGTTACTTAAATGTCACAAAATATCACAAAAATAAAATATCTCAACTGTACGAAATATCAGAATATTAAAAAATATCACAAAATAATGAAATCACTTAAAATTATCAAATTGTCTTATCAGTTTCTACCTGTGAACCTATAAGTCTAAATTCTCTAATCAAAAAAAAAATAAAATAAAAAAAAACTGATTGTAAATGATAAAATATTGATTTTTTTTTTTTCAATATGGTGCGATCGCACCATAAAAGTTTATTTTTTAACAAAATTTTTTCGGAGATCTTTCTCATGATTTCCATACCTAATAAGGTGTTAGATTTTGAGGTATTTTGAAAAATTCGTTTTAGTATCAATAGATTTATCCAACTTATCCTGGTCTGTTACTAAAATTTTAATAAATATATATATGAAGCAGAGTGTATGATTGCATGTTACCGCATCGCGTGAAAACAGATGGATTTTCGAATTGTTTAAAAATATTTTGCCATGATCCAAGGACGGTTTGTAGCTAAAGAAAATTTCAAATTACTCTCTTTGAGGCAAGAACCATGACAAAAACTCAAAACCAGAAATGTGAAAAAAAAATTTCCAAACATGAAAATTATATCTATATTATTCACCAAAAAAACGAAAACAAATTTAGAAATTTAAAATTATAAATTTATATAGGTGATTCTGAGGCCGTGTGAAAAAAAAAATAATAGAGGTTATGTTCATCGTGTACTATGCCTCGTTCCCGTTCTCCGTATTTAAAAAAATAAATTGATATCGCAATTATTATATGACATATCACAATTTTTTATAATTTAGTTGTAACTTAATGGACCACTCAAAATCCTTCAAATTAAATAAAATATTATCTTACATTCATACACTGTCGTATACACTGTTAACTCGAAAGAAAGGCACAGAGCCTCAAATATTACGTGCAGTGAGATTCAATCATCGTTAACAATTGTCAACATTGGATTAAACAATCACTGATATTGGTTGCACAAGTCAACGGTCAATCCTTTGCTTTACAATATTTGAAATACAGATTTGCTGTCGGTAATAGCGAAATTCAGAGACGATAGTAAATTCACGGGATGCCATCGATCCTCTGAATAAACTTTATTCAGTGAAGTATATATGGTTTCAAACTTTAAGCCAGCGTTTTAGAGGATTGTTGAAATTATATTTTTTCACGATAGAGTCACGTCAATACAGCATACTCGGTTTGCTAACCGATCTATTAAAAATTTTTATTCTACTAAACTGAAGAATTCTCAAATTTATACTAAGTCAACCTTATTTAGGACAGTGGTATTTTATTCAACCCATAATTTCATCTTATTCATAATTATTACACTAGATATGGATACCACTATTAATTTCTTAAGCATTAATCTAGAGACGAATAAATGAAGAAGAGAAGGTAAGTGATGATTGGCGGAAATACTATGTAGACAATGATTATTCTTATAATCATCAGTAGAATGAGTGAATGAAAAGGATCATGTACGGTACATATTCTGAATGCACAACATGTATAAAATAAGTTGATGGTTATTCTTAACGACTTTTTACCATGGCATCACGACACACAATCAAATAAGTCTAATGGGGATTGTGCATTATAGTTCGTTCTTCAGTGAAAAAAACTTTGAACATCCATGTATATCCATTTGCTTTACTCATTACAGATATATCAATTATCTCAGTTGAGATTAAAGAGTTAATAAAAAAAAACGCCAGAAAAAAAAAACAATTGTCAATCAAAGTCAACTGAGAGTATATTACATAAACTCTCTCGCGAGCGTTTTCGAGTCCAGTTTCTATCAGCATCATCACACACACGGACCACGGCACGCACGCACACACTCACAGAAAATTACTTTCGCTTATTCTCGCAGTGAGGCGGCGTGGTCAACGCGCCACCCAAGGCAAAAATGGCCAGATGTACGAAGCTTAAAATGGCGGCCGCGCCAAATTTAAATTTAGCGAGTTCAATACGACTCTGACTACTGAACGCGACTGTCGAGCACTGTACGCTGATGTACGCAATTCGGTCTGTCATTGTTCTCAACTGTACTGCACTGCACTGTATTTAAATTTAGGTAGTTCGATTGTCGAGCACTGTACATACGCAACTCAACACTGTAGTACACAGTAATGCGGTACAGTACTACTGCACACAACTGCACGTTCTTGTATTAAAATGGTCACAACTTGACGACACTTGACGATTTCGCGAAAAATAAATCAAAATAAATGTACGCTGCGCGATGTAATACTTCATTATTCATATACACCTATTCTTTAAAGGGATTGGTAGCGTAGCGGAGAGAGTGATCGCCCGACAGTCGCCCCGTAGCTGGTTCGATCCCGGCCTAGAACAGTTTTTTTTTTTTTTTTTTTTTTTCAAACATGATTATACGAAACTGCAATAAATATATTATTTTTATTTTTTTTTTATTTTTACGATTGATTTTTTCGTAAACTAACATCATTTGTATACGAAAAGTTTCGTTAGAACTGCATAAAAGTTGAATATTCCTAAAGTATTTTTTTTCACATACCGTAGTATGATACAATTTTCCGATAAAAACAATCGTAAGAATAAAGAAAGATACGAATAATAATATTCATGAAAAAATGACTGAAATCACCCCTTCCCCCTCCACCACCCCCACCGAATATTACCAATGTATAAATCCTAGAATAAATAATAATAGAGTATAATAGGACTTACAAGAAAACTTTATGAAAAAAGTGAGATACAAAAGTATTGGAAATCAGTACTGAATTAATGTATCAACAGGAAAAGTATTTAATTGTTATGCAATTTTCAAACGGCTGAAGGAAGTATGTTGAACTGAAATGTCAATAAATCATAGCAAAAACAGGATCAGATTTTTTATATGATACGCCATTATACTTGGGTGGTAAGCAAAATAAAACAAAAAATTACAAAACATTAGCTTCTACAGTTCTGCATGGAATACAGATATGGTAAACTTTATAAAAATTAAGTTTTCTGAAAATCTAATAGCCTCAGAAGTAAAAGTAGGTGAAAATTAATTCGTGGGCTGCTGTGCAAAAAACAACGTCTCATATGTTGATAGTAATATTTTGATAACAATATGTTTCATAATAATAACCAAGCTTTTTTACTTAGCTGAGATTATTTATATGTATTACTTTATTTATACTCATAACCCAGTGAAGCTGTGAGCTCGCAGCGTTTTCATTATTTCCGCCCCTTTTCGAACACGCCGCGAACTCGCCAGGGAGCTCGCAGTCTACTCGCCACGAGCTCACAGAGTACTTTCAATCGTTGATAATTAATAATATATATTGCAGGAAAATAAAAAGATGATTCATTTATTACTGTAAAAGTAATCACAATGAAGCTGTAAAACGATTACGAGGTGTGTCCGAAAAGTATCCGACCTGCGTTCATATCTCCGCAGTGGTGCTATTCTTTGTCATACGGGTCGTGGCATCCTTCGAAGTAGTCCCCATTTGATTGAACCACACGCTCCCAGCGGTGCTTCCACATCTTAAAGCAGTCCTTGAACGCAGATTTTGGAATGGCCTTCAGCTCGTGCGTCGCATTACTCTGAATCGTCTCGATATCGTCGAATCGTTTTCCTTTGAGCGCCATTTTCAATTTTGGGAACATCCAAAAGTCGCAGGGAGCTATGTCGGGATTGTATGGAGGCTGGCGAAGCTGTCCAATCTTGTGTTTCGCCAAAAATTGTTGCACAAGGTTCGATGAATGCGCTGGCGTTTTATCGTGGTAAAGAAGCCAGTCACCGCTTGACCAGAAACGCGGTCGTTTTCTTCTCACGGCATCACGCGCTCTTTTCAGAACTGCAACGTAATATTCTTTGTTGATCGTCTGCCCCTTTGGAGCAAATTCGTAGTGTACAACACCCTCACAATCGAAAAAAATAATCGGCATTGACTTGACATGGCTCCGACTTTGACGTCCTTTTTTCGGCCGTGGCTCGCCTGGATGCTTCCATTGTGAAGATTGTTGTTTAGTTTCAGAATCATAACCATACACCCATGATTCATCACCTGTAATAACCTTCTTAAGGAAATTTTCATCATCATTGACTATTTCCAAGTTATCCAGAGCGATTTCATAGCGAAGGTCTTTCTGCTCGGTTATGAGCAATTTTGAAATGAATTTCGCATAGATGCGAGTCATTCCTAAAATCTTCTTCAAAATTTCCCAAACAGTAATTTTCGGTATTCCGAGATCATTTTCTAGTTCACGAACACTCAATCGACGATCACATTCAATCGCAAGTTGCACACGCTCTATGTTTTCCGGTGTTGTTGTCAGCGAAGGTCGGCCAGAACGAGAGTCACTGTCAACAGATGTGCGGCCATTTTTAAACCACCTGTACCATTCTTTTATCTGTGCTTCGCCCATACTTTCGTCCCCAAAGGCCTTAAGTATCATTTTAATCGTCTCCGTACAACTCTTGCCGAGATTGAAGCAAAACTTGATGCAAATTCGTTGATCAGTTCTTTCTGCCATTTTCAACACTACACAAATACGACGAACAGAAAAAACACGTTGAACATAAACACACGCTGCGCACGACCTAAGGGGTCCAGTCGGTAACTGCGGCATTCAGGAAGTTCATGAGGGTCTACTGGTTACGCTCATACCCCACAGAGGCCGCTCGAGCGCTCTGGCGCGAAAATATGAACGCAGGTCGGATACTTTTCGGAAAAACCTCGTATTTAATAAAAAAAAAAAAATTTCTCCCGGGTGGGAATCGATCCCGTGTACTGCGGAGTTGAACACCAAAAAGTATCATATTAAGTAACATGAGAGATGCACTTGATTTAACCATTCAACACAAAACTTGAAACATGAGAAAAAAAACCAGCAGCCATCTGGTGAGCGCTTGGGGAAAGCGCGCGAATTTTCAAAATTTGAATTTTCAAATTTATACAGATAAATAATCTCAGCTAAGTAAAAAAGCTTGGTTATTATTATGAAACATATTGTTATCAAAATATTACTATCAACATATGAGACGTTGTTTTTTGCACAGCAGCCCACGAATTAATTTTCACCTACTTTTACTTCTGAGGCTATTAGATTTTCAGAAAACTTAATTTTTATAAAGTTTACCATATCTGTATTCCATGCAGAACTGTAGAAGCTAATGTTTTGTAATTTTTTGTTTTGTTTTGCTTACCACCCAAGTATAATGGCGTATCATATAAAAAATCTGATCCTGTTTTTGCTATGATTTATTGACATTTCAGTTCAACATACTTCCTTCAGCCGTTTGAAAATTGCATAACAATTAAATACTTTTCCTGTTGATACATTAATTCAGTACTGATTTCCAATACTTTTGTATCTCACTTTTTTCATAAAGTTTTCTTGTAAGTCCTATTATACTCTATTATTATTTATTCTAGGATTTATGCATTGGTAATGTTCGGTTGGGGTGGTGGATTGTGTATACGGATGGTAGAAGGAGGATATGAAACTCCCTATCTTGCCCCATGTAGCTCGGTGTTCTGAAACCCGTCGAAAGCTGCTACTCCCACCACGTTAACATTCCCCACCCCGTACTGCCCCGTACATTACAAATAACACGCGGCCGGCGTGGTAGCAAAGAGCGCAACGTAATCTTACTATAGCAAATCGTCGCAGAAGTTAACTGCGCAAAGTAATCGGACTATAGAGCTTTCGACGGATTCGTGAACATCGATTATAGCCGAGTTTCATATCCTCCTTCTACCATCCGTAATTGTGTATTATGCCCTCGATTATTTATCATTGAAAACTAAATTACAAAGTGTTCGAGTTCACAACTGATGCAGAAGAGAATTTCATAATTTATTTAATATAGCGACAACAGTTAAGTTAACGATATATGTCGCAGTACTATTCATTATCAATGAATAAAAGAAACAACTTGTATTTATAACACATTAAAGTGTCAGGTACAAATATACGGTGTTTTTATTTTTTTAAATTAAGACTAGTAATCAGGTTGAAATAATCATTGCTTGAATTTACTTCGCTCAAACACTGATTAAACGTTCTGCCGTTAAACGGAAAAAATGTGAGCAGTGCAACTCAATAAAAGCTTGATTTGCTCAAACACCGTTTATAGATTCGGCCTGTAGACAGCAGATATTAATTCAATGAAAATATGTTCCGTCGAACTATATTCAAACGGCATGTATACTCTCCGTCTGTAGTCCGCAGCCATCCATACGTCGGACGTTTATTCGAGAGAACTTTGTGAAAATGCCAAACATACAAAGATGGCCGCCTCGAGCTTAGCAGTGTATATATATATCATATATGTAATACTCCTATAGGCCAGCGTCCCATTGAGCCCCGTAAGTAGAAGGTCCGAAAACATCACGGTGCAGACGATATCGTTTTCTCCCTCGCACACTCGTTTCTGCGCATCCGCTCGCGCATCTCGTGAGAACATGCATATTGTAAACAAACAGTAAACCAGATAAACGAGATAACTGCAATTTAACTGCAAATATTACATATAATATGATAAAAACAATGTGATTTGCTGGTCGCAAAAATGGGTTACAAGTGTTGCCTGTGCGGACGGGGAATTGAAAAGGAAAAAAAATAGCGTTACACTCGTAAGTATATTCGAGTAACGTCACTTTCAATTTGATATTGTTGTGACAAAATCATTTTCGAAAAATTGTGCTTACCGCTTCTTTAATTATTTTTTACAGATTCCCTGATCCTATCAAGGCCCCTCTAATTTTTAGAAAATGGTTATCGGCATGTTGTTTGGATATAAATGAAGATGTATCAAACTTTCGACTCTGTACTCGTCATTTTGATAAAAAAGATCGATTGACTGATTACAAATTCACTAGGCTCCGACCAGAATCATGCCCATTGATTGATGTGCCAAATAATTTATCATTTGAAACTGAAGAAGTGGATGGTAAGATGTAATAAATATTATATTTCTTCTTTTTTTTATTGAATGAATTCGGTCTACAGTAATTCTAAGTCTTATGGAATATCTATGAAATTTTTTTACAATTGTTCAATTGTTCGTAAATTTAACTTTTTTATCAATTATTTTTATAAAAACTTTATAGAAAAGCTTGCGTTTTATAGATTTCATAAAATCTTTATAAAATCTATATAATGTTTTGTAGTTTTATGTATTTCTCTTTATTACGTAAGTATTTTATAAAAATTTTATAAAGGTTCTATAAAATGTCATAATAAAACGTTTTTATAAACGTTTCATAAACAGTTTTTATAAAATAACTACATGAAATAGTGAAATTTCATAAAAATTCCAGCAATTTTATAAAGTTTCCATAAAAATTATAATTACGAGAGGTATTCAAATTATTATGATAGTACATATTTGTTAGATGATTTATAACATTAATTATTGAAGTTTATCATAATTGGAACCAATAAAAATGATTTTGAATTAAACTTGATTTTACTTTACTACAATTTGCCAATGAAATACAGAATTTTTTAAATAAATTATTACTCCTAATGTGTACAGACCGTGATGTTTATAAAAATATTCTTTCTTTAAAGTTTTCTTAAGAAAGCACTTTTTAATAAAAAGAAGTTATCTTCTTTTTTTTTTTCAAACGAGTACGCTAACATATGGCAATATTTTACAGAGACAACAGACGTTGTCATGTTGGACACTACCGATTCCCAAGAATCAGGTGATGTAACCTCTACAATTGAGAATTTGTCTAAAGACGAAGGAGTTACTCAAAAGACTCCGGAAAATATTGATGACCTTGATTTTGATGCGCAACCAGAGGTAGCAACACCACTTAATTCTTTGGACTTGATCATTCCACAAACTACGTTTGAAATCAACAATTTCAGTGAAAAACATCCGCAAAAACGAGGTAATTGTTCATTATCAAGATCGATAAACATTTTTCAAGCATCACAAATTCACAAATTCTATTACAGCTAAATCTTTGCTGTATGCTGCAACTTGTGTTGTTTAAGTCACCATTGTTTAACCGTTAAAAAAACTAGTTTCAGATTCGTCTTTAGGAACAACTACACCACCTACCAAACGACGTTTTTTGGAACCGAGATATGTATCAGAAATAACACCTTCTGATGTTTCAACCCCACGCAGAGCTACGGAAACATTGCAGTTTATAAAAAAAAAAGATCGGCAGAAGGCTGCAAAGATAAAAGCTCTACAAGACGAGAGGCGGAGTCTTCGAAAGCGAATCAAAAATTTAGAAGATTTGCTATCAAATCTCCAAAATCGTGGTTTAATTTCAAAAGATGCTGCGGAAAAGCTTCAGGTAAAATAATTTTCTACAGTGTACTTAACGTATAAATGTTATCTCGGCAAGGTATAATGTAAGCCGATGTTTTATATAACAACCCGGTGAATGATATAACTCAGTATTTTATATTGTAACCCGGTGTTTAAATGGCTTTCGCAACTTCGGTGAATTTTTATTCTTAAGCATCATTTTTGAGATTATAACAATAATACATACACTAGAAACCCGCGAGTTCGTAAACTCACGAGTTTGGACACTCACGAGTTCGTACGACTAGGCACTCGCCATGTCGACCCGCTCCACCCCCCACTCCTCACCTTACGGTCTAGAGAGAGAGAGGCCCCCTTTCACCTTACGGCCGTGAGTGCGAGTGAGAGGTCTCTGTCTCTCTCGCACTCACGGCCGTAAATGAAAATCTATCGGATAGTGCATTGTACTATTCTGCTCGGCCCCTTAGTAAAGAGTATGATTTTTTATCAATTGAAATTTGAAACTGAGCACCCAATTGTGATCGTTTGAAGCTTTATGCACAAATCTCAAAAGTACGAACAATCAAATGACTTTCTTTAGTCTTAATTATCACTATGATATGTAAATAAAATTCTGTGAATTTTTCACAAGTATAATATAACAAAAAAACAGATCAAAATTTATGAAAAATGTTACAAAAAAAAGTAAATCTAGCACGATGAATAATGAAAAATTACAGTGGAAAAATTTAAATAAACGAAGGTAATAACAATAAATAAAAAGCTAATTTTAATCAGAATTTTTTTTTTATTTGTCGAGCTTTACATCTCATCCAGAATCATGCTTCCAACTTTGTTTTCAATGGAATGTAATACTAATAGTTCTTCTGCGGTGCATGGCGCTTTCTTAGCGTACCATTTTGTGAAATTCGCGAAATGTTTGTAGGCTTCCTTCGCAGATTGATACAATTTTGAGTCGCAGCTGTTTGACGTCAAATCCAGCGAACCATCGAAAGAAGTGTCATGTTCACCTTCAGAAAAACTTTGGGCTTCTGAGCTTGAGATCTACAATTAAAAAATTTTTCCACATGAAACACAGGGAATTGTAATATTTAACTAGAGTCGTATAGTGAAAGAAAGAACCGATTTTTGTTTAATTTTTTAATTTTCAACCAACCGTGATGTTTTCTGACTCCAAAGAATTTCTCACGATTTCTTCGTCAGTTGTTTCTCGACAGGTTTGAAGGTCCTTGCCATCCTCGATCCAATTCTGTATCTCCTCAGGGAATGAATGATTGGCAGGAATTAGTTTCGCCAAATTGTTCAATTCGCTAGACAAAGTATCGGCGGCGACATGAATGGAAATTTCTCCAAGAACTTTTTTCCAAGCTTTGGACAAAGTATTTTGCGGAACACCGGACCATGCATATGCCGCAGCAGATACCGTGTCCAACATATTCCAATTTTTTTGGAATGCTATGATGCCTTGATTGTCTCTCGAATCTTCCAGCAGAAGTTTTCGCAAAAAAAATTTTTTATAATGCTTCTTCATGTTTTCTATTACTCCTTGGTCCATCGGCTGAATAAGTGACGTTACATTTGGGGGCAAATAGACAACTCGAAATTGGAGATGAATTGCATTCAAATCATCAGCCGATGGATGGCATGGAGCATTATCTAAAAGCAGCAAAATCTTCTGTTCTTCTCCACGTTTTCGTTCTAACACAGCTTGAATGAAAACATTTTCGAACCAATCACGAAAAATGGCACCTACACACATAAAAAAAAATTATGAATCATTGATGAAATATCGAACAGTTTTTGTATTTAAAAAATAAAGACTAGGGGAAAAAAAAAATCTGAACTTCAAAAATTAAGCGGCTGTCTACATATTATTTCATGAATTTTTTGTTTGGTAAAAGTAAAATATTGTTTGCCTGAAAAATGATCAACGTCAAATTAAAAAATTAATGTTTTTCATTTCAAAATTTGTAATTATCTCAACGTTACTCCAAATTAGACATATCGTAAAAAAAATTAAAAAACTTTTTTCCTTTAATAAATGTTACAAAAATTTTGTTTAGAATTTATTTCAACTTTTGCACAAAAATGTGTTATCTGATATACGCACTGTTCATCCAGGCACTTTTTTGTCCTCTGTAAACGACCGGCGATTTCTCAACATTTTTGAAACAGCGTGGCTTTTGTGATTTGCCGATCACAAGGAGAGGTATTTTGTGAGTTCCAGTCGCGTTCGCACAAGTCATAATTGTTACCCTCGTCTTGTCCTCTTTGAATCCGGAAGCTTCTTTTTCTTCAGCGAGGCTCAATGTTTTTGTAGGTAAAGATTTCGAGTACAATCCCGATTCGTCGGCACTGTACACGTCCTCTAGATCGTATCCTTCTTTCAAAATGTTTTTAAAAATTTCAGGAAAATCATCTGCAGCCTCAAAATCGGCTGAACATTTTTCGCCTTTAAATCGCAATTGGCGTATTCCGTATCTTTGTTTAAATCTGCACAACCAGCCTTCACTCGCTTTAAAAGGCTCGGTCGGAACATTTTCATTCTCAGCATTCTTTCTCATTTCCTCACTTATTTTCTCGTGAAAGAAAAGTGCCTTTTCTCTGATCAAGGGTCCAGAAATCGCGATCCCTAAAGAGCGTTTATTTTTTATCCACTCAATCAAACATTTCTCTAATGCAGGATTTTTTTCTCCACCACATCGTGTGATCTTAGTCTCCACTCTACCTTTATTGATAGACAGAATTTTTTTTTTTTCCTTCTGCAAGTAGTAAACTGATGAACGAGCTATCCCAAATTTTTCCGCGACATTCGTAACTGGCTCCCCATTTTCTAACAAGTCGATAATAGTCTTTTTATCCTTAACAGATAAAAGTTTATATTTTCTCTTCGCGCGTTTGGTTTCATCTGTGAAATCGCAAAAATAAAATAAGACGTTAACAATGATTTTTCAATGATTTCAAAATTAATCTTTTTTACTCTCAGAGAATGAAAAAGAAATATTTTAAACAATAATTTCAAATAATTGTGACATTAAAGTTTTATTCTAAGTGACTTTTACGTTAGAAAAAACATTTTACAAGTAATTTGAAAAATAGTGCATAATGTTTTTCCATAATAACTCACAAGTATTTTTAGTTAATTAAAATTTTTTTTACGAAATTTAAAAAGTGATTCATTCAACAAAAACTATTTAAAATATTCACAAAACATCCAGTGATCCAGGCTACGCACACAGTGAGCTCACAGTGAGTTTTATGTGAGTAGCTTGATTCATGATTTATACATAGATTAAATGATAATGAATCATTCATAGAATTATGAATAAAGTTCATCATCAAGTTATTAATTGCATTTTTGAAATTAATAATTTAAAAATGAAATAATGAAATTCATGATAATTAACAATTTATAACAGCTTAATAGCTAATAATTAATAAAAGCTTGAGCCTAATAATTGATAAAAATAACTATTAACTTAATTGATATGATAGAAAAAATTAAATGTGAATTTTATTATTCATCACTCTATTGGAAAATCAAAGTAACATTTGAGGATATATTACATATTTTCATCACGGTATTGTTAATTCAGTCAGAATCGAAAGGGAAACCGTAATATGTAGTAATATGTATGAATATGAATTGTACATAATTATATAATTTAAATGTAAGACATATAATAAAACTTCTTTACATTGGCAAAAATCCTTCAGTTTTTCTTCAGATTTTCATGTTGCGATCAACGAAAAATAAATTAAAATTTCAATAGAAGTTTTCAGTCATTTCGTAAAAAATCGTTTTTTTTTTTTTTTTTTTTTTTTTTTTTATTTGAAATAATAAATCGTTTTCCGAAAAGAAAATCATGAGATGTATTTTACATTCAATGTTTTATTCTCCTCAAATTTAAACGTTTACATTTAGGCAAGTTCTTCTAACATCAATTTATAAAATATGAGTCATCCATTTACATACATACCTGATTTTCGAGAAGTTTCTTCATGCCGTACATCTTCACAGTCCTGATTTTCGGGAACAGACTCCATAAAAAATCACTTATTAGTAAACTTGCAATAAATATGTAATTTTATGAAACACTGACAATTAAAATTCGATTTACGTCTTCTGTAATATGTAAAGACTTTGGGCAATTTTGAGTGACTTTGAGAAACGCTTGTGTGAGAAACTGCCTCGCACACGGGAGCTCGCGCGATTCGAATGTGACCAATACGACGCAAAGTGGGCGGGCTTAGCCCGCAGTGGTGAGATCTCCCTACGTTTACGAACTCGCGAGTGGCATCAATTTCAGCCTTGTACGAACTTGCGTGTTTCTAGTGTACATAGTAGTACAAAGTGTATTATTTAAAAAAAAATAAATAAATTTTGAAATCGTTAATTATTTGTTTGAATCATCTTTTACATTTTTAACTGCATAATTTTACATTTATTTATTTTGTTTTTTTCGTTCGTGTTTTACAGAGTGACATGCCTGGAAGTATACAACAAATTTTTGACAGAAAACTGAAGGGTAGAGGCAAATATTCGGCTGAATTGAGAACTTTTGCCTTGACCCTACATTTTTATTCCCCCAAAGCATATAAATATGTCAGGGAAACGTGGAATAAACTCTTGCCAGCTGTCTCAACTCTCAAACAGTGGTATTGTGTCGTCAACGGGGAACCCGGATTCACGAAGGAGGCTTTTGATGCCATTGCTTTGCACTCCCGTGCAAAAGGAAAACCTGCGATTGTCAATGTGGTTTCCGATGAAATGTCTATCAGGGAACAAATCATATATGACAAAAAAAATTTCATGGAAAAGTTGATCTCGGTACAGACCAAAATTCAGAAGAAGATTCGGACAATTTTCAGCTAGCCAAGAATGCTCTTGTACTGATGGCCGTCTCGCTGGATGGCAGTTAGAAAATACCAATTCGTTATTTTCTCATCAAATCTTTCAACGGACAGGAATGCGCCAACTTATTGATGCAAGCATTTGAGCTACTAAATGATATTAATTGCTAAGTTTATTCTATTACTTTTGACGGAGCAGCTAGCAATATCAGTATGTGCACTTGGTTGGGCGCTAATTTTAATTATGGTGACCCTAAATTCCAACCTTTTTTTACAAATCCTGTTACTAATGAACCATGTTATATATTTTATGATCTTTGTCATATGGTAAAATTGGTGAGGAATACTCTTGGGGACAAAAAAGTCTTAAACACAACGTCTGGAAAAAGAATAGAGTGGGAGTAATTGGAAACAATATACCTTTTGCAGAAAAATGAAGGTTTAAGGGCCGGGAATAAGTTAAAAAAAAACACATAGAATTCCAAAATGATAGGATGAATGTTTCGTTAGCTATGCAAACGTTGAGTAAGAGTGTCCACGACTCATTAATGTTTTTGAAAAATATTCCAGATGAAGAAATACAAAAAAAATTTGAAAATTGCGAGGAAACGGCGAAATTTTGCATGATGTTCAATAATATGACAGATGTAGAACTGTAAAAATAAATTTTCAAAACAGCAGTTTAACAAACCAATTACGGATGAAAACTTAGATTTGTTGAAAAAACATGCTCTCGAATTTGTGGAATACATAACAACGCTTTTTACTGAAGATAGTACATCAATTTTAAAGTCACAGAGAAAAACCGGTTTCATTGGGTTCATAATCAACTTAAGAAATATTTTTCCTCTTTTCGAAATTTTAAAAAGACATGAAATGAAGTATCTTTTGACTTTTAAGTTGTCCCAAGATTTTTTAGAGACATTTTTTTGCGCGATGAGGGCTCGGGGGGGGGGGGGGGGGGGTTAATAATAATCCCAACGCATTGCAGTTTAAAAGCGCATATAAAAAACTTTTGATAAGACACGAATTAAAAGCAGTTGACAACGGAAATTGCTTGTTTGACCAGACACAAATTTTACACGTTACGTCTCGCATGGAAAAAATTGTGTGCCCGGTAAGTCCTCCCGATAATTACACTGCACCTGCACTTTTCGACCACGACTACATAAAGTCTTGGGACAATTTATCAATGTTTGTGGAGAACACTGTTGAATATATAGCAGGTTTTGTATGCTACAAATTGAACAAAATTGTCGACTGTGAAATTTGTAAGCAGCAGTTAGTCGGGAAAGAAATGCCTCTATTATCCGCGATTAAAAATCGAGGCCCGTATGTACCGCCGTCTACTGATGTATGCACTCTTTGCAAGACCGCGGAAACAATTTTGCGAGAAAATCAGTCTCGTCTAGGATCGGCTAATATTAAATCTATTTTAGTTAATGCTGTTCTGCGGCGATGCACATCAACATTCACCAACGAGATCATGAACAACCATGTCATGTCACAAAGTTTTTAAGATAATCATCGTTTTCAACTGAATAGAATGATTATTGAAAGATTTATAGATTGTAGATTGTTTCACGAAAGCGCGAAGTTGTCTGAAAAGGATCAGTCCTTGCGATCAAAATATACTAAATTAATATTATTTAAAAATCAATAAGTTAAATACTATCGTGTGTGAAAATAAAATGCTTTCTTTTCTAAAAAATATGATTTGGATGATTCCTTCCCCAAATGAAATATGTAAAATAAATATCGTATACATTAAATACATTTACAATATTTACATACACATACATTGTAAAAATATATATCTATATATAACATAAATAATTCAAATAAAATAATACATATATGATTCCCAATTCTTTTCCACATTAATTTTTTTCATTGTGTATTATTTCATTTATTTATAATTATTTTCTATAAAATGTATGGAATGAAAGATTATATTTGAACCATACAATATTAATTTGTAATAAACATTTTTTCATGTTTATTATATTATTGAAATAGTGATACACAAACAAACATCTATTCCATTAATTACTTTGACCAACGTAATTATATTATTGATATTTACTAATAAGTAACCGTATAACTAACCTGTACTTTGGTTCTGCGTTTAAAATCACATATATACATACAAATCCCAAAGTGGGACATAAATTTTAATAAATATTAATGCTATCTCCCACAAATCGAATACGCGTTATATCAGACATTGCCGCTTGATTTCATTTGAATTTCAATCGAACAAGATGCGCGAGCGGATGCGCAGAAACGAGTGCGCGAGGGAGAAAACGATATCGTCTGCACCGTGATGTTTTCGGACGACTTCTCTCTCTGCTGGCCATATAGGAGTATTACATATATGATATATATATATACACGCGTGACGCGCTTCGTTCATTAACGCGTACTTTCACGTACTTTCTTCAACTGCTGTTCAACACATTAAAATTATCCTACAACAGTGCGTTAACCCTTGATTTATGTCATTTATTTATTGCGCAGCATGTTTTCATATATATATTCACTTATGAAATTACTCAGAATGGTTCACCGCCGTGCGAACTCTGCGCGAGAATACATGCATACTTATTTGCAAAACTCGATTGTTGTTGTTTTTATTTGTCATATCACAGGATTATGGTGAATTCAGATTACGAAAAATACTTAATCTTATGGTCATAATCATAATAATAAACAATTATTAATTGTGATACCATTCAATCAAATGTAAATTTTTAGTATTTATTCAAATTCTCTGTAATCTTATTTATTACTTACTTATTTATTGTGTAAACAATTAAATTATATCTAGTTGAATTTTGGGAATACTCGTAACAAAACTCGTCCCAATCATAAGTATAACGAATTACCTATGAATCAGATTCAGATAGCTTACATTTTTTTCCGGAACATTTTTATTTTGAGTCAAAACACGTCAAGTGTGACATAAAAATTCCACTACATTACGGAATTTAGGAAAAAATAGCGTTTTGTACAATCTTTATGTGCCTCGTTTTACCGTGTAAATATTTCGTCAAAATATTTTTTTTGTTGCTATTATAAACACATCAACTTTTGGGTTAGCCTCAATTAAGAAATTCATAACTTCAAAAGAACTCTCGTATAAAATTTTTTTTTCTTGTTTTTTTATGATTTTGTTCGGTATGACGAGCAAAAAACTTTCGATAATTGTTTACAAAATTAATTGTTACAAAAATTTTTAATAAACCATTTTTCAACGCTTTCGTCGAGCTAGAAAAATTTCGACCCAGCCGAAAAAATCCAATTGGAAATCCAATCGGAGAAATGGTCAGTTTTCTAATTGGATTTCCACTTGGAAATCCATATGGATTTCCAGTTGGGAATCCGACTGGATTTATTTCTAGAAAACCTTAGTATATTTCCACTCGGAAATCCAAGTGGATTTCCATGTGGGAATTAATTCAGGTTTTCCAGAGAGAAATCCAGTTGGATTTCTAACTGGAAATTTACTTGGATTTTTAAGTAGAATTTCATTTAGGTTATCCCGAAAGAAATCTAGTTGGATGTCCAACTGAAAATCTACCATAGTTGGATTTCCAACTGGAGATCTAGTTGAATTTCCAACTGGACATCCAGTTGCGTTTCCAACTGGAAATCCACTTGGATTTCCGAGTGGAAATTAATTTAGGTTTTCCAGAAATAAATCCAGTTGGATTTCCAACTGGAAATCTAGTTGGATTACCAAATAGAAATTAATTTAGGTTTCCCAGAAAGAAATCCAGTTGAATTTCCGATTAGAAATTTACTTGGATTTTTAAGTAGAATTTCATTAAGTTATCCCGAAAAAATCTAGTTGGATTTCCAACTGGAAATCTAGTTGGATTCCCAACTGGATTTCTAAGTGGAAATCTAATTGGAAAACTGACCATTTCTGCGATTGGATTTCCAATTGGAAATCCAATTGGATTTTTTCAGCAGGGGATTTTTTTAGCGTGAAGTTGAAATATGCAATGGTTCCCTGGCAAACAATCTCCAACCGTATTTGAACCTTCGAACGTAATAATTGGGTTGAATTACGGTTGAGAATATTTGAAGTGAAAAAAATAGGCCTTGGGCACGATATTTTTGCAAGGTGGCATCGGTTACTCATGTTTGATTATTAATCGGGAAATCTAATCGTCAGAACTAAAAATTTTGCCTATTAATTGTTATTTTATCTTTTTTAATGACTAGAATTTCCTTGAAATATTAAAAACGCAATAAGACTATAAACACGATGCAAATAATTAATTGTAAATAAAAAATCATTTCGACACGCTCTACGTTCTAGGATGCGTTAGTTTTTGATATTTTTTATTATAAATTGTAAGCTATCCATAGATACGTAAACATTAAGGAAATTCAAGCCATAAAAAAAGAAAAAATAACAATCTAAGGCAAAATTTATAGTTCGGACAATTAAATTTGCCAAAAAACAATTAAACATGATGAACCGATGCCATTCCTTCCAAAAATATCGTGCACAAGGCCTATTTCTTTCATTTAAAACATTTACAACTAAACTTTAACCTAATTATAACATTCGAAGGTTGAAGTTTGATTGCCAGGGTTTATGAAAAATTATGTTAACAATTATTGTTTTAAACAATTATTGAAAGTTTTTTTTGCTTGCCATACCGAACAAACTCATAAAAAAACAAGAAAAAAAAATGTTATACGAGAGTTCTTTTGAAGTTATGAATTTCTTAATTGGGGCTAACCCAAAAGTTGATGTGTTTATAATAGCAACAAAAAAAATATTTTGACGAAATATTTACACGGTAAAACGAGGCACATAAAGATTGTACAAAACGCTATTTTTTCCTAAATTCCGTAATGTAGTGGAATTTTTATGTCACACTTGACGTATTTTGATTCAGAATAAAAATGTTCCGGAAAAAAATGTAAGCTATCTGAATCTGATTCGTAGGTAATTCGTTATACTTATGATTGGGACGAGTTTTGTTACGAGTATTCCCAAAATTCAACTAGATATAATTTAATTGTTTACACAATAAATAATTAAGTAATAAATAAGATTACAGAGAATTTGAATAAATACTAAAAATTTACATTTGATTGAATGGTATCACAATTAATAATTGTTTATTATTATGATTATGATCATAAGATTAAGTATTTTTCATAATCTGAATTCACCATAATCCTGTGATATGACAAATAAAAACAACAACAATCGAGTTTTGCAAATAAGTATGCATGTATTCTCGCGCAGAGTTCGCACGGCGGTGAACCATTCTGGGTTATTTCATAAGTGAATATATGTATGAAAACATGCTGCGCAATAAATAAATGGCATAAATTAAGGGTTAACACACTGTTGTAGGATAATTTTAATGTGTTGAACAGCAGTTGAAGAAAGTACGTGAAAGTACGCGTTAATGAACGAAGCGCGTCACGCGTGTATATATATATATATTTATATATACTGCTAAGCTCGAGGCGGCCATCTTTGTATGTTTGGCATTTTCACAAAGTTCTCTCGAATAAACGTCCGACGTATGGATGGCTGCGGACTACAGACGGAGAGTATACATGCCGTTTGAATATAGTTCGACGGAACATATTTTCATTGAATTAATATCTGCTGTCTACAGACCGTATCTATAAACGGTGTTTGAGCAAATCAAGCTTTTAATGAGTTGCACTGTTCACAATTTTGCCGCTTTACGGCAAAGCGTTTAATCAGTGTTTGAGCGAAGTAAATTCGAGCAATAAAAATTTCAACCTAATTGTGCTGGTCAGTGAGAAATTGTATATTACGCTCTTAAGCATTGTTAAAGCGAATGGTCGTAAGGTAATCATTTTGCCAACAGTGAAATAGAATATTCATAAGTCACTTTGTATCAAGTTTGATATTTTATACGTATGCAGCATAAAAGGTCCTATTTTTACTATTTGTTTGGTCTAAAACTATTACTTGTTTATCTCTTTAACAAATGGTACATTCTGTCACGTACATTTGGCGATGTGATAAATGACTGAAAACTCAGAGTTTATAACATTATTTGGTACTATAGAAAGCTATAAACGTTTTTCAAATGTTCTGATTCAGCATAATTGATAATGTATATTTATACTCGTTTCATTTCACCCAGAGCATAAGTGATGTTTATACTTTTTTCCTTGGATGGTCTGTCTTTGTATGCTTATCATCAATATAATGGAGTAATCGTTTAGTGTTAACTGTAGGAAATTTACAATCGAGTTTGTATTATTAGTTTCATAACGTACGACATCTTATTCCAGTTGTTCCTGTGAAATTAGAAAAAAAATACGTTTCCACTGCTTACGCCGATTTAACGCTTGAATCTTTCACGTTTTAAGACAAGAATTAATAAGCTTCTAGATGAGTAAAAAATCTATCATCGATATATGTGCAAATATTTTGTTGTTTAACTTCAGGATTTTATAAAACACATGTCTGAATTAATGGAACATAGAAGATTTACGCTTGAAGTTCCGAAAAATAAATATGATACTGAATGAAGTTTATTCAGAGGATCGATGGTATCCCGTTATCTGTCAGTTATGAGTATAAATAAAGTAATACGGATCAATAATCTTAGCTTAGTAATAAAGCTTGGTTATTTTTATGACATTTATTGTTGTCACAAAAATTACTATCAACATATGATAGGTTGTTTTTTGCACAGCAGCCCATGAAATAATTTTTACCTACTTTTACTTCTGAAGCTATTGGATTTTTACAAAACTTTAGTTTTATAAAGTCTCCTATATCTGTATTCCATGAAAAACTGTACAAACTGATGTTTTGTAATTTTTTTTTTGTTTTGTTTACCGCTCAAGTATAATGGGGTATATCAAATAATAAATTCTGATTCCGTTTTTACTATGATTAATTGACGTTTCAGTTCAACGTATATTATTTCTAGCCGTTTGAAAATTGATAACAATTAAATACTTTCTCTGTTCATACATTAATTCAGTACTGATTTCAATACTTTTGATATCATAATATAATAATATATCTCACTTTTTTCATGAAGTTTTTTCGTACACTGAGAGTGGTAATTGCTATTGTAACAATAAGATCCTTGTGGCAGCGCCACTATATGCTGAATATCACAATTTCAAGAGATTCTGGTATTAACTATCTCATATCGTTACGCGAACGATGCACGTATTCTTACTGGGATATAGCTATATGTAGTATATGATTTACCTCCCAGACAAATCAGTATTTAATGGTTGGAAGAATACGAGATATTCTGCATGTGACGTTATAAATTACGGATATAACAATCTATATAGTTACAGTAAGTATCTGACAGGTGTCACGGCAATACCGTCAACTTACCATCACTAAACTGTCGAAGCTCATAGTGACAATTAACTGTAATGTTGTTATGACTGTACGGATTCCTCGTACAGGAATCTTCATCGTTCTCGCAAGCATACGCCTCGATCTATCTCAGAATGATACGATTTTGCCGCTGTATGTAGACGCATGCTTGAAGCAACAAAACGTATACTTAAAGTAGTAATCCCGTGTATAGTCAACATGTATCATTGCCGTAACTATCACCATTTTTCAGTGTAAGTACAATTACACTCTGTTTTCATTAATGCTAGCATTTATACACTGGCAATGTTCGGTGGGGGGGGGGGGGGAATTTCATTAATTTTTTTATTTGAAAAAAAAAAAAAAAAAAAAAAAAAAAAAATTTTCCGGACATACACGGAAATGTCAACTATATCGACGCGATTTGCGGAAACAATATCCTCTTTTTAGGATAACCGTGATGCAATTTCTCAGCGAGAGCAATCCTGGGGATCGCTCCTTATGGACAATTTTTGCAGGAGCAACCCCAAGATTGTTCCCGCTGAAAAATTCGTAGCGAATACCTTATAAAGAGGACACTATCCCTGCAAATCGTGTCGACAAATTGGCTATTTCTGTATATGTATGGAAAAAAATATTAAACATGGAAGAAAGTAATTCCAAATCGTGTGTAACTTGTGACCTCGCTCCGCATGGTTACAAATTATACACTTGCCGGGATCATTCTCTTCCTCACTTTTTGAATAAATATCTATTTATTTTTTAAAAAGTTGCATTGCGAAAATGAAAGGGGTGTTCATGGACTTTACAAGGACTATTCTTACTTCTTCTGATGTTCTTCACCTAACGATGAAAAAACGATGTATGGGCGATGAGTTTACTTCTTACTCCAATCTCAGCCATAGCTGGGCAAACATAGTATTGGCTAATTACTGATTTCAAATTTTTGGTAACTTAGAAATGCATTATTAGGTACTTAATTAGATGGAAATAGATTTTTCGTTATATTTGCAAGATTTATTATCCTTACGAAAATGTGAAAAAAAACACATAACGTTCGCAACATTTAATGCATATCAGTTGATTCGTTCGCAGATAACGAATCTAGCTTAGATTAAGAGAATATATTTATGTACTTATTTTTTTATTTTTAGTAAACAAATATTGCAAGATTGAAGTAATTAAAAGATGCATATGGTATCCCTTGATTTCAGGGGACTGATCAAGGAATCAATGTCAGATTTAAAAATCGATGCATTTAACCCTGAGGAAAACCTTACATTGCCATTGTAAATTTGCCATTTTAAACTCTATTAAAACTAAATGTAAAACAGCAATTTACGTTAAGATTCTATTGAGTTCACAATGGCAAAAGAACATTGCCAATGTAAGGTTTTCCTTAGGGAGACTGTATTTGGGAATCAAATTATGACAAATAATCGGATTTTGTACGTCTCCGGGCAGAAAATCTTATGTTAACCTTGGCGCATTTGCCATCCTCGGACAATAATAATAAAGGACCACAATTTTACGTCCGAAGCGCTAGCCGAGGACAGGAAAATTATCGTCCTTGTCTTCGGAACAGCAATAATGCGCCGTGGTAAACAATGTACTATTTTGTCCCATGCGAATATTTTTCACTGATTCATAATCTTCCTAATTTCCTATTTTCCGTTGCTTATTTGGTCTGCTTATTACGAATTGGGCATCTGGTTCGCGGAGATAATTTTTTCAAAGTAAAATGACCGAACCTTCGCGCGAAATTCAAGTTCTTGCAAGATGCTCAAATGATTTTCCAAGTCAACAGGCTAATTAGGCTAGAATTAGGTATATTACGAAATATTTACATATGATATAAATATTTAAATATTAAATATTTAAATAATCTTGCAAAAAATGCATTTTTGCAAATAACATTGAAAAAACTTTTTCATGGTCAGCGCTTGAAAAGAGAGTGTTAGGCTGCTCGCGGATTGAGCGTAAGAATCCCCTTTTCAAACCGCTGCGTGCCCAACACACTCATTCCAAACCCCGACCAAGAAAACTACAGTTCGTATCACGGGGCCAGAGCCTTTTCATGCACGACGGCAACATTCTCGGAACGAGGGAATTCCACGAGTTTCGAGAATGTTGCCGTCGCGCATGAAAACACGCTGCTAGGCAGTGAACACGAAAAAGTTACTGCGCATCCTATGACGTCATAAAAAATCCCAGTTCTAAGAATTCCATTTCCAAATCACCAACATCGTGAATGCTACTCCTCGACCAGCAAATTGAGGAGAGGGATGCAGAGGGGAAAACCTGGGATTTTTCGTGACGTCACCCTGCGCAAAGAAAAAAATTCGTGCACACTGCTGCTAGGCCCCTTGATACAAAATATACTATTCAAAAAATCAATTTAGAAAGCGTTTGCACATTGCGGAAAATATAATTTCATGATTTACTTGTTTGAACAAATAGTTATTCACATAATTTTTTTTAATCTGAAGCCACAGATCGCCTGATAAACTCAAGGGATGGTGTAGAGCGTGAATCTAGACAAAAATTAGCACTTTTTTTCTGTGAGGGTCTTAGAGCTTATAAAATATTACATCGAAATGGCCTATAATTTGCAAAAAACATTTATAAATGTAAGCGTGCTACTGTAAGATGCTTTACATGGTTCCAATGTACGGGAGGTATCGAATCGTAGCTAATAGCAAATTTCAATGGCTTTTATTGTTATATTATATCATATGTAAAAAAGATACTACAGGAATATTTAACTTCCGTGCGTTTCTAATTAAACCTTCCACATACAAATGATGTAAGTTTTCGACAGAATCAATCATATAAATAAAAAAAAATACAAATTATTTATATATATATTACAGTTTTGTGGAATCATGTTTGAAGAAAAAAAAAATTGTTCCTGGTAGAGATTGAACCAATGACATGGGCGAGTGAGAGGCGGGCGTTCTTTCCACTACGACACTCATCCATTGGAAATTTTGGAGTTAATAAAATAATACAATGCGCCGCGCTTATTTATTTTCCGCGAACTCATCAAGTCATGACAGTTTCGACTTTCGATAGATGAGATGAACGCAAATGCACGCAAATGAACAGTACTGTGTAGTTGTGTGCAGTTGTGTATAGTAGTACAGTCACTGTACTACTATAGTGTACTACAGTGCTCAGTTGCGTGTACCAGTGTGTTCAGTGTACAGTGCTCGACAATTGTTGGACTCGCTATATTTAAATAGATAGTGCAGTGCCGTACAGTTAAGTACAATTGAGTACAATGACAGACTGACATGAGTAAGACTGAGTGTGAGTGGCGTACAGCAGCGTACAGTGCTCTACTGTAGTGTTCAGTCGTAACAGTCGTGTTGAACTCGCTAAATTTAAATTTGGAGTGGCCGTCATTTAAGATTTTTACACCCGGCCACTTCCAGCTTGCTTTAGGTGGCTCAGTGGCCGTGCCGCCTCACGGCAGAAATTGGCAATACCAATACTTGAGTGCTATAGTACGTGATAGCCAAACCAAACGCTACAGGTAATAAATTAGGTACAATTTGTGGTGATGCTGATGAAAAATTGATGATCCACGCTCAAGAAGGAGTCTTTGTATATATAAGTCTCAGTTGACTTTGGTAGTAGTAGCTTTGTTTTGGTTGTTTTTTTTTTATTAATTCTACTAATCTCAACTGAGATTATTGATCGACACCATTTTGAGTATAGTCACCAAACTTTGCACATGCATTCTTCGTGCTTTCAGACGCGTCGTAGGCGTATTTAGAACACTCGATTTCCGATTATTGTTATAAAATGATTGCTTTTATGTACCGCATCCTATTTGTTTTGACAAGGCCGCCATCTTGACTAATTTTGATTCTTTGTCTGTCTATCGATACTTGGTACATTAAGAGAGAGAGAGAGAGAGAGAAGTGCGGTCCAGACTGAGTTAACCTCGCCATTTTTCAGTGCCGTAGCAACCCAGGGCGGGGGCGGGGGGGCTAGCTTTTCTACACGTTTGTATGTCAGGTAAATATCTTAATCTCTAAATAGGAAAGGTCAACATGCTAGCATCATACAATTTTTTTTCCTACCTCCCCCTCCCCCAATTGAAATGGTTTGAAGATGTGACTTTGTTATTTATTTTAAGGTTAAGGTTTCTAACTTACTAAAGTTGATAATTTTATTATTCGTGCAAATTTATAATATATATAATTGAAATACGTATTAAAATAATTTAAGGGGTTTTGTTGAAGACAACTTAAATTTTATCAGAAATATTTATTTTTCAACTCTTTTCGTACGTTGGTCTCATTTATTATATGCGAAAACGATTTCCTCAATGAAGAGTAACTCAACTATGAAAAAAGATTCAGGGCGTCTGTCTGGGCATATTTGCAAGCAGTCGTAAAATAAAATGTATTCAAAGATAGGCTGTAGTGTCAAATGTAACTTACATTGTAAATGAATCAGATAAGTAGGTTTGAGGCTTTTGTGCAAAATTTACAATTCGTATTATTAGGGTACGTATTGAAAGATTATCATCTATATCATTCAATAAGAATACAGACTCTTTAACGTTTGTGCAAGTTTGCAATCAGTATTTTTAGGATAAGTAGGTTTAAGGCTTTTGTGCTAAATTATCGATTAGTATTATTTAGGTTACGTATTCAAAGATTATGATCTGTTATTCAATGAGGTAAAAGACATTCCAACATTTGTGCAATTGAAATAAAATATAGTATTACCAAAAAGCAAGTATATCAGGCGGGCAGAGCCCGCCGGTGACAAATGGTATTTCAGTAAAGCGAATCTCGCTATTTCTCGGAAAGGTGATCCCCTCCACTCAGTATTTTCCCCTAGCTGGGGCCTTGCGTCATGAGAGCTACGGATTTTCGGGCCTGCCATTAGCAGCATAATATAAAGAATATCAGGTATCAGGGCCGCATTTAGGATGGGGCCAGCGAGGCCATGGCCCCAGGGCCCCCACCAATTTGGATATAATAGAAAATTTTTTGTTATTTTTTTAACTAATCCTTAAGTTGATAGAAATTAAGAAAGGTTTTCTAGTGTAGTTGTTAGCAATTATTCGGTGTAATCGCGGAATCGCGGAACGTGTCAAACGCGGAGATAGTGCATGAAGCGACAAAAAAATTAATATCTTTGAAATGAAAAAAAAAAAAAGACGAAATTCTATTGATAAATTATTAAAGGTAAGCGTTTTTCGTACTGAATCAGTTGAATTCAACAGACTGCCTGTTGTATTCTATAGATTGCCTTGTTAAAATTTTCACAAAGTAATCTGTGACAAATGAACAGATTTAATTCGTAGAATCCAATAGAAAATCTGTTAAAATGACAGAAAATCTGTTGAAATAGACAGAAACGCTCGTGTAATGTACAGATTTTTTAGTAAACTTTTTAATAAATTGCATTCTGTTGAGATGTAACATTCTGAATAAGGAAATATTATTTGGTAAAAAAATTCATTTTTTATCATAGTGGTCAATAAAGCCTAATTTTTCTCCCACTACGATAAAAAAATTGTTTGCACCACGGAAAGAATAAATTTTTCCCTCGGGGTATAACTTACACCCAGTGTGGGCCAGTCTCCATAAGAAGCAATGTAGAAAGGAATTTAATTCCTTCCGATAGGTAGGAAATCACAGGTGGCGCTCGCGGTGAAGTGAAGGGGCACTGAGGGGAAACGGCGGGAGACCATTTGAATGATACTCGGCGCAAATATTTTTATTTATTTTTTGTTGTCGTTGTAAAAGTGCATTTTGACGAAATTCTTTTTGTTTACATGTTTTATTATGCATATTTACCCTGGCGGACTAGTTACCACGCTAGAGTGTGGTCAAAGTATGGTAGATTTTATTTTAGTAATTTATCGTTTTCTCATCAATATTTAACAGTTGTATGCTTTCTATGTCGAAGAAAATTTCATAATCTTAATTTTTCCTGGGTTTTTTTTAACAATTGTTGCATTTAAAATCGTTTAGCAAAACATGCCAAGGTCGTGGAATAATGCTCCAACATATTTTTGACAAATTTTAATTAACATACTCTAAAAATATGATTCGAACCAAAAGTACTGTTTTTAAGTTCAAATTTTAGATGAAAATATTTCTAGTGAAGTTGAATAATAAACCTGATGTAAAAGTCGAATAGCTTTTGCGCATGCGCGATGAGTGAATTCCATTCGTGGCACGGCCACTGAAGGAGCTACCGAGGGGCATAAGGGCGCTCTTTCATATTTGAATTTTGAATGCGCAATCCAATCACAATTGACGTATAATTAAATAATAGTAAAATTTTTTTACTATAATAATTTTCATATTTATTTCCAAGTTGATGTACAAAATAATGCTTATAGTAATTTTTTCTGCCATTCTTACACCTACCTTAAAACTAATTTTCTGCTAATTTGCTTGAAGATCATAACTTTGCTGTGTTTGGAATGTTAGTTATGACCGTTATGACAACCTAAATTTTTGAAACTTGTAAAATGCAAAACGATGATTTCATTCATGATTATTAATTGAATTTTTATTATTATATTATATACATGCATAAATATTATGTTTTTTATCATTATTAATTGTAATCAATGTTACATCATTATCAAAATACACAATATAAGATATACTAGATTTTTTTTTTTGTAAGGGTCAGAATTTTTTAAACGAATCACCTGACCCTAGTGATTGAGGTTTTTATAAAACTCCTTGTAAAATTTGGGCATTTTTTATAAAATTCTGATTTTATTAAAAAGTCACTTTATAAAATAGTACATTTCGCAACTAGGGAAAAAATAAATTTCTCACGAGAGTGTGGGACACATTCATCACTCCGAATTTCTAAAACACCGTACTTGTCATTTGTCCGAATCACGAAACTCCGGAAATGCAAAAGACCGTGAAAAAAATACTACGAACCCTCATTGCTCCAAAAAGCGATTCCCCCGATTCTTTATACTGCCGCGATCGCGCTTAACCGAATATTCATAGCGCCGATGAATTAAAGCGCTTAAAATTCAATTCACTGACAGTTTTTTTATCCCGTTTCAACAAAATACCAGGTTGTCGTTTTTCCGCAAAAATATAATTCCGATTTTTCGAAACGGCGAAAGCTCAATTGACCAATTTTGTTTTTTTCCGTTTCCTCAATTATCCTTTTATTCAGTTCTACGAATCGTCATTTGACCGAACCCGCATTTTGCCGATTCTGAAAATTCCCGATTTATCATACTTCCGAATGATTAAAAATCCGAAGTATCAAAACACCTAAAATTCAATATTTCGAATCACTAAATTACCGAACATTCAAATCATCGGCTTGCCAGAATATCAATTTATCAACGTCACGATTCATCAAAAGCGCGTTCTCTTGTTTACCAGAAATGCCAACGCCCAGATCCGCCCCCCCCCCCCACCTCCGTTGCCTCGGAACAGCGTGGGTAAGGAACACCGAGACCCCAAAACTCAGTGAATTCATTCCTCCGTTCAGTTTGGGAGAGAAGTTAACTAATTTCTCTCCCAAACTGAACGGAGGAATGAATTCACTGAGTTTTGGGGTCTAACTTCTCTCTCAAACTGAACGGAGGAATGAATTCACGGAGTTTTGGGGTCTCGGTGTTCCTTACCCACGCTGTTCCGAGGCAACGGGGGTGGGGGGGGGGCGGATCTGGGCGTTGGCATTTCTGGTAAACAAGAGAACGCGCTTTTGATGAATCGTGACGTTGATAAATTGATATTCTGGCAAGCCGATGATTTGAATGTTCGGTAATTTAGTGATTCGAAATATTGAATTTTAGGTGTTTTGATACTTCGGATTTTTAATCATTCGGAAGTATGATAAATCGGAAATTTTCAGAATCGGCAAAATGCGGGTTCGGTCAAATGACGATTCGTAGAACTGAATAAAAGGATAATTGAGGAAACTGAAAAAAACAAAATCGGTCAATTGAGCTTTCACCGTTTCGAAAAATCGGAATTATATTTTTGCGGAAAAACGACAACCCGGTATTTTGTTGAAACGGGATAAAAAATATATATTCACCCTAGTGAGAAATTCATTTTTTGCAATGGTCCGAACGAATTTTTTTATTGCAGTGGGAGAAAAAGCCGTTTTTTGCTTGTGAAGCGGACAAAAAAGTAGGCTTCTTTAACTGCTATGATAAAGAGAGCAATGTTTTAGAAAGTTTTTATTAGTGTTTACAGAGTCACTTCATAAAAACGTCATAAAATTTTCATAAGAAGACAATATCTGTATAAAGTAGATTTTAAAATCCACTATATAAAAATGTCATAATTTTATGAAAATTTTGTAAAATTTTTAAAATGTGACTTTCATAAAACTAATAAAAACTTTATAAAAAACTGCTCTTTTCATAAAGTGGCTTTATAAAAATAAGCGGAATTTCATTAAAAAAATACCCACATTTAATAAGGAGTTTTACAAAAACTTTTAAAAACCCAAATTACTAGGGGAATTCAGTTGCGGATCCACAGCGAAGATGATTGTATAGATAATAATAAAAAGTAAATTCATAAACATGAATGGAATTGTAGTTGAGTATTTTAAAAATGTAAAAGTTCTACATATTTTAGAAAAATTTTTATAGTTTGTCATAATGGTCATAACCAGGGCTATGCAAAATATTTTTCAAATATAAAATATTTTTTCACATATTTCAACCTCATTTCGATGAAAATAAATATTTTGACGATTTTCGTTTTTTCGTACATATTTCAACAGAATGTGACCAGAAAAGAATTTTTTATAAAGAAATAGTGCGTTTTGTCGTTAGAAATTTGTATTGAAACAGTCCGCGCGCCAAAGCTCAATGTTAACCAACTTCAAAACTTAAAACAATTAAATGTGCTGTGAGCATTCTTTGTGTGAAGTGAAGTATATTCCGCGGCACTCGGCACTTGTCAATTGAGTTGAGTGTAGCGTGTTCTCGTGGTTTGATTGTTTTTAAATGAAGTGAAAAAAATGCCAAAATCAAAAAAGTTATTTGAGCGGGTTTGTGGGAAAAATCCGAAGGTTTTTCGACAAGATGGTGAAGTGTTGTTTTTTTTTATGTGAGACGAGCAAGTAAATGCCGATCAAAGTTCTCAAGTCGATCAGCATCTTCGAACAAAGAAGCATAAGGCAAACATGCAGCGTAAGACGAGAAATGCGGATACAAAGATTCAATCATTGTTAACCTCAATGTAATCGTCAAGTGAAAATTCAAGTGCCTGTAACTTCGCCATGGATGTAGCTGAAACATTTTTAAAGTGCAACATTCACTACATAAAATCCAAAAGCCTGCCATGATAAATTTTATTGTAAAACATACAAAATTTGCGGCACCAACTGAGTCAATTCTACGTAGAAAATGCGTTCCAAAACTATTCGATGAGACCATCGAACGGATGAAGCAAATTGCGGCCGGCAAGAAAATTTGTATTTCAGATGACGAGACTACTGATACAGAGCAAAGATACGTGGCAAATTTCGTGTTTGGTGTACTCGAAGACGATCAGTAAAATCGTTCCTGTTTATTCGCAACAAAGGTCTTGGGAGCAACAAACAGCAACACAGTTGCTGCTTTTTTTGATAAATGTGTCAATGAATCAAGTAAGTGCCCAGCTGAACACACGATAAACTAATCAATACCTGACCAATCTAAATTATTACTTGATCAATTAATTTTAGATATCGACAAGAAAAATGTCTTGCTAGTTGTCACAGATGCTGCACCGTATATGGTGGCCGCAATGAAGGCGCTCAAAATAATTTTCCCAAGAATGATTCACGTTACATGCCTTGCACATGTCATTCACCGTGTTGCTGATTTCATACGAAATAAATTCAATGATGTAAATGATTTGATATTCAGTGTCAAAAAAATTTTCCTCAAGCCCTGGCGATTATTTCACCACCACTTCTGGTGTATAAGTGGTGTATAACTGGTGGTTGATTTTTTTCGCGTTTTTTCGGTTATAGAGATATAATTTTCATTGAAATTGCGTTTGCTTATTATTTTTGGCTAATAAGCTAAGTGATTTCGGCAAAAAACCACTTTAAAATAGCATTTTTCATAAATAAATGATGATGATACGATGGTGAAGTCAGGTGATATAAAATCGCAGTTTCAACATATTACTGCCTGAAAAGTGTCCTTAAATTTATTAAATAATTAAACTGGACTTGTAACAGCCCGCAATGAAACTGTCATGTACATAAAATCATTTTTTGAGAATATATTATTCAGTTAAAAAGAGCAGACGACATCAGTTTTTTGCAGTTGGCCACACTGCAGCTTCTCCTCTGTCGTCTGCTCTTTTTGGCTGAATAATATATTCTCAAAAAATGATTTTATGTACATGACAGTCTCATTGCGGGCTGTTACAAGCCTAGTTTAATTATTTAATGAATTTAAGTACTCTTTTCAGGCAGTAATATGTTAAAACTGCGATTTTATATCACCTGATTTCACCATCGTATCATCATCATTAATTTATGAAAAATGCTATTTTAAAGTGGTTTTTTGCCGAAATCACTTAGCTTATCAGCCAAAAATCATAAGCAAACGCAATTTCAATGAAAAGTACATCTCTATAACCGAAAAATCGCGAAAAAAATCAACCACCAGTTATACACCACTTATACACCAAAAGTGGTGGTGAACTGGTGGTGAAATGATCGCCAGGGAGATAAAGATTACCTTTAAATTAAATAATTGGAATGCTTTTTAATCGATTATTTAAAATTATATTATTTTAAAAATAAACATTTTATATTATATTACTTATTTGAAATATAAATATTTTAAATAATATTATTTATTTAAAATATAAATATTTTAAATTATATTATTGTAAATTTTGTTATTAAATTAAATTATTTAAATTGAAGGTATATTTTAAATATCAATATTTTAAATTATATTATTTATTTAAAAAATAAATATTTTAAATTATATTATTGTAAATTATGTTATTTAATTATATCATTTAAATTGTATCATTTATTTTAAATATAAATATTTTATATTATATTATTTATTTCAAAAATAAATATTCAAAATTATATTATTCTAAATTATGTTATTGAATTATATTATTCAAATTCTATTATTTATTGTAAATATAAATATTTAAAATTATACTACTGTAAATTATGTTTTAAATTATACTATTTATTTTTAATATAAATATTGTAAATTTTGTTAATGTAAATAGTGTTATTAATTTATATTATTTTAATTTATTCAATTCAAATTAGGCAATTTAAATAAACTAATAAATTGAAAATAAATTTTATTAATAATTAATTTCAATTTAAATTGGTCATTGAGCCTTTGTACATTCTTTTTTTTTTTAACAGGCTCCGCGCTGAAAACAACAATTCAAAAAAAACGTTTTCTGGTATCTCAACTCTACCACAGCCAATTCATACACGTTGGGGCACATGGATCGATGCTGCGATCTACTACGGAACATATTTTAAGGAAATTAAACAATTTTTGGCCCAATGCGATGCAGAAGAGGCTCAAAGCATTACGAATGCACAAAAGATAATCGGAAAGGCAAATGTGAAAAAAGAACTTGGTTTTATAAAAGCTAATTTTGAATGTTTGTCCATCGCGGTCACCAAAATTCAAGGCAAAGGTGCCTTACTTGCCGATACGATCAACATTTTCGATTCGATTCGTCCAAAGCTACAGTCAATTTCGAAGCGCCAAGAATTTTTAAGAAAATTTGATTTTGTAGCCAACAAAAACTCTGGACTTGACACTTTGCGAAAGATTTCAAATTTGTTGAACGCTTCTGGAACATTTGACCAACCCGACGAATACATTGACAGCCTGAGCCCAATTGAAATGGAAGCTTTCAAATATGCTCCCACTGTTTCGTGTGACGTTGAGCGTTCCTTTTCTAAATACAAACAGGTCTTAGAAGACCACCGACGATCATTCTTATTTGATAATCTTCGGAAATATATTGTAATTTATTGCAATGACTTTGTAAACTGAACGTACATTCAAAATTTATGAATAAATGCAGTTATATCGAGAATATTTTTTTTTCACATATTTCGCTTATTTTATCAAAATATAGAATACATATTTTGGACTTTCGAAAAAAATATTTTGAATAGCTCTGGTCATAACGTACATTCCAAACACAGCAAAGCTATAGTCTTCAAGTAAACTACAAACTCAGAAAATAGGTTTTAAGGTAGGTGTAAGAATGGCAGAAAAAAACTGTTATTAGCATTATTTGGTACATCAAATTTTAATAAAAAAAACTACGTAGACATGTATAAGATTTCAACTTGATAATAGATAGAAAAGTTATTATTATAGAAAATTTAAATTATTTTTTAAGTTTGATTAGATTTCACATTATGAATTCAAATATGCAAGAGCGCCCTTCGGCCCCTCGGTAACTACTTCAGTGGCCGTGCCACGAATGGAATGTACTCATAGCGCATGCGCAAAAGCTACTGGACACTGGCCATCAAGTTTTCATTGAACTTGTACAGGTTTATCTACCATGACCAGAAACATTTATTGCTTTCAAATACATTTCTACGTATACAAAGTATCTCTTTCTACCTCAAAAACATTATTTCATGTAACAATTATTGATTCAAAGAAAAAAAATCTACCATACTTTTACCACACTTAAGTGTGGTAAAAGTGTGGTGACTCGTCCGGCAGGGTATGAAGATGAGATGCTTTTTTTCATTTTGACATATGTTTATATTCAATGTCAAACATTTCTATTTGCGTACCGAGCGCCACCTGAGATTTCCTACCTTTCCGAAGAAATCGGCCTGACTGGCCCACACTGCTTACACCTTCGTGAGAAATTTATTTTTTCCCTAGATGCAAAATGTACTATTTTATCATAGCGGTCTTAAAAGCCTACTTTTTTGTCCGCTTCGCGATCAAATCCGTTTCAAACCTGACTATAAATGTAACATCGAATAACGTTCGGTCGAAATTGCTCAATATTTGAGAGATGACAAGTTGATATCGCATTTACTCAGAACCTTTCAAAAAACGTTTAAAATTTATGGTTTGCTATTTAAATATGCTCAAAGTTACCGACCATCGCTGTTCAAAATTCGTTCAAATGCTTTAAATCCGTTTCAATAAGTTGAAAAATGCTTAAGGAGGTTTTGAAAACGTTCTAATTTCAACTGGGGCATGTTCCAGAATTAAATCTTGTAATTTATGTGGGTCAGGTAAAAAAAATTTCGAGGAAAATTCTACATTCCATATTTATATGTGCTCATTTATAACCATTTCCTCTTAAAGCCATAATCGAAGCCCCCTCCCCTTTCCAATAATATTGGACTACTCTTTTTTTAAAATGCTATATCCGCTACTGAATGGGACCATCTCAATTGTAACTAAAAGCCAAAAATCTTGTACATCATTACTCTGATGATTTGAACTTGAATTTAGCTAATAAATTGATTTATCTCGCCACTTTTGCAAAACAGTACGAAAAGAGAAGGAATGAATCGAAAGAAATTTTTCTCTACTGGATAGTTTTGTAAAATAATGGACAATCTAATTTTTGTCATGCAGAAGTTGCACTTTGTATGTATTTATCGATGATAGTAACTAATTGCAGTGAGGAAAGGTCATTTTCAAAACTAAAGATAATAAAGAATAGATTGCGAACGTTGATGACTAAAGAACACTTGTCGAATCTCATGCTTCTCAGTTTGAAAAGCGACATTCTCCACGATATGAATTTTGATGATAATGTCAACACTTTTGCTTCTAATAAACCACGCGAAGTTTTTATTTAATTAGAATAAATAAACGATTGTCATGGTGCAAATATAATACAAGAATAAACTTTTTCATATGCTGTACGTAATTGTATTATTTTACTTTAATATTGTCCACTATTCATGAAAAAATTTAAGGGACCTCCACCAAATTTTGGCTTCAGGGCCCCCCAATTCTAAATGCGGCCACGCCAGGTATGTTCTGTCAGTGAACGAAAATGCGACCCGTTCTGCGCTTTCTGAAATGCCGCCAATCATAAAGTAGTTCTGAATATGATTTAAATTTGATTGGTTAACATTCCGAAATGGCGTCTTTTTCAAAAGTAATTTAATTGGTTTTGCTGCTTAATTATGCGTGTTTCTTGCGCAAGAACATACCTGGTATTCTTCATATCATGATTAGCAGCATGAGATGACTCGTCCTCTTTTTCTTTATACAAAATAAGTGGATCATTCCCTACTGGCTTACTGTGGATAGTGGAGAGGGCAATCAATACCTACTCGGTTCTTTTGTCGAAATCTTTTTTTTTTCAAACGCGTTTTTCTCAAAAAGTTGAAAAGTGCTCTTACGACTCTTTTGTCAATCCAAGCCACATTTTATGATATTTTCTTAAACAGTGACACTAATTGATAAGAGTATATTAATTTTTCTTGTTACAACTTGTCACATTTGCAGTTACGAAATGATCTATATACAAAAAAACCAACTCATTGCTTACTCAAAATTTTCTTTTTACTAATCTTTTCCTTCAAAACCTTATTGATGCACGAAAAATGGGGAGTGAGGATTAGGAGTCAACTAATCTGAAATATTTGTTTTTCAAATTTTCACAGTGCAGCTTGTACAAAATTTCGGAGTAATAGTACATTACGTTCTGCGGGTAAAGTATTTTTATTTTCTGATAGGAAGTTTGTAGGCCGCGGCAAAACCGAGGCATACAATCCTACAAGGAAATAAAAGTAATGTGCCCGAAGAGCGTACCGTATTTTATACACCGAGGGGAAATAAAAGGCAGTTTATTTCCCCGAGATGTATAAAATGAAGTTATTGAACGTCGAACTTTACAAAAAAACGAAGCAGTTTTCATCACAAAATTCATGGCTTTTCTTGCTAATAATTTGGTTTTTGAATGTGTAGATAAAAAATTGCTTTATTTTTTCATCGATTTTAATTTCAATGAACACACTGTTTTAATTTCTTTTGTGGGATGCAAGAGAAAAACAATTTCAAGGGCAACATGTTTTTTTGCATTACCCAGATTATGTGATTGACACTATGAAACGTTTTTTCGATCATCCACGATGAATTGATGTTCCAAACATATAAAAACTTTTTTGAAACAAGCAAGATCAACATATTTATCACAAACATGAGTCTTATAAATAATGCGTCGATATTTTTCGAATTTGAGAAAAATTTTGTCACAGGTGGGTAGTTATTACTAAAGCAGGGTCACCACTGGACGTAGTCAACTCACCGCCGAGACTGCCACAATTTTCAGGTTCGAGGGTCACCAGCTCCGAAGCCTCTTCAGCAGCTGTTTGGCTGCGCTGCACCAGAGCTTCACGCATAACATCTTGGGCCTTGCTAAATTCATCTGTCCTTCGTCCGACCTTGAAGTTCAAAAAATATTTTCTAATTGTCTCCAAATATGAAATCGAGAAAAATTGGTACATTTTGTAACATAGGCCAATTAATAATTTAAACTAAACTGGTTGATACGAGTTGTTTACAGTATTTTTCTTCATGAAAACCGTGAAATTACTTCCTAATATCAGTTTTGAGTTTAGGGTGATGAAAAATACAGGGTTATCCAAAATAACCTGGACACCTGAAAATATAGATTCCTCATGAAATTTTAAGACTGTATTCCCTTTGCCATTTTTTGATAAACTCAAAATTTACGGAGATCTGAACGATTAAAAATCCAAGTTTTCGGCTGATGCGCACCAATGACAGCGCCCCTAGACTCCACCTGACTCGGGGAGTACACGTGCTCGAATCTTGTGAGCCGTAAAGGTGTAACGGTGTATTAACACTGTCGTCAACGCTCTCTGACGCACTCAGCGACCAAGTGAAAGGAAAATTTCCTAGTTTTACGAATAAGTAGTAATGTAAAAATTGAAACTTTTACCTTATTATTTGATATTCTGAATTGTTTTACAAGATATCAAGTATTTCATTGATGAATTAAGAAAAGCGGAAATTGGACGGGAATTTTTAGCAATGTGCAGAAATTTTACTTATCAATAAAAAAAAAAAAACTCTTCTGTATTCTAGATTAAAAAATCATCCATGAAGATTTTTTGAAATTAAATTTACCTCAATATAAAATGATTCGTTAATGTTTATCGAAAAATTTGAGTTACTGTATTTTTTTCAGTGCTTTCGTTGCAATAAAGGGAATTCTAAATTTAACGATTTCAGAACATTACTGGCAAGTCACAACTTTTAACTTATCCGCAATTTTCACGTTCTTATTGAGATTTTATCTAGTTGGAGCTTCTATCCTCATTTATTACACACTTACCTTGCTAGTGAAAGAAGGTTCCTTAAAAGTGCCTAGGGCTCGTTGTGGTAGCTCGTTTTGCAAAGGTGGACCCGGGTAATCCAATTTTGCGCGTTTGAGATCCTCCATGCTACGCTCCATAGTAGCTATGACGGTATCATCATCGTAGCCAAAATCTTTTTCCAGCTTGTTTTGAAGGTAATTGCAAAATTCGTCAAGACTGTCCATAGCCATGAGATGGTTTTTGTGCAGCTTCATGACAGTATAAGACATGGCTGGCAAAAGACGATCACCTTCTAAAAGGAACACATCCCAAATGCGAAGGCCAAGACTGACTGGGGTCTGTAACAATTTGAACATATGCGAATGAATTTGTTAAAAAAAAAATAGCACCGGAGTTATTAAATAATCAAATTCATTAATTTATGTAAAAACTGATAACATCATTTATTGATAATAGAGTATTTGATGGATGTATAAAAAATAATAAAAAAAAAGGTTGAATTTGAATGTTCATTAGTCCAAAATTTTAACGTCGACATGATTGTATGTAAAAGTTTTTTATCTTACCCTTTCTTGAAACACCACAAAATACCATTTCAAAGCATAAAGTATGGAATCACAGCCACACTTGTCAAGTCTCTTTTTCAACTTTGGAAGGAACTTGTTCATCAATTTATCATGGTGTTCAATAAATCTGTTCAACTTTGGAAAACCATCCACGAAGAAACCTTTAAAAACAAAAAAAACAAATTAAAAAATTATATCATTTTTATTTGGCCGGTTTTTGAAATTTTTCGGCCAATTTTGGATTTCCAAGTAAAATTTTTTGCATACTGGCCTAAAATTAGTCAGTTTACTAATGCAAGTAATAAATGACATATTTCTCGCAGATCTGTATGAAATTTAAAAAAAATTGCTTCATTGATGCATACCATGCATGCTGTATTTTTTGTCGGAAAGAAGAACACTAAGACCCCAAAAAGCATCTTCCTCGTCCATGTACAGGAGAAAAAGTCCTGCTAAAACGGACATTCCTTGACAATAACCGACTTCGCAATTGTACATGCTGTACGCAGCCAGAACGTAAAACATTGATCTTTGTTTAATACTGTATCTTTCCCTGTAAAAAATCCCAAGTTTCAGTTATAAGTAGCTCTATTGCTGTTTTTTTTTTTTTTTTTTTTTTTTTTTTTTTTCATACAATTTGGCAAATCACATTTAAAATACAAGTTCAAACGTTTTAATGCGCAAAAAAACATTACTGGACTCGTATATCCTACAAATTCCTAAGACTAGAAAAATCTGAAACATCATGAATCTTAAAAATCATTCAAATGTAAGTATGCTTCTTTAAATGATAAATCATAGAAAATCAAGCTTTATGTAATTCGTAGAAGTTTTTATGTTTCTGAAATTTTTAATTATTCTCCAGAATCTCAAAAACTGGAAGTTCTTGGAATTTTCTATGCTCAATAATTCCAAAGAATGTGTATTTGAGTATTTTAAAACTCAAGGATTTTGAAATTTTTAGATAATTATAAGTCATTGTCCGTATCGAAAATTCTTGGGATCATCGTTGTTGCACTCATTGTAGAAAAAATGTCTTTTAAGATGTCGACGGAAATTTCCATGACTTGAACTTTTGCTTGAAGAAATGACGTTCTTTATTTGATGAAACAAATGACTGTAACTCAAGTCAAAAAACGTATTTCTTCAAGAAAAAGCTCAAGACCCTGACATTTCTCGTCCAGGACTCGAAAAACTACAATTACCTGTTTGCATTTAAAATATAGAGTGTCCATTTTTAATGTTTACTTAATGTGACTCTATGAAGTAATATATTTTTGAAATGCGAATTTTTATTTACACAAATTTTTCTACAAATGGTATTTTTTTTTTTTTTTTTATATAAATGACATGAGGAACATCAGAAGAAGAATTAAGTTTTTTAACTAAAAATTATGGTATTATGGTATTTATTCTAAAATTATTGTATGCAAGTATGGTAGAGCGAAAGAGGAGATTTAGGATTATGAGCAAACTTGCCGGAAATCAATATGATCCCTGTACTGTCTGGCGACGTCAGCGTCAATCTGCCTTATCTCTGTGGACCACTTGCGCGCCTGCTGTAGCATCTCTTCGTACTTACCAGCGTGCTCTTTTTTCAAGGCCTTAATTCCTAAGAGCAGTGCCCATACCTGGCCTCTAAAGCGATCCGGAATACCCTTATAAATCCTTCGCCGTAATTTTTCTTTAGTCGCAGGCGAATCCCAATGTTTAGTCATTTTTTCCCATTTTTTTACCCTATCCATTTCCACCTGTTTTGACTTCTTCTCATTCTCATCCATTTTCTGTGGTAAACGCTTATCACTGAAATATAGCGAAACAGTTTATTTTATTACAAGTTTTTTTTCGTTCCTTAAAAAAAAAATCCCGTACTAATCAGCGAATTTCACTTTGTCGGAAATTTTTAAAGCTAAAAAGTCAGCAAGTTGCAGAAATGTAAGCACTGGCACAAAATGAAATGTTCTTTGATACGCCAATTTCTTTGAACAAAAAAATGCTCGAATATTTGATAATTTTTTGTGACATTGCTAAAACTTGTATACAATGCGAAAAATTTTATAACACATAAAAAGATATTAAAAATAATATTTATTTGGCGCTTTATTTTGCTTTATCGATTACAGTTGATCGATCGATTAGAACCGCCATTAATTTAATGAAAAATAATTATCAGGGCATATTTTTTTCCCAACTTTTCAACTTTATTATTTAGGTTTTCTTTGTTGAATGTTTATTAACCTTCATTTCTTATTAACGATTTAACATTTTTATCATGGATAAAAAATTTTTATTTTATGAAATGTTGAGTGCAAAAATTAAGTATGTATATGTTTAGCAGCAAAATTTATAATAAAAATATTTTGATTAAAAGTGAAAAAATTCATTTAAACGAAATTATGAAAATTGAAAAAAAAAAAAAAAAACACTTGCAAGGTATTTGTCAGACAGCAAAAAATAAATTTTTGCCTCTCAAACACTAGAAAAGAGCGTTTCCAAACACGTTTCGACAGTGACAAATGAAGTATTCGAGGCCGACATGCAGGCTGTCGACAAATGACACACGGCGAGGTGAAAGACGGGCTCCTTTGGACCCCGGCGGGGCAAAAATAGACTCCTCCTCCTTTCCCCTGCTAATTGTAATTTTTTCCAGCCTCCATGTCAACCTTCAATCATAGATCATATAATACATGGACTGCTACTCGCGAGAAAAAAAAGTGGACAGCATGATAGGCGATAGTGACGTCACAGGACCAATGACCGACGGCTGAAACGTCACCTGTGTTTATGCTTACTTTTGAAACGTATACATGAAGAGTTGTTTTTTATTGTTTAAAGGGAGGATGCAAATTAAAGTGAATGTGATTTAAAGTGAATCAATAGAAGGAATAAAAATCGATGTCAAAATGTTATTGAGTGACTGAATAAATGTCACATTTTTGCCTGATTTGCAGGAAGGTCAAATTTCACTTATTTAACCGCTTTTTTTACTTCCCCACGTTTTTCAGGTGATGTTTCAGAAACATGTTCTTTGCTAAAGCTTTTAAATAATTTTTCACAGCTCGAAAGGATTTATAAGCATGGGGCGAAAATAATAAGTACAAGGCTAGTAGGCCCCCGGGGCGTTTTGTGTCTAGATGCGGGCTTGGTGTGCCCTGTGACGTTACTCTCGTCTGACATGTTTGACCGTTTTTTCCTGCCGGGAACAATAGGCAGTAGCAGTCTATGTATTCTATGGTCTAAGCCTTCAATGCTTCATTTGCCATGTTGAAACAGATTTGGATACACTCATTTCCACTGTTTTCGAGGCAAAAAGTATCGTGTACCTCGGAGCAATAACAGCCGATTGGAACTCATGTGATTGCCGCCTGAGCGAAGCGAAGGCGGCGAACCTCAAACTCGTTTTAAATCGGCTGTTTTGACTCTTAGCTACACAATATATTACTGATGTGACCGTCAAACGTTCTCATAAAAAAACATTTTCACTTGAAATTGTGATTGATATAAAATACTGTAAAAACATACAACAAATATGAACTATGCAAACAATGTATAAAAGATGAAAAGTTTTTATTTTCAATGAAAAAATGTAAATGTGAAAGTGTGATCCGACTCTTGAACATTTTTCATTGATAAAGAAATATATATGACTTTGGATCAAAAATAGAATCAAGAATAGAAATAAAAAAAGAGAAAAAACGAACTGTATGAATCCATATCTATCCGTAACGTGATAGAATTCATAGGCTGGGTCCTCCCAAGAATTGATGTTATCGAGGTTTTCTCTGCCCTGGTCATAACAGCTGAATATTCTGTCCCGCTCAGCAGCCGACCTTTCTAACAAATCTTCGTCGTTCATACCACCCAAACCTTGATCAACAAACGTATGTACATTCCGAGTTTTTCCGTTTCGTCGCTATTTGTCCGATAGCACTTCGAGCGATTTCCTGATGGTAATAAAATTATTATGCAACTATCTAAAGATGCAATAGTAACCATGACAAAAGCTGATTAATTTTTATTAGACAAAGACAGGTACAAAAACAAAAAAAATGTGCAGAAAATATTTTCTAAAAATATTTTCAAGGCATTGAAAATTTATTTGCAAAATATTCAAATCAAATATCCTGAGGAACTCTATTATAAATTTATAATTATTATATTATAAATTCTAGCTTAATGAAGTTCAAAATTTAACATCCTTAAACCAGAAATTTCTGAACTATTAAATCAAAATCGTGGAAAAAAATTTTTTGGGATCATGTGCTAGAAAGTGCTTCAAAAATTACCGAAATTTACTGGAATGGGTGAACAACGTCAACTTACAGTATATGTTTCCAAACATATGCTAAAAATTGCTTGTGGGAATATTTACCGCATTTCTACAAACTATTACGAAAGATTCACTGTTTTACCTACATGATGTCTTCAAAATTACCAAAAGAACGTGGGAAATTGCAGTACTCCGTTGGCGTGTTTAGCTATTTTTATTCTGGTTTTTCACAAAATTTTGATTAAAAAAAAAAAGCAAAAATATTTTCAACGCTTCTATGAATATTGATTACTTGGCAAGTTAGTAAATAATAAGTTTTTTTTTTAATTCGGTTTTTCTTGTATAACACACGCGAACGCCCCCCCCCCCCCCCCCCCGTTGTGCCCTCATTGGTGACTTCGGGTATTTCGTCAATATTTGTTCTGAGGGTCTTATAAAGAGAAATTAACTTTTTTTCCGTTGCATCCGAGAGTGCGCCACCAACCCATCGAAGTTGTGGCTTCAGCCACTGCCGCTGCCTGACTTGGCGACTTATTGACGGCCTCAATGCAACAACTCCACGATTTAGAAAACGAAGGAGTTGTGCGTTGTGAAAAAACTTAAAACACCCACGTATCACGTGACTTTCGACTCGAAAATTTTTACTAAACGTCTGGGAACATATCGTGCACTTACAATAAATCCTAGACCATATAATACATGGACTGCGCGTCGCCTATCTCTCGCTACAGCCGAGTTTGGTCCCAACCATGGAGCTGGCTAAGTGACAATTAAGGTTTACCAGTGCTGTTAAAGGTATACCTATAGTTATATGTATACCTATAGCTAAATATATATATAGGCATATATGGCACGAATGGAATGAACCTTAATTCAAACTTAGCCAGCTCCATGGTTGGGACCACTTTCGCCATATTGAAAGCGCAGTCCATATTTTATATGGTCTAAGCAGTAAATAGTAGGCATTTCAATATGAAGCGATGCTAAATTACTTTTTTTTTTCATAAATTTTGGACTTATAGCATTTTCTAAGAGCACGAAAAAATAAAATTTCGTATTACCTACACTGAGCTAAGGACAAAAATAGAAATTCGACTCTCGTCCTGCAATTCCAATTTTTTATGGGAATTTGACCCGAAAAATTTTTTCCGTGTACATGTATTATACCTAGAAAACTATGATAATGATACTAGTGAGGTTCAAAATACCAGAAACTTTTACACTGTGATTCCCTGAAAACTCTCAACTTAATGATACATTGCAAGACGCCACTATTTCCCCGAAAAAATAAAGCCCAGAGAGGGTCATTTGCCCGAATTTCAAAAGACTGAAAGCAATAAACTCCGAATCACGAAGTTCCCGAAATTGAACGAGACCGCACGTGAATTGCTCTGTTTACTCAATACCAGGTGTACTCCTAAGTAATTTCCGGTTTTTTCAATGGATGGCGTTCTGTTTTGTACCGCTGTTGGTAACACATACCATATGTCATTTTGTTCAGTCATATCGAGTGCTTGAACTGCGTTGACATTTTCTCGAAAAAATCTTCCAGTAAGTTTTTATTGCGCTTCAAAAATGTCGAATTTTGTACCGAATTTTGAGCATATGCGCCATGCATTGCTTTTCATGTTCAATCAGGGGAAAAAAGTGTCCGAGAGCCACTGTGCGCTTGTGGAAGTTTATGGTGATCGTGCATTAACACTTCGAACATGTGAAACGTGGTTTCGACAGTTGAAAAATGGAAATTTCGACCTGAACGACGCCGCACGCTCCGGCAAGCGAAAATCGTTCGATGACGCCGAATTGCAAGCATTATTAGATGAAGACAACACGCAAACGCAACGACAGCTTGCAGATGCGTTGGGAGTTCAACAGCAAGCAATTTCCAAACGTCTGCGGGCCATGGGAAAAATTCAGAAGTGTGGAAAGTGGGTGCCCCATGAACTGACCGAGAGACAAATGGAGAATCGAAAAGTGACCTGTGAAATGCTGCTTCAACGATACAAAAGAAAGTCTTTCCTGCATCGTATTGTTACTGGTGATGAAAAGTGGATTTTCCTGGAGAACCCTAAGCGCAACAAATCGTGGGTGAGTCCAGGTGAAGCATCGACATCGACGGTACGGCCAAATCGTTACGGTCGGAAGGTCACGCTGTGTGTGTGGTGGGACCATTCCGGTGTTATATACTTTGAACTGCTGAAACCTGGTGAAACTGTGAATGCCGTTCACTACAAACAGCAAATGAAAGATTTGAGCCGAGCCATTGTGGAAAACCGACCAGAATATCAACAACGACAGAAGAAGGTGATTTTGCTCCACGACAATGCGCCGTCGCATAAGTCGAAAGTCGTTCGTGACACGCTGGAAAGGCTCAAGTGGGAAGTGCTTGATCATGCGGCTTACTCACCAGACCTGGCGCCATCCGACTACCACCTCTTTGCCTCGTTGGGCCATGCCCTTTATGAGCAGCGCTTCGACTCGTACGAAAATGTACGAAAATAGCTCACCGAGTGGTTCACCTCCAAAGGCAATGATTTTTACTGGCGTGGTATCCACAATTTACCAGAAAGGTGGGAAAAATGTGTAGAAAGCGATGGAAAATACTTTGAATAAAATAAAGGTTACGATTTTTTTGGAATTATGTGTTTTATTTGCAAAAAAACCGGAAATTAATTAGGAGTACACCTGGTACTTCGAATAAAACAAGTCCTGAAACAGCATATCACCGGAAATCTTTTTCAACGACATTTCAATGGGCCTAATCGCTGCTTCCCCGCACGTGCGATGCTCCGCGAACAAAAGAAAACGAAAAAATATTGCGAGTATCAGCCATTCTCCCGACAAAAAATTTACCCTCCTCCACGAAGCGCCGACTAGAGAAAGTTGAGAACGATCACGCCTCCTATGAGTCATGCTCTCGAAAAATCATTTGCCCGAATACAGATTTCTCTGCGAGCTCGAAGGCTTGACTGAATAAAGCCACGAATCTTTATTGTACTGAGAATACATTTGCTTGGAAAACCTAAGGGTAGAAAACATTTTTCCCCGATATTGTAAAAGTCCGAAATGTTTTTTCATCAAATCTCTCATAATTACAAAAATTAATAATCATTATTTGTTAAAAAGTCTTCGCTCATTTCTTTTGTTAAAAAAATGATTATCAGTAATCTTAGTTGAGATTAAGGAATTAATTTAAAAAACCCCCCAAAAAAACAACTGCCAACCAAAGTCAACTGAGATTGTATTACATGAACTCTCTCATGACCGTGAATTTTCTAGTCCAGTCTCCTTCAGCATTACACACACGGCATGCACGCACACACGCACAGCAAAATTAAATTCGCCAATTTTCGCCGCGAGGTGGCACAGCCAACGTGCCACGACCAGTGGTTGTATTAAGTACATATTGTATAGTTACAGCCGTTGTAGGTGTTGCAGAGTTCTATATTGTTCTCTCTCTAGCATGAATCAACATAAGTTAGTTCTTGTCGCGTAGTGGATAGTGGATTGTATTGAATTCTATTGGTCTCCAATGGAAGTGGAGTTTCCATCAGTAATCTCAGTTAAGATTATAGAATTAATGAAAAAAAGAACAAACACACACACAAGAACAAAAACAAATGTCAAAGTCAACTGAAAGTACTTATATGTAACAGATCCGTTTTTGTTCGAGTTTCTTCCAGTTTCTTTCATTAACCTTTTGCATCTCGTTTTAGTCCTAAGGAATTTTACCGCGCGGCGGCACAGTGGACGCTTCGAGGCTTCGTCCGCCAAGTCTGCCACCCAAGACCACTAGATATTCAGTACGTTAAACTGTGCTATATATTGGTCTCGAAAAGCTGTCCGCAGTAGCCATCTTGAAACAGGTTGCGCCGAATAGGCTGTACACTCGGTCAATCTTTTCAGGGCATAAAGTGCAAGAGAGAAACAATCGGGTGAGGGACGAAATGATTGGTGGGGGTAAGGAAGCGTGGACAAGATTACCTCTCACCTGACTCGCCACGAAATTCGCAAGAAAGCTGGCACGTATACGGTCAGCAATGTGTGGGAGTTTCTTCCATTTAACTAACGAGCGCAAGGAAGAGGAGATTATACAGCTAAAGAGAGAGGAACGCATTGGTTCCTCCCACATCGCTGACCGTATGCTTGCCGTTTTCAATTTAGCGGGCATCCTTATTCTAGTATCTATGATTGCCTCGCTATGATACACAGCGTAGTATATCTATATATATGGCACTTTTACGTCCTGAATATCAAGGTTCTTGCCGCCACCTAAGAAGAATACATAAGGAGTACGAACTTAGCCTGTATACGCGGTACCGATTCCCTTCTAATATCCCTACTTTTTAGGGAACCACACTAACTGACTAAAATGAGCTACTGCGCATCCCCGCTACGATTTACACGTGTTGCAGCAATTACTAATCCATTGAAGTCGTTTGTTAGTTGGTTTTATATATATACCGAGCGGCCACGTGAAAATTCAAATTTCCTTTAGGTTGACCGATTCGTTTAATCAAAACATATTATACACGTAAATCGATAATATGATCAACATCATTAAGGGGGGAAGTACCTTTAGACACTTCAAAAAATCGATTTTTTTTTTATTGTTTTAATCGATAGATATATCGCCTAAGAATATCATGTGAAAGTTTCAAAAGCTAATTCTCAAAATTGTGGAAGAGATGCATCCCGGAAGTGCCTGGCGTCGAGCCCGCATAGCTCGCCGAGCGTCAACGCTGCGAGAATCCGCTAGGTAACGAATTCCTCAAATTGAGCGTGATAAGTACGACTTTTTCGATGACTGTGCATGTTATTTCTGTTATCTAAATATCGACTTTTCTTTGAAAACCCCTGCTACTTTTCTTTTTTTCACCTACAACTTTTTCGATAGTTTCTACGACCAGTTTAAGTCAGTTTCAGTATTGCCTCGATTCTTGATGAGATAAAATGTATCCCAAGAGCAAATGCGGTTGTAACAAGCGTAGTTCAGTATCGCGAAAACGTAAGTTTTACGGTAATCGGTATACGGAGAAGAATGATGACGATCCCAATGCAAGTTCTTCTCGAAGAAAACTTGCAAGTTCAAGTGCTGAAGATGTTATTGTGGATCCGCTTTTCACATATCGAATTTTGAATTTTTTGACTCTTTTTGGAGCTCTCTCGCAAATGTTGATCTGTGGTACTTGCAAAAAAGAAGTGAAATTCGCGGAAAGTGGTAAAAGATTCTTAGGTTTCAAAATCGTGATTTCATGTTCGTGCGGTCGGAGAGAAATAAATTCAGGGCCAACTCTCAATACAGGATTTGAAATCAATAGAAGAATTGTGTTTGTTTTCCGTCTACTTGGCATAGGTCGAGAAGGAATTAACATTTTTTGCGGTTTAATGGATTTCTGTCAAGGGCTATCAAATAGCTCTTACACGAAAGTGGTGGAGCATATTTATATAGCGACGAAAGCGGTTTTTAAGAGAGTGGCCAAGGAAGCAGTTGACCAGGAAATGGAGAAAAATGAGCATAATAGACATCCCAAAAATCATTTGAAAGTCTCAGGCGATGGGTCCTGGAAAAAGCGGGGATTCACGTCATTGTACGGTGTAACAACACTCCTTGGGCATTACACCGGGAAAGTTCTTGATATGGTGGTAAAAAGCTCCTATTGTCAAGCTTGCAATGCGTGGGAATCAAAAAAGGGCACCCAGGAATATGACGACTGGTTTGAAAGCCACGAAGAATCGTACTCAAAAAATCATGACGGTTCCGCGGGAAAGATGGAGGTGGATTCCATCAATGAAATGTTCGCAAGTTCCGAAGAAGTGTACGGAGTGAAGTATTTGAACTATATTGGTGATGGTGACTCGAAAACATTCGCGAATATTGTGAAAAACAATCCGTACGGGAATGACTTTCCGGTCATAAAAAGTGAATGTGTGGGCCATGTGCAATAAAGAATGGGAACGCGACTCCGAAATATAAAAAAAAAAGGACAAACTTGGTGGCAAGGGACGGCTCACAGATGCGCTTATCAAGAAATTGACAATCTATTACGGCTTGGCGATAAGAAGAAATGTGAATTCGGTGGAGTGCATGAGGAATGCTATCATGGCGACACTCGATCATTATTGTTCAACCGACAAGGAACCAAGACACGACAACTGCCCCGTGGGTGACGATACCTGGTGCGAGTGGCGTAAGGCCGAGGCCTCCAATTCCTTAAAATCTTACAAGCACCCACCACGTCTTATTTCACCCAATGTCGAGTCCAGTATTCTCCCGATCTACAAAGATCTTTCTAGGGACGATCTCCTAACCAGGTGCTTGGGGGGGAATACACAGAACTGAATCCTTCAACGCCACCGTGTGGCGCATGGCGCCAAAACACCTGAATTCGGGGAAGAAAATTGTCGAGATTGCCGCGCACATTGCTGCCGGACTCTTTAATGTAGGCTATGGAACCGTTTTGATGACAATGGGACAGTTAAAATTGAATATAGGACATCAGTGCAAGATTTTCGCTGATAACATGGATGATATTCGAGTAGCGCGCGCAGACCGACGGCACAGTGATAGCACAAAGGAGGCCCGTAGTGCTCGCAGAGAGGCCCAACTCATTGAAAATGAGTATTTTGAGGAAGCAAAGGGTTCACTCTACGAACCTGGTGGTGCTGATTGAACATCTCCCTTTAGTAAGTTCTTTTTCTCTTGACCACAAACTTTAAACGGTCTTTTCTCGAAACCATTTTTTTTTTAATTGCGTAACACCTAGCATTCATTTTAAAGAGCATAAAAAACTGTTCTATATAGACTAAAGATTAAAAAAACAAATTACATTGGGACCATTTTTGACTGGAATTACGACGAAATTTTTCGTCAAAATCGTAATTTTTTTTTTTTGAGCCTATATTGAAGCGTTCAGATTTTATTCTGAATTACGTCGATTTTGCGAAAAAAAAATTTTTTCCAGTTCGTTTTTTGGAAAAGCCGTTACACTTAAGTAATAAAATAAAGTAAGTAATAAATAAATATATAAAAATAATATATAATTTAAAATGAAACAATAAGTAATAAAGTCAATAATAAAATGAATAAAGTAATCATTGCTGGCAGTAGTCAGCGAGAGGTGAGGGGTTCCCCCACACTCTCGCACCGAGCAGTAATATTTACAAAAAACACTTGGTTTTAAATTGTCACAGATTCATCTTTTCCTTAGATCTTTTTAATAAGGTGAAGATTTGACAAATTTCTTTTTGCACATAGTTCCTACATGAACAATGAATCACAAAAACATTTTTTGGCGACTTGCAAAGCCGCCAATCATTCATGTTCGATCGTTGAAAAATTGAATCCGCAGATTTCACAAGTTTTTAAGTATGGATTTTATTAAGAAATGACTGGTGCATGGTAAAACAGGTATGTGCAGTTCGCAAATACCTATCTTACCAACAACTGTGCTTATATTTTTTTGCTTTGTTTTGACATATGGGTTATGTTCACATAAACGTGAACAATAAATATACAGGAGTGCAAAATTGATTGTTTAAATTGAAAAGATAATTTCAACTTAAATTTGAAATAGGAGTTGTCATGAATTTTGTGCCGTGCATTAATTTTTACAAAGTTCGATCGATATTTACATTACTTAATTAATTTGTTGGACCTTACAAAATCTATGCTGTAGGTTTAGTTAATAATATTTTTTCTTTTCGCGATTCTAAAATTCAACGTGTTTTATGATAATAATCATGGAGTTTTCGTACACACTAATGTTAAAAAAGTGGTAAAGCTGTTCAATTTTGAAAACAACTGAAAATTCTTTGAATATTTATATATATATTTTTCAAAAATAAAAATTTTCCAATGTAAACAGATGTGAATACATTTTACAATTTTTTATTTGAAACTTTTTCTATGAAATCGACATATATTTTATAACTTTAATATAATTCTTGTACTTCATTGTTGAACTGTCAGTCGAAATTGTTTGAATTCTCTAATTTTAAAAATTTTCTGAATAATTTAATAATATCCTTAAAATAATCAAAAACCTTATTTGATAGTTAAAATTAACGAAATCACATGTCCGCCATTTTGGCACTTAAAAAAAAAATGTATTGTCAAAATTGACGAGGAATGAAATGTGCAATCAATTTTCATAGGTGTATAAATTAAAACAAATTGATTTGTGTTTATGACAAATAAAAATATTGTCAAAATCGATGATTTATAAAATGTAAAATTATTTTGTACAGATTATTTAAAATTATTCACGTAATTTTAATAAAACTTCAAGTTCAATAAAATTAATTAATCAGATGAATTTGATTCGAAAAATGTTTCTTAAAAAAAAAAGTAATATATTAATTGGTTACACAATAGTAAAGATGTATTTTAAAAGAAAAAAAAATTTTTTATTTAACAGAAATTATGGAAGTTGAAAAAAAAGATTTTCTAAGATGAAAGGATTAATGCTAAGTAACTTCAAAATTAAAGTAAATCCGTAGAGGTTGACAGTGATTTATCAAAAAATATCCATATCCCCAAAAAAAAACATTTCCAATGTAAAACTTTGGAGGCGAGGGGTCGCATCTGAAAAGCATACCAAAAAAAACCAAATCTTCCCTATACGCTCAGTAAGGGCTAATATCCATTACGGTGAGTAAAGTGATGTAGTTTCGCATAAAAATTTTTCTTTAAGTTTTCTTACATTGAAATTATAACATGATCATACGTGGCAAATTTCATTTTCAAAAAATCTGGACTCGAGCATTTCCAGTCACTCACCTGCCCGCTTTTCTTGAAAAATCGTAATATTCAAACTTTGTTGTTTTTTCGTTAATAACTTGTAAATACCTACGTATAAAAATTGTATTTGCCATTTTGAGTTCATTTAATGTTGAATTCAGAATGATTGTTATTCAGAAACAAGGGGAAGCATAAAAAGTTGATTAGCATGTACACTAATCACTCAGATAGCAATAATATTTTATTCTAAACTATTGTGAACCAAAAGTGAGGGGACAAATTTGGCGGTGCTTGTGAATTTTCCAAAATTTATAGTCATTAAAACATTATTGTATTTTTTATTGTCTTTGACAAGGAGCGAGAGAGAAATAGGGTGGTGATTCAAAATAATAATTTGTAATTGTCATAAAAAAAATTGTATTTATCATTACACTATGATACAGAAGGAAAGGAAGGAATGGGGTGGCACTTCTAAATTAATCAAAATTTATGGAAAAGATCTATTCGGGATGACCATACAATAGATCAAGGAACTAGTGTTCATTGCCTTTACAAGTCATAAAAGCGGGCAGGTAAGTGACTGGAAATGCTCGAGTCCAGATTTTTTGAAAATGAAATTTGCCACGTATGATCATGTTATAATGCCAATGTAAGAAACCTTAAAGAAAAATTTTTATGCGAAACCACATCACTTTACTCACCGTAATGGATATTAGCCCTTACTGAGCGTATAAGGAAGATTTGGTTTTTTTTTGGTATGCTGTTTAGACGCGACCCCTCACCTCCAAAGTTTTACATTGGAAATGTTTTTTTTGGGGATAAGTATAACCAGAAAAACTTTCGAAAATTAGAACCTATTTTCGAATGGTCAAAAAAAAAAAAAAACCCTACAGTTTCTCAACATATTAAAAAGCATGTAAATAAAGGACAAAAAGTTTATTTTACTTACTGCTGGCAGTCTCAAATTTAATATTCAACCGAATTCCACTACCCAATTGCACTTTTTTTTAACAATGATCAGTGATCAGTAGATTATCAATTAATGATCAATTGCCAACTACACAGTGGAACAAAAAAAAACCCAAAGAAAGTTTCACATAAAACATGTACTTTATGACCTCCTGAACCTATAATGCTGAATGTTTTTTCTCCATCATGTCACATTAGCGAGTAATACTTTTTTAAAGATTTAATGAATTGAAATTTGTACCTTCTTTATTTTTCACGCTTTTGGATCGTGCAAAAAACTATGTTGTTCATTTTTTTCCATAGATCTTAAATATGCAATTCAATTTATGATTTAGTTGCTCCTTTAAAAATTTAGTTTTTATACGAAAAAACTGTTTCTCGGAACCATGGATCAATAATTGACCCGTGATAGCTAGCATTCGAAACATCAATAAGGTTTATTCACTCTCTCGAGTTTTTTCCGAGGACCACAAAGGATCCCTCCGCCCGAGAAACGATTTTTCGGATGCTAGCAGTCACGTATCAATTAGTGATTGATGATCCTGAGCGGTTTTTTCGTATAACAACTAAATTGTTGAAGAAGCAATCAAATCACAAATTCAATTGCATATTTGAGATCTACAGAAAAAACTGAACATAGTTTTTTGCACGATCCATAAGCGTGAAAACTAAAGAAGGTACAAATTTTAATTTATTGATTCTTTAAAAAATGATTACTCGCTAATGTGACGATATAGAGAATAAACATTAAGAATTATAGGTTCAGGAAGTCATAGTATATGTTGCCATTGTATATGTTGCCTGTAAAATTGTCAAAACTTGATTTTTGTTCCACTGTGTTATCAATAATCATTGATAATGATTTCAAAACTTAAAATTATGTTACGTATGTTATGTATCTCTGTTGCTCTGTACATTTGTTTACATCTTACAAATCGCGGACAATCAATAGAGTACCTGAACAATAATCGATATATCAATAGTGTGCTTGTCAATACGGCCAATACCATCCGCCATATTGCTCAATGTATTCCACATGGAAACTTTGATTAATAATTTTAAAAAAACCATGCAAAATTATGACTATTGAATATCACGTAGACGCGTTCGGGAGAATACATAATACAGAGATGGGCGAAAGTACTACTCACGAGTCCTCGAGTACAGAGTACATGTACTCGAGTACAATCCGAGTACTCGAGTCCATGTACTCAAGGACTCAGTTGGGGCCTGATACTCTACTCGAGTCCACGTACTCTGTACTCAAGTACTCGTGAGTAGTACTTTCGCCCACTTCAATTGCTCTTACTGCAGGTAGAGCGTTACGTAAAACACTTAAAGCATTACGCGGCTCTTCGGACTAGTTTATTTTTACTCGATACATAAAACTGACAATCATCACAAGATACATGTGGATGGTATTGTTTCTTTATCTGCTCATTCGAATTCTGCGATCAAATTAGATGAATAAATTTAAATATTTTTTTTAAACAATTAGGGGTGAAATTGGATTACTCGCAATATGCTTATACAATTTTTAAGACTTTCAAATGCCTGATAATTAATCTAGTGTATAATTTAAAAATTTGATTTTATAAACATTTTTCAACAATTACTTGTGAAATTCAAGTATCTGCGAGACACATATGCTTTCTATAGTTTTCAAGTGCACTGATAATGAATCTTCTGTCTTTGGGAAATCGATTCGTTTAATCTTTTCTTCTAACATTAAGTTGGAAAATTGGTGTTATTGAAATATGAATATTCTTTCCATAGTTTTCATATGCGCTGATAAAGAATCTTTTGTCGAATTTGCAGTATTGATTTGTTTAAACATTTTTTTTTGCAACGTGTTGCAAAATTGATGTTTTTGCACGATGTATATACCTTTTATGGTTTTTAAGTACGCTGATAATGAATCTTTCGTCAAATTTGAAAAATTGATTTGTTTAAACATTTTTTTTGCAACATGTTGCAAAATTGATGTTTTTTCACGATGTATATACTTTTTCTGGTTTTTAAGTTCGCCGATAAAGAATCTTTTGTCAAATTTGCAATATTCATTGGTTTAAGCATTTCTTTTTTGTAATAAGTTGCAAAATTGATGTTTGCGCACGATGTACACGTATATTTTTTATGGTTTTCGAATTTGCTGATAAAGAATCTTTCGTCAAATTTAAAAAATTGATTTGCTCAAACTTTTTTTAACAATTATTTGCGAATTTGATGATTTCGAAATACGCATTTGCTTTCCATGGTTTTCAAGTGCATTGATTATAAATCGTTTTTCGAATTTCAGAAATAAATTTGTTCAAACTCGAGCAGAGGAAAACTGCTTGAGAAATACCTAAACGCCCTCCTGAAAGCTTTCAAGTTCCTACAGAATAAAAATTTGTTTTCACTTGCTACTGCACAAACATGCAAATATTTCTAGCTAGCCTATCGTGTCAGAAACTTTTTTCATTTCCTTTAAGAACCTGTTTTATTGCCTTACATAATAGACATTTTTTTATCGGAAAGGACCACGTTAGTCCCCGTACTTCGTAGTAGAGCAATAAAATTTTTTTACCTCTTTTTTCTCATGAAGAGACGAAAAATGATCGTGCCCTATGAAAGCTATCACGGACCGTAACGAACTTCGAAAATGTATTTTCTAAATTCATATCCAGAGATGCAAGACAAAGTTGAAAAAAATTTTCCGTTTTTTCGAATTCAGGTTCAGAATAATGCATGTCCCCCAAGAATCAAGAATTTAAGATGGAAGTAAAATAATGGTTATAAGTTATAGGTTCCCACGGTGATACAAAAAAATAGTCGATATTTATTCAAACAATCGTCAATTGTTTAAACAATAGTAGAATTGTTTGAACAATCAACAGTTGTTCGAACGATCGATCAATTCGACTACAGATTCATCATCAGCGCACTTGAGAACGGTGACACGCATATGCATATTTCAAAAACATCAATTTTGCAACTCATTGTTAAAAATTAAGTTTAATAAATTCAATTTTTCAAATTTGACGAAAGCTTCTTTGTCAGCGTACTTAAAAACCATAAAAGGTATATACATCGTGCAAAAACATCAATTTTGCAACACGTTGCAAAAAAAAATGTTTAAACAAATCAATACTGCAAATTCGACAAAAGATTCTTTATCAGCGCATATGAAAACTATGGAAAGAATATTCATATTTCAATAACACCAATTTTCCAACTTAATGTTAGAAGAAAAGATTAAACGAATCGATTTCCCAAATTCGACAGAAGATTCATTATCAGTGCACTTGAAAACTATAGAAAGCACATGCATCTCGCAGATACTTGAATTTCACAAGTAATGGTTGAAAAATGTTTATAAAATCAAATTTTTAAATTATACACTAGATTAATTATCAGGCATTTGAAAGTCTTAAAAATTGTATAAGCATATTGCGAGTAATCCAATTTCACCCCTAATTGTTTAAAAAAAATATTTAAATTTATTCATCTAATTTGATCGCAGAATTCAAATGAGCACATAAAGAAACAATACCATCCACATGTATCTTGTGATTATTGCCAGTTTTATGTTCCAAGTAAAAATAAACTAGTCCGAAGAGCCGCGTAATGCGTTAAGTGTTTTACGTAATGCTCTACCTGCAGTAAGAGCAATTGAAGTGGGCGAAAGTACTACTCACGAGTACTTGAGTACAGAGTACGTGGACTCGAGTACAGTCCAAGTACACGAGTCCATGGACACGAGTACTCGAGCCGGAGCAGAGTACTTGAGTACATGGACTCGAGTACTCAACCTCTAGCCGAGTACTCGAGTACAGTATCCGGCCCCAACTACGTCCTCGAGTACATGGACTCGAGGACTCGAATTGTACTCGAATACATGTACTGTGTACTCTGCGTTGTACTGAGTACTCAATGAACTCGAGTACACCCATCTCTGCATAATATGTATGCGAAATTTCTTGACAATCGAACGCGAAACGTGGATTTGAACACTGGTCAAAGTTCTGACTTTTCACTTTTATATAGTACGAGGGGGGACCCAAAAGTAACGGGAATTGTGTTACAACTTTTTTATTGACAAATTTTTTCACACACAATTTTTATCACCTTCAAAATAACCCCCATTGACTGTAATACACTTGTTCAATCTTTTTTTCCAGTGTTGAAAACAGTTCTGAAATTCATTTTTTTCAATGTTTTTTAAACCTTCCAGCGATTTTTGTTTCACCTCTTCTACAGTCCCAAAACGTTTTCCTTTCATGTCCCTTTTGAGTCTAGGGAACAAAAAAAAGTCACAGGAGGCAAGGTCCGGTGAATAGGGGGGGTGAACAATCGGTGTCATGCCGTTTTTGGTCAAAAATTTCTTCACGGACAGCGCTGTGTGGGCAGGTGCATTGTCGTGGTGGAAGAACCAATCTCCTGTGCGCCAAAGATCCGCTCTTTTCTTCCGGATGATCTCCCTCAACCTTTTCAAAACCTCCAAGTAGAAGTGTTGGTTGACCGTTTGGCCTGGAGGAACAAATTCTGCGTGCACAATACCTCTGCAATCGAAGAAACAAATAAGCAATGTCTTGATGTTGGACTTCACTTGGCGTGCCTTTTTTGGACGAGGCGAGAGAGGTGTCTTCCATTGGCTTGATTGCTGCTTTGTTTCGGGGTCGTAGCCATAGCACCATGATTCATCGCCAGTTATAACCTTGAGAAAAAAATCTGGGTCTTCATCCAACTGATTTTGCAGCTCAGGACAGGCCTGAAGTCGACGCTCCTTTTGATCGTCGAAGAGAAGGCGAGGAACAAATTTGACTGCAATCCTCCTCATGCTCAAATCTTCAGTTAAAATCCTCTGAATTGAACTCCATGACAATCCAGACATCTCACAAAGTTGATCGATGGTTCGGCGACGGTCTTCATGAACAAGAGTGTTGATTTTTTCAATGTTTTCGTCCGTTCTTGAAGTCGAGGGGCGCCCAGAACGAGGTTGGTCTTCTATTGACATCTCTCCATTCTTGAAACGCGAAAACCAGTCGTACACACGCGTTTTACTCAAAGCATTATCCCCATAAGCTGTTTTCAGCATCACAAGGGTTTCCGCGGGTGTTTTTCCTAACAAAAAACAAAATTTTACAGCCGCGCGTTGCTCTCCGCACTCAGCCATTTCACGTTTTCGCCGAAACGGAAAAAGTCGTTTCACTAGAAAAATTCTTACGGACGAACGAATGCACTCACAGCAAATGAACTTTGCACACTGACTTGGGAGAGTAGCAGCTTGGAAGAGAACCAGTGGAGAACCCGATCCCCCCCTCCGCGGTCCCCCCACCACCTAATTCCCGTTACTTTTGGGTCTCCCCTCGTAGATATTACATTTTATATCCTGTTATTAATTTTCAACTTCAGTCTCGCTCATATTTGTTCAGAAAAAGCTTAAACAAATAAATTGTCTTAATCCGCGGATCATCGCGATGCCAGATCCATAAATAGTAGGGGTGTCCGGGATCCCGACTTTTCGGGAATCCCGATCTCGGGATGGGTCGGGAAAGGCGTCGGGACGGGAAAGACGCTTTCCCGAATTTTTCGGTTATCCCGCAATGTTATATAAATGTTAATATGGGTATTGTACACTGTTCTTGTACCAACCTTCCCGCGTAGTCATTTGTTTTTTTACCGAGAGTCACATTGATGTTGCCCGCTCCGCTTGTAGTCCGTGTCGTAATTTTTGTTAGCGTTATACGTTAGAAAACTGTTCATTGTGTTTTACCTAACGCCCAATGAAAGCTATTAATAATATCTTCTCAGAGGATTATTCATTTACAAGATCATATCATTTCAAGACGGTATTCTTGATTATTTCCTATTTATTCAAGAGTGAGCTTGTGCTTACTAGTTTACAGTTCCAAATTTTTTGAGCGGAACACATTTTGTTAAGGGGTCACAGAGGCCGTTTTTTCCGCCTCCTCTTTCCATTCATTTGTTTTCCGTTCTATGCGTCTTTGTCGCACTTCAGCAGCCTCTGTGTCCCCTTAACGGAAATACGTAATTCTATAAGTTTTTAGAAGGAATAATATCTCCGTGATGGGGTTCTAAATTCTGGGATTTACTAGCATTTCACAATTCGTATGCTTCATGGCACAGCATAATTTTAGTATTTCTCATAATACCGGAATGTAGAGATTTCAAGACTTTTGAATATTGCTGAACTTGTCAAGATTTCCGAAAATTTCAGGATTCCCGAACTTTTCGGGATTTCCAAAAAACTCGAGATCCCGTCCCGACCCGATGAAAAATTTTCCGACTTATCCCGACCTTTAAAATTCTCGCTCCTGCACACCCCAAATAATTAGCATACGGAACACTTATGAAATGCATAATTACCTCGCAAAAATTAATTTCTAATTTATAATACAGTTCGGCAAAAATAGACTTTCATGGGAAGGCATGGAAGTTTTTGACAGGAATGTGTAGGTCAGGTTACCAATAATCGATTTCTAAAAAATTTTTTTTTTTAGTATCTTCCCGTTTTCATGTAATTATTTTTGAAATATTTAAACTTTTGACCAATTCCCTACAAAAAAAAAACAAACTGTAGGTTTTCGAAGGCAAGGAATTCATTCCCGTAATTCCCGTCAACAGCGACCAAATTTCAGTCCCTCTTTGGTCTTTCTGCGGTTGCTCTTCAGTCGTTCTTTAGTCACTAATTTTAATAAGAAAATATCACTAATGCACATCGGATTTATTATCAAAAAAATTCTCAGGTATTAAGTGAGTGGAAATCTTGTATCGAACCAAATATAACAAAGTTCATCACTGGTTTGGCTGTCACGGTGAAATATGCGCGCATTAGGGTGGTCCTGAAAATGGATTGGGTGGAATTTTGATGGACGCACCCTCTCAATCGTTTCCGAGTAATTAAAAAAAAATCTATGAATATTTCAAGATTTGTAAAACAAGGTTAGTCGTTGCCTCTAGAGACGTTTTTTTTACCATTTAAATAACATGGGATTTTGTCTTAAGAACTTTTTAGAATTTCTGTGAGGTTCAAAAAGCTCTTTAAGAATCCGTTCAACACAGGAATTTATTGTCTACAGTTGCGACAAACTGTATTAAAATTGTAAGGGCTTACAACCACCGTCTTGTCAAAGAGCAAACCGAAGAAAAATGAAAAATACTGAAAAAATGCATGTTTTCAATACAATACGGTCGTACCCATAGATACTAGAAACCAGGATTAGCCACTCATCACATAAAAGGCCTCGAAAAACTGGACCCAGGGTCTGTAGACTTCCTATACTTGCCGTGCCCATCGCATTCCTACCCTATCCCCGAGTAAGAAAGAGAACGCATTATGTCCCAAAAGAAGACAGAAAGCCAAAGAGGCGGAGCCTGCGGGACGCGCGCTACGCGTGATTGCATGAATTTTAATGTTGCGCTTTAATCGCACCTTCGGTGAGCGCCATCAGCGCCTCTACCGGTCGGGGATGTCCCCAATGCTATGGGAAGAAAAGGTCCGACTCTACAGACCCTGAACTGGACCTATTCCGTCAGCTATGTGGGAGGAGCTTTGGTCAATTTTCATATTTCTACTTGATACCTGACCACCGGGCCTAAGTAAAACCCATTAGATTGGTGATTGGGATACAAGCTCCTCCCACATAGCTGACAGTATACGTGCCATTTTTAACGTGATTAGCGACCAATCCTGGTTTCTAGTATCTGTGGGAGTACCCCAAGTTAAAAAGTTCCATATATGTCCATATGAGACGCCCAGTGCATAGGTAAGTTGTAGAAGATTTTTGAGTAAAAATGCGATAGAGATATGCCTGCCACTCTCGCTCTAGGGTTATCTACATATTGCTTTCCCGTGTTAGCATGACTTATCGCTTTTTAGCTCAAAAGTTTCCTAAAACTCACCTTTGTGCTGAGCGTCTCGTATATGGATTTTTCAGGTTGAGAAATATATGGCAGTAACAAAAGGCTACATATGGAATGCGTGCGCATAAGCAAGCCTTTCATGTATGGAGATTGGCCCCATGTATAGCCATGCATGGTCTCATATACAACCCATATGTAGCTATACTAGAAACTATGATTAACGATAGTTAGGATTAACTAAAGAACGAGGTGATTTTCACTAAAAGAGTGAAATTAAACTACTTTCGAGTAACTTTTCACTCTAAGAAAGCAAAAAATTACTCTACGTTTGAGTGGCAGTATTTTTGACTAGATGCATGCTGAAAATTCACTGTTAAAAATTAAGATATTAGTGAAAAGAATTTTCACCCACAGAAATTAAGAGAGTATTCCCCAATGTCTGTTACTTCCTTAGAGTGAATTGTCGACATTTTAGAGTAAATTATCAGTCTTACAGGAGTTGAATTTCACTCTTAAATTCTAGCTAGATTCCTCTCTAAAAAAATGAGTTGGTTAACATTTTAAAAGAAGTGAAATTGCACTAGTTTCGATTGACTTTTCACTTCAAAAGTTCGAGTGGCAGTATTTTGATCAATGCAGAGTGAAAATTTACTCCAAGGAATTTAGAGAGTAGAAAAAATGATTCTCACCCAAAGTAATCAGGATAAAATTCGCTAACCTCTATTAATTTATTCGAATAAATTTTCACTCTATAAGAGTGAAACGTATCTCTTAAAGAAATTGAATTTCACTCCTAAATTCAAGTCAGATTCCTGTCTAAAATAATCAGTTGATTTTCTCTCCTCTCATAATTGCTAAGAGTGAATTTTCACTCTACATCCAGTAAAAATACTGCCACTCAAACAAGGAGTAGAAATTCACTCTCAGAGAGTGATAATTCACTCTAAAAGGGTGAATCCTTACTCCAATAGAAGTTGAATTTCACTCCTCAATTCCAATCAGATTTGATTTTAAAATATGAGTTGAATATAATAGATATACGAGGGGGGACCCAAAAGTAACGGGAATTAGGTGGTGGGGGGACCGCGGAGGGGGGGATCGGGTTCTCCACTGGTTCTCTTCCAAGCTGCTACTCTCCCAAGTCAGTGTGCAAAGTTCATTTGCTGTGAGTGCATTCGTTCGTCCGTAAGAATTTTTCTAGTGAAACGACTTTTTCCGTTTCGGCGAAAACGTGAAATGGCTGAGTGCGGAGAGCAACGCGCGGCTGTAAAATTTTGTTTTTTGTTAGGAAAAACACCCGCGGAAACCCTTGTGATGCTGAAAACAGCTTATGGGGATAATGCTTTGAGTAAAACGCGTGTGTACGACTGGTTTTCGCGTTTCAAGAATGGAGAGATGTCAATAGAAGACCAACCTCGTTCTGGGCGCCCCTCGACTTCAAGAACGGACGAAAACATTGAAAAAATCAACACTCTTGTTCATGAAGACCGTCGCCGAACCATCGATCAACTTTGTGAGATGTCTGGATTGTCATGGAGTTCAATTCAGAGGATTTTAACTGAAGATTTGAGCATGAGGAGGATTGCAGTCAAATTTGTTCCTCGCCTTCTCTTCGACGATCAAAAGGAGCGTCGACTTCAGGCCTGTCCTGAGCTGCAAAATCAGTTGGATGAAGACCCAGATTTTTTTCTCAAGGTTATAACTGGCGATGAATCATGGTGCTATGGCTACGACCCCGAAACAAAGCAGCAATCAAGCCAATGGAAGACACCTCTCTCGCCTCGTCCAAAAAAGGCACGCTAAGTGAAGTCCAACATCAAGACATTGCTCATTTGTTTCTTCGATTGCAGAGGTATTGTGCACGCAGAATTTGTTCCTCCAGGCCAAACGGTCAACCAACACTTCTACTTGGAGGTTTTGAAAAGGTTGAGGGAGAAAATCCGGAAGAAAAGAGCGGATCTTTGGCGCACAGGAGATTCGTTCTTCCACCACGACAATGCACCTGCCCACACAGCGCTGTCCGTGAAGAAATTTTTGATCGAGACCCCAAAACTCAGTGAATTCATTCCTCCGTTCAGTTTGGGAGAGAAGTTAACTAATTTCTCTCTCAAACTGAACGGAGGAATGAATTCACGGAGTTTTGGGGTCTCGGTGTTCCTTACCCACGCTGTTCCGAGGCAACGGAGGTGGGGGGGGGGGGGGGGGCGGATCTGGGCATTGGCATTTCTGGTAAACAAGAGAACGCGCTTTTGATGAATCGTGACGTTGATAAATTGATATTCTGGCAAGCCGATGATTTGAATGTTCGGTAATTTAGTGATTCGAAATATTGAATTTTAGGTGTTTTGATACTTCGGATTTTTAATCATTCGGAAGTATGATAAATCGGGAATTTTCAGAATCGGCAAAATGCGGGTTCGGTCAAATGTCGATTCGTAGAACTGAATAAAAGGATAATTGAGGAAACGGAAAAAAACAAAATCGCTCAATTGAGCTTTCGCCGTTTCGAAAAATCGGAATTATATTTTTGCGGAAAAACGACAACCTGGTATTTTGTTGAAACGGGATAAAAAACTGTCAGTGAATTGAATTTTAAGCGCTTTAATTCATCGGCGCTATGAATATTCGGTTAAGCGCGATCGCGGCAGTATAAAGAATCGGGGGAATCGTTTTTCGGAGCAATGAGAGTTCGTAGTATTTTTTTCACGGTCTTTTGCATTTCCGGAGTTTCGTGATTCGGACATATGACAAGTACGGTGTTTTAGAAATTCGTAGTGATGAATGTGTCCCATTGTTTTATTTGAGACAGCATAAATCTATATTGAAACAATAAGGTTTGAAAACGTTTTTTTTTTTCTATGCATTAATTTATTTTTTTATCGTAGCAGTCTTAAAAGCCTACTTTTTCGCCAAAAATCGGCTTTTCCTCCCGCTACGATAAAAAAAAAATCGTTTGCACTATGGGAAAATGTACTATTTATTACTATACAATTCATTATAGTTACTTATGTATAATTAAGAATGAGCGTATTCAATTTTTCAAATAACAGGAATAATAGTCGCATCTAAAATCAGGTATATATCGACGGACGTTATTTAATGGTAAAATACATAGTGTTAGGATCAAAAATTTATTTTCATTAATGACTGAATCACAACTTTTGTTCGTCATACAAGAAAATTTATCTGGTTTTCATTGTCAATAAACTTGCGCCTTGAAAATTGAAAACATACCAGAAATTCATAATCATTAAAATTCAAAACACACGGTGGAATGGATAGAATTTCTTATACTTATAAAAAAGGCTACTTTTTGCGCAATGAATTTCAAAATACTCATCAGGGAACAATAACATAATTCTTTAAATGCAACTAAGTTATTGATAAAGGTGAGATTATATCTGACTTTTAGGTTTTTATAAGTAGGAATATATGTTTCCACTTGTAATCGTGATGAAAGTATATTATTCACTGCGGTTATTGTTAGAATGATTTAGGTAATTTTTCTAATGTTAATCATGTGGCCTGTACATTGTCATATATTTCTCAACGTGAGAAATCTATATATGGACATATATGGAACTTTTTAACTTGGGGTACACCTGTATTGTATTGAGAAGATGCGTTTTTTCGGTATTTTTTATTTTTCTTCAGTTGGCTCACGGACAAAGCAGTGGTTGTGAGCCTTTATAATTTGTTTTGCAGTTTGTTGCAACTATAAACAACAACTTCCTGTGTTGAACGGATTTTTAAAGTGCTTTTTGAACCTCACAGAAATTCTTAACAGTCCTGGAGACAAAATCCCATGTTATTTAAATGCTAAAAAAGACGCGTCTAGAAGCAATGGTTAACCTTGTTTTACAAATCTAGAAAAATTTAGGGATTTTTTTTTAATGTTAAGTTGAAAGTGAAGGCAAGGGGCTGTCCACATATGACGTCATTACTTTTTTACCCTTTTCCAAACCCTCCCTCCCCAAGTAATCAACCGTCATCCTTCCGTAGACCTCTCCCCCTAGTGTTGACGTCATCACATAAAATTAATTTTATAGTAAGTATGTGATTCAATCTTGCCGAATGCAAATCTTTTGGTGTTATAAAGCTTATTTACATAGATTAGGTACTATTCAAACGAAAAAATCAGATCTAACTACTCCCTGTAGGAAATTTTGTAATAGTCTCATTCGTGAATTACAAAAGTATTACAATCAGCAGGGTGGATTCTGAATTTACCAGCTGATCATCTAGATCATTACTTCGCGCGGAATTCGATTTTGAAAATCCCCTCATGCATTCATTTGAATAGGCACCAAAATCACATTATTAGAGTTCAAGGTTGGTATGAATCTTTCATAATTGTAATCACTGAAAGTACATTTAATAAGCAAGATGTCAGAAAAATATAAATTATGTATTTCGCGCAAAGAAATGATCTGATTGAGCAGCTGGTACAAAGGGATCAGCCGGTTGTAATAGTTTAATGGTTCATAAATTACAAACTATTTAAAGATTTCCCATAGGAATTTTGTTCAAATTTTCACTGTCACATTGTATATCGAATTTGAATCAAATTCTTACATACTGTATTCCAAATTTTGTAACACTCATTGTGAAAATGGGGGCCAATGGCTGCGGTTTCCATTTTGATTATATCTCATAATCAACGATCGAGTAGAGGCCGGAGTAAGTAACATCATCTGATATGTGATCTCAACATGCAACTTTTGTAAAAAATTTTGAACTATTTTGTTTTGGATTACACCTTTCCAAAATATCGTCGTTGGCCAACAATTCGAAATCTAGGGGGGGGGGGAGCGGAATCGCTGCTACAGAAGTGAATCGCCACACCAGCGTCTGTAAGCTCCGATCTTTTCTTCAGCGACAGAAATCGCTGCGCCATCTCAGTTGACCCAGGTTTTTAGAACTAATTTTGAAGAGAGAAACTCGTCTTTCGGCGAGAGCGAGAGACTCTGGCGCGTGAATTTTTGGTGTTTCTCGCTGGAATCGAGTTCCCTATTCCTTCGCCTGCCATACCAGCCTTTGCCGAATGCTGGGTGAATGAGAAGTGACGAGAAGAGAAGGGAGAGCAAGGGAAACGAGAGCAAGAAAACTAAAGAAAACGATTAATAGATCATGATAGATGAATGCGCAGATTTTCGGTGTTCGTTAACTTTTATCGCTTATATTTATGAATTTTCTTAAGTTTATGTTTCTGCTTGATAGAATCTGAGTAGCCCTTTTTCAAACATTGTAGGGTGGTACGTGATTTATAATTTCACGTTGAAAAGATAAACGTTTTTTGAAGAAATAAATTTAAGAAGCAAAATTTGGAATGCATCGACACAAAAATTTAAAAATAATAAATAAATATTAAATTGTTCTTTCAATTTTTTACATCAAAATTTTTCAACTTTCAACATGATTTTTCTTTTTGTTTCAATTTGTTACATAAAAATGTCTCTATTTTTTAACATGATTTTTATTTAACATGTCAATTTTTATTTTACAAAAATTTGCGTTACATTTTATTGTACAGGGTGCTTCGGGCGACCCGCAACTACTGAAAACCATAGTTTCCTCATGCAATTCTAAGATGATTTTTCCCAATTTTTCCTTTACCATTTTATATTATATATATGATTTTTGATGAATTTCAGAGTGAGACTTGGAGAAAATTTGAAATGTTTTTTGATTCTACTTAATTCTACTCTTAAGATGATTTGCTCGATTTATGCTAGTTTTTTTTTATTTGTTTTTATAATTCTACATAAATTTTAAGTACGTCATTAAACTGTAAAATGAGTCAAAGTTCATTGAGAAAGTTTGACACATATGAATACATTTTTCACTCAATAATTTCAGTGTAGCAAGTGTTGAAAAATTTCGTTTCTTTCGTAATAATGTTGTAAATTTGGTAAGTCGAACGAAATTCTAAAAACGCTCAACGCATTTAAAAATTGTAATACAATTTTATACTTTCAAACTAAAATCTTTGTTATTTGACACAAAATTCTGTAAGTGTGTAATATCTTCTAATAATAATACAAGACATTTTCAGTTTTTTCGTAATTTATTTGGACATTCTCACATACCTACGTATTTCATTCATTAGATTCATAATCTGAAAAATAGGAAAATATTTGATATTTTATCGTAATCATACCATACATAAATTTCTAAACCAAGCAAAATTTTGGAAACGATCAAGGAAATTTTTAATTTTTAACGATTTTTTCGTTTTAATGCAAAAAACTTTGTGAGTGTTGTACGTCGGATAATCCCGTACATTTGTTTACTCTTTGAATATCCCGCGCCAACGCGTCCACATGGCGCATGCGCGGAAGTGGTTCATGCTGTGAACCACAAAGCAGCGCTCTTATTTTTTCCCACGTTATCAAAGTTTAGTTAAGATAGCTTAAGTATAGGCGAGACCTTGCTTAGAGAAACTCATCCAGTGTAAGTCGCTTCTCTAAAAAAAAGTAATTAAGTGTTTTTTCGTATTTGGAATTTTCTGACTTTTTTCTACCAACCTTCTCCCCTGGTAGCATTCACCAGCTCCAGGGGGGTATTTCTCCCACCCTCACTCCTGGTAGCCATCACCGGCTACAGGGCGTTTCTCCCTCACCCCTTGTTGACTCAGTGTCCCGATTGGCCTCAGGTACAACAGGAATTTTATAAAAACTTTATAAAAACCCAAATTTCAAGGGTCATCAAATTTACTTATCAAAAACGATGCTTCGCTTGCGTATACTCGTGTGTCTACACTTGTTTACATCTGCCACTAATGTTTTGCCGCCATATTGGAATGAACCTTAATCTAAACTTAGCCAGTTCTGTGATTGGGACGACTTCCGCCATATTGAAAGCGCAGTCCATATGTTATATGGTATAAGGGCTAAAGTTTATCAAAAACATATGATTATCAAAAGTGCAACAAATTTTTCTTTAGAAACAAAACATAACCGAAAAATTTTTCAACGAAAAATGAGATTGAAAATTTTGAGATCAAGGAATAAAATGTTAAAAAGCGGTTTTCCAGATAAACAGTTATTCTTGCAACAACTGACTTTTTCAACTTTTTTTTATTTACTTGAAAAATTCAAGTTTTTGCAAGATGCCTATGCTTTCCATGGTTTCGCTGCTTGCTGATCATGAACCTATTAGTGCCTAAACGGACGTTTTTTCGACCAACTTTTGAGCAATGAAAATAACCATGTAGAAAGGTTAGAGAAAAATCCAGCCAAGGATTTTCTAAGCTGAGATTTCATCTACTTTTGGAATCTGACCTTGTTTTTTTGATACTATGTGAGCCTTCATTGTTATTAACGATTTAACGAAAAAAAAAAAACGTGAAATTTTGGAGTTCGATCACTTTTGAAACCAACAAAACACATGAAAATCGAATCCTGAGAACCGCGAAACCTGAATTTCTCCCGTCTATGGATATTAAACTCGAAGATTCATGCGCTGTTTGTAAACATAATGCAAATGGCGCTGTCTGAAAAAATTTATTGTGATTTTCAATTTATCCGATTTTGACATTTTACCATAACATCGTGCAAAATTCATAGTCTAACTTCAGAATCTGTTTTCTTGTATTTTCAGGATCACTGATCACGACTTTGACATTTTTACTGAAAAATTATTTGTTTGAGAAAATGTTTTATAGATTTTTTCATTATAACACAACAACGACAAAATATTTATGAAGAAAATCTCTTCGCTAAGGGGGGAACATAAGTATTTTGTTTTTTATAGCAGAGTTGGATATGGTTACTTGAGTTTTTTCGGTTTCTGATGATGAATATAACATTGTATTTGCAAAATCAATTCTTTGTTCAAACAATTGTTGTTAATAAAATAATTTTCGAAATTGACTAACTTTTCGAAGAAAAGTTGTCATTGTGATTAGAGAGAAAACAATGTCAAGATATGTTTGAAAGTAGTAGAAATTATGTCTAATTGAATACGCTTTTGAGCCGACACAAAATATTGTCGTTGTCCGATTCTCACCACGAGGAGGTAAACATAATTCGAGAGCATATTTTTATTTATTTTTTTATATTTCTATTATGCTCATGATATTTTATGGAGTTAATTATTTGGTTGATTATAACCTTTTGACCCTAATGGCTACATGTATATTCATATCCCTGCTAACCTCAAATAGCGCTATTTTAGGTTTTCTTACGGCTTTGATTCGACTTAGTCTGTGGTTAGAAATTTTACTTGCAATAAATTGCATTTGACTATTTATGAAGCGCTGGTTACAACTATTAGGTGTATTTGTGTTTTTTTTTTTATTATGCTAGATTAAAAAATAAATCTGATAAGTTTTTGTTTTTTTGAATGTGTTGATGTGTATATGTAACAGTATGGCGGATAGTGCCTGAGGCGACGGAACAGATTCTGTGCCAGATGCGCGGGAGATTTGAAATATGCATATAACGGGTGTCTTTTTCATATTGTATTACATCATATTATATGTCTTACTTCATATCAAATAACATTATAGTGTGCAATATTATGCTATCTTGAATTATTTTATTGATGAATGATATTAATAGTATAGATTAAATCGTTATAATTAAATTATTGGATAAAATAATAAGTTATAAAAAACAATTTTTCATATTTATGTTTATGTTTGTCAGTTATAATATAATTCATAACTATTTAATTATGAAAAAAATTATAATAAAAATTTACCAGTTTTACTCTTTAACATTATATGAAATTAGTGAATAATATAAAAATTAAATTAATTGTTAGATCATTTTTTGAATATTATTTAATTTTTTTTTTTTTTTGAATTTTGAATTTCTCTAAAGTTGGGCGTAAAATTTTTCCGAAACTTAGAAATTTTTGGAACTTTCAATTTGTTCCAGGACTGGAACTTACATTTTTTCAGACAAAAATTTTTTATGGAATCAAAATTTACTTTATTTATTAATTTTATTTTTTTCATAGTTATATAGTTATGAATTATATTATAACTGACAAACATAAACATAAATATGAAAAATTGTTTTTCATAACTTATTATTTTTTCCAATAATTTAATTATAACGATTTATTCTCGACTATTAATGTCATTCATCAATAAAATAATTCAAGGTAGCATAATATTGCACACTATAATGTTATTTGATATGAAGTAATAAATATAATATTATGTAATACAGTATGAAAGAGACACCCGTTATATGTATATTTCAAATTTCCCGCGCATCTGGCACAGAATCTGTTCCGTCGCCTCAGGCACTATCCGCCATACTGTTACATATACACATCAACACATTCAAAAAAACAAAAACTTTGGATTCATTTTTTAATCTAGCATAATAAAAAAAACACAAATACACCTAATAGTTGTAATCAGCGCTTCATAAATAGTCAAATGAAATTTATTGCAAGTAAAATTTCTAAGCACAGACTAAGTCCAAAAATAGCGCTAAGTAGCGCTATTTAACTCTATTTGAAGTTAACAGGGATTATCCATATGCACTTGATATTACTTGTGATTTTTTTGTATGCCGGACGTGCAGGAATATACTTGGCATGTTTTACACATGAACAGTGTTCTTGCACCGAATTTCTCGAAATACTCGCAATTTCATTTACTATTACCAACTAAAATCTCATGTGTTTTGTTCTTGAGTAGGAAATAGCAAGCTAGTTCCAAAGCAACTTCATTCGTTCCAAATTTCGCATTACTTTGCACTAAGTTATGAAGAACAGTTGCATTAGTGATATACGACTGTATTAATCTACAAAAGATTACCCACATTCATTTTTTTTTTCAAATAATATTTTAGTAACGACAATTGTTTAAACAAAGAATTTATTTTGCAGATACAATGTTATATTCATCAACAGAAACCAAAAAAACTCAAGTAACCATATCTAACTCTGTTATAAAAAACGAAATACTTATGTCCCGCCTTAGCAGAGATATTTTGTTTATAAATATTTTTTCATAGTCAGTGTTTGAAAAGAGTGTGTTAGGCTGCACGTGTAGGCTATATGTCGTTGTTGTGTTATAATGAAAAAATCAATGAAACATTTTCTCTGGCGTATATCTTCCCGTAAATCACAAATCTGTTTTTGTTGAAAAAAAAAATCATGAAATTCGGACAAAGTTTGATTAAATCAATTGTTTAAACAATTGAATTTTGCAAAAACAACGTTATATTCGCGATCACCAACCGAAAAAACATGAAACGATATGAAACTCTGCCATAAAAGACGAAATTCTCATGTTTCGCACTCAGGGAAGGGCGTTTGTTTATAAATATCCATATTGTTGTAGTTTCAAGATAGAAAAATGGATGAAACATTTTTTCCGGCGTATTTTTTCCCGTCGTTCACAAACCTGCGATCGTTTTGCAAAAAAACATGAAAATTAAACAATTTGTTTAAACAAATAAATTTTTGAGTAAAAATGTCAAAGTCGTGATCAGTGATCCTGAAAATACATGAAAAAAGATTCTGAAGTTAGACTATGAATTTTGCACGATGTTATGGTAAAATGTCAAAATCGGATAAATTGAAAATCACAATAAATTTTTTCAGACAGCGCCATTTGCATTATGTTTACAAACAGCGCATGAATCTTCGAGTTTAATATCCATAGACGGGAGAAATTCAGGTTTCGCGGTTCTCAGGATTCGATTTTCATGTGTTTTGTTGGTTTCAAAAGTGATCGAACTCCAAAATTTCACGTTTTTTTTTTTTTCGTTAAATCGTTAATAACAATGAAGGCTCACATAGTATCAAAAAAACAAGGTCAGATTCCAAAAGTAGATGAAATCTCAGCTTAGAAAATCCTTGGCTGGATTTTTCTCTAACCTTTCTACATAGTTATTTTCATTGCTCAAAAGTTGGTCGAAAAACGTCCGTTTGGGTGCTAATGGGTTCATCTGGTATCAGATTTACAACAGGAATTTGTTAAAGCTATTTTAAGTCATAAGTAATCTAGAAAAATATAGTTTTTCGGAAGATGCATGTGCTTTTTATTGTTGTTTTATACACGGAGAAAATCTTCCACTAATATTTACTCTAGCCCACACGACTCAGTCGTGTAACCAAAAAAATCGAAGTTTATACACGACTGAGTCGTGTCACTACACGAACCATTATTTTTTCGGCAGTAACCAGTCGTGCCAACTACACGGACGCCAATAGAGTAATGTGTAGTGCCAACCGCACTACTATTTACTTTTTCTACACGACTGAGTCGTGCGGACTGCCCGAATGAGTCCTGCGGGCCGCAAGAATCAGCACGAATGTGTCCGGCGTTCCTGACGGAAGTCATCGACTTTTATCTGTTTAGCAGCTATCAGCTGACATATTGAATACATTGAAAACGTGCAGATATTAGATATTTTAAAAAGAGGTTTTCAATAATAATTCTGAATAAAGTACATTAAAAAAAATCAGTTCCTTTGAATTCAAAACAAGTCCTATGTTTATCATATATATTCGTTTGACATGCGTTTTCTACAAGTTCAATAATTGATCAATGGATTTTAAACCAAATGAAATAAAATATACTATATTAAATTTATATATCAACCGGAATTCTTATGTTTTCTATTTTTAGGGAAAAGATGAATGAATATGAATCTATATTTCATAAATAAAAAATTTACATAAGTACCATGCAAAAATATCATTACCTTTCTTTTCAAAATATTTAATTACCTATCCTTATTTATTCCCATGAATGTAATCAACTGTGACTTTAAGAAAAAAAAATTATGTTACTATTCTCGGACTTCAAATTTTCGATCCAATTAACATAAAAAATTAAGAGTGAATCAGATTACACAAATTTCGCTAACGTTTAAGTGGACTCAATACCACTCATTTGAAAACGTATATAAATAATGAAATATTCATTTACAATTATATTTTGTACATGAACATGATTACGTTGCATTAAAATTATTTTCAAATTACATCGACTAGACTAAGGCGTTACAGATTAGAGTAAAAATAAGTAATATTGCATAGATAAATATATTACTTTCTGTTTTCGTGCGTTTTGATTTTTCCGTCGGGAACACCAGACACATTCGTGCTGATTCGTGCGACCCGCAGGACTCAATCGGGCAGTCCGCACGACTCAGTCATGTAGAAAGAGTAAAGAGTAGTGTGGTTGGCACTACACATTACTCTATTGGCGTTCGTGTAGCTGGCACGACTGGTTACTGCCAAAAAAAAATGGTTCGTGTCGCTATACGACTGGGTCATGTAGTGACACGACTCAGTCGAGTATAAACATCGATTTTTTTGGTAACACGACTGAGTCGTGTGGGCTAAAATAAATATTAGTGTAAGCTTTTCTCCGTGTAAGCTGATTAAGAATCTGGCATCCGATTTTAAAACTGAATAGTTTTAAAATCTACTACGATCTAAACTACTATTTAAACAAATAATATTTAAGATTGCAATTTTGAGGATTTATATGCTCATCACGGTTTTCTTGTCTGCTGATGATAAATTCGGTGTCAGATTTCAAAAAACTGATTGTTGCAACTGTTTGTTTGGACAATAACATAAACAATTAGATAACTTCCAAGAAACCTACTTCTCCTTCGTTTTTTTAAAGGTAAATTAAGAATTTTGCGTCTTGCTTTTGTTATATGACTTTGTTTAAACTTTTTTGTAACATATACCTGCATAAATAATAAATTTTTACTAACAATAAGATACATTATATATTTTTCATGGTTTTCTGAGTCACTGACCACTAAATTAACAAAAGGTGCGAATCTTTCCTAAAAATTGTGTTATTATAACACAATTTTTAGAAAATTTTATATTGAAAATTCTATAGTTTATATTATAAAATAATGATGTATCACGGTGAGTTAAAAATTAGTTTTTTTTTCAAGTGGTCAAAATTTTTTTGTCTTGGCTCATCTATTCTGAGGACAATAGCTTTTTTTTGTGTGCTGGAATATAACTGATTGATTATTGATCAATAGGAGATGTTAGTTTTTTATGTTATGGGTAGGTGGAATTTTATCTGAACGGAAAATTCCATGCTCCAAGGATTTATAATAGATTCTGGTTATGTCGGGTCATGCACTCAATGGTTAAAGCAGGTCAGAGAATAGAGGAATTATTTTTTCGATTGAATAGACCCAAGCAAGAAGATTATAAAAGGAGGGATCACTCAACTAATTTCATGCTCTCATATACTGGAGTAATTTCTTCACCATCTCGACACGTGCAAAGTGTCGAAATACATTCAAATTGATTTAAAATGCTATTCTGCGCAATTCAGTCCACAATAGCGCACAATAAGGGAAGAGAGGGGAAATTACTCCAGTATACGGGAGCAGACTTTATGCACGGCTAGATAGGAAGTGATCCCTCCTTCTACAGTCTTCTTGGACCCAAGAATACTCGATATTCTTGAACAGACCGAATGGCTGTTGGTATTCATTGATGCTTTATAAGCTAATGATTATAAGAATCCTGTTCAATCCTGTATATAAACTAAAAACAAGAGAAAGTTGTGAGCACTATATTCTGGTGCGTAGCAGTATATTTTTTAGTCGTGAGCCGTATGAAATTGCTTGGCGCGTCGCACCAACTTCGTTAGATACAATCCGTATCTGTTTTCCCGTGACGAATAAATTTCTCAGGCAAGAGACTAATACACCGCTTAAAAGTCGGATTGGAGGCAAGTTCACTTCCTTGTACTAGCTATCAAAATATTTATAACCACAAATGTTTTCATCTAGATTTTCTCTAGTAAAAATTTTTTCGGCCAAAAAAATATACGTGTCTTATTATTTCAATTTAAAATCAACATATTCTAGTTTCGTGAGAAAGTAAAATAATATACTGAATACACCAGTTAAATGGAGATGAAAACCTTTAGGTTATATTTTAAAAGCTAATACAAGGAAGCGAACATGCCTTCGACTGCGTATATAAGTCTCGTAAGTACATATAGTTTTGAGAAGTATACGCATTTTTCAGTGTAGTAGGGATGTTGATTTCTTTCAAAAAAATCAGTTTCGATATAAGTGATGTTTTATAAACAATCGTTTTGGACATTGATTTAGTTTTAAGAAAAAATCGATTATTTCAAAAATCAATACTTTGATTAAAAAATCGACTTTTGACAAGAATCAAGAAGAAGATGCTCATTGAAAAAATTTTTCCTGCTATATTGAAACAAATTTTCCTTTAAAATGCACCAATAGCGTGTTTTTGTTTGTCCAAAAATTTTGTCTGATTCTCTTTTTACTCAAAAAAAAAAAAAAAAAAAAAAACGATTTCCCTTTAGCTCAAAAATTTTCTACTAATCATCTTTATACCCAACGGCTTATATATGGACAGCCCCCAATTACAAAATAAAAATGCAATGGCGCACAAGAACAATCTAGTTAAATAAAAAATTAACAATGATTTTTATACTTTATAAAATGAAAAGTCAGCCCCTTGAACTACTCTTGTGCATAAATGCACATTACATAGTGACGTTTCAAGTTTTAAGAAACAGCAACCGAAGTTTAGTCGCTTTTTAATCACCAAGCTATGAAAAAAAATTATCAAATGTCACATACTTTTTCCTAGTTAAATATGTCTTCGAATATTATTCTTAAATTAAATTGTTAAATTAAAATGAATGCTTAAACATGAATAATAATATATAATATATATACTGCGAACATCTTATTTATTTTTTAAGTAACGGAATTTCTTCGACACAACCAATAACTCAAGATAGCAAAATTAGTCAGAACAACAATTATTCACAATACTACAGCTTTCAGGTATTAGATTTTGTTTGATCAAAGAGTGATTCATTTTCGTCAATTTACTATAATAGAGTCCCAAGTTTTAACGAAAAAAATCTAACACTGGAATTCATAAAACATCAAACAATTCTCTGAACCCAATGTTTTACATGTCCGTTCTTTTGGACCAAATAACGATCGAGAATTTGCCAATTAACGGTCAAAACTAAAAAATGCCACCAAGAAATGTCAAAAAAAAAAAATCGATTGCTAAATTCTTAGTTAAGAAAAAACTCACATTTCATAACGAACTTCGGAGGTGATGACAATTTTGCATGTTTTCCAGATACAAGTAATCGCGAAATTCTAAGGCAAATCCGCAGCGACGAAATTTTCACACTTTCGTGGACTTTTTGTAAAGTTTCACTTTTACAGGACGGTTTTATTGTTGTTGTTGTTGTTATTCAATAGAAGCATGTCTTTTACTTGATTTTATTTTTTGTAAACTTTTAAACTTTTCTGTGTTATGATAATTTTCATTTCATCCTGTTTCTTCTAATTTCTTCAGTCAGGTTTTCACAATTTTTGATTGTTGGATCATATATGTATCCAATCATAATAATTGATATTACACTCATCGCTCCCGTTAAGGACGAAAAAAATCTTGAAAACCTCTCGATAAGGACGTGGTCAGAGTGAGGAGATGTAGGCATGGCACCATCTTGGACACAAACTAAGCACAAATACAGTACTACTCAGCGTACTCGGCTGTCTGTGTGAGGATATATATTCGAGTTTATTAATAATAACTGCAATCGCACTTGACTTAATTATCAAATGAATTTTGATGAATTTGAGATACACTTTTAAAACACGTATAAAAAATTAAACAGAGTCAGTTGTCCTCGCATAGACGGCAGGGTACGCCAGAGTAGTTGAGTAGTACCATATATGTAATACTTCTATATGACTAGCGTTTTATGTTCGCCTGTAAGCGGGCGTGAAGCCAACGTTATTAGACAGAATATCGTCTCATCTCTTCACTCAAGAGGCAATTCGGGGAAAAGGCAGTAGACACTAGAAAGACTCGAGGGAGAGAGTGGCAATTGAAATCGCTCCTAATTGGAGATGTAGGTATGGCGGCCATCTTGGATACAACCAATACAAACTCAGCACAAACACCAGGCCTCGGAACCTTGAATCTCGAGGGGCAGTCCCCACCATTGTCCACCATCATTCTCTCTCACTTTCTTAGAGCTGAAAGAGTGAGAGAGAGTGATGATGGGGGTTGCCCCTCGAGATTCAAAAATTCGAGGCCTGTCAAACACTACTTTACTCCAGGGGGGTGAAAGCCTTATGGGACGATTAATACCCGTAAATTGCGCCACGTAGGAGGATCTCCCTCCTTCCCTGGAACTAAAATTGAAAAGAGAGAGAAACAGAAGCGTCAAATACCGTCAATAGCTTTTGGCAGTTTTTGACATTTTTCGACTGCTTTTTACAGCTTTCAAACTATTTTACACTTTTCCAGTGTTTGTGGGTATTTAGCAGTGTTCCATTGAGTTCATTTCTAAAAACTCGCAATTCAAAAACAGCTATTCATAATATCCGCGGCCGGTTTTAGTTCAAATCGAAGGGAGTTCGTCGATACTAGCGCCGCAAAGAGGTACTCGAGATTAACATGGGACTTACACCCCCCTGTACTACTCAGCGTATTCTGCCGTCTGTGTGAGGACAACTGACTCTGTCTACTTTTTCATACGTGTTTTAAAAGTTTTTCTGAAATTCATTTGATGATCAAGTGAAGTATGACTGCAGTTATTATTGATAAACTCGAATATATATCCTCACACAGACGACCGAGTACGCTGAGATGTACGGTGTAGTACTGTGTTTGTGCTGAGTTTGTGTCCAAGATGGCCGCCATACCTACATCTCCAATTAGGAGTGATTTCAATTGCCACTCTCTCCCTTGATCTCGCTAGTAGACACGTGCCGTGAGTGGGGAGAGCGGAGAAAGGGCAAGTTGGACTCAGCTGCGCTCAGCTGCTTACTCCCCTACCTCCCCGCCATTCCCACTCTTGGAACTTGTCTTCTGCCTTTTCCCCGAATTGCCTCTTAAGTGAGAGAGATGAGACGATATTCTGTCTCATAATGTTGGCTTCACCCACCCTCCCACAACTAGCCATATGCACTGGGAAAAAAATCCCGGCGATTCAACATGGCTGCTTCACGTTACTGCTTCACGTCACTCAGCCTCATGGCCACGGGAAATCCCCGTGTACTGCCAATGCTGATCTGACGGTCAGCTGTGCTTTGTCCGTTGTATCACTATATATATATATCAAATCGGTCGTTTCAGTGTTGGATTCCCGTTGATTCCTCGTGGCCAATCGGGGCTGGATTGACGAGGTGAATTCAATGTGGCCAGCAACGCCAACCTAACGTTGAAACGTTATGGTTTGCCTCAAAGTTGGCACAACCGGATTTCACGGTTAATACAATGGCTTTTTTTCCCATTGTGCAGTGCCCTCTGAAATACTTTTATTTCCAGTGTGGGCTACCCCACACTGGGAAAAAAAAATCCGTCGTATTAACTGTAAAATCCAGTTGCGCAACGTTGATGCAAACCGTGACGTGTGGAGATTTCACTGGGGGGAAAATGAGGAAACACCCCAGTTCATAACTCCACTTAATATTTATTTCAACACTTAGAACATGTGGTACAACTCGGGGAATTATATCAGCGAGACAATCTGGCTGACGCGACCGTGGCCAGAAATAAGAGTGAGTCGAACTAACCGGTTCCGCTCGCAGGCGGAGTGAGTCGCAGTCGTACCAACCACACGCGCCCCCACCCCAGACCGTCACAATCGCTGGGGACTATCGCGCCACACTGCGCGCCTCCCCACAGACGTTTCAACGTTAGATCGGCGTTGCTGGCCACGTTGAATTCACCTCGTCAATCCAGCTCCGATTGGCCACGGGGAATCAACGGGAATCCAACGCTGAAACAACCTATTTGATATATATATAGTGATACAACGGACAAAGCACAGCCGACCGTCAGATCAGCATTGGCAGTACACGGGGATTACCCGTGGCCATGAGGCTGATGACGTGAAAGCTGTAACGTGAAGCAGCCATATTGAACCACCGGGATTTTTTTCCCAGTGCAGGGCTCGTACTCTTCCGTGTTAAATGAGTGTCCGTCGAAAACTCGTTAAGGATTATAACTAAAATGTATACATTAGTATATCTATATACATAGTATATATAGGTATATTTACACATAAATTTTAGTTCCAGTCTTTAACGGGTTGGCGCTGTTTGCTGGACAGTTTTTCATGAGAAGAGTACGAGCCATGGGCTACCCCTGGCCAGGCCTCGGAACTTTGAATCTGGAGGGGCAGCCCTCACCAGTGTCCACCATCATTCTCTCTCACTCTTTTAGAGCCGAAAGAGTGAGAGAGAGTAATGGTGGGGGTTGCCCCTCGAGGTTCAAAGTTCCGAGGCCTGCCCCTGGCTCGTGCTGTCCATTTCTCTATGTCGATGATAGCTAGTGATCACTAAATATCGATATAGTATCGGAATATCGAAATATCGGAATACATATATACCTATATATATCATATATATAGATATAGCAATGTAGTATCAGAAAAAAAATCGGAGTATCGGTAGTTGGAGTATCGGTACGAATATCGATATGTATCGATATTTAGTGAACACTAATGATAGCGGATGATAGGCCGCAATTTTCCCGCCATAACTGGCCATAACGCGGCAAAAACAGGCAAAAATGGCTGTGACATGACAGTAATCATTGTTTATGTTTTAGCGCATCATTAATTCTTCATTCCCAAATATTTCAGATAATCTTAAGGGCTGAAAAATGTCTAACAAATCAGATTTAAAGTCTAAAAAAAATCATTTGGCACTGTGTGAAAAAGTTTCTAACATATTGACGCAAGTGCAGTTCAACAAAATAAGCCATCGTTCAAATTTTGGAAAACTCCGAAAAATATACGACCAGGTATTTGATCAAATTGAATAAATAAAATCATACAGTCTTTATGCATTTAAGGTAATGCTTTCAAAAATGGTAAAAAAAACGGTTTTTTGCCAAATACTGCCTACACGGCAAACGAGAAAATATTGGATGATCAAATCCTCAATTTAAACTCGATAACTTTGAATACTTTTCATGTCAGCACTTTGATCTTTTATGGAAAGTATTCAAAGTCATCGAGTTTGAATTGAGGATTTGATCATCCAATATTTTCTCGTTTGCTGTGTATTATCAGTAGAGCAACATTTTGTCGGCCAAAGGTGCAATTTTTAATAATAAATAATTAAAAATATTAAAAATCTACCCTTAGCAGTACGCTACTTTTTTAGGTACTTTTAGACAAAAAAAAATTGATTTTGATAGTAAAATAGAAGAACTTTCCTGAGTCGTTACCAAAATCAAGGTGCACTTTGACAAGATTCAACCCAAAGGTTCCCCCCTCCCATCAAAAATTTCTTCATTGATCTATTTTATGTCATTATTATTGAATAACTTAAGCATAAAATTGAAATTATCCCTTAAAAGGATATAAGACAAAACTTAATTGTATTTGACGGGCCAAGAACCAAAGCTGTGTGGAATTAATAGAAATGCAACAGCGAGTTGGAAAAATTGCTGCACAATAACTGTTCTATTTGGCATTAGAAAGAAAGCTGGTTGGAATGAGTTACGGGCAAAAGCTGATTGAGCGACTAAACTGTTTTACCCTGCAATTGAAACTCAACCCGCTTCTTCCCGCAGTCTCGTGGAAACTCATTTTCATTCGTGCCGTGAGGCTAAAGCTCCTGAAGTCACCCGAGTGAGCTTGATTGTGAACTGTTAAATGAGTTTCTTGCCGGTGGAAAAACTATTCATGATTATGTGTATACATGAAGCGCTATTATAGTCAGTTTTATATTTCACTAGTTGGTGTGTTCACAGAATCAATAACACAGCCCCACAAAAAAAAAGTGGAATGTGCGACAGACTAAGGTAGTCCTATCATGTGGATTATGGGTCACTGACTCCGAATCCATAGTTAAAATTGCAAGATTGGTGACGGTTTTTTGACACAACCTCAAAAAAAATTAGAGTGTATTGAATCAACATGGTCAGAAGTAAAACTTCTAATGCTACTTTCTTTAAGGTTCTGATGTATAGATTTTTATTTCTTGTACCTTCTTTAATTCTAACAGATCCCTTAATTTTTCTTGTTTTTTCAACTGTAAATCAGTTAAAAAATTAATTCTTTCCTAATTTTTAGTCGAATTACTCAATTTAGTAATTGACGATAAATTTATAAATTTATAAATCGATCAATTAATGCAGACTACGAAATCTCAAAATTACTCCTTAGACTCAAAACACGTTCGAACATCATTGACCTTCAACTATTCTGATGTAACATTACACTCTTACAGAATTACAGACTTCCAAAATCTCAAAATTACTCCCTCTAAACGAAAACAGTAGTCTTACATCTTACAGTCTTACATTACAACAAAATCTCAAAATTACTCCCTGCAATCGAAAATACGACACTTACATCTTACAGTATTATATTACAACGAAATCTTAAAATTACTCCCTGCAATCGAAAATATTACAATCTTGTATCTTACATTGTACATTCTCCAAATTACTCCCTACATAAATTACATTCTAGAGAAGTAATAATGCCGTCTAAGAAGTTTTACTTCAAAACGTTGTTTTTTCGGCTAATTTTGCATTAAAAAATCCGTAAAAAAAATCGTGAACTTTTTTTTTACTATGGATTCGAATTCAGCAGCAAAAAATACATTAGGAATGCTCTATTTAGTCCACTAGCCCTAATACTTTGCGGTGGGGAAGAGACTGTAAAAAGGGTATTAGTGGATAATCCCGTCTAACAAAAGTGACTTTTTTTGCCAAGTAGACTAATCGATTTCTATAGATTTTGGGTCGCTGAATCCGAACCTGTAGTTCAAATTACAATTTTTCACAAACCTCAAAAAACAGTTTTTTTCAACTAAATGTGCATTAAAAAATTCGTGGATTATTTTCAAATTTTATTACAGATTGGATTTCAGCAGCAAAAAATATGAAGGTAATACTTTTTTTCGTTGCCCAGTGCCAATACTTTGGGTGGCGAAGGGACTGTATGGAGAGTATAAGCATAAAATCTCACCTAAAAAAATTAACTATTTGTGCCAACCAGAATAATTGATTTCTGTAGATCTTGTATTGCTGAGTTCAAATCGGCAGTCGAAATTCTACTACCAGTGACTGGTTGTTCTCTAACCTCAAAAAACTTCGTTTTTCTGCTCTTATTTGCATTTCAAAAATAATAAAAAAACAGAGCTTGCTTCTACTGTCACTTTAATTGCAGATTCAGATACAGAAGCTAAAAAAAACATGAAAACTGTTCCTATACTAGTCCACTGTGAGTAATATTCGTGAGAATGAAGTCTAGGTGTACCATTTTAAAAAACAGGGAAACTATTAATTCATGAATGTCATAAAAAAAGTACACGGAGAGAATGCTACAGCGGTGGCTAGTGAGACAACACTAACTGTCGGTGAAGGGTCGAAAAAAATTTTTCTCTCGCAAGTGTGAGATTTCGCTAACCAGCAGTATATCGCTTACTAGCCGCCGTTGACACACACGCGAAGTCGATTACACCGCAGAGTAGTGAGACGAAACCAGCTTTTAGTGACTCTCTCACCAGTGGCTAGTGAGACGCTCGCTATTGCACAGTGGGAGAAAAGAAAGGACGATATGAAAATGAGAATAAGTGGGAAGGAATATCTTCGGGCTCCCTTGCTCTCATTCCACATCGTCCTTTCTCTTTCCCGCAGACTCCCAAAACAACAGTCAACGACTGCGATCAATACAGAACAACGAAAGCTGGTTTCGTCTTACTACTCAGTGGTGTAATCGAGCGGTGTAATTTGTGTGTTAACGGCAGCTAGTGAGCGACACACCACTCACTTGCGAGAGAAAAATTTTTTTGGACTCTTCACCAACACCTAGTGTTGTCTCACTAGCCACCGGTGTAGCGTTCTCTCCATGTAAGAACTTGATGTATCAGACGCCTGTACACCTTAATCAGGTGGACTGAGCATGTCTTTTTTACTCACTAAAAAAATTTGAGGTAATTTTACTGTACCAATACGAAAGTCATCAACTATTACTTTGGTGGTAAAATTTTATTATGATTTTACTGTTATTTTACTAATTTTACTGAAAGTTACCAGTTTATTTACACTAGTATTCCATATTGTAATGAAATTTTCTTATTCATGTATGTAAAATATAAAATTATGATTGGCACAAATAATGAATTTTGTTCGGCGAGATTTTATGCTAATACCCTTCGTACAGTCCCTTCGCCACCACAAAGTATTGGCGCTAGGCAACTGAAAAAAGCATTACCTACGTATTTTTTGCTGCTGAAACCGAATCTGTAATAAAATTTGGAAATAATCCACAAATTTTTTAATGAAAATTTAGTTGGAAAAAACTATGTTTTTTAAGGTTATGTGAAAAATTGTCAATAAAATTCAGCGAACCAAAATCTATAGAAATCGATTAGTCTGGTTGGCAAAACAAAGTCACTTTTGTTCGACGGGATTTTCCACTAATACACTTAATACAGTCTCTTCCCTACCACAAAGTATTAGGGCTAGTGGACTCAATAGAGCATTCCTAATGTATTTTTTGCTGCTGAATCCGAATCTGTAGTACTAAAAAAAATGAAAGTTCACGATTTTTTTTTTCGAATTTTTTAATGCAAAATTAGCCAAAAAAACGTTTTTTTTAGGTTATGTCAAAAAACCGTCACCAACCTTGCAATTCTAACTATGGATTCAGATTCAGTGACTTAAAATCCATATGATAGGACTACTGTAGTCTATCGCACATTCCCCTTTTTTTTTTGGGCCTGTGTGATCCTCACAGAGGATGAAGTCTTAAGGTTGTACTGCAGCTAGGGTCGAATAATGAGAATTCGATCAAATTTCACATATAAGTAATTTATGACACCTTACATCAGGTCGTTAAATTTTCAAAGTGATCTTGTCCTAGGTTTTCGAATGATAGGGGCTCAAAGTTGAGAAAAATACATGGGCTCTTATGGGAGCTCGTGAATTTTTACCCTTTCTTCTACAAAAACAACCACTTGCAGAAATGAAATTGCCACGAAAAACGAGTTTATCATAAAATTAGAGCCTTTCAAACAACTATTCAAAGTTTCAAAAAGATTGTGCCTTTGGAAAAAAAGGGATAGCGTATTTGGTCGGCGAATTCACGAAATTCAACGCTTGCACTCGAGCAATGCGGCAATGTAGCACTGTTTATCACGCGCTCGTGCGCGTGAATGAGAACCATGCGCTGTTAGTCATTTGAGGGGGGGGGGCGCTGCCCCCCCCCCCCAAATTTTGGTTGGGCCAATACTTTTTGCCCGCCTCAAAAAAATTTTCGTTCCGGCGCCACTGTAGCTGCAGTACAACCCTAATGTACCTCTTTCTTGCATTTTCTGTTAAGAATGGTTATTCTAACTTACACGAAGTTAGGGACACATTGAAATCAGTTATCGATTTGAGTTTGAAGAAAAAATGAAAAAAGAACTTGTAAAATAAAAAAAGGAAAAACTGATCAAATTTCAAAAGAGTATTGTTGCATGAAGCACTTAGGGAGGTTGAGCTACTCTAGTATTCATATATTTTCGAAAAACGTAATTTAACGTTACAGCACGATATTGTGTGTTATGACCAATGGTTTTTTTTACTTGATTTTTTTTGTTAAAAATTACCAAACTTGTTAGAAAATTGTTTTTTTAGTAATACAAGTTAAAACGCATATGCTGTTGTTTTCCATTCAGTACTTTTATTCAACTGATAAGATGCATGATAAATTAAATGGGTACAAAAAGTTGAATGATTCGTTTTTTACAATCATACATAAACGAATTAGAAAGTATTTTCATATTTGATAACGCTCCTATTTCCTTTGTCAAAAATTTCAGAAAAAAAAACGGTTCTTCAGAGATGATATAGTAATTTTGGATTTTATTAACAAAACACCATTTCACCAACTACTTCAAGCTTTCGGCTATTTATTTTAGCCCTTATCAGGAAAGAGAATCCGATATCAGTATATTTATAATATTGGAACAGCAAGTACAATATAAATAGCCGAAAGCTTGAAGTAGTTTCTGAAAAAGTGTTTTGTTAATAAAACCCAAAAGTATTATATTGTCTCCGAAGAAACGTTTTTTCTGAAACTTTTGACTAACTAGAAAATTCAAGAGTATGCAAAAGTGATTGGTAAATTAATTGTTTTCGTTGCTTTCGTCTCCACTAGCAAAATCATAGTCTTTTTGTGATCCATTGAATTGTAAGTTTCTATAAAAATTTCTGTATTTCTGAGGGATGAATTTACAAAGTCCAAGTAGATTATCGTATTTCTTTTTTGTAATAGTGTTGCCATTTGGGTACAACAACAACTCGACATCACCAAATTGTTCTTCAGTGTTTTTTTTTTTTGGCAATGTTTAACGATATAGTTGGTTGTCATTGTCTAATCATGAAGACGCTGAAAGGCTATTCTTTATCGTGTATAAGTATTCTTGTTGTGAGTCAATTGATTTTTTGATTTTCTGAATCTTGCTATGAAAAAAAAATCTTTCGTTTCCATCTCAGTTACTATAAATTTTGGCTCTGTTTTTCTTGTTTGAGCAATAATTTCGATCCAGTGTTCAAGACCGTTCAATAAATCAATTCAAATCTGTTTAAAAAGCTTTGAATTTAAAACGAGGTTTTTTTATTCTTTACCATTAACGAAAATCGTAAAAACCTAGAAAATCCTAAGATACGTGTAAATATCATGAATCGTACAAATAATTATAATCCTGAAAATTTGTTATGATTGGAAAATTTGAAAACTTCTGAAAAAAACATGAATATATATATATCGAAATTTTGAAAATTCATAAGTTCGGATGTTCTACAAATTTCAGCTCTTTGACCACTTTGTTTATTTTAAAGATTTAAGTGTTAGTCAAAATTAATATTCGACCATGATTTTAGGAACTCATTTACTTGAAAAATATGAAAAGTGTTGATAATTTAGGAGTTTTGGCAAGTTAAGAAATCTGTAAATGAACTGACTTTTTGAAAGCACAAAATTTTAGCAATTTCGAAAATGGTACTATCAAATAAATTCATAATTGATATAATAAATACTAGAGATGATAACATTCAATTGTTATTATTTATAATAAATTTTGTGATGCAGACACCGTCAGATCTTCCCAAACAAAAATATACAAATTTACGTTGATACCAGGAGGTACAAGGTCCCATTGCTCCAATGTATGAGTTTTTCAGAGCGATCCTGTCGACAAAGTATGGAACTAAACTTTCATGGGGCATGGCTGGGCATGGCAGAGTGAGAGGAGAACGGGGGGAGTGCTGAAATAGAGGAGGAGAGAAAAGCGGAGGACAGCGAGAAAGTAGTCACGCAACTTTTTTGACTGCAATTGAATTAGGATGAATTAGGATTTCGGCGTTTTGAGCATTTGAGCGTATTTTTCGATCTTGCTTGCATTACTTGATGCCACTTGATGCGTTACGTTATTTAATTTTCAGCATCACTTTTTCAAGGATAGTATGTTGAATTCATATTCATAAATTTTGAGTTTTTTAAAACTTTCTTTTTTAATTAAACTTTTTTTATTAAAACTTTCATGATTATGATAAAATAAAAATACATGAGTACCAAGGAAGGCTTTTATTTTATAAAGTTACACACAAAATTTTTCAAACAAATGTATTAATAATTTCTTGTTAATATTTTGCGCGCTTCGCCATTATGGCTGGTTGACCTAGCTCGCGCTGCAAAAGTGTTTTTTGAGCCTTTTTTTCTTTGTTGGCTGTGCGCTTTTTTTTCTTTTCTGATTCACGCTTTTCCATTTTTTGTTCGCATGACCATGTCAAGAAATTATCGACCAAAACTTGTACGTATTTGGGAAAAGCCGTGCCCTGATGTTCAAAACATTCATTATTAAATATCAAACCTTGCCTTCGAATTTGAGAATCTTCGACCAGAATTCGCACAACATTTCGCCAGTGTAGCTTTGTCTTCGTCAGAGTATTCCACGACACAAGTAATTTTTGCGTCAATGCCTGAGTTGCATCATTTGAAAAAAAATCCATACAACCCTCACAACCGCTGAGCATTTCTTTTGCTTTTTTAATCATTTTGGGCATGGATGTCGGGATTTGGTCATTAAAAAATTCTTCGCTAATTGTAATATCATCGGTCAACTCGACATCAGAATCAACTTTCATTTCAAGATCTTCATAACCATCTTCAAAATTTTTTCTCACCGTTTTGTTAAAAATGTGGGTCAGCGTTTCAATTAACGCTTCATCCTGCTCTTGACAATTCCTGTGATTATTGCGCAAAAATTCCATATTGTCGATTAGCAAGGTAACGAAGAACCCCTGAAATTGCCGAGGAGTAGGGTTGGTGTTTCGCACTCCGAGGCTGCGAATCCTGCCGAAAAAATTTTCTAGAGCATCCTGGTTGAAGTTTTTTATTATCAGTTCTTCGAATTCATATTTTGTGTTTAAATATCTCCACAGGCATTGAAATTTATTGATTGTGAAAATAAAATTTGTCAGGCTTGGCACGCTTTTGTTTTTTGAGTGATCATTCTGATCGACAAATTGCATCCGCGCACGTTTGGCAGCTGATTCTGTCCAGAAAGAATCGTGGTCACTTATCTCGGTCACAGGTCTCCGCAAAACAACAGGATCTGAAGCGTCTCGTGTGTTGAGGGAATCGAAAAGATCATTAAAAACTCTCAAAGTTTTTCCGGTCCCTATTCCAGCTTTCACATCAATCCGCAACTCTGTCTCCAACCTTTGCAGTCACTGAAAAAAGTTCTGAACTTGAAAAAGAAGAATAAAAGAATAATTTACCCATAATTGCATGAAAATAGCTACTCATAAAAGTTGGAAAGTGTTGAGTGTTGTATCATGCTGGGGATTTCGACGACTATAGAAAATTTATAAAATATTTCCAAAAAAATTTTAGAGTTCTGGAAAGTTCACAAAAAATTTCATAAATTGTGAAAAAGTTTCAAAATATAATAGAAGTACAGAAACTATGGATTGCCTTTTAAAATATTCTTATTTTATTTTCATACTTGATTATATTTTTTGGTGACTTAGAAATTGACTCACCACCCCGTACAGCGAGTTCTGTCACGTATGAAGCCATGGTCTCACTAAGCACCTGAACTGCATTTTTCACTCGCATTTTTGGGATGTATTTCGGGTCGATGTGTTCTACGCTAATTTTCGGAAGGCGAGGGCAGTTCGAATTTAACGTACGATCAATTTCCCAAGCTGTTTTGATGGTGGACCAGCTTGCATACCACACTTTTCCGTTCTCGTCCGTATATTTGAGATCCTTGGTCAGCAAATTGTTCCGTATTCCTTTCATTTAATGTGGTGGATCGTACACATGAACAACCTCTTGTCCGTCAACACTAAATGTAGAGCCTTCAGAAAAAATTTATATATGTATAATATATATATACTCTCACACACACACACACACACACACACACACACACACACACACACACACACACACGCACACACACACGCACGCACACACACACACACACACACACACACACACACACACACACACACACACACACATATATATATTTTTTTTTTTTTTTTTTGAAAAAAACATTTAATTGTTATAATAATTATATATTTTATAAATGTTTTGACTAACTTTCAGTTGCTCCTTCCTCTCTTTGAGTTTGATTAGACTCATTGATCAATGTCGAATTTGCCGATACGTTCGAAAATCCTTGATCGCAAACAGAACCAACGGTTGGGAAACCGTCTTTTTTCAGAGCCGAAATGTGTAATTTGATGCACCGAATTAGCTGAGGGTATGTGGCTTACCTCGCAGAAAATGCGAACGATAGAGGCATTTTCAATCCAGTTTTTATGAAACGAATCATGATCTGCAACGTGATTTGTACGATTCATTCCATAATCTTCAAATCCTTCCACAATACCGCCATTGCGGTCGAATTCTAATTTCGGTTGAATTTCAACCTGCATACAAATAGTTCAAAAATACTTCTAAAGTCCTCTGCCAATAATTGTGACAAAAAACTATTCAATTATTAATCACATTATTATTCAATGATTGATATAAGATTATTATATTATTATATATATATTATTATTATTATATTGTATTATATAATTTACGTAATGTATTTACTACATATAAATAATGAATATATATTATTTGATATATATTTAAATTTGATATATATTTCATAATACAAAAAACTATTCCATGCTCTGAAGATAACACCATTAACAAAATCGTCCAATCCCGATCGCACAGAGCCAATAAACGTAGGAAAATTCAAATTGAATTTTCCTACGTTTATTGGCTCTGTGCGATCAGGATTGGACGATTTTGTTGATGATATATATTTCTTATTTTGAATATCATAATTTATCAAACTTTCAATCTATCAAATATCAATGATGAAAATTTGAATATATATTACTATATATTATATTTATATATAATACTAGGGGGGCTCTGCTCCCCTGCGCACTTCGCGCGCCAACCCCCCATTCAGGTTTTTTTTTTGGAAATTTTTATTATTATATAATTTTTTTTAACTTTTCATTCCTTTTGGAAGAAGGATAGATGCAATACCTGTCCATGCCATTGAAACTACTTTTTCATTCTGACTAAGGTAATAGTATATTACAGCTGTATATAAAAAAGTTTTACCAGTACCTCCAGGTCCATCTATAAAAATCAATTTACTATTTTCTCTAATTATTTCTTCAAAGATAAAAGATTGATCTTCATTCAGTTTTAATCTTAAATTTTGAAAAACCTCCTTATAGTTATCAAATTTACTGACCTGATCTTCATTATCAAAATCATAAGCAATAATTGGTTTTGGATCAGGAAGTCCATAATCAGAACATTTACAATTTTCCAAAAGAAAAATTTTTTCTATTTCATTCAAAGCACGATTTTCAGCATCATTCTCAAAACCCTCAAGAAAATATTTCTTGTATTTACTCCAAATAACAGAAGCTATAGTCAAACCATCAGCAATAAGAAACCAAGCAAAAAATTGACGAAATTGCTTCGGCATCATAATTGAACATGCCTCATCAAAATTTTTGAATATTTCTGTGTCGCATTCAATCAAACCCATAGCAATAGCATCTTCTTTAAATGTTACATAAACCTTCGATTCGTAATTTCTTAAATCTTCAAAACTTTTTGCACCTTTTACTCTATTTAAACTCAATTTTAAATGAAACCGTTCAGAATCTTTGGAGCTAACTGTGACTATTCTTCCAATTGCTTTGGAAGTTTTTTTTCTTCTTATCCAAATTTTTTTCGAATTGTCAAAGGTATAATTTATAGGTATATTAGAATACAGAAAATTCGAAGCATCTTTATCTGAATTGTTCAAATGAAACCAAGCTGTAAGTGTTGTTCCGTGTTTTTCCATAGCTTCTTTTTCTTTTTGATCTTCAAATATAATGTTTTGTTGATTTTCCAAATGTACTGCAAGGCGAACTATAGGATGGGATTTTCCATATATGGGGAATTCTTCTATACGCCATGCAGCCTCCATCGGCGATACATATCTAACATCAATATAAGTAGAAATTTCGTCATACTTCTTCACTTGCCGAATCAAATTTTTGATTCTTTCTTAATCCAACGTACGCTCTATCGTGACCTTTGTGTATATATTTGTAAATGTATTTAGTGCTCATAATGGATGCACAATATTCCACATTAATGTGACATCTGTACTTTTTTAATAGTTTACTGTTAAAAGGAACAACCATTGAATTATCAACTTTAACTGATTGAGCATCAATTCTTTTGTTGTAATAAAATTCACAATGTCTATTGTCACGACGTTTGTAATTAGGAAAACCATTGTTATCGAATTCTGTAATGTCTGTAAAAGGTTTTGGAAATTTCTTTTTGCAAATTTCTGTTTTTATATTGAAGCACTTTGTATTTTCACTATGAGGACCATGCAACATGTGTTTTATAACCAAATTTTTAAGATCTTCATCTTCTTCTGGAATTTCTGCACTTATGTGTTCGTCTATCTTCTGTGGAGTATTTAATTTATTCTTATGATCTAAAACAAATAACATGTGAGCATGGGGTAATCCTCGTTTCTGGAATTCGATGGTGTAAACATAAGCCAAAATATTCCCAAAAATTTTACCATTTATAATATCTGATAATAAAGAACGGAATTTAGCATAAAATAGTCTGACAGTTAAATTTGGAATATCATTGCAAGTAGTTCCATTGGGAAATTTTTTTAATAAATTTTCCATTTCAATCCATTTAGGGTTACAAGTCATAGTAATAAATAAATCAGGCCTTCCAATATTTCTTACGATTGCCATGGCATCTTGATATCTCTGTTGCATATCTCTAGGGCTACCAACATAAGTAGATGGTAAAACAAAAAGATTACCAACTCTTTCCTTGGAAAAGTTTTGAGAATCGTTTGAAGCATAACGTTTTACATGATCCATTAAACCTTGATAACAGGATATTCGTAATTTTGATTGATTGTATCTTATGTAGTCCAATCTATTCGATTCTATAACTATGTAAGCGTGAATGACATATTGTTGAGTTAATCGTCCACCGTAAAATATAGGGTTGAATTTTCCAAATGGCCGATATGCTAGGCGTGAGGAATAATATTGTAAAGGACTTAATCGTTTATCAGTTTTATTATTTTGCTTTGATAATGGATTCCATCCAAGATCTCCTTTTGGAAGTAATATGGGAAATACCATAGGGTCGAGGTGGTATGATAATTTATTCAAAATAATTGAAGATTTTTGAGTAGAATTTTGTTTAGGATAGATACAAACGTCATGTACAGGAATATTTCCACTTTTTGAATCTATCAAAGCAGCGCATTCAGCTGTTCGTGGAAGATTGTAACGATTTTTATCGAAATTGGGCTTTTTGAGCAAGTATAAATTATATTCTTCGTTAAAGACCGTCAATTCACGTAATTGCTTGAATTTTTGAGCGCAAGGGTTTGTGTTATGTAAACAATTTGATAATTTAGAGACATGTTCTTCAATTAGTTTTTTATTTTTTTCTAAAATTATTCTTGTAGTTTTATATTCATCATATATATAAATTTGTCCTCCTGACGGGAAAGATTTTTGTTTCGGAAATATTGTAGTTGTAGTATTATGTTAAACATGACCTTGAATTTTCAAATTATAAATTCCAGTTGTATTATAGTCTACTGTTGAAGCTTGAAACGAAGCAAATGAAAACTGATTGTTATAGTATCGAATCAAATTTCTGAATTCTTTATGAAATAATAGATCCTTCATAATTTCGTCATATTCTTCTAAAGGTGGCAATATTATTTTCCCGTAATGGCAACAAGATTTTTTTGAGATCTCTGCCTCCCAAAACACAGCTTTACAAAAATTGCATTGATAATTAAGGTTTCCAAAGTCAACGTAGGACTCTGAGAAATCAAAATTTTTGTTACGTTTTTCTAGACGAATACTCGAATAATATTTGTAGCTCTCTTTTCTTTTCTGTAAACGGTTGTATGACATATTACAAACTCTATCTTTTTCTCTTTTTTTAAGAAGTTGTAGTTCATTCATGAATTCAACTTTGTTATTTAATCTTCTTTTCTTTAGTTTTTCATTATCTAAAAATTCAACTCTACATCTCTTCCTTTTTCTTTCAAGTTGTTCGGTTGTAAGTGATTCTGTTTTCTCAATATTTCGTTTTTTGAGTATTTGTTTTTGATTTTCAATATGATATTCTTTGCTCATTACACTTTGATCTTGGTCTGAAAGGTTTTTTACCGTTCTTTTCGAACTGATTTCATAATTGCTAATTTGATAGTTATTATTTTTTATTTTTTTATAATCATTCCAGAAAGTTTTATTATAGAGGGAAACAATCTCGTGATGAAATTTATTGCTAACTCTGTATTGTTTTAATATCAGAAAGTTTTTATTATTTGGATGTAAAAATTTCTTAACAATGAAAGAATTTTCATGAATTTCAAGAGAAACATGATACATGTCAAAGAAAGCTTTCATTTCCATTTCTGATCCGGGATTATATTTTTTTGAAATGTACATGATATATAAAGTTTTCTGATCAAGAGATTTATATCCGTTTCTGTTACTGAGAAAGTTTTGATTCTGTTCAACTAAATGATTATAATTGGTCCAATTTTTTTCGATGAATGAAGTAATTTTAGATCTCACTAATTGATGATTTTTTTCATTACCATAAAGATAGAATGAAAAACATTTAAATAAAGAATTATTATCAGTTGTAATTTTTTTACTATAAATGGAAATATCTTTTTCATCAGGAACTTGACTTTGAGAAACATTAATCGTTTCTTCAGTGTTGCTTTTGATAATTTTTTTTTTGAAAAATGTAATACATCATAGTGACCTCTATCAACTGGACCAGACAAATTCATTATAAGTTGATCTACGTTACTTTCAGACCCAAAACTAATGATTTTCAAATTATTTCTTTTAATTTCAAAAAAATGTCCGGATGAATATCTGCGAAGGCTTTGCATTCGGCATCAGCGCCATATTCTCCATTTCTAGACATGTATTTATTATAAAGTTCACGAGACTCAAGAAAATGAATTTCAGATTCTAAATTATTGATTTTTGGCAAATTGTATGAATCATTACCAACAATGAAATACTTCTAATCATCCCAATTTTCGTAAATATATGAAACTATGTTCGACCTAACTGCGATATGATTTTCTTCACTGCCATACAAAAAAAAAGAAAAACTTCTGAATAAGCAATTTCCGTCTCCTAATATTTTTCTACAATTCATACTCAACTTTCCTTGTTTAGGAATGAAATGTGTATTTTACAGTTAATATGAAATGGTGATAAAATATACGTATCTTTTCTATTGTTTCAAAATGATTAAATTATCCAACATATGCTTCTGTCTTGAACAGTTTTTTGGTTTCTGTAAAAAAAATGAGTGACGAAAATTAAAACATGAAAATTTTCTATAGTTAAATATAAACAGAATTTCAAATTTGTGGAAAAAGATATAGAAATGATGATTTAGTAGAAAAAAAATTAAAGAGGAATAAAAAATTTCTTAAAAAACATAGCAAAATTATTTTTGTCGATGGAGGATGATGACATGATAAAAATTATGACGAAAAAAAAAATTCACGCTGAAAATCTAGATAGGATGATTTAGTATAAAAAATCTGAAGATATGAAAAAAAGGAAAGAGAATAATATTTTGAAAAATATTGTTATTTAAAAGATAAAAAATTGTTTAAGAACAGAGAAAAATGATTTTTTTTATGGAGGGTAAAAAGATAAAAATTATATTAAAAAAATAGATCGTATATATATTTCTTATCTTACAGTTTACACATATTTTTTATAAAAATTTATTACGTCTTTCTTTTTAGCGAATTGCTTGAATTTTCAAAAAATTAAGAGATACATTATATGCTAAAATTGGAAATGTTAAAAGACTTACTGATAAACAAATTTTTATTTCCAATATTTTTCAATAATAATAGTTATTTCTCCTTCGACGATCTTTGCAAACGTTTGCAAAAAAACCAATTGACATATATAAACAAACTCTTTTTTGTTTCTTTTAGAGAAAGGATAACAGATTTTGATTGGCTAAAGATATTTTGAAATTCGTTTTTTAACATCTTGAAGTTGTACAATTATTTTTGACACTTTTGTGAAAATATAAAATTTTCGATAACATTTAAATAAAAAAGTTTTTGGGTTTTATTTTGATAAATGTTTTTCAGTCGAATCTTTATACAAAAATTTTTCTAAAAAACATTCCAAAAATTCAAAGTGGAAAAATGTCAAAAAGAAGAAACGAAGAAATTTCGGCGGAAAATATTGGAAAAAAATTGAAACCCAACATAAAATTTAGTTCAACGGAATTTTTAAATAAGGAAATTATAGACGGAGATAAATCAGTGTAAGTAAAGTTGATTATATTATGTTTGTTTGATGTTTCGAATTGATGTTATCAAAAAAAATTGTAAATTCTTAAAAATATTTGCAGAACAATAATAGGGTATGTTAATGAAATTTTCGATAAAAAAACCTTTATGACGCAAGAAAAAAATGTATTAAAACTTTTCAAATTCATTTTAAATAATGGAGATGGTTATAGCATTTCCATCATGGGTTGGAACGAAAATGGAGAAAAATTTGAAAAATTGATCCAGATTCATCAAGTAACTATTCAAAAATGTTTCGTAAATTTTATGCTATTCTTCAAATTATTATTTTGAAATAAATAATGATACTTCTTCGAAAATTTTTCAAATGTTTGGAGTTACACATTTGATACGTAAATTGATTCGACGTAAATTTAACGTTTTCAAAACAGTTTTATTAAAAAAAAATTTTATTTGTAAGTGTGTTTATATATATATATATATATATATATATATATATACACAAAATTACTATAAATAATGTTTTTTGGAACAGGTCATATTAATAAGCAATTGTAAAAAAGTAAAATTATCAAAATTTAACAAAGGAAATATGAATTACGAACTACAAATTCAAAATTATACCAAAATTGAAGAAATCGGAAATTACGATGTATACAAAAAGGTAGAAAATGAAAAAGCAATTGAAAATTTTGAAGGATTGAAGACGAAAAAAGGCGTTACAAGTATGAGTCAATTACAGTGGCGGATCCACGGGGGTGATTCAACAACCACCCACTATATAGCAAAATACTGGATCCGCAACTGGTTAATTATAATATAGTTACATTTTTTGTTAGACTCAAATTACACATGACAGTACACGGAAAAATTTTTTGAAATAATATAGTTAAATTTTTCGTTAGACTAAAAATAAAAATTAAAAATAAATCAAAAATACAAAACGTTGTATTTTTGTTACCTTGTTTAGTAATGTTAACTAAAAAATTTTATCCGTGTAGCAAAAATGAAGATTGTTAGTAGAAGTTATTGATTAAATTGTAAATAAAAGGATTCATTTATTTTCCTTCTCTCCCGAATTCGGGAGAGAAGGAAAAAATGAAAATTCTTATTTAGGGTCAGTAACGGACGGTCGATTCAAAATTCTAGTTAAAATAAAGAATTTTAAAGAAAATACGGAAATGAGAAGAGGAAGAATAATAAAAATGATTGGTGAAATTTCGAAAGATGATGGTATTAGTTTGCTACATAAATATAAATTTGATATAATTCTGAAATGAAATAAAATAAAGAAAAAATTTTTGTTCTGGAACGAAAATATCAAGATGGAGTATTTAAAATAACAATAGATGAAGAGAGAAGAATAGAAATTTTGGAGGGGAAAATGAATATCGATGAATTACTGGAAGGTGGAGAAATTTTGAAAGAATAAGCTCCGGTGTAATTATAAAGTGAAAAAATAATAAGAAAATAATATATCAATGGATAAAAATTTTGCGTATTTATTGAATTACAGAAAAAAAGTTATTTGAATAATTTCTATTAATTATATTGTAGTTAATTGAGTTCCCTTGAAAAAAGGAATTCAAAAGAAATTTCGAGTGAAATCAGAAGGAATAAAGGGATAGCAAGGGAACTCAAGGGAAATAAGGGGAGATAAAGGGATTTCAAGAGATTGAAAGGGAATTCAAAGGAGGTTAGAGGTAATGAAGGTATTTCAAGGGAATTCAAGGGATTTAAAAGGAACTCAAGGGACTTCAAGGGAACTCAAGGGGAGTTGCTTATGGCGGCGGCAAGTTTTTTTAGAATATAGAGAGATATATAAATAATTAATGCATAAATACATATTACGTATGTATAAAATACGTGTAATTATATTGTATATTATTATTATATATTATTAAACATATATTATATAGATATTATATTATTAATATAATAGATATTAATTAAACTATTAATTTTCCAAATTAATAGTCCTCTGCCAATTAACATGACAAAAAACTATTCAAGTAAGAAAAATATGGGAAAAATTCGAACTATTCCTCGTCCAAACTTCAGTGTGATATATGATGTTTGATCTGATTAATATTTTGTGTGAATATATCAAATTTCATTTATTAGATTAATCTTTTTATATCAGTTAAACTTGTTTTATTGTATTGGTTTCTCTTAGATGCTAATGTAAAGTTTTATTGAATAGTTATTTTGTTTTACTGTAAAATATTTGTATTTAAAAGTAGTAGTTTAATTGTAATGAGGCTGAAAAGCCCATTAAACAAGCAATCACCTCATCGTACATCAAAACACAGGCTTTTTCTGACTCTGTCAATTTGTGACGCATAGACCGTAAATGATTGCGTATGAGTGGATTCGGCCCTGGTGTGACTTTGATTGTTTTTTGGGTTTCTTGCACAGTTTGCATTGAGGGAATACCCTTGAATATAGACCTGAGGCAAATGTAACCTTTTTTCCCAAAAGTCTTGTAGATCGCTAGAGCTGCTGCTAGTTCATCAGAATTGAAGCGTCGTCCCTACATTTTGTACAATTTCATATGAAATAATTGAGTCGTATATATAGAGCCTATGTAACAGCTTTTTACAAATGTCAAAACTGGTAATAATTTTTATAAAATATTTATTCTACATTGCTAGTTTCTTAAGAAATTATGAAAGCTTATTGGACAATCATATGCGTTTATAAAATTTTTTTTTAAATATTTTTCTTACTCTACAAGATCATCAAAAATTACTACAAGATCATAAAATTAAAAAATGTACGTTCTCCATCACTGATTTTCTTGTGAAACGAGGAGTAATCCAATAATAACCAAACTATACATAAAAATAGCGATAGTGCAGATCGAATACGATTAGAATACAATTTCATACACAAGGTAAATCGCATAATATATTTCAAATAAATTTTACGTATTGTTATCACCAGGTAAAACTGGAGGCTGAGCATGATTTATTCTCAGTTTTCACGGGTCTTTAAATTACGAAGTAATGCATAAAGATATATTTATACAAAATACATTTGCAATAAATCATTAGTATAATCATCGCCGTGTAAAACAGCTGACAAAGTAATATTCAATCACAGTTTTAACACCGGGTATGAAAAGTGAACACTGGATAAAAAACGAAAAAAAAAATTTTCATCCATCTTAATTAATCGTAATTGTCGAATTGCATTCGTTTCCGAGCCAAAGGTGTCTCGATTCTGTATCAACCTGTGCAATAAAACAACGAGTGTTATTTTACTCTATGTTTTACATGTCGATTGTTTACTTTTTCAATAATTAAAAAAAATTCCTAATCATCAGGTATACAAGTTCATAAATAAATAATAGAATATTTGAAAAATTCATACCGAAGGCAAACGCGTGAAATTCTTTCCAACCATTTGTAGGAAGGTTCGGGAAATTCCGTGAGACTTGAAAATAATGAGATCCCATTTATCACCTCTTTTTAATCGACCTTGTATTTTTTTCCTTTGCAGAACTTTGATTACTCGGTTGCTTGCATACAACCGTTTCTGCGTATTTTTGAGTCGATTGGTCAAACGTTGGTTTGCCTCGCTTAACTTTTTGATTTTAACTTCATGTTGTAGTTCAACGTTCACGGTTTTTTTTTTTAGCGAGTTCTAAATCTTGTTTCAGATCATCGTATGCCTTTGACAATGCCTTGTATTCACGTTTATCATTACCTTTGGAAAAATGTGTGTGTGATGGGATTATGTTGACCCCTCGAGAAAGTCCAGCCGTTGACCTTTGTACTTTTAACACTTTTATAACGTCATCCAGAAAATGCCACTGGCAAACGTATAATTTTTTCAGTGATTCCGGGTCTTGGTCTATAAAAATAATAAGAATTTTAATGTTTCTCGTGAAAAAAAAAAATCACTGTAGAACTATTCATTTTTTGTTGGACACTAACTCATCTTTTCTATTAAATCCGTCCGTTTTATTACACTAAGCCAAGTCTTAGCTACGTCCAGATTTTTCGGGACAGCAAATGATGGCTCCCTGGAACCACTATTGCATCCCTCAGCACAGCACTTATAGCCCCCCATTGAATTTCGCGTGATTTTGAACTGTTTTGAATCTGACACAATCTGACAGGTGTAAACATTGAACAGCCAATGAGCACGAGCTCATAGCTGACACGAGCAACGACGAGCTAGCACGAGCATGCACGAACGATAGAAAGAGAAAAGTAGAGAGCGGTAAAGGACAGAGTTCTAACACGTTCTCCTCAGAGCTTGTACCCCCTGGTTGATACTTTGAAAAATGAATACTCAGCAGCGACGTTAGTTTTAAAAAACATGTTTTTCAATTCAAAAATCATTGGGTTTTTTTTTTTAGCAAAAATTATAATGTTTACAAAAAAAGTTTTAACCGAAACTAATATTCATTTTTAATAGCTATTGAAGGTTATTTTTTCATTTTTCTAAATTCTGACTTCCGATTTTGACTCGTGAGGTCACCGAGTGGACAATACTTCTCCGCGTTTTCGAGTGCTGAGGACGTCATTGCATCCACGGCCTCAATTATTGCACAAACTAGAACGAAAAATTGAGGCGTGCTGTCTTTGTGTTGATAATGCAAAAATTTCCAGAAATTTAAATATTTTATACATCTTGAAAATTTTCGAAAAATATATATTCAAAAAATTTACAATGTTACGAGTTTTGAGCAATCTTGAAATTTCTCAAAATCACCCGGATAGCATTACTGTCCTTAAAATGTCCCTGGAACGTCCTTGGGATGTCCTAAAGTTTCTGGTACCATGTGTGCTGTCCGGGTATGATTTTGAAAAATTGCGGTGAAATAATTCATGAATATGCCTGAATTGTGAAAAGTAACCGATGTCGTTGAGTGTTTTTTTGTCCCCTCAAAACTACTATTTGTCTTTTCCCACATGTTTTTCAAATAACACTGCAGGATTGAAAAAAACTTTCATGAATTTAGAAAGTCCTTCAAAAGAACTGATCTTAGGGCCAAAAATAACAAGATTGCGTCATTCTTGAGAAAATTTTAGAAAAAATAATAACTTTCATAAGGGTTCCCGGAAACAGGTCATTTCTCAGGGGCTATGCAAGAACAAGAGAACAAACCGGCATTTTCAAATGTGCTGTAAGCTATTTTACTTCAAATTTTCAAAAAATCAGGACCATCAAATTTATTGCAAAATCCATGTCCATAGCAGGCCCGTGAAACTCCCTATACCTTTAATGTAATGCAGTTGAGCTTTAAAAATTCCTCACGGAACTAATGCCAATAGGTGGCGTTGTTCGGTAGTAAGCTGACGTTCATTCAAAAATTCGAAAAGAGCGAAGAGAGGGAAGAGAAGTCGGGAAATGGGGGAAATGAAGGGAACCGAGAATAAGGGAGATAACGGAACTCATGAGCCTCGTCAGGCTCGTGAGGAATGTGGGGGAGGGTGATCTAGAAGATCTAGAACGTTGCAGGAGGTCTCATCTGTCTCACCTTTTGCATTGATTATCCGAATCAGTGTTTGGAAGTAACGCGTTACTTGTCACACAAAAATACACATATACAGTACTTAAAATCTATACAGGGTGTCACAGGGTAAGTTGAGCAGCCGAAAATTTAAGAATTCTCGCAAAATTCTAAGACTTTTTTCCCTTGTCCATTTTTTAAAAAACTCAAAATTAAAAAAGTTATTGAAGCCAAAAATTTAAACAATAAATGCCCTCTCTCGATAAGTGGAGGTCGAATTCACGTAAACAAACTTTTCCCAAATTTTCTTCATATTTTTCTGAATAAAAAAGTCCTTTGCCACTTTTCACAAAACTCAAATTAAAAAAGATATTCGAGCATAGAATCTAAGAAATTTGATTGATTGAAACTTGTGACCCGAATAATTTGTTTGATTTTGAGTTTTTTGAAAAGTGGCAAAGAACTTTTTTACTTAAAAAAATATGAAGAAAATTTGGAGAAAGTTTGTTTCCGTGAATTCGACCCCCACTCGTCAGGAGAGGGCATTTATTGTTTAATTTTTTGGCTTAAATAACTTTTTTAATTTTGAGTTTTTAAAAAAATGGCAAAGGGAAAAATGTCTAAGAATTTTGCGAGGATTCTTAATTTTTCGGCTGCTCAACTTACCCTGTGACACCCTGTAGATCTCATAATCTATGGAAAGATCTATAATATCCATAGATCCTACTAGAAAATCTTATGGAATATAATGAATATATATATGTATAAAAAAAATATAGCAGATACTAAAAATACTAGATTTTCATGAGTTTCATCTTATTAGATTCCTAATAAAAATTCATATCACTCCACGAATCAAAAACCTTAATTTTTCCAGAATTGAAATCTAAAAATTTATGTGCACATAAGTCTATTGAAATACCATAAAATTTTTCAAATCGTAAAATTTTGTGGAAAATATAAAAAATATTGAGATCATTCTAAATCTACAAAGAAACTGTTTTCTGCAAAATCGATTGAAATACTCCACAAATTTTTTAACTTTCAATTATAGGAAATCCCATTCTGCATTTTCAAAGAGATGTCTCTAAAAAACGCAGAAATTTCTTCAACATTCTATAAATACTTGAAAGTACATAAAGAAAAATACATGTTAATATATGAACATGAAAAATCTATCGAATTCTAGAAATTCATACAGCAGTGAATGAAAAAAATGAACGAACCTGAAAATTATAAAAAAATGAAGAAATACGAAGAGTACTGCAAGAAGTAAAAATCTTTCGACACATTGTTTTCTGGATATTTCTTTTAAAATACAAAAATTTTCATCAAGTTCGAATTCTAATTCTAAAACTCGAAACTCTCATAATAAATAACAATTTATATAAAAAAACTAATAATATGTTAAAATACTAAAAAATTCTGCAACATTCTATCATCGTGAAAATTACATAATAGTTTCATAAAAATGTACTGAACAATCATTCAAAAACTGAAAAAATACAATAAAATCAAAGTGAATAAAAATCTTTTTATAAGATACTATGGTATATGTTGAAAAATCCTCTAAAATACAAATGATTTAATGAACTTTGAATTCTGGAGCATAAAATTCATGAAATATGTATATATTAATGAACAGAAAAATAGTACAAATTTTTAAAAATACTAGAACACCCTGCCACATTTTATACATACCGAAAAATACAAAAAGTGTAAAAATGTCTAAAAATCTGGGTAGATAAGATTATCTTCAAAATCTATTGGAAAATGAAAAAAGCAGTTAAGGGACCTAAAAATACCGAGTTGAATTCGTCTGAAGTTCTTCAAAAATTAGGGCCAGATATACATTCAAGTCGAGAAAAATTTACTGAGTAAATAATTGGAAATATGATAAAATTCGGTAAAATATTAATTTAATAACATATTATAAATTTTATTCTCGTATTTTACTTTTACTTAAGAATAAAAAAATTTTTTAATGATTCACGAATATTAAACAAGCTACTTTTTTATTTATTTCTTTTTTTACCTTAGCCCTCTCGACCCTACCGGGTCTCTTGAAATAAAAAAAATGATTTTCTTACTTTTTACTCGTTTTCTGTTTTCCTAAATTGCTTGGCAAAAATTTTAATTCAGCGGCAAGAAGGGGACGCGTTTTTCAGAGCGCGCGGCTAGTACCTCCGACTCCCGGCGATCCCCACCACATTTTTATAAAAATTCTTGTTTTTCAAAATGAAAAAATGGAAATGATAGAAAATTTCACGGTGATCATTTTCCACCGTTTTTTTCTTTTTCACTTGAACCGTTCAATAGATATTTAATAAAAACTGTAAGGATTTGATCTATTGATTAATGTTTCGCTTGTTATTAAATTCGTTGCTTAATTGTTTGTTATCATAAATAAGAATCGTCGATTTCGAAATAGGTGGGAAACATGGTAGCGATCATGCTTAATGTAAAAAAGTTTTCGAGAATCGTCGAATCAATATTCACAAAAAATGAATATTCATTTAATAAATGAATATTTATTCAATGTTATTCGAAAACATTTTTACATAAGCATGATCGCTACCATGTTTTTCACCACTTTCGAAATCGTCAACTCTTATTTATGATAACAAACAATTAAGCAGCGAATTTAATAACAAGCGAAACTTTATTCAATAGATCAAATCCTTACAGTTTTTATTAAATATCTATTGAACGGTTCAAGTGAAAAAGAAAAAAAACGGTGGAAAATGATCACCGTGAAAGTCTCTATCATTCCCGTTTTTTCATTTTGAAAAACAAGAATGTTTATAAAAATGTGGTGGGGATCACCGGGAGTCGGAGGTACTAGCCGCGCGCTCTGAAAAACGCGTCCCCTTCTTGCCGCAGTCTACTGAATTATTATTGGAAAATATATTCAATAGTTTTCAATTGAGCTCGCGAATAATGAATTGTACATTTTCTTATAGAATACGCTAACTATATATCAATATTTATAATACATCTGTTGATCTGGAAAATCATTCAAGTATTTGCATCTTGCAGGAACTTCGATTTTGCGCGAATCTGCACTCATTTCAGTTTATTAACTAAACTATTTTTGAAAACTAAAGCCAGATTCGTAATTAGCAGACCAATGAACAGTGAAAAACATTTGAATGTTACAAACAATCTAATTTTTATTCATAATTTGATTCAAAATTCAGTTGAAATAAATCGATTCTGGAAATCTGGCATCAGATACATGTTTGTTAACCTGAAAATAATGGTTAACATATGCATCTTTCAAAAACTTCGATCTCACCAATATTCGTCTATTAAAAAGTTCAAAAAAATAACTCGCTAAATTGGAGCCAGAATCGTCATCAGCTAATTAAACTACTGATGCGCATTTGAATCTTGCGAAAAATGTTTTTTTTTCCCCGTTCTGCACAAACAAATCGTAAGAATAATATATCTTGGGAATATAACATAAGATTTAATTACATTTTCAAGTTAAATTTGTAATTGGCCGATACGAATATTGCCCAGCTATGGCTGAGATTAAAGTCCTGAACTCTTAGTTTTCGCATAATTTTCTCATCTTTCCGTGAAAAAAAAACAGGAGTAAAAATAGTCTCTCTATAGTCCACGAACATTGCACCTCTTTCATTATCACCAAAGAACTTTTTGAAATCGAAGAAAAATTTTTCTTCAAATAAAAACTTAAATCAAATTCTTCCCCTCCCTCCCCCTCCACGAAACATCACCAATGTATAAATGATAGAATTAATTAAAACAAATAGTACTCGCAAGAAAACTTTATGAAGAAAGTGTGATACAATACTATCGAAATCAGTTCTGAATTAATTAAATATAACAGGAAAATTATTTAATTTTTTAGTAATCTTCAAATGGTCATAATAAGTAGGTATTATGTTAAATTCAAATAATACTCTAATCCTGAAGAGACAGAAAAGCAAAAAATCAAATAAATTAAAGCGAAAACAGGATTATAATTTATTACGTTAAACGCCATTATATTACTTAGGTGATTAACAAAAAAAAAAAAAAAAAAAAAAATCAATTCTTATAGTTTCACGCGGAACGCAGATGCAGTTAACATTCTAAAATTAATTTTTTGTTTAGTACTAATGGCCTCAGAAGTAAAAGTAAGAAAAGTGAAATCATTTTTTGATTCTTTAAATTCTGAAATTTTGAAATTATTTCCTGAATCATTTCTCTTTAAGTAAAAGTAAAAGCAGATTCGGCTTCATCAATTAAACAACTGAAATTCGAAAAATAATTAATATGTTAGTAAATTAATAGATTACCGAATTTTATCAGATTTTCCATCATTTTATTACTAAATTTAATTGCCTACTTTAAAGTTCAAATTTTTTAATATTTTTCCAATCCCCTGATAAAAGACAAAATTAGCGGACAAAACGCTCTATTTATACGATAAAATTTTGTATTGTTTATATATCAAATAAAATTATTTTATTGGGATGAGTTGAGTTGTTGTTGGCCTTATAAGTTGTTATTTTGGAACAAGAATGTGTTTAGGAACGTGTTTTGTGCCTATGAAAATTTCCCTTGTATCAATGAAAAAATTTTATCTAATACATACACTGAGAGAAAAAATGAATTTCTCGATCATAATGTTGTCTGCCTCGTAAGGCATGGCTCCATCGATGCTTGAGAGCATGGATTCGATGCATCCTCTGCGCAGACGCTTGATTTAGAAGCGTGTGTCGTGCTCGGGGGGGACGCTTTCTAACTTTTGAAGGTCGTCACAGCGCGCGCTTCGGACGCCCGGAGCACTGCCATGCTCGAGAAGTTTACTTTTTCTCTGAGTGTAGACTATGAAAAATTTCATTGGATGAACAAAACATTTTTTTCCATGATACTACTTGTAGATCAAAAGGTTAGAAAATATGAAAAATAGTATATTGTGTAGCTAGGAACAAAAACAGCCGATTTTAGGTTTATAAGGCTCATATAAACATTTTTTTTTTTTTTTTTTTTTTTTTTTAAAGACGCTTTCAATCAATACGTTTTTTTTTTTTTTTTTTTTTTTTTTCAATTTGATTCGTGATATCCATTAGTTCTGATTTTTTTCAATTTTCAAGATGAAAGGATGTCAACTATTTAAAACCGCTTTTTATTTGTAAAGTATTAAATTTAAAAATTTAAAATTTTCTGGACGTGACGTAGATTTATGTATAAATTGCCCAGTATCATTCAAACAAACTCAGTACATTATTTATGCAAGTACCACTCAGTTTTTTCAGTTTTTTTTTTCAAGCAAACAGAAGTATGGGAAATATGACATATTGAACTTCTAATATATTGACTTTTTTTGCGTCATTCTTAGAAAAAAGTGCTATCAAAATCTCAGAATGATAAGTTAAAAAATTCTTTACTTAAAATAAATTTTACAAAATCACGTTGACTTGAAGCGCTGATTCGTATACTCCACATTTACTTAAAATCCCTTTCGCACAAATTCTAATGTTTAAAATTTTCGAAGTATATCACTAGCTCAAACCACTGATCGAGTGGAAGTGAAAGAAGATTTCCTCCCACGATATAAATATTTCCAATATTTATATCGTACACTATCGTATAAGCACGATAGTGTAAATAAAATAATAATAGCAAAAAAATGTTTCAACCGCAACGTTTTTCTGTGGCAAAAACGACTAGGAATGACCAATTTTTATCTATTTTATAACTGTGTTTTTTATTAATTGATAATTTTTTTAACCAAATATATTTACTTGAACGTAAAAAGTTATAAAATAAAACGTTTATAGTAATATACAATGAAGTAAGTTTTTTTTTCTACAATAAGTAAACTATATGACTGATCGTTTTATATATTATATTTATTTTTTGTGATCCACTAGAAACTCACATAACTTAACGGCACACTTTTTCTAACCACACACTTTTTTTAACGATTTGAACTCGTCTTTTTTTCCTCTTCTCCTGATTTCGCTCCCCTACCATCACACTTAGGCGCGGCAGAACGCGGCGAGGCTGGTAAGCGCTCGTCGAATCAAGATGAAAAAGAAAGTGTGGGAACGACGCTTATTTACAAAATTTTATGTCGCGCGACATGTGCTGAAACCAGCCGAGGCAACTCGACCGCTCAAGTACTCTCTCTCTCTCTCTCTCTCTCTCTCTCTCTCTCTCTCTCTCTCTCTCTCTCTCTCTCTCTCTCTCTCTCTCTCTCTCTCTCTCGTCTCTCCCCTCAACCAATCAGCAAAGATCACGTGAATCAACCGAGAGAAGAGTAGGAGCCCCTTCACGATTAACAAAAACGAGTTTCGCGCTGTTTCAAATGATTCGCTGGCGTTAGATTATACGAGTTTCTAGTGTACATATTTCAATCATTCAAAAAAATATAATAATAGATCTAGGAGATAATTCATAAATAATTGATATTTCATATTTTCAACAAAACATTTCAAGCACATAAATTAATAATAATTGTATTTTATTTTAGATGATTCCGGCGGTTCAGAATGTTTTTTTTTTATCGATAATTTTTTTATAGCATTTGTGGAAATCAATGAGACACATTTTTTCTTTAAGCAGGAATTTTCACTTGTTTTGTGAGGGATTTTTTTTTTTTATTATTGGCCAGAAAGTTCATTTGTCTTCACTGCTAGATGTCAATTTTTCTTTGTGATTCGATAACCTGGCTGAAAATTGTGCAAATGCTTCACATATTTTTTGTCATTTTGTGAATAAAAATTTCAGATTAGATTTCCCAATAGAAAAAAATTATTAACCCTTTAGGTGCATGGTTGGTGTAGGACACCTATATTTTATTTTACCCGCTCAGTAGAAGTATTTGATTCGAACAAATTAAACATGTTGTTATATATCCGAAAATAAGGGCTATTTTTGCATCTATAGCCTAATAAAATTATCACGAAAACGAGCGCATCAGAAAAATGCGCGAAGGAAGTTTGGACTACGCGCTGATAAGATAAATACTTCAACCAAATAATTCATTAAAAAATGCAATCCTCAAATTCAGGTAGCATCACCGGGAATGCAAGTTTCAAATTCAGTCCTGATAATTTCGCCTTCGCAAGATAAGACAGCGATCAAATTCTAAGATATCATACCTCCCATGGAGAAAATAACGATATGAAAATGCAAGTCCCTTGCAAATCAGAGTCAGTCAGTCGTCCTTGCATTTGAAAGAAACATTTAATACCCTGGAAAATAGTTCTGTATCCTTAGTGGAATCAATACCCCCCCCCCCCCCCTCCTATTCTGGTATTACACTGTCTGGCTCAGCGGAGAATCCGGATATTAGTAAGTATAAAAACGCTCATTTAACATTTTCATTTTTTCTTTCAAATTATGCCTTTATCGTTTTTCGAAGCGGGCATTAGAAATTATCCCGTCGCTTTTCGAAGCGGGTATTAAAATTTTCCTGCCGCTTTTCGAAGCGGGTATTGAAAATTATCCTGTCGTTTTTCGAAGCGGGTACTGCAAATTAATTTTATCGCTTTTCAAAGCGGGCATTGGAAACTATCCTGTCGCTTTTCGAAGCGGGCATTAGAAATTACTTTTTCACAACTCGAGCATGGAAACTGCGATTTTCGACGTCTGCTAAGCGCGGAGAATGTGGCGCATTTCACACTGTTCTAACTTTCCGCCCTAGGTGAGGAAAGTAAAATTTTCTTCACCCAAATGGGTGATGAAATGACAGCTGATCAACAGCGCTCAGTATGTCGCGACTTCTCCGCGAAACAGAATGGCACTAGCATATTTGGATTTTCGCGCTCGCACTTAGCATACGTGGAAAATCGACTTTTCCATGCACTCGTTGTGAATAGACTCCGATACATGCGGCTTCGCGCAGCCCTCTCCGTGTCTCCAAGTAAAGCTGTCCTTTCCACCTCGTTGCGAAGTATACTATTGTCGCTTTTCGAAGCGGGCACTGTAATAGTATATTTCGCAACAAGGTGGGGAAGGACAGCTTTACTTAGGGACACGGAGATGACTCCGCGAAGCCGCATGTATTCGTGTGTAATCAGCTTCGTGTTCCCAAGTGAATCTGCTCTTCCCTATTGAGTTGCGAATTATATTTTTCACAATGAGGGCATGGAAAAGTCGATTTTCCACGGATGCTAAGTGTGAGCGCGAAAATCCAAATATGCTAGTGCCATTCTGCTTCACGGAGAAGTCGCGACATACTGAGCACTGTTGATCAGCTGTCATTTCATCACCCATTTGGGTGAAGAAAATTTTACTTTCCTCACCCAGGGCGGAAAGTAAGAACAGTGTGAAATGCGCCACATTCGCCGCGCTTAGCTGACGTCGAAAATCGCAGTTTCCATGCTCGAGTTGTGAAAATTAGTTTTATCGCTTTCGAAGCGGGTACTGAAAAATATCCTGTCGCTTTTCGAAGCGGATCCTGGAAATTTTATTCATCACTTTCCGAGGCAGAGTCAGATTTGATCTGGTCGCTTTTCGAAGCGGATGTAATTAATTTAACGCCTATCGTTCGCCCCCATTGTAGTGGATTCCTCTCGCGCGTCAGTCGAACAAGACGCTCGGAACCGAGCCCGGCTGCTCGAAATCAGATCGAACGGGGAGTTCCACGAGTTCGAGGACCAGAGACACCCAGAACTGTGGGCCCTCATCAAGTTTCTCCAAGGGAAGGTACCCGGAGTGAAAGACTGCCCTGAAAACTTTACCGACGCGTGTCCCCTGATCCTGAGGACTCAGAGGAAGCAACGATCGGGACATCCCCAGGGAACCTCCGGGTAAAGACGACGAGATTCTCGTCCCAGCTGGGCCCGGTTCGATCCATCTAGCCACAGTGGGGCTTTGATTAGATGCCGGCATTGCGGGACCTCTACTGGTGTCGTCGCAGAGAAAGCACGCACGTCCTCGGAAAAACTTATGGTCCGTCAGGACTGCCCTGGGTGCAGCAGGCGAATATTCGGGCATCTTTTACGCTACCCCGAGGAAGCCAGGAACGTGGGGGAATCTAGTGCCTCCCAAGTTGCAGCGGTAACCCCAGAGCCATCATCCACCTGGGCCATCGCATCGCGTCCGGAACAATAGGCTCACCATCTACAGGGCCTTCATCCTGAGCTTCCTGGATCTCTGGATGAACCACAGGTGGTGAAGGTCATCGCCACTGTTGCACCCCAGCCTTTGCGTATGAACGGTAACAGGGCCCCACAGCCAAATCAAACTCCAGGGCCAAGTCTCCGGCCCCCTGAGGTAATTGACTTGACATGGGAACACCGTCTGCTCCGGGCAGCTGAGAGAGAAAGAGCCTCAGCGGGTCCCCGTATCCGACAGGTACGGGAACTAGCCACCCAGGAGCTTCCTAAAACGGTCCAGCGAGTTTTACGGGATGCTCGCCAACATCGACGACAGGCTTTAACCATCCGGCCTTATCAAGGTTCTTCCCTCGCAGCACTGGCCTCTCTGCCCATATATCCGGGAACCAAAGCCCGGCTTTTAGAGGAGACACATACTGCTCCTGCTCTTCTAAGACCGTTTCACCGGGATCTTCCTTTGGCACCACTTCCTACGGCCAACGAACTATTCGGTTCAGATTATGAATTCTTGTAATTAATATCAATAAATTCCCATCAATATCATAATGCGCGTCTCACTGACAATGCCCTCTCCTCTCAAGAGTCTCGAATGAGACACCTGTTTAATATATAACAATGTGCTATCATGCAGCGATGCTTCAAGCTTTTAAATGTAGGCACAGTAAGTTACTTGAGGAATCCAGACAAGTATGTGTTTGGCAGCTGATCAAAGTAGACACCTCAAAAAAATTATGTTTTTTATTTTTCAAAAACACTTTATTTTTAAGGATCACTAATGAACTAATTTTTATTCCAAATTATAACATCTCACGAGTAGTTTGATGCATTTTTAAAGAAAAATACACAAAATTGAGCTGGTTTACATTTTGAAGTCCTAAAACTGCACTTTCGATTTATTCTTCTTTAAGCACGAATTCTTAAAACTACTTGCAACATAAAATACATGTAAAACATTTTTCTTGAAAAAAAATATGTACACTAGCCCCTTGCTATAACGAGCATATCTGTCCTTTATTTCTGATGCTAACAGATCAGAATAGAAAGAGAAAAAGCACTTGTTATAGCAAAGGACTAGTGTATTGAGCTGCAAAATGTTATTTGTTCGTCCTAAAATTTCAGACTCTGTGGTTACAAGACACACCAAAAGACTCAGAGTGCCAAACACCCGGTGTTTGGCTTTTGTACAGTTAATGATATTTTTGCCTCTCATACACTGAAAAGGAGCGTTTCAAAACACGTTCCGACGGAAACAAATGAAGTATTTCAGGCCAACACGCAGGCTGTCGACAAATGACAATCGGCGAGGTGAAAGGCGGGCTATTTTGGCTCCTTGGAAACCCAGCTGGCCAAAAAAGAGCCCCCCTTTCCCCTGCCGACTGTCATTTTCTCCGTGCCGACCTTCTATACTTCATTTGCCATGTCGAAACAGTTTTGACACGCTCATTTTTACTGTTTTTGAGGCAAAAAGTATGGTGTGCACCTCACACGAGTTCTAAATCGGCTGTTTTGTCTCCTAGCTACACAATATACTAGTCTTGGACGTGTGCACTTTGAGGGTTAACTTTAATAAAACTCTTTTATTGCAATCGTGTTTTTTATTTAAAATTTTAAAAATTTATAACCCAAAAATTTCGTCATCTCATCAGTCATCTTCCCTATAATTTTTTTCCAGTGGTTAAATACGCAACATTCAGTATTAATACCTATGAGCGAAAAATCGTAGTTTGGGAACTCCGATTTTTCAAAGTCAAAGTGCCATTTCAGCAATCATTTCTATGCCTGCTTCCCCTTAAAGTTTCTGAATTTCTTTTCTGAAAAAAAAAACATTTCATAGTTTTCGAATCAAAAGTTTTTATAGCGCGTGGGTCTTTGAATTTCTTTTTTTATGCAAAATTGTGTTCGTTTCTGATGTCTTATTTTAAAATTTATTTAAAATGTGTGATTGCACTTATTTTAAACTGTACAAAAAATATGTTTCCTCATCTTAAATACTATCGGCAGCATATTTACGGCAGCCTAAGATTAATGAATCATTCTAACTCTCAATTCAACACAGCATTATTGTTCAGAAAAATAAAAAAAATTAGAATATATACTATAGTGACATTGAACTTTTTTTTAATATGTGCTGATACATATTAATATGTACTTACATACAGGGTGCGCCATTTCTTATGTCGGCATGTAAACATTGAATAACTTGAAAAAAAAACAACCGATTTCTGTAAATGAGGTATTTTTATTTAGTTTGGTCCTTTACAATTTATTTAGACTAGTTTTTGAACACAACATCAATCAAGTGGCCGCCCTTATTGTTCACAGCAAAATATGCCCTTTTTGCGGCGTTTTCCATTACCTTTTCGAGCATCTCGGGTGGTATAGCAATGATTTCGGCACGAATATTTTCCTTAAGCTCTTCAATGGTCTGCGGCTTGCTGGCGTACACTTTACTTTTCAAATAACCCCACAAAAAGAAGTCTGGAGGGGTCAAATCTGGAGATCTGGGTGGCCATTCAATGTCGCCTCTTTTTGACATCAGACGTCCAGGGAATTTTCGTTGCAGAAACTGGATTGTTTGATTCGCAGTGTGGCAGGTCGCACCATCTTGTTGAAACCAGTAATCTTCAAGACCTTTTTCACGCATTTGTGGGCAGACATAGTGAGCCAACATCCACCGATATCGGTTTCCATCGATCGTTTGGTTCTCTTTGAAAAAATAAGGACCAATGATGGTTTTGGCGCAAACGCCGGCCCAAACAGTAACTTTTTGGTCATGCAATGGCGTTTCATGGATCTCGTGTGGATTCTGCGTTCCCCAAATGCGGCAATTTTGCTTATTAACGCCTCCAGAAAGTTTGAAATGTGCCTCGTCGGTCATTAAAATTCGCTTCCAAAAATCAGGTTCAGTATCAACTATTCGAGCGATTGTTTGTCCATATTCCAAGCGACGTGGATGATCTGTAGGCAATATTCTTTGTGTTAATTGCATTTTGTACGGAAACAAATGCAAATCATCTTTCAAAATGCGCCGTAGAGTGGTTCCACTGATGCCGAGATGCTGAGCGCGGTGACGATATGAAACTTTTGGGTTTTGGGCAACGCTCTCTCTGACAGCTTCAATCAGTTCATTTGAACGTCTTGGTCGTTGATGAACGGGTTGTTCGCGATCTTTCACTGTCCCGTGGTCACAAAAATTCGACACCAAACGACGAATAGTGTTGTCAGATGGTGCCTGTTTGCCAAGATATTTTCGACGATATGCTCGTTGAGTTAACACAACTGAACGACTATTTTCAATGTACAAAGTAACTATTTCAGCGCGTTCTTTTGGTGTGAAGCGATACATGGTTGAAATTGTACTGAATTGACGTTTCCAAAACAAGTGAAGTCAAGTAAATCGGTTGTCAAATGTTTAAGTTATTCAATGTTACAATACCGACATAAGAAATGGCGCACCCTGTATATATATGATTTTTTTTTTTTTTTTTTTTTTTTTTTTCGAATTTCGGAAATCGTCTTTTTTGATGGAACAAAAATTTACAGTTCAAACGAACGGTTGCACTATTTTTAAGGAACATAAAAAGCCCTTCAGAATTGTTGCACTATAATTTTGGGGTGCTGCGCGAAGTTAGCGCCCTTCATTTATTAAAAAAAACTTTTTGCAATATTGATCCAATTTTTGTCAGGAGCTGTAGCACTATGTTCTTGGAACCCAAAAAACATGCCAGAACGGTTGCAGAACGCGAAGTTCGCACTCCTATTTTTGTTTTTTAAAAAAAATGTGTTTGCGCTGCGGTTCTATTGTCGCCTCCCTTGGAAAACTGTTGTAGTATGCCAAAACTACCCAGAACTGTCAAAAAATTCAAGTGTGCCAACTTCTCACTGGTTGCTGGATTTTCCAAGTGGGTGCATTCAGAGAAATGGGTGCTCAAATCAGCCCTTAGCGTGGCAAGCGCTGCTAATTTCACAGTTGATTCAGTGAACCAATAAAAACATGTCCAGTGGATACAGGCTTTATTTCAAGTTGTCGCTGGCTCTACTTAAGCGACGTTGTAAACAGGACTGACAAGGATACAAGTAAAATTTTTTAAACAAACTATCGAGTGTTGATACGAATGGTTTTCGAGGTTTCATTAGGGATGCCAAAAAAAAACATAATTGCTCACTTTCATTGAAATCGGTGATGACAAGGTAAGACCTTCCTCTTGTTAGCTGATCCAGCTTTAGCTTGTAGTGGAATCAACGACAAGGCAAAGCTGATGCTAATTTTCTTTGAGAGCTGAACTCCATCCAACACTTTATAGAGCATAGCCAATTGCACATCACGACATCTATATCGGTGTAAGAACCGCAATCTAATCAAATTCCTGCATTAGCTTTGAGTTGTTGTTGAATTTGCGACAGCTGAAAGCTGATGCAGCTGCCCTCTGACAGCATTTTCAGTATTAGCAAAAAATACTCCAAGCGTGAGCTGATTCGAGCACCCATTTCTCTGAGTGCAGTTCTACCCACCATACCCACATCTTCAGTCACCCCTGACTGACACGTATAGTAAAGAAATGCCCTGGCAACTGGCAAAGGACGTCCACTGAACGTACCATATAGCCAAAAAGGTACGGTTTTGAGACCCCTTATATGAGACATTATGTAATGTTGCAAACAATGCTCCTGCAAATAAACTATAGTTCAAATGCTCAATGATCACTTAAACATTATTTTGTATTGACTGGGAGGCACAATGTATGAAAATCGGGCGCTAAAAAATATCAAAAAATCGTATTATCAGTGGCAACTGTCAATGCATCACAATGCAGTAGTCACAAAGCGCGAGAAATTCAAATTTTCGTCGGGCACGTGAGCTTAACATGACATACTGTACATTAACTTCGGCAGTGGCGGCAGTAGCAGGGTAAATGTAATTGTTCAGAAAGTTCTGAAAATTTTTAACACTTTCGATCGGGGGCACTTAACCTGATCCAGGTTAGGTTTTCCAGAGAGCTTATTTTTTCAACGAATGCGCGGAAATTTGATATATACTTATACCGGGTGTCTCTTTTATAATGAGTTCTGTATTATGTTTTTGATCATATTAATTATTTGTGTGTTGTATAAATTATTATTTTGATGTTTTTTTAGATTAATTGGTAAGTTATTTTGTACGGTAAATATTATGTACAGTACATCGTGTTCAGCTCACGTGCCCGACGAAAATTTGAATTTCTCGCGCTTTGTGACTACTGCATTGTGATGCATTGACAGTTACCACTGAGAATACGATTTTTTGATATTTTTTAGCACGCGATTTTTATACTTTGTGCCTCTCAGTCAATACAAAACAATGTTTAAGTGATCATTGAGCATTTGAACTATAGTTTAATTGCAGGAGCACTGTTTGCAACATTGCATAATGTCTTAAAACCGGTACCTTTTTAGCTATATGGTACGTTGAGAGGACGTCCTCGGGACGTCCTTTGCCAGTTGCCATGCTGATAACCAGCGTTCGCAGATGTAGTAGAATTATCTTTAGGTAGTAGAAAAATTTAGCCATAGTTAAATGGGTTTATTCAAAATTAGGCTAAGAGAACCTGTGAATGCTAATGTTAACTATTGTGTTATTATTTATTCCTGAATGTTTATGTTTTTAAGGAATTTATCAATGTAAGTAGTTAATAATCAATCTGTAGTGATCTAGTTCAACAAGAGTGAAACATTTTTGCGTTAATCGCAGCTGCATCATGCATTTAATTCATAATAAAGGTAGTGAAAGAATAAAATAATTATATTAATATGTATGATCTGCTACGGCAAATGGAACCTAAGCGAAAAGAACAAGCAGCAGCTCAATTATAGCTTCCGATATTCCTCTCTCTCTCTCTCTCTCTCTCTCTCTCTCTCTCTCTCTCTCTCTCTCTCTCTCTCTCTCTCTCTCTCTCTCTCTCTCTCTCTCTCTCTCTCTCTCTCTATCCATCCATTTCGAGACTTGCATCCGTGGATTCAGTCGCCCTTGGCTGACGCATCTTGGTATTGATGCGGATGGTGGTGTGAGTATGCAGAGAGAGGATTCGAGCGCTTTTAAAACCGCTGTTGAAAATCGCGTCGTATTTAAAAACCATTTCCTAAAAAGATTTTCTGACAACGGCATTCGAAAGAGCAATTTTCATTTCATATAATACGCTTATAATCCGAAAAATGATTTTTGGACGCTAAGGTCCCGTCGTGGTTTCCACCCACTCGCCGGAACTCACCCGCCCGAAAGACCATTTGCCTGAACGTATTCGCCTGAATATTTTTATTTGGGCAAATGGTCGGAATGAAGTTATTTTTTGGGAAAATGGTCCAAAAAATTTATTAATTAATTATAATAACCTTCACATAGTAATTTTTAGAAGAAAACAATGTGCTGCCATCTAAGGGCATTTTCGCAGAATTCGTGACACATACGAAGCTCATAAAAATGAAAACAGTCCAAGAATATTTGGAGTCAATATCTTACAATATCCATTTATCATGAAGAACATGAAATTAGATTAAATACATTTTGCAAATAGAGAAATTAATCGCATTTCAATTACTGGTAATATCTTGAAACTTTGACAGAAATCTGAACGGTTTTGGCTATTCTTCGGGAAAATTTAAACCTCTAATGATTACGTTCGGGTAAATGCGGTTTCGGGCAAATGTCTTTCGGGTGAATAAGTTTGGGCAAATGGTCTTTCAGGCGGGTGAGTTCGGGCAAATGACCTGGAATTGTCGTTGTCGGAGCGTGTCGCATATTTAATAATTAATATAAAGTGGAACCTCATTGGAAAGCCTTTTTAATTCAAGAGCTTAAAATAGCAAAAATTATTAGAATTTATAAAGCTTTTTTGACCTATTCACCTCCTGTTCTTCCTATATTCTTTGATGGTAATGATTTACGTGATTTCCTTAAATTAGGTAATTTTTTTTAGACAGAAGCTGAAGAGTTCTACAATGTCTTCCTAAAACTGCTAAAAGTTCTCTTCACAACACCTGAAAACCATGTTCACGTCACAAACACCTTGGAATTTGCTGCCAAATTCATTGTCAGCCTAAACGCTCCCGAATGTGATGAAAACAATCTCATTTTGCACAAGTTTTACGATTTTCTCACAACTCACCACGAAGCCAAAATGGTGAATGTTCGTTATCGGATTTGCCAATTTCTTCAACTGCTCTTGACATCGTTTGGAGACGAGGCCATCATCGACGACGCTCTTCACGATAAAATTTGTTCAGCGATGTTGGTACGCATGACAGATTTGTCTGCTAAAGTTCGATTGCAAGCTGTTTTGGCGCTTCACCGACTGCAAACCCCAAACGACGAAAAATGTTCTGTCACCAATTGTTACCTATTCCACGTGGTCCGAGATCCAAACGCTGATGTTCGGAAAACCATTTTGAGCAAAATTGCAAGGAGTAAGAAAGCCCTGGGAGTTGCTCTCAAGTGCATTTACGACGTATCCCCAAAAGTTCGAGTCGCTGCTTATACTTTCATTAGCAAAATTACCGTCAGATCTTTGACAATCGAACAAAGAGAAAAACTCTTGAAAAATGGCCTGAAAGATAGCTCCGAAAAAGTTGTATCGTGCATAAAAAAGGTGGTGCTTCCCAACTGGTTGAATCATTATAATCAAAATTACATCGACTTGCTGAAAGGGTTGGACCCGGAGAAAGCTTTGGAGTTCACCATTACTAGCATCAATTCTTTGCTCCAGTAAGTATTTTTGTAGCTCTTTTTTTATTGTATAATCTTTTTTTCTTTATAATCAAAGTCAAAGGCGAATTTAGAATATAGTTTCAGGAAGAGAATTAGAAACTATTAGTAACATTTATTTTGTCATAGTACTTACACTGGAAAAAGAAGTATTTCAGAGGGCACTGCAGAAAAGTTGGATTGGCACCATTGACAGTGTTGACTCTGAGGAGTTGTGCGAGCGCCTTTAGCGGTTCAACCGAAATCCTACGAGAGTGTTGAACCAACACCACTTATGCTTTAACATATATCAATCTGATGCCGAGTTTAACCGACACCTAAAAGTGTTGGTACAACACCTTTGAATCCCTTTTATTGACACTTTCTTCCGTGTAGTGGCAACACTAAGTCGTGCTGTGTCAGCGCAATCTAGTTTTGTCTGAAATACTTTTTTTTCCAGTGTAGATTTCGTAGAATCTTGAGATTAAAATGTAGTTGAATACTGTTTTAATATATTTATGTACTTACAGCATTGTAAAATAACATACAAGATGAATTTTTTTTCGTGTAGAAAACGAGGTATAGTCGTCACAGGTGTACATTACTCTTCTGTAGCCGTATAGGGATCCTCTCTATTCACTTACCCGCGACTACAACATTTCAGAGATATGAGACCAAGATAAGGCTTGCCAGCTGAGTTTCGTTTTGCGGCATAGTGCTACCCATACGGTATAGTGCAACGCACCAAGTGATTTTATATGGCTAACTAATGAAAAAGATACTGCGACAGAACATAATATACTGCTGATGACCATACACGTTTTTCACTACAAGTTTATGTAATTACTTTTTTTAAAGTATTCTTATGTATTGATTATTTGTGTTTCTTATTGTTCAGGATCAATCATTCACCTATAAAAGAGCTGCTGGAACAAACGGATTACGACAGCGTGGCTCAAAGTATCCCAATCGAACAATTATCCAGCTCAAAAGTCGTGTTGTGGCGTTGCCTGATCCAGCACATAAAAAAAGAGGTGGAGCCAGAAGGTTTTGAAGAAATAATGCCAGAACTTACGAGGTTCTGCAAATACATAATGGATTACATGAGTTGGGTAAGAGACAAAGATTCAGAACCGTGGGAAATTTCAAGCCAGGAATTCATACTGTACCAGTTGTTCGAAATGACGAGTTTGTATGAATCGACGGATGAAGTGGGAAGAAACAAATTGAAGCAGTTGATCTTGGAAACCTTGGCTTCGCCACTTCAGTCTGAACGAATAGTTAAATGTGCCATCAGTCGTTTGAAAGGAATCGTTATCCAACTCGAAACCCAAGTGGATCTGCTCATCGATGTCATCAACGAACTTCGGATGCCGTCAGAACAGTCTCAGTCTGAGAATTTGGCCATTCAACGTTTATCAGATAAAGAACGACACGAGTTGAAAATGAAGGTATTTCATATGAATATTTTTTTTGTCTGTTACAGAAAATATTCATTTTCAATATCTATTTTAAATTACAGCAAAACTCGTATTGTCAGTCTCTCTATCTTCGTTGGTTTGCCTATGTGACAATACGACAAGCGATGAAGACAGAGAGACTGGAAATAGGACGAGTTTTAGTGAATAAATGAAAATCCTGCAGTACTTCACATCATTTTATGAACTTTTTGGAAATGTCTTTCACTACTCCTTCAAATTTTGTTATGAATTATAAAGATTCAACTTAGTGGATAAAATTAGGTATTCAAAATTAAGAGTTATTAGCAATCGCGCGAAATATGTTGACAATGATGTAACTGATTACAGCAAGCTCGTTTAGGAGTTCAAATTTCTGAATTGGAGGAGCAAGTTTATAATGCAGGGAAAAATAAAAAATTCATCGAAGCGCAAAATTTACAAATGCAAGTGAAGATGCTGGAGAAGGAGAAAGAAGAATGTACAAAATTACTTCGGGAGCCTCAGTTCACTGGTGCAAGCCATCAGCAGGAAGAAGCTGCCGAAGAACGGAACGATCCTGAAACTTTGATTTCATGTTTGAGAATAATGTGCAATTTGATGGCTTTTTCTGAAATGGAGCATCTTACGGGAAATCTACGAACGCTTATGGAAAATTTAGCTTTGCCGAATGTGAAGGTCACTAATTTTTATCAATTCGCAAAGAAACATACCATATAAAATTTCTTTGAGAAAGAGGATTGTATTTCTCTTTTTCTATCTTAAAAGTTTTATTTTATGTATTTCTTACATTGATAATAGTTTTCAGATTTGTCGATCTATTCAGTAGTTAAAAAATCGCAAAATTTCGTTTGTTTTTTTATTTTGTAGCACCCAGACACAAATGTGCGAAGTTTAGCTGTTCTGGCTCTGGGGCTCTGTTGTTATTTGGACGAAAATTTGGCTACTCAACACCTTCTTCACACTTTTTTTGTTCGAGTTGCCACCGAGAGCGAGTCTACAGGAATCGCCGTGATAGCAATAAAAATCATATTTGATTTGCTTTGCGAATTCGGCTTCGAACCTTTTGGCATAGTTTACATTGAAGACGTATCAACGCGTGACAAAAATAACAGAACTGGACAAACTCGATTATATACAGCACACGATGACTCGTTTTTAGACACTGGAGAACCAACAGTGGAACAGCAGCTACCAGCTTTCAAACTCATACCTGCTTTCATTGATTTACTTGAAAAAGAGGCAAGCCATAATGTTTTGTTTTTTTTTAGTATACCATTACGTAAAAGTAACAATATTTTTATTTATATTCATTTTTTTCATAGATAACTATCAATCTTCTGTACATGACTTCGAGATTCAATACATGACAGCACTAATTTTTAAAACCGTTATGTTTCAGGACGAGACACTTAGCAAGGTTTTAACTGTTAGCTTTTTGAAATTGATTGCTAGTGAAAGAATGAACAGCTGCCAACTAGTGTCTCGATTCATCATTCAGTTGCACAATCCGCAGCACAAAAAAGATATAAGCACATCTAAGCAAATCGTCGATTTTCTCAACTACTACTCGCAGCAGGTCCTTACTAGCCCACAAGTACTGGAAAAAGTGTACTTTATGACTTTGGAATATATGGAAGAGTGTCATGACACCACAAGCTATACGTTCGTCAACCAACACCGAGTAGCAAAACTCATATTGCTACTTACAGATGAGAAAAATACCAAGGCCGATTACCACGTGCACAATAATATGGTCCATAGAATTTTGGATGAGATAAGAGATCCAGACTGTAGCTTAAATAAAGATGTCTTGATCAAGTCTTTGCCGCAGCTCAAGTTAAAAATTGAAGATGATGTTACACTCAATAAGCTGATGAAATCTGCTGAAGCAGCTAGCGATTTTGTAAGTTTTATATCCTATTCTGAAACTACAGTAATGCTTCTACTTCTGTCAATCTTCTATCTTTGTTAGCTTCTCTTCTTTTCCACACGCTAACCCAGGATGTCAATGGTGGGAATAAAAGCAGTAAGGATATATATATTTAACAGATGTAGAAGCATTACTGTAGGTCTAAAGTTGAAAATATTTTTAGTTTTTACTAAGTCTCTAGCAAGATAAGCATGTTGTAACAATCTCCAAATGTGACGTGCCAGGAGAAAAGGGACACATCGCTCCAAACGAGAATTTTACAGGGCGAGCGATAGATGTCAATCAATTCTGTAGTGAAAGGTGACTCTCGAAAATCTGCCCCTCTTTTTTGATAGGAAATAATGTCCGTAGAATTTTTCTAATTTTTGTGTTGGATAGAGAAACCAGTGATAGGGGACCGAGTTTCGTTCGCGCAGCCTGGAACACGAGTGGGGCAGCAACGTCACTGAAATGATTTTGGTCCCGGGGTCCAAGAGACCGGGGTACGCGGAGGCGAGCGGGGAAACTTAAGACCTCTGTCATGTACGTCCTAGTAGTTTCTAGCGGCGGGGTACGCGGAGACAAGAGGGAAAGCTGGAATTTCTGTGACGTTGCTGCCCCTTCTCAATCTGTGCAAAAGACGAAAACAAGCCCGTCCCCCATCACTGAGAGAAACTAGAAAACTATCACAAGATACAAAAAACCGGTTTTCGATTTTTGGAGCGATGTGTCCCTTTTCTCCTGGCACATCACAAATGATATTCTATCCCCCATCAGTTTTCTTAAAGAACTCGTTTTTACAAATCTTCAACCTCCTATCCAGTCCCTTGTCACTGTATAGCTCGCTGAATAATGAAGTGGCGACGAAAATTTCACCAATGTAGAATGTGCTGTGGGCGGTTGCATCCGTTCCCCCTTACCACAACCCGTGCTTCGCCCCAAAAGCTACACTGTAAAAAATCTCGTAGGAAAATAACGACACTAAGTTTAGGAAACAATCCGACCGATACTGAGTGTCGTAAAAAACCGAACCAAGATCGTTATTTTACGATGGGGTAGGAAATTTACGAGTGGCTCTGAAAATTCATGCTGGACATGTATTTGACGAGCTGATAGGTTTTTGACTATTGGGTAGTTAATTTACTATACTGTTATATTATTGTGAATTTTTTTTTTACAGGTTGTTTATCATTAATAATGGCAGCAGGAAGAAATAAAAATGTCAAATATTCACAGATCTGTACATCGATGGACATGATTTATTACAAATTGAAGATGCTTTTGTACATGTTTGAGTTACGCATAACCTATGAATTCTAATCAAAACAAATGCTTAATGACATTACGTGCTGCACATTCAAGATGTTACAAAATTTTATCGAAGCTTCACATTTTCTACCCGGAAAATTGATAAAAAACAACAACAACAAAGTTGGAAAATTAATTAATTCGTGTTTTTATAACGTCACTGATATTGTGAAATTTTCACTCACTTGCATTGCACTCGCTGGATTTTGAAATCCCTCATTGCATTTTGACTAACTTGATTAGTTATTGGCCTATGTCGGGTAGAATATTTACCAATCTCTTGTCGATTTACGATCCGCTTATTTTTTTACGAACGCGTCGTTATTTTCCTAGACATGGTAAAAAAACTACATTCAGCGTAGGTCGGATTGTTTCCTAAACTGAAAGTCGATATTTTACTACCTGGTAGCTAATCTACCACCAAGAATTTTATCATACACACTCAATGTAGGCGATTTCTGAGCCTCTCGTTATTTTCTTGTGTTACACGTAGGTCAAGTAGACCCACGGTGCACCCTGATTGGTGCGCTGGCTCGCTCCGTGGCGGAGCCCGCGGTGCACTATGATTTGTGCGCTTGGTTGATCCGGGGAAAACCCGCGGGAAAACCTACTGCGCTCTGATTGGTGCGCTGGCTTGACCTAGAAAGGTACCTTAGGCACGGAAAATTAAATCTAAATTTGAAGGATGAGTGTCCAGAAACGTAGATTCAAGTGCAAAAATGATCCGAATAAGTTCTGCTATGCTTGTGCAGAATATATTTTCGCGAAACCACGGAATTTCACGGATGCATTACAAAATGCGTACAGTTTGTATTTCAAAGTTTCACCTGAAAATATTGATAAAGCATGGACACCGAGTTCTATGTGCAACACATGCAGAACAAATTTGGTTTTGTGGATGGCAGGTGACAAGTACGTATAAATATATATTCATCTATTCTGTTTCTGATTTTAACCCTTTAATATACTACCACGTTCATATGATTTCTTTTTCGTAGTCGCTACTTGTCATTCGATGTGCCTGCAATTTGGCGACAGCCAACGAATCACGAGGTTGACTGTTACTTCTGCTTATGTAACATAAAACAACACGGACGTCATCGCAAAATTGTATATCCGCATGTACCATCGTTAACAAAACCAGTTCCGCATTCCACTGACGTTCCGTATCCAGTAAGCCCTAAGAAGAGAAGAAAAATCGACACACCATCATCAGAAGAAAGTGAATCCAATTCGACTGACACAGAGCCTATGAAAGTTTCAAAGCCTTTTACACAATTCGCTCTTAATGATTTGATAAGAGACTTAGATCTGACGAAATATCATTCGGAGATTTTGGCATCACGTTTGCAAGAACGGAACTTACTGGATTCGGGCGTGAAGGTGACGTACTATAGAGATCGGCATATACGATTTGCCCAATACTATTCGAGGGAAAAGAATGTTTGTTATTGTCATGATATCACTGGTTTGTTTGTTGAATTTGGTGTAAATTACGATCCAATCGAATGGCGTTTGTTCATTGACAGCAGCAAATTAAGCTTAAAAGCAGTTTTGATTCATCAAGGAAACATAAAGCCTTCACTTCCTGTAGCCCATGCTGTCAACATGAAAGAATCATATCAATCTATGTCAATGTTACTGGACTTGATTAAGTACAAAGATCACGAGTGGAAAATTTGTGCTGACCTCAAAGTTGTTGCCATGGTAACTGGTTTGCAGCAAGGCTACACAAAATACTGCTGTTTTTTGTGTAAGTGGGACAGCAGAGCGAGAGATGAACACTATGTGAAAAAAAACTGGCCGAATCGAATCAATTACACCATAGGTCAGGAAAATGTGAAATTCGATCCTCTAGTGAAGAAAGACAAGATTCTACTTCCACCATTACATATTAAACTTGGACTCTTCAAGAATTTCGTCAAAGCTTTGCGAAAAGACGGTCATTCTTTTCATTATTTGAAATCCGTGTTCCCGAATTTATCTGATGCTAAGATAAAAGAAGGCGTATTCGTGGGACCTCAGATAAAAAAAATTCTCAGCGATTCCAATTTTGTTTTAACATTGACAGGAGACGAGGCGAAAGCATGGAATTCGTTTCGTTCTGTCGTCGATGGCTTTTTGGGTAACTCAAGAAGTCGGAACTACAAGAAAATCATCCAAGATTTGCTAGTGAATTATAAGAAAATAGGTATGTTTTTAATATAAATTTACATTTCTATACTATTAAATTATGCTAATTATTTCTCACTTTTTTTCGGTGACAGGTGTGAATATGTCTCTCAAAATTCATTTTTTACATTCGCATTTGGATTTTTTCCCGAAAAATCTTGGCGACGAAAGCGATGAACATGGCGAACGCTTCCATCAGCAAATGAAAAACATGGAAAGACGATACCAAGGATTTTGGGATGAAACAATGATGGGCGATTATTGCTGGTTTTTGATTCGAGAAAGCGAAGACATGCACAAGCGACAAAGACGATCGGACTTGACTCATTTTTAAATTTTCATTTTTTGTGACTTAATATGAATAAAAATTGACAATGCTATTAAGTTGAGAAAAATGGACTTTTCGCCTTTTTTCGGAAAAACACCTATAACTTCTATATTTTCCCATTGATTTTGATAACTGACCACTCTTTTTTTTTGTCATCGATTGGGCTTCAACATTCGTTCATTGAAGTGATAAAAAAAATTTTTTTTTCGGCTTAATTTTCGCTCAAAGTTGATTTTTTTTCAAAAAATTAACAAAAATGACAAAAAATTATATACAAATGTCGGAATAGCAACCAAACCGTGAATGTGACGGTAAAACTTCAGGAAAATAATTTATAGGTTATTAAATTACCTACATTTTGATATAAAAATTATCAAAAACGTTCAAGTAGAACCGGAGATATTTGCGATTGACTGAAGACACTTTTTCTCTATATGCGAAAAACAGTTTTTTCGCAATACCGCGAAATCCGTCCTACGGGGAATTTTTTGGACTGCGTTTTCGGATTCAGCGAGTCATTTTACTACGGAAACCATTGAAGCATGTAGAGGATACAAAAATTTTTCAAAATTTGTAAACTAGTGTTATTCAAGTTTCGTTGTCGACGTTTCGGTCCATTTTAGACCCTTTTCAAGACGTTAGTACAAACAAAATCATCAATCCTTACCCGTTCCGAGAGAAATTAAAAGAGAGTTCCTCAACCACAGTTACAACTTCTTCGGCGAACTTAATGAATAGGATGTACAACAAAAATCATCAGTTATCTTTTTTTTATAAACTTTCTGAGAAGAATTAAAGATAGTTCATCCCCTTCGACATCGTTCATCAATCATATTACATATGATTGATAACCCCTTCGTTGGCAGAGATATTTCGACAAAAAGTGCCCAAAACGGCAAGAAAATTTGTTTTTTAAAAATTCGAATCCACACTCGAAATCTGAAAATTCAAAATGGTGGATCCAATATGGCAAAAAAAATCGAAAAATGGCCGTCTTTAAATAAATTTTTGTATTCCTCGTCTATTCGAATTGTTGATAACAAATCTGAACTCAAAACTAGAAAATTCAAAATGGCGAATTCAATATAGCAAACGAAAATGCAAAAAATCGTTTAAATTTGTCCTGTCATTGTAGAAAAATACGGTTTTTTTTGTTTTGTTTTTGCCGATTTCCAACTGAACATCGTATTGATATCACTTTCGAAATCGGTGCCTGAAATGAGAAATCTTTCTACAAGTAGACAATTTGTTACCATGATCGTAATCATTATAGACGACTTTTGGTGTCAACTTTTCTTTCACAGTTTTGAATTTCCTAATTCCCAGTTAAGAACCGTAATCAGCGACCTCAAAATTCTTTTGTACACTGCGAGAAATACATTCATGTTTCACCCATATTTAGAGTCAATTTTGGCCTACACATATATATGGGTGCTGCACCTACATTTATGAATGAACTTATTTTAATGAGTGCTTACTCCATATGAAGCACCTATTTGTATAGGTGCGTACTCCATAAATTTAGGTACAACATCATTAGTATGGGTGGAGCACCCATAAATATGGGTAGGCGAAAATTAATCATTATACATGTGTGAAATATACATGCATTTCTCTCCGTGTAGAAATTTTTATATACATATGGTAAAATTACATCGTTTAGTCCGCCATATTAGCGACACCATTTTGAATTTATGCATTTTGACTTGAGATTCAGATCCAGCGATTCCTAAAACCTCCGTGTACGACTTGGATGCTAAATCAGAGCAAGTTGAGTGCGAAAAAAATAGTTGACGCAAAAATGCGTCATGCCACGCAGGGCATGAAAAAATTTGCCGCAAAAAGGCGTCAATGCTAACGAAGGGGTTAGAACGAAAAAAATCTATATTACATCATAACAATATTGACTCCTGCCATTACATGGTAACAGATCAAATGACCTCTTCAAATTTTTTTATTCTTATTAACTAAAAATTGACAACAAAATCTCAAAAAATCCCTAGTCAAGAAGCATTATAACAATCAGATAACAATAAAGTCACCAAATATGATACATAGAAAGAAACACGCAGTACATAATATGTATTTGTATAACATATACCAGTCAACAATTTTGAATTCATATGAATTCACCAGTCTAGAATTTGATGAATTCGTGAATTCATATGGCTTCATAATGCGTCTGCATTGTGGATTCACTGAGCCGGACCGCGTAAATTCTGGTGAATCTGTGACTCGCCGTTCCGGCACTGAGAATTCACTCAGCAGTCACACATGAATTTTTCCAACGATTAATGTACATGCGCAGTAGCAAAGATATTCTCCGAGGCGTGAATTTTCGAAGGATATTTCTAGGCATAGGAGAATAATAATTCAATTTTTTCAAGGGTATCATATTGTATATTCATTACATCAAAACTTACAACTATACAATGTAAAAATTTACATATATTCAAACGAATAAACACTCCCGACATAAATCGCGAAAGTTCTAGGTTATGGCTAATGTTTACCTTTGGGCCTTGGACACAAAAATGAATTTCGAAAAGATTTAAATAAAAACTGGTACTTCGGATATTATATACATAAATTTGTAATAAAATAGTTTTCTGACGTTTTTCTTTTCGCCACACCACTGCTGCAGACTGCAAAAACTATCAGCAAAAATACTGCAAGCTGGACACTGCCATGACTGCGATACACACTCGTGCACACGTCACTAATTGTACACACTGGTACACACCTGTTACTGCCTGCTACCAGCTGCGTGTAGTGTGGACTGAAATGAACGCGTCCAGAATTCACAGTGGATTCACTACAGTGAATTCATCTTAATTCACTTCATGAATTTTTTGTGAACTCTACGCGGTCAGTGCGCATGCGTCTATGACTGATTTCATACATTGAATTCATAAGGAATTCATTTTACCGGAACTGGCGAAATTTACGCGCGTGAAATTTTCGTGAATTATTTATATAACAGTATTTCAACTGTTTATTTCCACAGATTTTAAATTTTCAGCACTGCCAGGTGCTTTGCATTCTCTAAAATTAAATATGAAGTATAAATATTTCCAAAGACTCTGCAATAATCATTTTCCTCGGAAATTTCATTTCCACGCATTGAAATTTTTTTATGCCAGATAATATAAGGAGACAATAAAAATCAATGCTATATTTTTCAAAAACTTTGTTAAAATATTTTAAATTTTGAACGTTTCTAACTAGAAAAAGATAAATCTTCTGACCAAATGTATAAAAATCATCTTATTTGAAAACGCCTGTGGTTCCTGCCGATTTCAAAATTTATTTTCATTCTATACAGTTATTATAAGCAGTCAAAAAACTTAATCGTTTATGTTAAAATTATAAGTTTTCTTTCGTCATTAAAAAACTTTTTTTTTAAAGACTGATATATATAATTTTTCTTGAAAATGATATAGATTTTTACAGATTTAAATTGATATTCACTCACAGTTTAGAAAAAGTAAAAAGTTCGATTCGCACCCTGGCTATGGATGTTTCTTTGATTTATTTTGATTTTTAAATATTTCCACAGACTGTGTACCAAAGATCATTTTGCTTGCAAATGTCTGTTTTTCATAGTCGATTTTGAAATTTGCACTCCAAATGATATAAAAGAAAAACGATGAAATCAATATGTCTTTTGTTATATCTCAATATATATTGAGAAAATATTTCATATCTCATCGCTATTTTTATTCACTATTAGGGTTTGTTTTTCATATTTTTCCTCATGAATAGCTAATTTTGATTGATTTCAATTAATTTGTTTGCACTATAGACAGTAAGGGAAACAATAAATTGAGTTCAACCTTGTATGTTGGAAAATGTTAACTAGTTTATTTTAATTTTTTAATGTACGAGGGGGGACCCAAAAGTAACGGGAATTAGGTGGTGGGGGGACCGCGGAGGGGGGGATCGGGTTCTCCACTGGTTCTCTTCCAAGCTGCTACTCTCCCAAGTCAGTGTGCAAAGTTCATTTGCTGTGAGTGCATTCGTTCGTCCGTAAGAATTTTTCTAGTGAAACGACTTTTTCCGTTTCGGCGAAAACGTGAAATGGCTGAGTGCGGAGAGCAACGCGCGGCTGTAAAATTTTGTTTTTTGTTAGGAAAAACACCCGCGGAAACCCTTGTGATGCTGAAAACAGCTTATGGGGATAATGCTTTGAGTAAAACGCGTGTGTACGACTGGTTTTCGCGTTTCAAGAATGGAGAGATGTCAATAGAAGACCAACCTCGTTCTGGGCGCCCCTCGACTTCAAGAACGGACGAAAACATTGAAAAAATCAACACTCTTGTTCATGAAGACCGTCGCCGAACCATCGATCAACTTTGTGAGATGTCTGGATTGTCATGGAGTTCAATTCAGAGGATTTTAACTGAAGATTTGAGCATGAGGAGGATTGCAGCCAAATTTGTTCCTCGCCTTCTCTCCGACGATCAAAAGGAGCGTGAACTTCAGGCCTGTCTTGAGCTGCAAGATCAGTTGGATGAAGACCCAGATTTTTTTCTCAAGGTTATAACTGGCGATGAATCATGGTGCTATGGCTACGACCCCGAAACAAAGCAGCAATCAAGCCAATGGAAGACACCTCTCTCGCCTCGTCCAAAAAAGGCACGCCAAGTGAAGTCCAACATCAAGACATTGCTCATTTGTTTCTTCGATTGCAGAGGTATTGTGCACGCGGAATTTGTTCCTCCAGGCCAAACGGTCAACCAACACTTCTACTTGGAGGTTTTGAAAAGGTTGAGGGAGATCATCCGGAAGAAAAGAGCGGATCTTTGGCGCACAGGAGATTGGTTCTTCCACCACGACAATGCACCTGCCCACACAGCGCTGTCCGTGGAGAAATTTTTGACCAAAAACGGCATGACACCGATTGTTCACCCCCCCTATTCACCGGACCTTGCCTCCTGTGACTTTTTTTTGTTCCCTAGACTCAAAAGGGACATGAAAGGAAAACGTTTTGGGACTGTAGAAGAGGTGAAACAAAAATCGCTGGAAGGTTTAAAAAACATTGAAAAAAATGAATTTTAGAACTGTTTTGAACACTGGAAAAAAAGATTGAACAAGTGTATTACAGTCAATCGGGGTTACTTTGAAGGTGATAAAAATTGTGTGTGAAAAAATTTGTTCATAAAAAAGTTGTAACACAATTCCCGTTACTTTTGGGTCCCCCCTCGTATATTCTCAAAAACTGCACCCGTAGTAACTCAGGTTTTTATAAACATTTTATGACCCCGCTTCTTTTATAAAGTGACTTCTTAAAAAGCGCAATGTTTTATAAAGTTTTTATGAAAACTTTTCAAACCACTGCTCTTTCTCCAAAGTCATTTTATAAAATAGAGAATTTTTTTTAATCAAGATTGTATAAGAGGTTTGATAAAAACTTCGTTTGTTAATGAAATTCCGCTTTTTTTTATAAAGTTACTTTATAAAAAGAGCAATGTTTTGTAAAGTTTTCATCAGTTTTTATGAAGGTACTTTACAAAATCTTTATCAGATGTAGATTTTCCAATCCAGTTTGTTACCAACATGCCGTCATTTGATGAAGATTTTATAAAGTTATTATTATGAAAAAACTTCATGAAAACTGATAAAAACTTTATGAAAAACAATCTACGAGAAAAACAAATACAGCTGTCATGAGCTGTCACTTGGTTTGTTTTCAAAATTTTTGCGGGTGTTTTGTGTGTAGAGGCGCTGATGTAGTGCTAAAAATGATCTCACGTCTTTAACATGGGAGTGAACCCCCCCTGTATCTGGGATATATCTTTTCTATAATATGTGTAAACTGTTACTTCAGCTGTTTGATTTTCAATAGTGGTTATCAACAAGAGATTCTAAATACTGCAGAATATGCTTATTGAATGTCCCCAGCATATTCCAAAAAATATGCAATGATTTTTTGCAATATTCATAAACTTTTGCACATTTCTTTAAAATTTTCGGTGTTTTATATGATCGTGGACTTACGCCTATAGAACCATGATATAAAAACGCGCCAACAACTCTACCCCAATGGTGGTGTGGGAAAAGGTTATTCCCCAAATCTTAATTTATTTTTCGAACTACATGCATATTGCAATTTGAAAAAAGTTTCCATATTATATTGTAATATAATATTGTTTTGTATTTCTATACATTATATATGATGTTATGTATAATATTATATATATTAATATATAATGTTATTATAATTTTTTGCATCTCTGTGAATGATTTTCTTAGAGCACGTAAAACCTGAAAATTGTTGCCAATTTCGGCAAAAACTTAGCAACTTTTTTCTAGAAAATTTTTTAGCGTACTTTTTTTATTCAAAACTTTCTTCGATGCAATGTATACTTAATTAATTATTTTAATCCAAACAATATTATTGTTAACAAATTTTCATATTTTTTATGAAAAAATAAATATTAAAATCGAGTTCAGCATCACAAAAATCATAATATAAGTTGCATTCCAGCCATCATGCTCAATTTTGTAGTTTTTGCACTCCGCGAATCAACTCAATATTGAAATGACGAGAGTATCTTTTCTTTCTAACAGGAGAAAAAAATCCAAAAATACAGTTTACTACGATTTCATTCATTCCTCGCTCGCGACGAAATTATAAAAGGTCCCCGGGGGACGCCAGTCGTCCCGAAACAGGCTTGGTATTTGGCTAGGTGACTTCTCTCTCTACGTTCTTTCTCAGATGCATGAAAGGTATCGGGATTTTTCTTGGCCAATAGAATCGCGAGAAAAAGAGCCAAAATCACAAAATTCACAGCTCGAACCATCAGGGGTCCGAGTCGAACAGAGCCGAAGATTTTCAAGAACATCACTGAATCGAAGGCAGGAACAAGGAACAGGAAAAAGATGAAAACAATCATTTGTGAAAAATAGATAAAGGTTTTTTTTTTCAGGCGGAAAATTTTTCTCTCGTGTTTTCATACCACATTGACATTTTTCAATAAGGCCCATATTTTCACTAATTATGAAAACAGCTCTATACGCTGTAAGACATGATTATTTTCATTAAATTAACTCTATTTACTATAAATTTTTATGTGAAGTGAAGAGGTGAACATGTTTCACTGCATTGAGAAAAAATTTGCATTAAAAATTTGTTATTCATTACCTTTTTTTTTAATAAAACCTTTCATAAATTTTCGGTTTTTTTTATATGACTCGTTTATTTAATCAGAAGTGACTTTTCAAAAGGATCAATGTTTTATATAGTTTTTATAAAGTTACCTAATAGAAACTTCACAAAATCTTTATAAAATCACAGCTTTTTAATGATGTAGATTTGAAAATTTACACAGCCCCACAAAGTAAAAAAAAGTACTTGGATCTGGGATCGCGACATATGTTTTTCTATGTATTTTGAAGCGCTGAATCTGAATCTGCTATCGAAATTGGCCCAACGGTTCTAGGTTTGGGCATAACCTCAGAAAAGAACGGAAAATCATTTAAATTCGTAAAAAAATTATTGTTGGGGCTATATCTGAACTCATTGGACTCATTCTGAGAGCGGATTTCGATTCAGCGCGTCAAAATACATTAGAATACATGTGTCAAGTTCTTAGATCAAGATACTTTTTTCTGCTTAAGTGGCGCATAGCCACTTACAAAAAAAATTTAAATCTTAATCTAGGAATGAAACATATGGTTTTCATGAAATTTGATGTGCTGAATCGATTTCCGTTATCAGAATTGGCCTAACGGGTCTAGATTTGACCATAACCTCAAAAAACTAAAAAAAAAAAACACTGAAGTTCGCAAAAAAAATTGAGGTTTGAGCTGAACCTAGACTAGTCGGGCCAATTATGATAGCAGATTCAGATTCAGCGCGTCAAAATACATAGGAAAACATGTCGCGATCCCAGATCCAGGTACTTTTTTTATTTTGTGGAGCTGTGCTATTTTTTAAAAATTCTGAAAAAAAGAAGAATAATACCGTTTACTAATAAATCCCGAAAAACGAAACCATGCTTGTTACGTACAATGTGCCATTTTATGAAAATGCCGTCATTCTATAAAGATTGTATAAAGTTTTTATGGAGCTACTTTAGAAAAATTGATGAAAACTTTATAAAACATTCCTTTTTTAGTAAGTCGCTTCATAAAAAAACGTAATTAGAAAAAAAAATAATAAGAGAGAACTTATAAGGGTTTCATGAAAAGTATATAAAAACTTCCAAGTTCAAATTCATTGGGGATATAATTTGTAGGAAATGAAAAATGTTTTTAACGCTTTCCGAAGTATCCTACGATGTGTAATTTTATCGTAAAACAAGATTTATGTATATCAAATATTTTGGACAGAGTTCGATTTTTATCAAATATTTTAAAGTACACTCGATTCTACATCGAACAAGAAGCTCGGGACCGTGATCTTCGTTGCCTTGGAGTACGCGAAGGGATCCCACTCTTGAACGACTACGTAGACTGCGCAAAGTAAGACGCGCGAGAGTCAGTCGGAGCTAGACAGTCGAACGCGTCGGAATATAAGAAAGTCATAACTTTGTGGTTGCAGGACGCGCGGGAGAAGGGAAAGTGGGGATAAGAAGTTCCCGCCCGCTCGCCACAGGTCTTGGGTGGGAATAAGGGGTACTCGCTCGCTCGTGATTTCCACGCTCTTTCGCTTGGCTTGCTTGTTCGATGCACGCGTGTTCAATGTAGAATCGAGTGTAACGTGTTACATAATACTCTACATGAATTGAATTTTATTAGCTGGCAAACGTATCTTTTATCAAGGTTCTATTTCAAAAATGTCACTTTCTAAAGTTGAAATTAACGTGTTAATATTTCCAATATAACATGAATTATCATGTTCATGATGGAAATGAAGGGAAATACAAATTTCGCACAGATTTCTTTAGAAGATCTTTTTCAACCCGAAGGGAAAAAAAGAGAAAAAGACCATTTATTTACATGCTCAGAAACCACGCTCGTTACAAATATGTACCATTAGAATAAGTTGCAATTTTGTTTGACACATACAGTATTTATTAGTTTTAATTTTATCTACATTATAGAGAAATTAATATGTAAATCTGCAAATATAAAGCAGTACTGAAATTTCTATAAAAAATGTCAGAAGAGTGAATGTTTTCATTTTCATATAAATAAGAAATATTTATTTCAAACTTCAGAGAGCATTAAGTACATTTTTCACTACCTACAAATTATATCCCCAATGATTTGGAACTTAGAAGTTTTTGTAAACTTTTGATAAAACCCTTATAAATTCTCTCTTATAGATATATATATATATATTTTTTTTTTTTTTTTTTTTTTTTTTTTTTTTTTTTTTTTTTTCTTAAAAAATACTGTTTTTTATTAATCAACTTTATAGAAAAGTAAATGTTTTATAATGTTTTCATCAGTTTCTCTAAAGTAGCTTCATACAACCTTTATACAATCTTTATAGAATGTCGGCATTTTCATAAAACGGCACATTGTACGTAACAAGCATGGTTTCGGGATGTATTAGTAAACAGTCTTATTCTTCTTTTTTCAGAATTTTTTAAAAATAAATTTTAATATCTACATCATAAAAAAACTATCATTTTACCTGTTTTTTTTTTTCGCTTTTCGTTTTTGTTCTTACAGAAGATTATGAATGTGTGTTTGCCTATTGTAAAATGATGGATTATCCCGTGTGTTAATTTATGAATAAATGAATAGATAAATAAATTTCATAAAGATTTTATAAAGTTTCTATAAAGTAACTTCATAAAAACTATATAAAACATTGATCCTTTTGAGAAGTCACTTCTAATAAAAAAACGAGTCATAAAAAAAAACTGAAAACTTATGAAGGGTCTTATTAAAAAAAAAGGTAATGAATAACAAATTTTCAATGAAAATTTTTTCTAAATACAATGAAACATGTTCACCTCTTCACTTTACATAAAAATTTATAGTAAATAAAACAAAAAAAAAAAAAAACATTTCCAATGTAAAACTTTGGAGGTGAGAGGTCGCGTCTAAACAGCATACCAAAAAAAAAATCAAATCTTCCCTATACACTCAGTAAGGCCTAATATCCATTGGAGTGAATAAAGTGACGTGGTTTCGCACAGAAATTTTTCTTTCAAGTTTCTTACATTGAAATTATAACATGATCATACGTGGCAAATTTCATTTTCAAAAAATCTGGACTCGAGTATTTCCAGTCACTCACTTGCCCGCTTTTACGACTTGTAAAGGTAATGTACACTAGTTCCTTGATCTACTGTATTGTTATCTCGAATAGATCTTGTGCATGAATTTTGATTAATTTAGAAGTGCCACCCCATTCTTTCCTTTTCTTCTGTATTATAGTGTAATGATAAATACAATATTTTTTATCACAATTACAAATTATTAATTTTGAATCACCAGCCTATTTCTCTCTCGTTCCTTGTCAAAAACAAGAAAAAAAAAAAATAATGTTTTTATGACTATAATTTTTGAAAAATTCACAAGCACCGCCAAATTCGTTCCCTCACTTTTGGTTCAAAATAGTTTAGAATAAAATATCATTGCTATCTGAGTGATTAGTGTACATGCTAATCAACTTTTTATGCTTCCCCTTGTTTCTGAATAACAATCATTCTGAATTCAACATTAAATGAACTCAAAATGGCAAATACAATTTTTATACGTAGGTATTTACAAGTTATTAACGAAAAAACAACAAAGTTTGAATATTACGATTTTTCAAGAAAAGCGGGCAGGTGAGTGACTGGAAATGCTCGAGTCCAGATTTTTTGAAAATGAAATTTTCCACGTATGATCATGTTATAATGTCAATGTAAGAAAACTTAAAGAAAAATTTTTATGCGAAACTACATCACTTTACTCACCGTAATGGATATTAGACCTTACTGAGCGTATAGGGAAGATTTGGTTTTTTTTGGTATGCTTTTCAGACGCGACCCCTCGCCTCCAAAGTTTTACATTGGAAACGTTTTTTTTTTTTAGGATATGGATATTTTTTGATAAATCACTGTCAACCTCTACTGATTTACTTTAATTTTGAAGTTACTTAGCATTAATCCTTTCATCTTAGAAAATCTTTTTTTTCAACTTCCATAATTTCTGTTAAATAAAAAATTTCTTTTTCTTTTAAAATATGTCTTTACTATTGTGAAACCAACTAATATATTACTTTAAGAAACATTTTTCAAATCAAATTCATCTGATTAATCAATTTTATTGAACTTGAAGTTTTATTAAAATTAAGTGAATAATTCTAAATAATCTGTAAAAAATAATTTTACATTTTATGAATCATCGATTTTGACAATATTTTTATTTTTCATAAACACAAATTAATTTGTTTTAATTTATACACCTATGAAAATTGATTGCACATTTCATTCATTGTCAATTCTGACGATACATTTTTATTGTAAGTACCAAAATGGCAGACATGTAATTTCGTGAATTTTATTCATCAAATAATTTTTTTATTTATCATAAGAATATTATTAAATTATTTAGAAAATATTTGAAATTAGAGAATTCAAACAATTTCGACTGACCGGTCGAACAATAAAGTACAAGAATTATATTAAAGTTATAAAATATATGAAATATATATACATGTCAATTTCTCAGGAAAAGTTTTAAATAAAAAATTGTAAAACTTAGTAACATCTGTTTATATGAGAAAATTTTTATTTTTGAAAAATATATATATAAATAATCAAAGAATTTCCAGTTGGTTTCAAAATTGAACAGCTTTACCACTTTTTTAACATCAGTGTGTACAAAAACTCCATTATTAATCATCATAATACACGTTGAATTTTGGAACCGCGAAAAGAAAAAATATTAATAACTAAATCTACAGCACATATTTTGTAAAATCCAACAAATTTATTAAGTAATGAAAGTATCGATGGAACTTTGTAAAAATTAATGCACGGCACAAAATTCATGACAACTCCTATTTCAAATTTAAGTTGAAATTATCTTTTCAATTTAAACAATCAATTTTGCACTCCTGTATATTTATTGTTTACGTTTATGTAAACATAACCCATATGTCAAAACAAAGCAAAAAAATATAAGCACAGTTGTTGGTAAGATAGGTATTTGCGAACTGCACATACCTGTTTTACCATGCGCCAGTCATTTCTTAATAAAATCCATACTTAAAAACTTGTGAAATCTGCGGATTCAATTTTTCAACGATCGAACATGAATGATTGGCGGCTTTGCAAGTCGCCAAAAAATGTTTTTGTGATTCATTGTTCATGTAGGAACTATGTGCAAAAAGAAATTTGTCAAATCTTCACCTTATTAAAAAGATATAAGGAAAAGATGAATCTGTGACAATTTAAAACCAAGTGTTTTTTGTAAATATTACTGCTCGGTGCGAGAGTGGGGGAACCCTTTACCTCTCGCTGACTACCGCCAGCAATGAATAATTAAGTGAAAATAATCAAGTCTTACAGCGAATACAGCTGTTTTTATAATTAGTGAAAATATGGGCATTAATGAAAAATGTTGATGTGGTATGAAAACACGACAGAAAAATTTTCCACCTGAAAAAAAAACTTTCTTCTATTTTTAGCACATGATGTTTTTCATCTTTTTCCTGTTCCTGGTTCCTGCCTTTGAATCTAAATTAGAAGAAGTTCGAGCATCGAACGAAAAGTAAAGAATCACCGGAGAGAAAGTGAATTCGAATTTTCAAACCTGTTCAAAAACTTGGCCCTATTTTCCGCTTGATTAGACCCATTGATATTTCTGCCCCTTGATACTCGGCGACGGGGGAGGGAGCGAGCGAGAGGACTCTGTTTGAGATAGTCTGAGATACTCGGGGAAGCGTAGAGGGAGAGCGAGGGGCCAACGCAAACCAACCTTCGCGACCGTTCTCTAACTGACTTTAAGTCACTCCTGGACACACTGGGCCGGACGCTCGGTGGGGGGAAGCATTTTCACGATGTGAAAACAACGCGATACCCACCGCCGGTACAGGAATTAATTCCTTAACAATTATATTTTTTAGATACAATTTTTTTCTATACAGTCGCCTCCAAATATATTGCCGTTCTTCTTCATTCGCTCGCGTTCGAACTCAAACTCTGCCCCCACCCCTAGTACGTTTACTCAGAGTCCGAAAAATGTTTTGCACACCATTTATATTGCCGGTCGTGTGCGATTGCTACCTAATGCGAACGGTGCTGAACGGTTCGGCAATATAAATAGAGGACGAAGAGAATCCTACAAAGCCTTGGTTGGGTTGGAAAGTGGGGGAACGCCGGTTCTACGAAACTTCTTCGTTTCCGGTCCCGACCGCGGTAATATATTTAGAGGTGACTGTAGTTCACATATACGGTGGACGTCAATTCCTGCGACTTTGAAGGAACATTAATAAGTTCACGCAAGACAATTCGTTTATAACAATAATACTATTAGCTTGTTTTCATTTTTTTCTCAATATGCATGTCATGCACCTTGAGTTGCAGATGAGTAGAGATTTTATCGTATCCTTTTTTTATTACTATGCATTATATTATTTGTCTAATAATATAGTGTAGTAACGCTTAAATGCACTTTTAGACAGAAAAGCTTTTTTCACAACTCGAGTATCGAAAACTCGTTTTACGTCTGTCAAGCAAGGTGTAACTGAGCGATTTCAGGTTAGTTCATTTTCACCACTCGATTTCATTTAGGGGCCGTCCATAAATTACGTAAGACGTTTAGGGGGGGGAGGGTTCAACCGGATCTTACGAAATCTTACGAGGGCGGGAGTGGGGGTCATGGAAAATCTTACATAAGAAAAAATATCTATTTTCCAATAAACTCGTCGTACCCTAAAGGAGATTCTGTAATACTTTTCCAGTGTATTAAGATATGACAAAAGTTCCTATGAAAGTGTTAGAGCAAACTATTTCTAAAAATATTTATTGCACGAGTTTTAGTGTCTATCGCAATATTAAAAGAGCTTTGAATAAAGTTTTATAAGTTATTTAATACGCGTTTCATTGATATGACAGTAATGCCCTATTTTCTATGTTACAAATGGTGATTTACTAACTTTTTCGTCTTACGTAAGATTTCGAATGAGGGGGGGGGGTTCAACTGAATCTTACGAAATCTTACAGGGGGGGGGGGTCTAAAATAGACAAAAACGTCTTACGTAATTATGGACGGCCCCTTACCTTCCTCACATGAGTGGAGAAAATGAACCAACCTGAAGTTCCTCAGTTAACTATACTTGACAGACGCCCAAATCGATTTTTCAATACACTCGTTGTGAAATGGTACATTTCGCATCTAGAAAAAAAATAAATTTCTCACGAGAGTGTTAGTTATTTTTTTCCATGGTGCGAACGATTTTTTTTTATCGCAGTGGAAGAAAATGCTGACTTTTGTCCGCGAAGCGGAAAAAAAGTAGGTTTTTTCGACCGCTAGGGAAAAAAAATATGGTAAAAAACTTGTTGAGTACCGACAGACTTACCATAAACGTCAAGTTGACAACACAAAGCCATATGAATCAGTGTGGAGAATGAACGCAAGCCACTTCGCTGCACCAACTTAACGCCTATGGTAAAGCTCCCGATACTCAACTTGTTGTGTAATATACTATTTTTGGTAATGCTCAGGCTTCTCGATTTAGAAACGACAAGATCCTAAATAGTTACACACACAACAAAGGGCCCAAAATTAAAGAATGTCTTATCCATTTTTATGAACGCCGAAAACCAATACAATAAAGCCAAAATTTCAGAAGGTCATCAAATTTTTTTCAAATAATACCGGGGAAACAATTTGAAATGAAATTTTCGAACTTTTTCAATTTCAAATCAATGCAAGTTTTCAAATTCAATATTCATAAATAACTTTTTAAATTAAATAAGAATGTATTAAAGTTTAGAACCAGCTTATACATGTAAGTTAAAATTGTGAAATGCTGAAATCAATATTTTGAGAGATTTTTTGTAATAATAAATTTAGAATAATAAAAATCACCTTTAATTAATCGAAGTGATTTTCATGCAATCGAAGTATGAAAATCCTGGAATTAATACTTTTTGACTGCAGTCCTGAAAAGTGTAAATGAAAGTAAATAAGCTTACTTTTCTCACTGTCTCTCTCCTTTAATCAATCAGCAAAGATAATGCGAATCAAACTTCAGAAGAGTAAGAGCCCCTTCAAGGCAAGAACAAAAAAGTTCAGCGTTGTTTCAAAATATTTTCAGGAGTAAAATGACTTGAATTCTTAGTGTACACTAAAATATAATACTTTTATGAATCCAGTTTTCTGTAATACTATACGTGAATTAATTAAGACTTTTCATCGCTGCATTTCACTTGTTACAGATACAGGAAACTTTGTCGAAGAACCTTCAGTGTGTGAGAATTATCGATGATTTCAAGAATTCGCTAAAAAAAACCAACTCTAGCTGATAGACCAAGGCTGGACAATTCTGTGGCTGAACAAGTACATCTCAATTTGTCCAGATGATGATCATCTGTAGCAATGCCTCCATAATATTTCAATTTCCTATCTGAAAAAAAGTGTAATTTTTCAGTCCTCGCTCTAATTTCACTATCCATATTTCGATAGACTTATTCGATTCACTAGATTAGCATTCTATAAGTGTTTTAAGATAACCCTGGCGAAAACGGGCAGACAAATATCTAATGATGTAGCGATCATATGCCCGCATTCCACTAATCATAACCGCTCCGATCCATTCCTTTTTCGACCAATCAACACACGCTGCTGCTACTGCTGGTGATTGGCCAGAAACAGAACGGAACGGAGCGATAACGGTCAGTGGGATACGTGCTTGAGTATTCTTTATGACCTTGATTTGTGCTTGTATAATAACATTCAACGAATAATTCAATGTGGCAAGCTATGTTATTCATTGTTTTTATACATTAATTGATTGAAAAATCTCTTAATATTTTAAAATAATGAATATGTGAAAATTTGTGAAATTTATCTGTAGTAATAGTATATTCTTGTGAGTTTTTCTTATGCTATTTTGACGATACGAAGAATCACCATCGGTAGTGAAGCCGAGGACTGCAATCGATTCGTTAAAAGAGGCATCTCTTAAACTTGCAATATATTTTATTCATATTTTATCAAATAATTCACGTCAAAGGTCCAATTAGTAGTAAGTTGTGAATAAAATCATCCATTAACTTACACTCATTTTCAGAAAAAAATCGAGTCGTTTTAGCTCTTGTCAGAATTGCTTTAACTCGGTCGTTCACTTCCTTCTAGAAGAAAGTCGGATCTACTTCTTTCAAGCTGGCAGCCAAGTACTCTCAACTCGGTAGCATAGTTGATTCAAATCTACTCGTCTCAACTCGGTGACCAAGTTAAGACTAATCGATTTTTTTCTGAGTGTATTATTTTTTCGCAAACGAACTGTTTTAAAAAATAATGTCTAAATTATAATTAGGACTGAGAAATTTTTTCATTCAAGTACACCTATTTTCATACAGTTCAATAATTTATAAAAATAAATATCGAAGTTCTGTATGTGTCGTGGGATGAGGAAACGCAGCTTAGTGGCAAAATCTGTAAGGTTTACTTGGACCGTCTTGAAATTTTGAGTCGAAAGTTCTCAAATTACCATACTGTGGGGGAGCTATCGTGTTTGAGCTCGATCATTTATTTTCCGACAACTTTTCAATCGTTCAGCATAAGCGCTGGAACGAATTGCGTTTACATTGGCTGAGTTTGTTGAGGCTTGAACTCGAACACAATACACCTTCCACAGCATGATTCTTTGGGGCACTTCGGGTCCAAAACTGCCCAAAACTTCGAGTTTATCCAAAATAAACCTCACCGATTTTGTCACTAAGCTGCGTTTTCTCATCCCACGACACATTAAATGAAAAGTACACCAATTTCAGCATATGTGGCGTGGACCACGAAAAGGTACCTCACAGCACCTAGACACTTTTTGAGTAAAACGCGTTTGAAAGTATTTTGTCCGTTCGAGGTGTTGTAGCAGGTAGCGACTTTCTCCTCCTAAAATTTCCCTCTCCACTACATTTTTCCAAGTCAGTCGGCAGAAGTCATTAATGGGAAAAAAAATTTTGAGTGTCGGACTTTTAACTTGAATTGAATAATGGTTCCATTGATACGCGTCAAAAATTTCAGGAAGGAGATAAAGGCACAAAAGATTTGAGGGCAATATTTAATAGAATAATATAAATATGCAAACATTTTCGTTCCTATTTCTTTCTACTTACAACTACATTATTCATTCATTATAAGACGTGTATTAACCACGAATGAAGTTTCTTATGACATAGTATTGTTTTTTCTTATTGAGTCAATGTTATATAAAAAAATTACGGATTAGGTTTCTTATAGCAAAATATTGTTTTTTCCGATTGAGTTAATGTTATAAAAAAATGACGGAATGTTTTACACATGAGATAATATATTGAGGACCTGAATTATATTCTAATTTTCCTGAAGAGGGCAAAAATAAAGTGCCGAAAGCTAGATTGAAAGAGAGTTTGTCTGACTATTGATTGAATATGGCTCCAAAATGATTGAATAGAAGATGAGGTATTATAAATAATAAAGGAGCGTTGAGAATAAAAGTTTATCATTCACTATTCATTCTATTCATCTCTTACATTCATTATGTTACGATTAATTCAACTTTTCTGGTCGGCAGTGTTGACACAGGTATTTAAATATTATATTTTGCAGCCTGGGAGTTCGTAGATGAAATTCCTGGTGAGTGGAGAGGGAAGGGTCAGTTCCCCTCACATGCTGTAGACTACAATTTTTTTTATTTAAAGGTGCGATTTAAATAAAATTATAAAAATAACATGATATAAAATGACATGATAAAAATGACATAAAATTTTTTTTAGATGAACCCGAGAGTAGGTTCATTTGAAAGAACGAGGTTTGTTCTATTGGAATTATCTAACAACTCGATTTCGACTTTTGGTGCTGTGAGGTCACTTTCTGTAGTCCACGCCACATATACTGTTCAGCGAGTTAAGATTTTGTGTTGGATCAAAAGTGGTCACATTTGATCCAAACACTTTGCTAAGATATAATCCACAATTTCAAAATTGTGTCTCAATTTCCCTCACGGAAGGCTCTGGGCAGTCATTGCCCTGGACCTGCCCCGTGCCTACCCTGTAATTGCCCAGAGTGTTTTTTCATAATATATGTATCGATTTCACATGTTCAAACGTAACGAAATAAAAAAAGTGCATTTGTCAATAATTTGAACAAATTGAATGATAAAATCAAAACAAAAAATATAATTTAGATTTTATAGTATTAAGGTAGTACTTACTTCAGAAAGGAATGAAGTTAGTCGTTATAAATCAACTGAAGTTGTCGCTAATGTCCGAATACATTCTGTTGTTTGGCAACGTTGCAATACGACAATCGACATACACAGAACGCACAGAACTATCGATGTTGTGTATAGTTATGATGTTCAGTACCTTCAATACATATCGTGTTATACAAAATAAGAGATGTCTTCGCAACTTGAATGCCAGGATTTACTGAAACTCACGAATACCAATCCTAATTATATTGTACTTTTATTTAATTCTACATTTACACTATTTTCGCTTTCGCCTGCATGTGGTCTCGGCATGCCACCGACAGAGACCCTTGACTTGACCGTACCCTACTGCACGACTGCTCTCGTAAAAACCAAAAAAAAGCTTCTAAACACTTGCTGCTCGCCACTCGGTCACTCACCTCTCGCATCAATGACACCATTCATTCGTCCTAATTTTATTGCCCCTTGTTCCTTCTCCCTCACTTTAACGCCGTTTTATAAATCTAAACTGAATCAATAATCTCAGTTGAGATTATAGAATTAATAAAAAAAAAAAACGTCAAAGTCAACTGAGAGTATTATACATAACATGCCTCAGAAATTTCTTCTCGTAGGGATTTCATCAGCCTCGTTCGCAGCGCCCCGAGCGGGGAAAACTTGGACTACCGAAACGTAACTCGGTTAATATATCTATATATTTTCTTCCTACCTTCCTACCCGATGGCTCGGGGAAGGTTAGGTTCAATAAGGACCCCGAACTTTTCCGAGCTAGCCCGACCGCGCCCGATGTCGCGCACTCGCATACATTTATATATATATATACAGGGTGTTTCGGGAGACCCGCAACTACCGTGAACCATAGATTCCTGATGCAATTCTAAGACGATTTTTCCTTTACCATTTTTCGAAATTCGCAAAATTAAAATTGTTAATTAATAAAGCTTTCGGAGCCGTCGAAAGAGATCCACTGCTCGCCTACTACTTTCTAGATGCTTGGGTTCCTCAGTGCACATTCTATCGAGTCCTGCGGGACTCCAGAGCATAGAGGCGAGACAAATTAATGATGACTATTGACTTGTTCTGGGTATCCGGTCCCCAGTTTAAAAGGATGTCTATGTTTACATAATGATTCGATGCATTTGACGATAAGACTTGAAAAAGATTTCGAATATTATCTTCAAATAATTGCTCGATTTATGTCAGGGTTTTTCATAATTTCAAAAATTTTACATAAATGTCGAGTTTCTTATAAAATTGTGAAATGAGTGAAATGAGACTTGAAAGTGTAGAAGTTAGTATGTAACAATCATTTCGTTCTTCAGAACAATGTTCTTCAACAGTTCAAAAATTTTACGTCGCATTTAATGATTTAAATCTCGGAGCCTTCAGCTTGAACAATGAGTTTAGGTAACTGCCACGGTGACATTTTTTTCTGAGTTTGGTTAATCGGCTTGTTACACAATGCTTGTGGTTTTTTTTTTTTTTTTTTTTAGTACCCCTCCTACCATGTAAACGATGCTGAAAGCTCCTATGAGCATTTTTCCCCAACATTTTTGAAAAACTCATTTTTCAAATTTGACAAAACCCATACTTCGAGTTCTTCATCGTTCAGTCACATTTACGCGAACACCATACGTATCAAGTCCAAAAAGTGCAATTTGAAAGATGGAGTTTTCTTCGGAGGAGTATGCTGAAATGTTAATACTTTATGGTGAAATGGGTCGGAATGCTGTTGCTACAATTAATGAATATGCTCAGCGATTCCCAAATCGCCGTCATCCAACGAGGAACGTTATTTATCGTTTAATTAATCGTGCGCGCGTGGATGGTGTTTTATGTCCCAATCACCGAATTCGAGGAGAACATGGTCTAGGGCAAGATGAAAACGAGGAAAGGGTTATGGAAACTTTCACTGAAGATCCGACCCTTAGCACAAGAAAAGCATCTCGCATTTTCGGAATTCCTCATGTCAGAGTTTGGAAAATACTCCATCGCAATCGGTTGCACCCATACCACTACACTCGAGTGCAACATCTGCAACCTGGGGACTATGCACTACGAGTTGACTTCTGCCGCTGGATCTTGGAAATGAACGATCGAGATGAGAACTTTATTTTCAAGATTATTTGGAGCGATGAAGCGATTTTCAAGCGGGGAGATTCCTTCAATACCCATAATTGTCATGTGTGGGCAGCAGAAAATCCTCACGCTTGCCGACCCACGAAATTTCAAGTGCTATTCAGCAGAAACCATTGGGCGGGCCTCTGCAATGATTCGCTGGTATGTTCGAAAGGTTCCACGATTGTGAATATGTAATTCATGTTGTGGTTTCATTCTTTATAACTCCAAAAACGTGTTTAATCTTTAAAATAAATGTTCAACTTTGTAAATCTGTCAACATAGTTTGAAAAAACATGACTTGACTGTCATGATTGCCATTCATTCCCAAGTGACATTTTTATGTTATGAAAATAATAAAACCTCGAGATTTTTGTGTGTTTTAAAAGCTTTTTTGATTATCTTTAAACTTGAGTATTTCATGATTTATTACATTTACATACATGTTTATTAACTTAAATTATCAGTTTATGAAGTAGCGATTTCAGTTCATAATCACCGTTTCCTTTTACTATAAAATTCCTTTCCGAAAAACTGAAAAATGGAAAAAGAATTAGACGTATACTACTACCGAAATGTATGAAACCAAATAATTTTGATGACAGATTGGACCTTGGCAAATGCCCGCAAAATTAAATGGTCAAAATTATGCCGATTTTTTGACGAACGAGCTTCCTGGCATGCTTCAAGAAGGTCTTGAAGACATGCCACTTCTGCACCGAGCAAATCTGTGGTTCATGCACGATGGTGCACCCGCACATTGGGCTCGGATCGCGAGACAAGTATTGGATGCAGAATATCCCCGTCGATGGATTGGTCGTGAAGGGGCTATCAGATGGCCACCGAGATCCCCGGACCTAAATCCGTTGGATTATTTTTTGTGGGGTCACATCAAAAATGTTGTTTATGAAAGGCAAATCGATACAATGGAAGAATTAGATGCCCGACTCGAGGCAGCGTACGCAACAGTTACGCCAATGATGATTCGTCGGTCCATTTTAAACATAATTAGAAGGGCCCAATTATGCATCGAGGAGGGAGGTGGATATTTTGAGCAACTACTGTGATACAAATATTTTTGTAAAGTCGCTATGATTTTGAGATATCAGTCATTTTGTTCGTCACATAGTGACCATTTTCTAAACTTTCTTGGATGTTTAATTTTGTACAAACTTACAAAACTGTCAAAGAATAAAGACAATTAATCTTCAAAATTGACAAATTTTTTCCCAACAACCCAACTTGAAAGTATGCGAACCCTGTTAAAAAATTTTTGAACTGTTGAAGAACATTGTTCTGAAGAACGAAATGATTGTTACATACTAACTTCTACACTTTCAAGTCTCATTTCACTCATTTCACAATTTTATAAGAAACTCGACATTTATGTAAAATTTTTGAAATTATGAAAAACCCTGACATAAATCGAGCAATTATTTGAAGATAATATTCGAAATCTTTTTCAAGTCTTATCGTCAAATGCATCGAATCATTATGTAAACATAGACATCCTTTTAAACTGGGGACCGGATACCCAGAACAAGTCAATAGTCATCATTAATTTGTCTCGCCTCTATGCTCTGGAGTCCCGCAGGACTCGATAGAATGTGCACTGAGGAACCCAAGCATCTAGAAAGTAGTAGGCGAGCAGTGGATCTCTTTCGACGGCTCCGAAAGCTTTATTAATTAACAATTTTAATTTTGCGAATTTCGAAAAATGGTAAAGGAAAAATCGTCTTAGAATTGCATCAGGAATCTATGGTTCACGGTAGTTGCGGGTCTCCCGAAACACCCTGTATATATATAGTAGTAGTACAGTCACTGTACTACCACAAACAACTGCACACAACTACACAGTACTGTTCATTTACGTGCATTTGCGTTCATCTTATCTATCGAAAGTCGAAACGGTCATGACTTGATGATTTCGCGGGAAATAAATAAGCACTGCGCGGTAAATTACTTCATTTACTCTCAATTTTGAAATGGAGTAGTGGCGTTGTGGAGAGAATGCCCGCCTCGCATTCCGAAAGTCTCTAGTTCGGTCCCTACCAGGAACAATTTTTTTTTTATTTCTACGATTGATTGTATCATAAACTTACATCATTTGTGTTCGAAAAGTTTCGTTAGAAATGCACGAAAGTTAAATATTCTTGTAGTATTTTTTTTTACATAGGATGTAATTTACCGATAAAAGTTATTGAAATTTGCTATTAGCTACGATTCGATACCTCCGGTATATTGGAACCATGTGAAGCATCGTGCAGCAACGCGCTTACATTTATAAATATTTTTGGCAAATTATAGGCCATTTCGATGTAATATTTTACAAGCTTTGAGACCCTCACAGAAGAAAAGTACCAATTTTGGTCGAGATTCACGCTCTACACCATTCCCTGAGCATTTATCAGGTTATCTCTGGCTTTGGATTTATAAAAATTATGTGAATATCTATTTGTCGAAACAAATGAATAATTAAAATTATATTTTCTGCAATGTGCAAACGCTTTCTAAATTTATTTGGTGATTTGATCACTAGTATGGCATCAGACATTAAAAATTGATTTGTTGAAATGTTTTTTCAATGTTATTTGCAAAATTGCAGTTTTTGCAAGATTAATATGCTTTCTCCAGTTTTCTAGGTCACTGGTCATGAATCTAGTGCCAGGTTTAGATAATTAATTCATTGAAACCCTGGCAATCGTGATGCGACGTTAAACGTCGCCTGAACGTCGCCACGAACGTCGCCTACGAAAATGACCTAAAAACGTCTTTTCAAACCAAAATATGATATGAAAGAGTTATGTTTTGATATTTCAAGAGATATTTAGTAAATAAAACGAAAGGATTTGCCTTAATTTGTAATTTTGGATAATTAACAACGATTTTTTCTTAACTTGCTATTTCATAATTTCGGTGTGTAAAAGCAGTTTGCAGGGAAAAAATATTTATCGTGTCATAAAAGACATTTATTTTATAACTTGCAAAAGTTATACAACGCATAATTACGTTTTTTAATAGATAAGGAATTGCAGCATTTCCGTGTATAATATTAAGGGGGTCCTACCATGTAAACGCCGTTTTTCGAGGCGTTTTTGGGATCTTACAGAAGGAAAAGTATTCAATATTTTCCAATGCGGTTTTTTTTTTAATTTTTATTGGTCCTTTAAGTATAAAAAAAAGTCGAAGTTGAAGAAATAAGTGTTATGCTGTAGCCACAGCACCCCTGTGAAATTAGGCCTTCCAAAAGTATGTGGGTTGATGGTACACACGATTTTGCAAAAACTGTTCGTCTGAAACACAAAAGGAAATGTTTTTTACAATCTGCAGACTTGCCGCTATCGTACGGTAATAATTCACATAATTATCTTAACAATTGCCAAAATGGCGGATCATGAAAAAAAAATCTCATTTTTCGGTTTATTAAGCAGATAAAAACAATTTTTCTATCATTTGTTTATAACAATTGGGATCTCATCTTGTACCGAACGATAGCGACAACATTTATACACATTTAAAAAAAAAATTATCAAAATCCGTCCACTGGTTCCTCAGAAATGCGGGGTACCAGTTCGAAAAAAGTGGTTCTGAGAAAAACGCGTTTAAAGTTTTAGAACAAGTTGCTCTGAAAAAGATGTCTTTCAAGACACTTTTTGATCTCAAAGAACATGATGTGGGAAGTTTTGAAAAAATTAACTCCAAAGTGTTGCTTCGGTGAAATCTTATCCTCTATCAGAATCTGTCCTCATTTTTTTTGATATAATGTTAATAAACATTGTTATAAACAAATAATGGACAAAAATGGAAACGTTCGCGATCGATAATTTCAAAACTGTTGAAACACATAGAAATATAATTCCGAAAATTTTGAAATTCGATCTTTTTGCTTCAGCAGACCTGAGACGGCAATATTCATGCTGTTTTTGACTATTTTATAAATGACGCTGTGTGATATAGCGTATATATATTTTTTATTCATCCAATTCTGATATTTGATCAGAATTATCGATAAAGTTTAGAATGGTTTGAAAATGAATATTCAGAGATTGCTGGGGTCACTGATTAAGAATTTGGCATTGTTAATGCATAATTAATTTGTTTAAACAATTTTTCAAACAAATTCTGTTTCACTTCCAATTTTTTGTCTACGACTGAAAATTCGTTTTCTATATAAAAAATATGTGAAGAGAATATTTTTCAATTTTTTTTTAATAACAACGCAGTAACAATAAAAAATATTTCATAAACAAAGTGCTTTGTTGAGTGTGAATCGTAAGAAATAAAACCTTTATTAGGGTTAGACTTCATTTCCTTAGTTTTTTTAGACTCCGATAATTAGTATTACATTGTTTTTCCACAATTAACTTGTTAAAAAAATAATTTTTCAATAAATAATAACTTCAAGTTAAAATTTCTAAAAAAAAAAACGTAAGATTTGTGATCTGCAAGAGAAAAAAAATCTGAAAATATTAGCAGAGATATAATTCATTGAAAAATTGTTCAAACAAATTAATTTTGCAAAAAATGTTCTTTTGAGATAAATTCATTCACTTTTTTTTTTGAGATTGTGTCACTAACTTACAATTAATCAGCGATTCCGGGGCTGTACATCACTCCTTCCTCGATCTCGGCAAATTCATTTTCGGCAGAATCCTTGTTTCTCCGTTCGATTCTGGCCTTTTTAGCGAAGTCACTCATGCGCTCCTCTGAACGGATGATTCGACTCTCGTCTCATAATTTGGAGTACATCTCGCTTGTCTTCCCGATGCTGACTCCCATTGCGTGCATAATTTTCAACATTGAAGCGAAGCCATCGTTAAATATGCAGATTGCCAGATAATTCGCCACTTCGATTGTTTTAGCCCCACAATGGATGTGCTTCGGGGCAAAAGTCCAGATCAACGAATTGAGTGATTCGTTGCTGTTTTGATTTTCGGCACCAATACAGCGCGACAGTAAGTCGTCATTAGAAAGACTTTCATATATTGGCTCGATAATTTTTTGAACTCTCTCTGACAAGGGTGAGTAATCGTGTCGAAAATCTCTCAGGGTACCATCGGCCTCTGCCCGGCGCCACGCGCACCAACTCTCTTCGCCCTCAGGGCAATTCTCGTGTCGAGGATTTTTGTCGGATAAACTTTTATGATAAAAAGTGGCCCATATTTCCCGCCTCATGTCCTTGATCGAGTCCGGATGTCGTCGAATAGCAAGTCCATAATTTCAAGTCAGCTGTCCGATAAGATTGTCTGTCAGCTTCCCAGCACCCTCACCTCCGATGCCTTTATTAGTTTTCTTTGCACTCCGGAGCCGAGTGCCCATCCTCTTCTCGACGTGCCCAACGCATTCGCTTTTCTTGACGATGTGTTCCTCACCGTACGTGTCCAAGTCTAGAATCCCCTTGAAAGTTTTGGAGTCGCCGTCGCCGATATAATTTGTGTACCTGACACCAAACTTCTCCATTGACCTTGAAAACATTTCGGTGATTGCATCCACCTCCATCTTTCCAGAGCTTCATTCATGATTATTAGTACAGTCATCAGCATGAGATTCGTACCACAAGTTAAAAGCCTCAATATCTTCGTTCTTTAAATTTTCTTTCTGCTTGCATGCTTGGCACAATATACTTTTGACTATGGAATCAATCACTTTACGAGTATGCTTTCCAATCAAACTCGCTGCCCCAAATAATGAGGTGAACCCCCTCTTCTTTCAAGTCCCGTCTCCAGAAACGGTCAAGTTTATGGAATTGGTTAATTCTTGTTCCTGGGCTGCAGCTCTTTGAGTCGATAAATCGTAAATGGACGCCGAGACATTGTGTATTTTTTCCAGACACGAATAATATAGGTGCATCGAAAAACTGTTGCATAAATCCATTAGGCCACAAAAAAGTTTTAGTCCTTCGAAACCAACTCCCAGTAGACGGAAGACGAACACAACACGACGGTTTATTTCGTAAGCATTTTTAATCAGTGGACACGAATTCATCGAAATTTCACGACCGCACTTTTTGCATTTCATGCACACTGCACAGCCCAAGCCACGTTCACTCTGTCGCTCAAATGATACTTGTCCATGGCATTCCTTGCAAACAACTAGAGTCGCGAGTGTCGAAAAGACGATAAAAAAATCAATGAAAGTGTAACCGAGATTTTTGTTGACGGATAAGTCCGCGTCACCCGCGCTCTGAATTTTACGGGCCGACGTGCTCGCATACCCGGATTTCTCGGACGGATTCGAATTCCGACGGTATTTGGACGTTGTCTTTCGAAAACTATTCGATAGTTTACTTCGAGAACCTTTCCTGTCCATGGCTGAACAGAAAAAAAAATACTCGCGAATCCACTCGAATATGAGAGAAAATACGTGAAGACAAGTGAATGCGGTGAAAATGACAACGAAACTAACTGCATCTAAAAAAATTTCGTCAGAGTTTGTTGGTCGGAAAATTCTATTCATACCGGATATAAGAGATAACGCTTGGCGCCTCATATCGGCCTGGCGCGCTGCGAGAACTCAGTGGAGAGCGTGATAAAACTTGCCGTAAAACCTGTTTTCCCTTCGGATTTCAGCAAATTGCTTTTTGCATCTTATTTTTAGATACATTAACTTTAGAAAAATGCAAAAAAAAAACAATGCATTTTTTGAAAGTGTTACATGGTAGGACCCCCTTAATTGACTCATACCGGCCGACAAATATTTCGGAATTAGATCGCCGCGTTATTGGCCTACGGAACAAGGCCGAGCCCGGGGCCCGGGCCCCCCGATGCAAAGTCTGTTTGTTAACGAGTGACGCCAGTGATGGCGCTAGTGGGTACAAAAGTATTGGACGCCAGAGCTCATCTTCCACTGTCTATCATTTTATATACCCATTTCTCTCACCCCCAGAAGGGACTCGCGGGTAGGGATATTTGTATATAAACCTGAAAGATGAGCTTTGGCGTCCAATACTTCAGTTCTCACTAGCGCCATCTCTGGCGTCACTCATTAACAAACAGACTTTGCATCGGGGGGCCCGGGCCCCGGGCTCGGCCTTGTTCCGTAGGCCAATAACGCGGCGATCTAATTCCGAAATATTTGTCGGCCGGTATGAGTCAATTAATAGTATACACGGAAATACAATTCCTTATCTATTAAAAAACCTAATTAGGCATCGTATAACTTTTGCAATATTTTAAATACATCTCTTTTATGACATAATAGATATTTTTTTCCTTCAAACTACTTTTACACGCCTAAATTATGGAATATCAAGTTAAAAAAAAATCGTCGTTAACTATCCAAAATTACAAATTAAGGCAAATCTTTTCGTTTTTTTGCTAAATATCTTTTGAAACATCACAACATAACTCTTCCATATTATATTTTGGTTTGAAAAGGCTTTTTTAGGTCATTTTCGTAGGCGACGTTCAGGCGACGTTTAACGTCGCATCACGATTGCCAGGGAATGTTTGTTTAACAAATTACGTAAAACAATAACATTGTTTCGGAAATGCATATATATGCATCTCATAGTTTTTAGGTGCGATTATTACAAATCTTACACCTTGATTGCGAAACTAATATCCGTTTAAACTTCAATTAGTATTTCTAGCAGATAATTAGGGAATTGACATTTCAGGAAGATGCATATGATTTATGTTTTTCCAAATTGTAAGGTAAGAATTTTCATTATAATTCATGAAACACACATTTATTAGTTCGGAATTCAGCTTGCGGATAATCAATAATATGAATATTTCCTCCTTAATACTGTAATAGAATAGGTAATCGTAACAATATTTAAATATTTATATTATATGTAGATATTTAGTAATATACCTAATTATGGCCTGTTGACCTGGAAAATCATTTAAGCATCTTGCGAGAAAGTCCGGTCATTTTACTTTAAAAAAATTATCTTCGCCGAACCAGATGCCAAATTTGTAATAAGCAGACTAAATAAACAATGAAAAATAGGAAATTAGAAAGATTATGAATCAGTGAAAAATATTCGCATGTGACAAAATAGTAAATTGTTTACCGCGCCGCATTATTGCTGTTCCGAGGACGAGGACGATAATTTTTCGTCCGAGACGCTGGCCGAGGACAGAAAAATATCGTCCTTGTCCGAGGATGGCAAATGCGCCAAGGTTAACATAAGATTTTTCTGCCCGAAGACGTACAAAATCCAATTATTTGTCATAATTTGATTCCCAAATACAGTCTCCCTAAGGAAAACCTTACATTGGTAATGTTCCTTTGCCATTGTGAACTCAATGGGATCTTTACGTAAATTGCTGTTTTACATTTAGTTTCGATAGAGTTTACAATGGCAAATTTACATTGTCAATGTAAGGTTTTCCTCAGGGTTGAATGCATCGATTTTTAAAATCTGACATTGATTCCTTGATCAGTCTCCTGAAATCAAGGGATACTATATGCATCTTTTAATTACTTCAATCTCGCAATATTTGTTTACTAAAAATGAAAAAATAAGTACATAAATATATTCTCCTACTCTAAGCTAGATTCGTAATCAGCGAACGAATCAACTGATATGCATTAAATGTTGCAAACGTTATGTTTTTTTTCACATTTTCGTAAGAATAATAAATCTTGCAAATATAACGAAAAATCTATTTCCATTTAATAAAGTACCTACTTATGCATTTTTCAGTTACCACAAATTTGAAATCAGTAATTGGCCAATACTATGTTTGCCCAGCTATGGCTGAGGTTAATGTAAGAAGTAAACTCATCGCCTTTACATAGTTTTCTCATCGCTAGGTGAAGAACTACAGAAGAAGTAAGAATAATCCTTGTACAGTCCATGAACACCCCTTTCATTTTCGCAATGCAACTTTTTCGAGTAGAAATAGATATTTATTCACCAAAGAAGGAAGAGGATGATCCTGACAAATGTATAGTTTGTGACCGTGCGGAGCGAGTTGGAATCACTTCCTCCCATGATTAATATTATTTCCATGCATATACAGAAATGTCTAATTTGTCGACACGATTTGCAGGGATACTCTTTGTAAGGTATTCGCTATGAATTTTTAAGCGGGAACAATCTTGGGGTTGCTCCCGCAAAAATTGTCCATAAGGAGCGATCCCCAGGATTGCTTTCGCTGACGAATTGCATCACGGTTATCCTAAAAAGAGGACATTGTTCCCGCAAATTACGTCGATATAGTTAGCATTTCCGTGTATGTCTGGAAAAAAACTTTTTTTTCAAATGAAAAAATAAATGAAATCCCACCCTCCACCACCCCCACCGAACATTGCCAATGTATAAATTCTAGAATTAATAAAAAGAGAGTGTAATTGTACTTACGAAAGAACTTTATGAAAAAAGTGAGATACAAAAGTATTGAAATCAGTACTGGATTAATGTATGAACAGGGAAAGTATTTAATTGTTATGCAATTATTAATGTTTATGCAAAAACGGGATCAGAATTTATTATTCGATATACGCCATTATACTTGAGTGGTATACGAAACAAAACAAAAAACTACATAACATCAGTTTTTACAGTTTTTCATAGAATACAGATACGGTAGACTATCAAATTAAAGTTTTGTAAAAATCCAATAGTCTCAGAAGTAAAAGTAGGTAAAAATTAATTCGTGGGCTGCTGTGCAAAAAACCACCTATCATATGTTGATAGTAATTTTTGTATTAACAATAAATTTCATAATAATAACCAAGCTTTATTACTGAACTAAGATTATTGATCCGTATTACTTTATTTATACTATTAACTGAGATATAACTTGAAATTTGAATATATAATAAGTAATGCAAAAGTTTGACTCGATGCAGCTTTTCGTGGAAAATGATATCCAATAAAAAATTCGGCTTAAATAATGCGAATACCATGAACGTTGAATATATTCGTTGAAATTTACTGACACGCTTTTTCCATTATTGAATGAGATCCAGTTAGCACAATACTGATTTAGTAACCGACTGTTGCTCTCAAACCATGTGTTTCTACTGCATTTTCAGGTAGTTTTGTGTCATACTTTGTGAAGTTATAAATGTTTGAATAGATGAAATTGCTTCAAAACAGAAGGAAAAAGAAACATCTGTAGAGTAAATACAAAATACAATAGCAATTGTTGCATCACTACGCATCTACTATTATGCGTATAAAACAGTAATTTTATCAATCTTGACAGCAGCCCACGAATAAATTTTTACCTAATATTACTTTTGAGACTATTGGATTTTTACAAATCTTTAATTTGATAGTCTACCGTATCTGTATTATATGAAAAACTGTGAAAACTGATGTTTTGTAATTTTTTGTTTTGTTTCGTATACCACTCAAGTATAATGGAGTATATCGAATAATAAATTCTGATCCCGTTTTTGCATAAACATTAATAATTGCATAACAATTAAATACTTTCCCTGTTCATACATTAATTCAGTACTGATTTCAATACTTTTGTATCTCACTTTTTTCATAAAGTTCTTTCGTAAGTACAATTACACTCTCTTTTATTAATTCTAGCATTTATACATTGGCAATGTTCGGTGGGGGTGGTGGAGGGGGGTAAGAATAAAACGAAAGAACTTGGATCCTTAACATTCGGCCATCCTAACACGCGTTCGGCCCTCCAAACGACTGAATCAATTTTATCGGCGTGCAAAATCCACGAAACTTTCTGCATATCACTAAATAAACCTGCAATTAAAATTCCATGAATTTGCGATTCACAACATAAGCTTGCATGTTAAATTCATGAAACTTATTATTTTTACAATAATATCCGATCTACGATCTTATCACGCTGTCAATGCGCATCTTGAAGGTAATCAGGTCTCCTTCTCAGACGCTTTAGTCGCTCATTCTGCACATTCTCATCTTGCACACCTGTTCCGTCCACAGCACGTATGTAGGACTCCTTGAAAAATCAGGGATAGGGACAATTTTAGCCACCACGTGGCGCTAAGTGTATTGTGGGAAGAGGAAGCGAGAGGCAAAATCGGTTCTCCTTATCGTTTCTCGACGTGTTCTCCCCTCTGTCCTCTCCGTACCCCTCGCCTGTTTACTCAACGAACTCGACTTGACCGACTCGATCACTTTTCGTGTTTCCTTCGCGCTTACATATAGAGTGTCTTTTTTGTATCATCGTTCCGTTAATGTATGCTTGCTATCCGAGTCCAAATAAATGATGACACCCTTTATAATATTCTCTTATAACGCATTTTAAAAACCATCGTTTTTTTTTATAAATTTACTATAGGTCAAATAACAATATATTTTTCAGATTTTTAATATTGTTATATATACCAATTCCGTGAAAATTTGTCTAAAATTAATTTTCAATTGATCAAGTTATTTTTGTTTGTTCATAGTAAAATAATAAGACATTTTAAAAAGTTACAAATATGGACTGTGAGTAAGTTTAATGTACGTTATAAATAAACAACCCGTTAATAGTATTTTATTTTTTTATTTATCATGTAGCATAGTGTTTTGCAATTTTTTTCTTATGTCTACTTTCTTTCACTTTGTCGTTAACATCCCTGCACAATCTTGTTATTTTTACATTTAAAAAAAATTCAATTGCAAAAACCATCACTTCTACTTTGTGTTCCCCTAAATGGGAAAGAAAAATTTTTCTGCTTAATAGCTTCTTGTACAAGAAACATCGAAATGTCGAGTCGATTTTTGTTAGCATCGAAAATTTCATTGAGTTGACATAACGTTCTGTGGAATACAGGGTTAGGGTGACATAACGCTTCACCTTCTGTACTTCGCTCCAGGACGAAGCCCTCTTTCGAAATAATTGACGTGGATAAAGCTTTTTTACAAAGCTCGCATTCTTAGCAGGCTTACTCTCAAGTAATCTACGGCACACTCGTCCTGTAACGAAGTACATTATACAATCATTTTCAAGTAACGCACAATAATCGTGATCTACCGCTATTACGTCGAACACATCCCAATCGTCATTCTCAACGACATCGTCCAATTGTTTTTTCGAAAAATCCAATCGACTGAGTTTTCTAGAGTTATGTGGTTTTTGATATATTGCTTTGATGTCGATGAGAGAAATCACGGAAGCAACCTTATCTTGAGGAAACGTTGAACAGTTTCCAAATTTCGATGGCCGAGGCATTATTGTGCTATATAAACTTAGAAGTTTATATATTTGCAACGCAGTCGGCATTGCTGGATGATCATTGCACCCTGCTGCTAATCTGAGATCCAAAAAATCGCTATGGAAGCGACAAAAAAATTAGTTTTGTCTATCTCAAGCATTTCTCTTTGAAATTATTTCGGTTTTCGTCTATATTTCCAAGAATTTGAATAATAAATGCGAAAAAAACCGAACTATGTTAAAAGACAAATGCGAAATCATTCTTAAAATCAGATAACATCAAATCATTAAAAGAATTCAAGCTTTTGCAAGATCATAGAACAATTATTGGGCTACAATTGTGAACTTCCCTAATATCAACCCAATTATTGTCCAATCATCATTAATCCAAATATTGCCCAATTGAATGGTGACATGATATTATTAATAATTAGAGTATACGTTCAGTCCAAATGAATGCTTCATACCATAGTAACACCAGAAGCACCAGACTTTCGAGTATGCCTCAGTATACTTGCATGATTTTCCCCAAATCCCATTTTTCACCTGTTTGCATTCAGGTTTCACTGAAACGATGTCAACAATGTCAACAATGAAACTCCATCAGTCTTAAATTAACCTCGTGCCCCTTCTCACTGACTGCATTTTCATTAAGAGGAAACCATTGGCGTTTTGTAGGTTATTTTTGTAAAAAAAATTTTTTTTCCCTCAAAGTTCATTATTTTTAAAAATAAATGGTTTTTACAAAAATAACCTCTTCCATATTTCGCCCCTGTCAATGGTTTCCTCTTAAGTATGTTTTTTCAATCGTAAATTGAAATATTATGCCGAAACTAATCTTCATTATTCAATTTGGATTAAATATCGAAATCGATTAATGATTAAATAATGTACTTTTACTATAATTAAATAATGTACCTCCAAGCAATCCTGGTTGATGTTTCCGGTTATAACCGATGAAAAATTGAAGTGGGAGGTCAAATAATCAACCATATCTAGGGTTGAGCGCTGGGTCACTCTTAATCCTTGAGCAGTGTGAGGGGTCAAAAATTGCTCGTTTGTAATTAATTTTTGCATCTTTAATTGTTCCCATTCGTTAAGCCTAAGTAGTGCATCTTCCAAGATCTTGAAAAAATTATCAATATATTTATAAATTCAATTACCCCTATCGAGCAGGTTGCAATAGTCGTGCAATAGACAAGAGTCAGCAATAATCAGAAACAAGTCAGCTAAGAGGTAGCAGAACGCGATATTTTTTCCCTCTCCTGACAGCCTCGGAGAGCGAGCGATTTTCTCTCTATCCACAGCCTCGCTGCCTCGGGGAGCGAGCGATTTTTCCACTCTACTCACAGGCGCGTCAACGGCCCCCGCTTACTTCTCCTCGATTCTATTATGCTTGATAACCGAAATTGGACTCTCGGAGTGCATTGAAGCGCGTGCAACGAAAAAATTCGGAAAAATTGACTTTCGAAAACAGGTAGAGAGCTGCCTTGCATATCTCGTAGCCTTCTTGGAAGCTCTTGGCGCTTCTCGATTTTCATTGGTCCCCGAACCAAAATGAAAAATCACACATAAAAATTTTTACTGGTTTTTACACAAGACCTTAAGTTATTCAATCAGTAATTGCGGGGAATTAAAAAACCCTCATTTTTTTCAAGCTTATTATTCTAAGAATGTGTGTACCTAAGCTTTCTCAACTTTGTCGAGTAAGAATCCTGCATTAATATCATAATGCATATTAATATTCCTAAATTATACATATCATACATGAAAGATCAAACTTCGTGTTTTTGTTTGAAATTGTATTATTTTATTCATTTCATAGAACGAATGATGTCTAAGTGTTATTTTTATTAAAAGTTATAAAATTTGCTGTTGAAAAGTATAATAAGCTGCAGGTTCAAAATTTCTTTACAAATTAACGCAATCAGTGCACATTGGGATTTGGCATTCTATTTTTTGGCAGAGATTCGATTTATTGGAGAAACGGTGTATGCATATGCAGAAAATTGCGAGCAAGATATTCACATGTCGCATGTATTTAACAATATTTTAAATTGTAAAGTCCAAATTTATTCAAATGAAAATTTTATACAAAAATAAATTATAGACATTAAGTAAATGTTTCAGTATTTTCTCATGTAGTTTATATGAATTTCGGTGTATCCAGAATACTGTGTTTTTTCTCATATACTAATGATAATAGCCTTTCAAACTTCACATATTACATAAACACATGCGATTCTACAACATTTCCGACTGCGCAGGGTTATTGAACTTGAAATACAATGATTTTGGATAAATAAAAAATGATTCAAATCTAGAATGACGCTTCTGGGTCATATAATAGTACATGTACTGTTTAGAGTGTTCATTAAATTGGATAATGCAAACTTCTTTCAAAAAATATTACGAGGAATAGTGAGTTTCGGTCGATTTTCATTACACTGTTGCAATTTCACTTTCACGCCACGTATTAAATTTCCTTTAATCAAAAGATAATAACAAATAAAAAAATTTTTAATGTTAAAGTTAATTTTTCATCTGTATATTTCATTTTCAAATATGCGAATTTCGCTCAACATTCGACATTCGTATGCGATGTCTGAAATCGTATTTAATCGTACTGCAAGTGAAAATACTGCGACACTATATGAAAACGTTCTGAAAAAATAATTTACAAGTCGAAATCGGTGGAAATCGGATAAATCGACAGCATGGTGGAAAAGTTTAAAAAAATGTAGACATCGAATTACATCGAATGATGAAAATTGGAGATCACATCAATTCATTATCATCCACAAAATCATTAATCAAAGGACAGCTTTCCCGTTATAGGGCTTGTAGGGTATTTTAAACCCGGTTTGCAGTTATCGCGTCATGCCGCATGCGATCACGTGCGTGTGCTCTCACGCACACATTTAAGTTCCCGCTCACGGATACTCCCGCTCTTCAGCAGCCAGAGTACCTAAGAGTGGGGAAAACATTTGCACGTTTGGGCTCTACTTTGCTCCCCCTGAGCAGAGTGATTCCATTATGCTTGATAACCGAAATTGAGTATTTTTCGTGCTGGCTCGCACAAAAGCACGTGCTTGCTTGAGAAAAAAAACCTGTTTTCTCTAATTCAAAGCAGCCACTGGCCTCGTGTTATATTATTTCAGATTTAAATGCCGCGATGCCGCCTGAATGTTTTCCGTGGTCAAGGTTTTTCGCACGGTATAATTTATTATTCCAATCAATTTATAAAATTGATCTTATTGACTAATCAGTCGTTTTAATCAATTTTCTCGATATACCAGGAATGATTTTCATCATGATTTTATTAATTATTGTCATACATGACACTAATTAATAAAAAAATGATCTTTCATGTTCTTATGTTACTTATATTATGCTATTAGATTGCTTTACTTTCACAGTACGAAAAGTGCATAGCTCACATAATTATTAATTTTATCCATACATCCAATAATTATGACCGTTGAAAAATATTACCCAACGATTATTTTATTTATTTCATGTTGCTAAGTAAAAAATTAATCATGCAACCACTTTTTAGAAAAGTTACATTTCCAATATATATCTTGATTAAATTTGGAAAAAATACACGATATCCAGTATTATACATATTTTTCACTATTTCACAAGGACTAGATATACTCCAATAAACAACAGCAAAAATTCTTGAGCAATAGATCAATTTTTTTTAAGCATGAAACCTTTGAGATAACATAAAAAAAATTTAATTATATATAAATTATATTTTTCGCGTAAAAAAAGTTTATTTTGCGTTAAAAATGGTTCGTTCGTGTTGTGTTCCCGGCTGCGGAACGCCGTCAAGACTACCTTCACACGGATTACCTTTGCGAAATGCAAATCTTACGAATTTGTGGCTGAAAAATCTTCACCTTGAGCATGTGATCGGCTGTAAGTATTAAGAAAAATTTTACACTTATGTTATAAAAGAAGCTATATTGAAAACGTATTAAATAACATGTTCCGAAAAAAGAAAGTCAGTTGAAAAGCATAATTTTATTCAATTTAATTCATTTAATTTAATTAAACTGAAACAAGAAGGTACCATTGTTACGAAGTAAAGATTAAACAGTATTTTCAACGATAGTTTTCAAAAAGTATACACATGATACCGAAATACGATTTTTTTTAAATCAAAAACTCAGAGAAAAATTACATATTTTTTTTTGAAATTCCCCTTACCACACCTCGAAAAGTTGTATTCGATGCGTCCCTGTGAATGATACCTTCTTAGGTGGTCCTTAAAACAACAGAAAGCTTTCCAAGAGTCCTGATGAGTCTCGAGGGACCTTTCGTCAAGGTCGGGACATGGAATAGAAACGAACAGAAATCGACAGTTGTACAGAATAAAATTTTCTGAAAATTCGTTTTGGTTCGAATAAAAAATTACAACGTTTCAGCTCGCAAATTAATTGTTCAGTAAAAATTGGGAGAATTGCTCAACTATAAGTTATACGTTAAATATATAAAAGTTTTGTGAGTTATTTTGGCATTTCGTAAATTAAACTATGTATTTTTTAACTAAGTTTGATTTTTGTCAACTGCATTTCGGATTGCGGCACGTGGTATATTGGAATTTTTCAATGAAATTATATGAAGTTAAGAATCTCGATTTTGTATTCAAAATTTCAAACATTAGTATTCATAATTTTTATCATATTAATAAAAGTTGTTCATTATCTACAGTACAAAATGTTAGTCAGAGTTATTCTTAAGAATAGTTTTTCCAAAAAAAAATGCTTCCAGACTGAGATTTGAACTCGAGTCCACCAACACGACCCCCAAGAACTTAGACCACTCAGCTACTTGTACATTCACTTAACGTTTGAAAACAAAAAAAATAAACCCAGCGGTAACAACTATACCCTGTTTCAAGCGTTATTAATTTTTTTTAAATAAAACTTCTGAAAATTCTTTCAATTAAGAAAACCACTATGATTTGAAGAAAAATTTTCAATTTAAGGCATTTTTAAAAAACGTGCGGACTCTGCACATTCACCAAATCTTTTTCAAAATTTCCATTTCAAGCATTTTTTATTGGCTCCCTATTGATTTAAGATTTCGATTCTGGTAGACTTTAAAGATTTTCCATAATATACAATTAAGTTTGAACGTACCTATAAGTTTTAATCAGTTATAATACGATGAAGATGGCTTAATTGGCGAATTTAAAAATATACTAAATCGAAAAAAAGAATTTTCGTTGCAATAAAATTCTAGATAAGGTTCGTTATAAGTGAGGACAGTTTGTTCTTCAGACAGTAATGACGACATTTTTAATCTTGACATAGAGTAAATTTATTCTAATTTTCAGCATCACATTGCAAAGAAAACGTGTTATAATGTTTTATTTATTTTATTTGGTATTACTCAATCATGGATGTTTCTGTTTATACAGGCACTCCAATGAAGGAACTAAAAAAAATGCGCGTATATGAGCATTTTCCTGATCTTCCAAAGGGTACTACTATTCGCAACATTCCGAACACTGTTCTCCCCGTTTACGAATGCGAGTGTCACCGACGAGTAGCCAGATGTAATGGAAAAGCTGATGCCGAGAGTATTGAAGTTTCGCAAGAAAAAAAAATTTTTGAAAAAGACTCAAATAGTCAACCAGTAAGTGAATCTTCGTGTCTCATAAAAGAAATGGAGGAATTGAAGATTAAACAATCACTTTTGGAAGAAACAGTAAAAAAGCAAGACGAGCAACTGAAAGACAAAGATGTAGAACTTAGAGATGTAATAGCTAAGTTAGCAAAGTTGGGACTTGAAAATGAAAAACAGAAAAGTCGTGCAAGTTTGCTAAGTCATAGACTTCGCAAAACCCAAAAAGAGTTGTATGCTCATCGAAGAGCACTTGCTTCAGAGAGAAGGAAGCGTAAAAAAAATCAGCTTCGTCGTGGACAAAAGTGGGAGACTGTTGTAAAAAATTCTGCTGGCATCACAAAACCATTCATGGAAATGATGCTGTGCAATTTTTCAAAAGTTCCAAAGGTAAGACATTGAATACTATGTTCTGCACATGAAGTTATAGAGCCAATTGTTATATTACATTAATCTATTCAAACAAATCAATGAATTATTTATTCTATTAGATTAACTTTTTTTGAATAAAAAACTAATCTCCCAGATAAAATGTTATTCTTTGAATTGATTAAAGCCCAAACAAATATCAAATATTAGTAAAATATATTACCAAAATACATACTTAGAACGGAAATATTACTTAAAGTTTCAAATGTTAGGAAAAGTATGTACAACATTAATTTCTTCTGAGTAATTTTATTTTGGTATGAATTCAAGTCCAAAAGGAGATAAACTATATTTATTAAAAAAATCTAATAAAATACGAGGGGGGACCCAAAAATAACGGGAATTGTGTTACAACTTTTTTATTGACAAATTTTTTCACACACAATTTTTATCACCTTCAAAGTAACCCCCATTGACTGTAATACACTTGTTCAATCTTTTTTTCCAGTGTTCAAAACAGTTCTGAAATTCATTTTTTTCAATGTTTTTTAAACCTTCCAGCGATTTTTGTTTCACCTCTTCTACAGTCCCAAAACGTTTTCCTTTCATGTCCCTTTTGAGTCTAGGGAACAAAAAAAAGTCACAGGGGGCAAGGTCCGGTAAATAGGGGGGGGTGAACAATCGGTGTCATGCCGTTTTTGGTCAAAAATTTCTTCACGGACAGCGCTGTGTGGGCAGGTACATTGTCGTGGTGGAAGAACCAATCTCCTGTGCGCCAAAGATCCGCTCTTTTCTTCCGGATGTTCTCCCTCAACCTTTTCAAAACCTCCAAGTAGAAGTGTTGGTTGACCGTTTGGCCTGGAGGAACAAATTCTGCGTGCATAATACCTCTGCAATCGAAGAAACAAATGAGCAATGTCTTGATGTTGGACTTCACTTGGCGTGCCTTTTTTGGACGAGGCGAGAGAGGTGTCTTCCATTAGCTTGATTGCTGCTTTGTTTCGATACCAGTCAATAAAATACATGGACACGTTTGAAAAACCAAATTGTAGCGTTGTAGGAAGAAAACTGCTCTTGCAAATGCAACGGAAATACAGAAAAAGAAGTGGCCGCAAAGTAGTATCGGATAATAGGCTGGTCGTTTATGGGAAGGGAGAATATCAGTCAATAGATATAGTCGAGAAACTAGAGATTCAAAGGAGCACAAGACAAAACATTCAAGAGAAAGTTGTTAGGTATGATAGATTTCTTTACGGCAATATGTTGCATCACTCTAGCAATTACAAAAAAATGTTTAAGCGAAACAATGCAATCGTTGAAACATCGGCAAAACAATTTATCGAAATTCTAAAAATTGTGTGCGTCACAACAGAAGCTGAGCATGAACAGTACGTTGTAATAGGCAATACTTTCGAAGTGCTACGAGACACATTATGTAATGTAGGAAATATTCCATCCTCGTTCTTTTTACACTCCGTTAGAAAAACAAAAAATATTGTCGCGTGTACCCCACAAGAAATAATCAACAAATGTATTCTCATCCCCGGCGACAGAAAGACTTTTATAGTTAAATTGGTCAACAATATGGAGAACGAGTAAAGCTCATGTTTCGTACACGTAAAGAGAGTTTATTTTTACAGACGAATGAGTAAGTCATGTATCGGAGGAACGTCTGTTATATTGCATGATGCTTGATTATTTCCAATCAAAATTTGTATACGACTGTTTAAAATAAATATGATATGCAGAACCGATGTCAGTTGTTTACATTTTTTGTAATCGATATTGAAAGAGAAATGAGCACATTACGATTGGCTACTTACAAAAATATTGACGTTAACTGTAAACAGTTTACCGTAAACGGAAAACTATCACCGTGAACAGTCAACTGTTGATCGTAAACAGTGAATGATCACCGTGAACAGTCAACTGTTGACCGTAAACCGTGAACGTTCACCGTCAACAGTCAACTGTTGACCGTCAACGGTGAACGTTCACTGTGAACAGTCAACTGTTGACCGTAAACGGTGAACGTTCACTGTGAACAGTCAACTTTTGACCGTAAACGGTGAACGTTCACTGTGAACAGTCAACTGTTGACCATAAACGGTGAACGTTGACCGTAAACGGTGAACGTTGACCGTAAACGGTGAACTGTTGACCGTAAACAGTCAACCTTGAGTGTTGACGGTGAAAATTGAATGAAAACGGTGAACGTTGACCGTAAACGGTGAACTGTTGACCGTTAACGGTGAATATTGGCCGTAAACGGTCAACTTGACCGTAAACGGTCAAAAGTTGACCGTTTTTTCGGTAAGCGCGTAAACAGGGACAGAAGTGCATATGCAAGCATACCATACGAGGTTTGACAATTAGGTAATGAGACTGATTCCATAAAAACCGTATATTTAAAAATTATTCTTCAACTCTGCCATCCCCTTCAAAGTAGTCCCCTTGAGCAGCTATACAACGATTCCAGCGCGTTTTCCACGCTTCGTAACATTTCTGGAACGCTTCGACTGGGATGTTCGCGAGTACCTTCGTCACGGCCGCTTGGATGTCCGTAATCGACTCAAAATGGGTTCCTTTGACCACCGATTTTGTTCTAGGGAACAAAAAAAAGTCACAGGGTGCCATATCGGGCGAATAAGGCGGCTGTTGCAACACGGCGATCCCTTTAGAGGCCAAATACTGGGACACGCTGAGGGCGGTGTTGCACGGCGCGTTGTCGTGATGAAGGATCCAGTTACGAGAGATGTCTGGGCGCACGTGCCTGTTGACTCGTTTTCGCAATCTTTCGAGTACTTGGCAATAGTAGACTTGATTGATGGTTTGCCCCGGTGGAACAAATTCTTTGTGGACGATTCCACGGCTATCAAAAAAGGCAATGATCATCGTTTTCACCTTTGATTTGCTCATGCGAGCTTTTTTCGGGCGGGGGGCGTGCGGAGACAACCATTGTGAGCTTTGGCGTTTGGTTTCCGGGTCGTATTGGTAAAACCAGCTCTCATCGCCTGTAATAACTCTATCAAGTAGCGTGGGATCGTTTTTCACTTGTTCCAAACAGTCTTCTGCAACGTTCATTCGATGCTGCTTTTGCTCCTCAGAAAGGTTCTTTGGAACCATCTTCGCGCACAACTTTTTCATCCCAAAATCGTCGGTTAAAATTTGTCTGACTGTTTCACGGTTCATACCCAGCTCCGAGGCCAACATTCGAACTGTTAAACGCCGATCTTCATGGATTAGGGCGCGCACACGCTGCGCATTCGCGTCAGTCCGCACCTCGACTGGTTTCCCGCTCCGCGCCTCGTCTTCCACGTTTTCACGACCGTCCTTAAACTCTTTATGCCATCGAAACACCTGGGCACGGCTAAGAGCACTATCACCATGCACTTTTACAATTTTAGCGTACGTTTCCGAAGCTGTTTCGCCTAATCTGGCGCAAAATTTTATCGCGACGCGTTGCTCTAGATTTTGTTTCTTCATTTTCGTGACGAGCACCACCAACACACGTCTACTCAACACGACGTAGCAGGCGAACTAAACAAGCTAGAGTGACGGTAAATACATCAATGGAGAGGGGAAGGATGCCGGGGAAAGGGAAAAAAAATTTTAAGGTCGCAGGTTTACCACAAGCGCGGCAATACAATCAGTCTCATTACTTAATTGTCACACCTCGTATGTGCGTGGTGCGCCGTGTCGGTAATGTGTACCCCCTCTAGCTCGCTTATAGATGCTGGAAGTCCCTTTTTGGCACGTGTTTTGCGAAAAATATTGTTTGCACCTCGGACCGTTACACGTGCCGCTTGTTCTCGGACCAATGTATCATCCTCAACTTCCCTCAGCTGCGCCTCGGGGTCGTTTCGACTGATACTTGGTCCTCGTCCTAAACGTCATGCTTCAGGTCTTCGATACAAAAATACCTATAATTCAACTCATTGTACAATATTCTACCAATGTCAAAACATCGATGTTTTTCATTTTTGCTGTTTCTTCGAACTTAATTATTATCAAATTTAGGAATGTATACTATGTAAATAGCACTTTTCGATGTAGTCATTTTTCGGTGATTATTATGTTCATCTCAACTATGCAACTTGGCTTTCCAAGGCGTCGCATTAAAAAAACCGAGTCATTTCTTGTGTCATGTTCGAAAAAGTCTATTTGCTTGCGATCATTAACGTACAAATTCTTGACTTATGAATCATTGATTTGTTCACTGACGTAGAAAATAGTTTTTATAATTATTATGTATATTACTATAGATAATCCCTGATATTTACGAATTTCATTAAAGGCGATTATTAAAACATTTCACAATTTTGAAAAAATTTCTTACAGAAGCAGACTTTGAGAATCACAAACCTCGACTTATTTTTTCATCTAGCAGTTTAAAAACAATTTCATACAAGCGATCAAGTAGGTAATAGGGTAAAAATAATGTAGTTACCTTTAGTCAGGAAACGTTTCAAAGATATGTATTGATTTTTTCGAGTTTTCTTCACTATTTTCCCAAAACTTACTCAATTTTTTATTTTATTAGAAACAAATATTTGTACTTCGGACAACAAATCTTTTATGCCACCCTTGATCATCTTTCGTATCCTATACTTGGAATATTTTTCTCAGAAAAAAAAGTTTACTAAAATTATTGATGTTCTGTTATTCGTTTTCTCTTGTCCAGGAGTCGCTTGGGGCCCTGGAAAATCGAGGGATGCGAACGAAATCATGCGTTTTTCTGTTGAAGAGCTGCTCGCGCTCAGAGAAGATCCATTAATTTTTAGAGGGAAGCGTGTTAGTATTTATATTAATGGGATAATTTGCGATGCACCGGCGTAGCATTTTTGAAATACATCAAGTACCACTCCAGGCACTTCTCTTGTTCTCGATGTGACCAAAAAGGGAAATCAATACTGCGACGGCTAACTTTTCCATTTCAAGAATCAAACCTACGAACCAATGACACCTTCAGAACCAAAAAACAACCTGAACATCATCGAGGAACGTCGATTTTAGAAAACTTAGATATTGACATGGTCATGCATATTCCCATTGATTATATGCACTGCATTTGTCTTGGCGTCGTTAGGTTGATTGTGCGCTTACTTATTTTTGGGAAAAATGCGGTCAGGATAGACGTTTGTGACGTTGAAGGAATGTCAAACTTGTTGATTGGTATGAAAAAATGCATACCTGTTGAATTTGCCAGAAAACCTCGGAGTCTGTTCGATATCAAACATTGGAAGGCTACAGAGTGCCGGGAGTTTCTTTTGTATACCGTGATGGTGGTCGCCAAACCATTCTTGTCCGAAAACCGGTACCAGCATTTGATGGCCCTTATTATTGCCAGTCGAATTCTTTGTGACGAAGATACTTGTATTACCTTCAATCGATTTGCCAATGATCTGCTTCAATATTTCGTTGCCCATTTTCCTCAACACTACGGGGATGAGCGGCTAACCTACAACGTTCACAATCTCTTGCATATTGCTACCGACGTCTTGGAACTTGGGCCACTGGATTCGTTTTCTGCATTCCCTTTCGAAAACGCAATGCAGAAAATAAAAAAAAATATCAGAGTGAACGCAGCAACCTTACAACAATTGTATAACAGACGAATCGAAGAGAATCGGTTTAAAATGCAGACAGAAACAAAGGCTTACCCTGAAGTGGTGTTCCAGAAGAAGGCAACGAATGGCACCAAGGCTATCAACTTCAAGAACTTTCAAGTGTCAGCTGAATCGTGGAACAACACATGTCAACTTATTGACGACTCAGTTGTTGTTGTCGAGGAATTTCTCATGCAAAACAATCATGCCATCGCCAGGGCTCGGAGATTCAAAAAATTGGATTCTTATTTTAATTCGCCATGTGATTCGAAAGTATTTAATATTTTAATTGCAAATTTGCAGGATCTCAATGAACAAGCTATTTCAATCTCCGTCGAACAGATAAAAAGGAAAATGATGAAAATGCCTCTTTTGAACAGTAAAAAACTTGGGAAGCTTACAAATCACACGAAATTTGTATTTGTGCCTTTGTTACATCATTGTTGATTGAAATCAACTAACTTAACGATTTTGAAGTACATACTTATCGATATGCTTGTTCGGCGTCACGATTTATTACTTTCGGGTTTATTTTCGGTTTCGATTAATCTTGATTCGCTCCATTAGCTTGTCACCGTAATTGAATTCAATTTCAAGTACCACAAACCTTTTTAATAAGTAATTCAATTATTGACTACTACAATATCGAGCAACTGAGGCAGCGAATTCTGTAACTTCCTGAGCGCTCGAAAACGCAGAGAAGTATTGTACGCGTGGTGATGTCCCAAGTCAAAATCAAAATCTGAATTTGTAAATATAAAAAGAGTAATGGATAGCTATTACAAAATGAATGAAAGTTTCCGTATAACCTTTTTTTGTAAACGTCGGTTTTCGACGAAATAAATAAAAACTGATGATTTTCGAATTGAAAAATCCATGTTTTCCAAAACATACATCGCTGCTGAGTATTCATTTTTTAACCTATCAACCAAACTTTTGTATACTCTTGTTCGGGAGAGTGTTGCAGTGAATACAGTATCGAAAAATTTATTAAAAGTTTATATCAATTGTATTTTTTTATGATTCAAAAACCATGGTTTTCCGACTTTCGCATTGAAAATGTAACAAATGAATTATCGTTTTTAAGAAAGTTTTCACGCTTGTTATCTTAATTGTATTGTCAAACTTTTTGAAAAAATAGAAAAATTCCGCAAACGAATTTTACTTGAAATGCTATTGTATTTGAACTTCCAAAACCATTTTGTTTACTGTAAGCCAATTCACAAAACACTTTGAACTAATGATTAAATTTTTTTTGTTCTACTCATTAAAGATCAAGAACTCCAACCAGTCTGCTAAGGTGCAGCTTGAATTTCAAATTCTGGTCGATTAATCGATCAGACATGAAAACGAAACTCTAAAGGAGAAAATCTGTTTGATCTATGATTAGCGCTCCTAACTAAAGTCTTATAAGCTATTGGAAAATGAAAAAATATTTAATGTATTAAAAATGTTAAAATTAACATGATCAAATAATTGTGAAAGGCAACGAGATGAGATGAAACCAAAATCCATGCTTTCATTAATATTTTTTTTACCTGAAACATAGCATGCCTCAAATGGAAACGAGGTGAAAAAGAAACGTGTTGGCGACAGAACGAGTTTCACAAGGAAGGGCTTTACAATATTTTTTATATTTATGGCAATTGTTTTCCTAAAGAGATATGAATTACAAAGTCATGCACTGTTTTAGTTATAAAGTTTTCAATACGTCCTCGAATGAAAACATTTTTTTGGAGATTAGTACGTGAAACTTTTTTCGCGCAGTCGCTATCTTCGAGTACCTGTTGCGATGAACTTTGGAAGAGAAGGTAAGAAACATGAAAATCTTTGAAAAATGTATCGTGGGTAACTCACATATGACGCGCTCTGAGGAAAAAAGTAACTAGTAAGAGACAGATGGATGTGGATCTCCTTTTTTTGCCTCTACTTGTAACGTTTTTCCTTGGAGCGTGTCATATGCGTATTACGAATGATGAATTCTTCTGTCCAATCTCTATCGATAACAATAGAATGTCTTTTTAAAAAGCTTCCTGGCATTCATAATTGAAGACCTAGGTCGTATATTCGACGGAGCGTCCATTACACGCAATGAATGCTTAGTCGATTACTCGATCCTACTCTTCAATTATCAATTTTTCGAATGGACGCTATCTTTTCATTGACGGGAAAGCCTTTTTGGAAATGCTCGCGGCGTATTCGCATCGAGCTCGCTGCGAGTACTATGCGAGCCTGCGAACGAAGTGAAAATCTTTGAAATGAACTCGCAGCGAGCGTGTAGCGAGCTAGCGGCGAGCTCTCCGAGAACACGTGGCGAGCTCGCGGCGAGTACTGTGCGAGCCTGCGAAGAAAGCGAAAATTGTTGAAATGAACTCGCATCGAGCGCGTAGCGAGCTAGCGGTGAACTCTCTGAGAACACGCTGCGAGCTCGCCGTTAGCTCGCTATTCGCTAACCGCGAGCTTGCGGTTAGCATAATTTTTGCGGAAATAATGAACGCGCTGCGAGCACGCCTCGAGTTCACAGGTTCACTGGGATAGGGTAACGATAATATTTCGAATGTAGACTTAAAGCATTTATATCTTACGTTTATTAAAATCCACGGACTCATCCATAATAAAAGTTCGCGCGAATTTTGTGGATTTTGTGTAAGCGTTTGTATTTCAAACGCGTTTACATGATATTTGCATGCATTCCGTACAAACTGCTCTATCAAGTCAGGAAATAAATTCGGAAAAAAGTAGTGATACATGTTCTGCAATCAAGTGGGATATAACGAGGGAGCCTAACGTAGCTTAATGACAAAAATAACAATTATATATTTATTTATTCATTTATTTATTTATTTATTTAAACAGTTGCACGGGCTTAACACCCTTGAGTACAGAAAGAAATACAAAATCAAAACATATCGATCAATCGCGACCGAACAGATCGCGATCAGAAAAAAACCGGATAAAAAAAAAAACGACAAAACGCCAGAACAGTAGGCATTCCACGGGGAAGGTCTGCTAGAAAACATGAGAAAGAGAAAAAAAAAAAAAAAAATTATGAAAAAAACGGCAAGACAGCCCCCCTCAATGCCCTCCTGAACCCTGAAAAAGAGGTCCCAAAAAAATCAACATCATCCGCAATACCGCTACCCTCACGACATAACCGACCTAAAGTACTGTTGCGCGCGAATTCCGTACGGCAGGCATCGATATAAAAAATGTTCGCATGTCTATGTCGAAGAGAACACAGCAGTACATACAAACCAATCAATGAACTCAGCTCAGCACAACTAGTCAAGCCATTCACGAGCTTATATAAAAAAATGAGATCATTGAAAAGTCTACGAGACCGCAGCGAATGAACATGGTATCTCCCCTCATATGCAGAATAATCATGTTGAAAAAGAGGAATAGGGTCACGCAACATAAATGAGTACCGCCGCAAAAATGCATGCTGAGGCCCCTCAATCGAGCGACACCCAACCAAAGAACTGGGAAACCATATAGGAGACGCGTATTCAAGTATAGGCCGCACAAACATCAAGTAAAGAGATCTATATGTCCCAGGATATCTAAAGTCCGCACTAACCCTATCAATAAAACCCAGCATACGGTACGCTCTATGCGTAATATCAGTTATGTGCGAGAGAAACGACAAGGATGATGTATATAGGACGCCCAGGTCCCTGACCTCCCTCTCCACCCGAATCAAGGAGCCAGAGATAGTGTAGGGAAATAAAACAACATTACGTTTCCGTGCAAACCTCACTACCTTACACTTATTCTTATTCATAGGCAAACAATGACGCTCAGACCACTCAAATACTTCATCCAAATCACGCTGCAATGCCAGAGCATCAGAGATCGATCCTATAGTACAAAAAACCTTTGCATCGTCGGCGAACAATAAGCACCTAGAGCTCCTCAAAGATAAGACAAAATCATTAATAAAAATATCAAAGAAAAGAGGACCAATGTGAGAGCCCTGAGGTACTCCAGAAATTGTCTCCACTGGACCAGAGAAAGTCCCATCCACCATAACATACTGAGTCCTATCAGCCAAGTAACTCGCTACCCATGCAAGTAGTGGTCCATGAAGCCCATAGTTACCCAGTTTAGAAAGGAGTATAGCATGATTCACCTTATCAAAAGCTTTAGAAAAGTCAGTATATATAACATCAACCTGCAGGCCTCTATCAAGAGATTTCGACAAAAAGTTATTAAACACTGCCAAGTTAGTAGTTGTCGACCTCCCCTGAACAAAATCGTGCTGTTCATCAACCAAAATACCCCCAAAATGGGAAGTCAAATACCTGCAAACTAACTTTTCAAAGAGCTTAGAAATGGCATTAATAGACGAGATGGGACGATAGTTACGAACATTAGAGGGATCACCACCCTTAAGGATAGGAGTAACCTTGCTAGTTTTCCAAATTGAAGGTAAAGAACCTTCTGCCAGTGACTTATTGAACAAAATCCACAACGGTGTGGCTAATGAATATTTACAATTGAAAAGAAAAGCGTTAGGAATATTATCAGGTCCCGGCCTGGAATTCAATTTCAAAGATGATAAACCCTCAAAAACCTCCGATAAACCTAAAGTCAGAGAAGAATAAGTCACGTGTGTGCTAGAAGGGCATGGGGGAGCCATAGCTGATTCATTATTATAAACAGTCCCAAAATACCGTGAAAATAACTCTGCCTTGTCCTGAGAAGCGGTAGCAGTGTAATCATCAAGAACCAATGTATGCGGTAATTTATCACGTCTTCTCATTGAACCAACGTAATTCCAAAAAACCCTCGGATTACCAGCAACAGACTCCTCTACACCCTGTATATAGGCAAAATGCAAACTCCTCGAGAGACACTTACAAAGAGAACGGAGACGAGAGAATTCCATATAGTCAATTGGAGACCTAGATAACTTGTACGCCCGATGAGCAATTTTCTTCTGAACAACCATACGCCTTAGATCACTATTAAACCAAGGAGTTTAATTATCCCTCCTCAATCGCTTCATCGGAACATACTTTCTCACCAAGGTGCCCAATATATCATAAAAAGCAGAGACAGAATTCCCGATATCCTTATCATGAAATAAATCCCCCCAGTTCAAACAATGAAGTTCAGAATTAATAGCAGAAAAGTTAGCAGAACGAAAATCCAAAGCATCCCTAGTGCCCACATTAGTAATACCATCTTTTCTGACCTTCAATTGTAAATAAATCTCTGGATGATGAACGTCAATGGGTATCAATGGTTCATCAGCCCTAGATAGTAAATAAGCGTTAGATCCCCAAAAAATCAAATCCAAGAGCTGGCTATTAACATTTACAACATCATTGATCTGATATAAACCCAAGTACCCAATAATATCCGACAGGACCGTGGCCGTCTGAATAGTAGCAGGGGTAGTGAGTGAATTGGCCCGAAAACTCGAAGCAAAGTCCTCAGCAATCCAAGAAAGTCCTGGAAGGTTGAAATCACCAATTAACAAAAACTCAGAACCCGAAAAGCCAGACTGAACCTCAAAAATAGTATCACGTAACTGCTCATAGCGGAGAATAGGACTATGTGGTGGCAAATAAAAACCCCCCACAATAAGACTGGTAGAAAAAATCCGAATCCTAACAAAAAGTTGCTCCAGTACTGTGACCGAGATATCGACTCGCGAAGAGACAATCCTCTTATGAATAGCTATCAGTACTCCCCCACCTCTTTTGAAATCACTTATACTAGAGGATCGATCACATCGGTAGACAACATAATCCGAAAGCCCAAGTTCAGCATCAAATATACCATCATGTAACCAAGTCTCCGTAAGAATTATAACGTCGTAAACAATGTGTGACAGAAACAACGACTCTCTTAATAACGACAATTTAGTCCGTAAACCCCTTACATTCTGTACATAAAAACTTAATTCAAACCTATGCCGATCGACGAAGCCCGTGCCTGCCCGTTTCCCTTCTCTATAATCTTCGGAGTACCTGAAATATACTTGATAGTCAGATTCTTCTCACCGCTTCTGATCCTTTCGTCAAGAACTGCGCGAAGATTTCTGAGGTGTTCCCGCTGAGAAATAGTCAAATCAGATCTAGCCAAAAAATTATGTCGCATTAAAAATTGCCTATTCCTGAAAAGAGAGCGCGCATCACTCTCAGTATCGAAACAGAGCTTCAATGGGCGTGGTCTGGAATCCAATCCTACTTTTCCAAGACGGAAAGCGGAACGAGCCGAGATAGAAGGTGAAGTGGATGCCAGCGCATTATTAATAAATTCCAAATCCTTATCCGGCCCAACATTTTCAGGAACATTCAACAGTATAACATTACCAGCACGACGAATTCGCTCAGTAATCTCACGGTGCATCAATTCATTATCCACGACAGGGTCCTTACTCATCGACGATTCAATCGATCTCACTCGCTCCTCATGATTCTGAACAACACTGGTCACTTCAGCTACTTGTTGTTGGAGAGCCGTAACAGTATCGGTGATCGAGCTTATCTCCGCTTTGACTCGTAAAAACAACACTTCATGTGTTCCGTGAATGACTTCGGAAATCATATCACGAAGCATGTCGATAGATACCAAAGCATTAGAGTTTGAAGTCGTTTGATTTGGTAAAGAAACACTCTGGCCCGAGAAATCCGACATTCCACAGCACTTCGAAAAACCACTGTTTGATAAGGTCCGTTGTTGCCTGGCACACCCGGAATGATAAGGTGCCGAACATCGAGGGCAAGGAGTGATTTTTGATGAAGTAACAAAAACCTTATCGCATGCTCTGCATCTCATGTCGTTAGAATCCATGTTTAACCACTATTATTAAAGTCCGCAATTCAGCGTAAATGACGAAGGAAATGATCAAACTGTTATTTTAGCGCAAATTGCTTGACTTACTCCTCTTTCAGCCGGGAACAACGCGCCAAAACAGTAAACTAGTTTAAGTAAAAAAAAAAAAAGAAAACCACTAGATCTGGCGTCAGTCACAATCGCGAAATTGTTAATCAGTAAGACCGGCCGAGAAAGGACAATAAAAATAACTATATTAACCGAAAAGTCGATAAACCAAATAAGCAATGTGAGCGGAGCGATTGAGACACGTCCGATCGCTTCAGTGGCTCGATGATAACTGTTATTATGTTTTATATTTATTATATATATTATATATATGTTATATATGTTTTCAAAAAATATACATATTTAAACCAATTTAACAAAAAAACAAGAAAAAAAGTAGAAAACTGATTTTTAAAAAATGCATCAACTGTGTGTGAACTTCGACAACTTTTTTTGATGACGATTCTTCTTTTCGACATCTCTTGACTCTTTGACGAATTTTTGGAGTCGAATCAACAAAAACATTTTCGCTGCTTGTCAAATTACATAGATGCGGTGTTCGTTGCAAGGAAAATTAGGAATGCAAGTTTGCACATCTTCATCCACAACATGATAAGATACTTCTGGAGATGAGCAATGTTTCTGAAAAAGAGTCTCCAGACTGATCACAAAATTAAACAAAGAAATATTTGGATGCGTGAAATCAGTATTGTCTGTATTGTCAGTAACAGTCGTCACGTTTATGTAGTCTGTTACTACATTACAAGTCTTGCTTGTCAATGCAGTTTTGCAAACACTGCAGGATTCAATTTTTTTGCATTCCAGCAACATTTTGCAAATTCATCCTGTCACATAGTATGACAGGCAGTCAACTCGAAGAGGACCACAATAATCGTGATCGACAGCTTCGAAGTAATCCCAGTCAACGTTGGCAATAATTTGCTGTAACTTTGTTTTTATGTTTTTAAGAAATGAGGTCTTCTCTTGGGGAAGGTTAGTCTTTAATTGCGACAGTTTGAGGAGAGGCTTTTTTGGACCACTGACAGGAATGGAACAGTTTCCATACTTCGGAGGTTTCAATAAAGAATAGGTGGACAAATCTTATAAATTTGCAGAAACGTTGGGGTCGATGGGTGATCGTCGCATCCGCCACCTTGCCTCACACAACCGAAAAATCTCTGTAAATGACGCATAATACAAGAAGTTACACACAGTAAGATACTCCTCTAAGAATGGCAGTGTCATCACTTTTGTCTATAAATACAGGATGGCCACAATTCCACGACCGATAATTTAACCAAATTTTTTCCATATTTTTCCAAGTCGAAAAGTCCTCTGCCACTTTTTACAAAACTCAAAATCAAAAAAGATATTCCAGTTTGAAATTTAACCAATCAATGGGCTCTATTGAGGAGTGGGGATAAAAACTAGAAATCAAATTTTACAAGAATTTGCCCTATTATTTTCTGAATCGAAAAGTCCTTTGCCACTTTTTAAAAAACTCGAAACCAAGAAAAATATTCAAGTTAGAAATTGAGCAAATGTGATTGGTTAAAACTTCTAACTCGAATACCTTTTTTTATTTTGAGTTTTTTAAAAATGGCAAAAGACTTTTCGGCTCAAAAAATGTAGAAAAAATTCTGGTAAATTTTGGTCCGTTGTTTTAATCCCCACTCCTTAATGGATTGCATTAATAAGTTAAATCATCAGAGCCCAAATCGACGATTGCTCTCAGGTGCGAACATAATTTTTCATGTTGAAGGCTCTAAAAGTGTGATTTAGCGTCACGCACAGAGGCAAAAATCGCGACTTTAGCGTCTGAGACATGAAAAATATTTTTATTATTTGTTTGAAAGTGTTTTGCAATCATTGTTTTGAAAGTTAAATTTTGTCGAACTCTGTAATATATATTATATCGAATGATAACGTATGACATCACATTCAATATTCATGTGTACAGGGTGTATCCAAAACTATGGAGGATACTTTGCCTGATTTTTTTCAGATTTTTCTAAGGCTAAAAGTCCTCTGCCACTTTTTACAAAACTCAAAATAAAAAAGATATTCGAGTTTGAAATCTAACCAAAAAAAGCGCTCCTTCGAGGAGTGGGGATAGAGATCATAGACCAAAATTTACCGAAATATTCTTCATATTTTTTAAAATCAAAAAGTCCTTTGCCACTTTTCAAAAAATTAAAAATCAAAAAAGATATTAGAGTTTTACATTCGAGAAATCTGATTAGTTAAAACTTCTAACTTGATTATTTTTTTTTTACTTTGAATTTTAAGGAAAGTGGAAAAAGACTTTTCGACTCAGAAAAATATGAAGAAAATTTTGGTAAATTTTGGTCCATGGCTTTCATCCCCACTTGTCAGAAGAGCGCATTTATTGGTTGAATTTCAAACTCAAATATCTTTTTTAATTTTAAGTTTTGTAAAAAGTGGCAAACGACTTTTAGTCTTAGAAAAATCAAAAAAAAAATCTGGCAAATTATCCTCCGTAGTTTCTGACACACCCTGTATAAATTATATTATGACATAATATTTATTGATGATTAAAACCATTATCAATATGATTAACAATGAAATAAAAATTGAAATACATAATCATAACATGAAAAATTTTTACATTAAAACAGAACGACAAAACGAAAAAATGACATAATTAAAAAATTTTAAATCAAAACTCGGAATTTCTTGCTTACGCAAATCAAATTAATATCATGCGAAACTCGTTTCTTCTTGGATCAAGGCGTTCGCATTTTTTTTCGGTCGAGTCACGTAATCGAGAGTGTAAAATGGGAAACGAGGAAGAAAAAAAAGTAAAAAGATTTCGAGTGAAGAAAAAAACCTAGTACAAGAGAATCCGAGTTCTCCGAGTTTGTAGAGTAATTGAACTATTCAGTGAAAAAATTTATAGTTTATCATAAATTGCTTTTTCATCTTAGAAATTAATTTCCTATTGTGGTCGAAAAATTCCTTCTCTCTGATGATATTATCCGGATAAAAATGTTTTTCGCAAATCAAACGTGGTTTTTTACTGGCTTTGTTTATATAATCCAGTCTCCGGCACAATGTAGAATAATCACTTTCTTGATCCTGAGGAATTTGAAATAAAGAACATTTTTCTTCTGATTTTTTTCCCGATGAGCACTCCCTTACTATGCAATAACTCATCGCGGTAATATTTCAATTCAAATACGATAAGCACGATAAGACTTGTGCTTGAGTTTAAAACGACACTTCGACAGCTTCGAAAGCTCCGAAAACGGTCAAAACATAATAACAGAATACGATCATTCGGGATCATTCGTTATATTGGGAGTCAGTCATCTTCGTACTAGTCCGTGATCACCGAAATAACCCGAAGCTCAAGCCGAAGCGGCTGAGTGGGCAGAATTCGTGGAGGCACACGGGCAGAGAATGAGCCTCTGCCTGTGTTAGAGAACCATTTTTTTCGGGAAGCATAAGTGGCGCCTTCAGAGTCGCGGTGCCACTTCGTGAATAACTCTTTTCTATAGGAAGCATAGGGAGTTGCACGGGGCTGCAATGCACGAAACTCGCACGTACACTCTCTCTTCGTGCGCTTTGATGTCTAACTTGATTTCACATTGAGTGCTTAATAGCTCGCACGCGTGAGTCCGCACGTATGCGTTTTGTGTGCGACGCACCTTTGCTATCTGGGATAAATTATGCTCGCATTAATGTAAAGTATTTCTCCTGTTCAAATTTATATACAATAGTTAATATTTAAGATTCAAATAAATACAATCAGTATATACATACAGGGTGCGCCATTTCTTATGTCGGTATTGTAACATTGAATAACTTAAACATTTGACAACCGATTTACTTGACTTCACTTGTTTTGGAAACGTCAATTCAGTACAATTTCAACCATGTATCGCTTCACACCAAAAGAACGCGCTGAAATAGTTACTTTGTACATTGAAAATAGTCGTTCAGTTGTGTTAACTCAACGAGCATATCGTCGAAAATATCTTGGCAAACAGGCACCATCTGACAACACTATTCGTCGTTTGGTGTCGAATTTTTGTGACCACGGGACAGTGAAAGATCGCGAACAACCCGTTCATCAACGACCAAGACGTTCAAATGAACTGATTGAAGCTGTCAGAGAGAGCGTTGCCCAAAACCCAAAAGTTTCATATCGTCACCGCGCTCAGCATCTCGGCATCAGTGGAACCACTCTACGGCGCATTTTGAAAGATGATTTGCATTTGTTTCCGTACAAAATGCAATTAACACAAAGAATATTGCCTACAGATCATCCACGTCGCTTGGAATATGGACAAACAATCGCTCGAATAGTTGATACTGAACCTGATTTTTGGAAGCGAATTTTAATGACCGACGAGGCACATTTCAAACTTTCTGGAGGCGTTAATAAGCAAAATTGCCGCATTTGGGGAACGCAGAATCCACACGAGATCCATGAAACGCCATTGCATGACCAAAAAGTTACTGTTTGGGCCGGCGTTTGCGCCAAAACCATCATTGGTCCTTATTTTTTCAAAGAGAACCAAACGATCGATGGAAACCGATATCGGTGGATGTTGGCTCACTATGTCTGCCCACAAATGCGTGAAAAAGGTCTTGAAGATTACTGGTTTCAACAAGATGGTGCGACCTGCCACACTGCGAATCAAACAATCCAGTTTCTGCAACGAAAATTCCCTGGACGTCTGATGTCAAAAAGAGGCGACATTGAATGGCCACCCAGATCTCCAGATTTGACCCCTCCAGACTTCTTTTTGTGGGGTCATTTGAAAAGTAAAGTGTACGCCAGCAAGCCGCAGACCATTGAAGAGCTTAAGGAAAATATTCGTGCCGAAATCATTGCTATACCACCCGAGATGCTCGAAAAGGTAATGGAAAACGCCGCAAAAAGGGCATATTTTGCTGTGAACAATAAGGGCGGCCACTTGATTGATGTTGTGTTCAAAAACTAGTCTAAATAAATTGTAAAGGACCAAACTAAATAAAAATACCTCATTTACAGAAATCGGTTGTTTTTTTTTCAAGTTATTCAATGTTTACATGCCGACATAAGAAATGGCGCACCCTGTATATATAAACATACATTTTACACGGCATCAATGCAAATGTTAATTGAATAGTTATATTGGTGTTCATCCTTAAATAATATTCACGTTTATTTTAAGGAAACAATTAATTTGTCATAATTGAAGTATATGTTCATCAGTTAAATGTATTTATAAATATAATTTTTATTGTCTTCAATAGTATATGAATAATTTTTCATCTGAACGTCATAAATATATTAAATGCTCATATGTTTTTCTTTACTCGTAAATTTTTGTTAAATACAAATTTATATTACATTACTTACATTCAACAGTCTAAATATTTCTTCCTTAGAAATTCATATTCAATAGTATTAAATGTATGTTTACAACCAATATATAATATTCTGGTTCATTTGAAAGAAATTTTTTATGTTTAATAATGGACACACTCATTTATTGCATAAAAAAATTAAATTTTTTGTTGTATATACAATTACGTTATTATTCTATTTTTTCACCAATATCTGTCTTTATTTACTTATTTTAACTACAAAATATATTGGTATTACACTACTCACATTTGAATGCACACGAAGTCCTTCTCCCATCCTATCTATATCGATATGATGTAAAGTGCATGTTTTACCTTTATTAAATATAAATATTCTTAACGTTCATTAAAAAAAGGCAATTTTTGTATAAAAATTCTTTCAGGCATGTATAATGTATTTATGGAAAACAATTTTTGATTTTCTTCTAAAAAATTCATAACTGCAGATATGTATGTATTTTTTTGAAATTATTTATTGATAGTATGTAATTATTATTTTCATTGTCTATGAATGATTAAAGTCTGAATAATTTTATATAATGTTGTATTTCCATGTTTGAAAAATAATATTTAAAATTATTTTGAGAAAATAATTTATGCAAGGCGTTTAGGCTTTTTTTAACGTTTCTGAAACACGCATTTTTTGTATATGAAATAGTTTTCCCTTGTGATTCAATTTTCGTGCAATCTCTTCAAACCCCGTTGTCAAATGGTGAAATTCTTTAAAAATTTTTTACTTTTTACATACCGATTTTTTAACATTCTTCTAAAGCATATACGATTTATTATTGTTCAATAGAAGAATCGCTTTATAAAAAAGGAATATTTCACAAGAGATTTTAATACATATTCATCGATTTTGAAATAACAGGGGTGTTTGCAATAATTTTCCACAGTATTTAAATGATTAAAAAAAGTGTATAGATTGCGAATATATTTTATTATAAAGATTTTCAAATGTACAAGTACAACTATAGTTGTAATATATACATATTAAATATATAATTACATAGTTTTCATTATTTACATATAAAATTAAATTATATTCCATAATTTTACATTTTATAACGTCGTAAAACATTTTATACCCTTCTAAAATCCGCATATTTTAAATTGAATTCTGCTTATGATGGTCGAAGTTATTCGACGAAATTCGTCTAATTCTGTTCAGCATAATTTGACAACATTTCTTTAAATATGTACTATTCAAATACTACAAAATATGCCTTGGTCGCGGTAAGGGGCCAGATCTCGCCATTGTTGTTTTCTGGTTGTTTTCACTTTCGTCTTTGGCTTGTGGCTTCATGACGCATCCAGCGACCTAACCTAACCTAACCTAACCACTTGAGTGCGCATGCGTGCAGCCGACGATTTAAAATTCATGAAGAGTTATATTACGAAAACCATTTTTTTTCATTATCAGATAGCTTTTGAGAATATAAATTATGTTTTTCATAGAGCCCATAAATATACCAAAAATATGAGCAAAAGAGATTGATGATAAAACGTTTTCCAAAGTGGAAAACTAGCTTGGCGTCAAGCTAGTTATCCCTCAATTAAAATTCGATTTCCAAAAAAACGAAAAATGTTCAAAAATTTAAATTACTGTCCAAGAATAGCCCATAATTAACCCATAATTCTGATATAAAAATTAACATGATTTTCAAGAGTGGGATAACTAGCTTGACGGAGCTGAGAGAAATGGGTATATAAAATGATAGACAGTGAAAGATGAGCTCTGGCGTCCAATACTTCAGTTCTCACTAGTGCCATCTCTGGCGTCACTCGTTACCAGAAAGACTTTGCATTGGGGCCCGGGCCCCGGGCTCGGCCTTGTTCCGTAGGCTGGTAATGCGGCGATCTAATTCCGAAATATTTGTCGGCCGATATGTGTCAATTGATATTATACACGGAAATGCTGCAATTCCTTAACTATTAAAAAACCTAATTAGGCATCGGATAACTTTTGCAAGTTATAAAATAAATGCCTTTTATGACACGATAAATATTTTTTCCCTGCAAACTGCTTTTACACACCGAAATTATAAAAAAGCAAGTTAAGAAAAAATCGTTGTTAACTATCCAAAATTACAAATTAAGGCAAATCCTTTCGTTTTTTTTGCTAAATATCTCTTGAAATATCACAACATAACTCTTCCATATCATTTTTTGGTTCGAAAAGGCTTTTTTAGGTCATTTTCGTAGGCGACGTTCGTGGCGACGTTCAGGCGACGTTTAACGTCGCATCACGATTGCCAGGGTACCTGCCGCACGATGGCTGACCCTCGCGGAGCCAGTTTTCGTTGTAAAATCGTCGAAAATCATACTTTTTCAACTTGTAATATAATCTTCCACAAGCTCGCAAATGATGTAAATCAAATTGAATTACGTTCTAAAAACTCTCAGCTTTCGTAAACATACAATAACATGTTGCTTCAAGTAGTTTAAATGCGAAAATTCGGGCCTTTCTTGCAATTCCAAAATGGGAACTTTTGGGAATCAAAATCAATTCCCAGCGATTCCCTGGCGACCGCTTGGGAACGTCCACCGCAATATTCGTGGAAGAATAAATGAACTAGTTGAAGTAGAACATTAAATATATCAAATCATAAAAATACTGGAATCCTAGTTATATGAAAAATCTACGACAAAAAATGAATATATTTTATCGAAAATAAAATTTTATTTGAATTAATTACTGAGAATAAAATCTAATTTACTATTAAAATCTTTATTTATATAAATTTTATTCCTAATTGTTGTAGATTGTACTTTTGAAATTATATTAGGTAATTTTTATTCAATATTTTGGATTTTTAAATTTAAAGATTTTCAAGTTATATTCGCATCGAAACTGACAGCTGATCGAAACAATATACTGAAATGTACGCAAAAATACGGAACTTGTATCATACAAACGAGGGGATATATCGCTGCGCCACCAACGAAATCCCTCGGAACTATTATTTCCATTAGCCAAAGAACTCAGAACTACCAAGAAGAACAACGACCGCGTTTTTGAGCTTCTGCGCAGAGTTCGCGCTGGGGATCGGTTGCGATCCCCAGACACCAGGCTGCGCTGTAAGCAATCCTATCCCTCAATGTGTAAGAGAGAGAAAGAAGATCTGTCACGAGTGCTGCATGTTTTTGTTTACCTGAGTTCTTTGCCTGCACCCAACTGCGCGAGGCAGATTGAGTTCTTTGATGTAAGCTAAAGAATTCAGAGCCTAATACTTTCACTTTTTTCTTTCATTTTTTTTGAGCGAAGAACTCAGATCGATTGTTACGTGGGATCCCTTAGCATGCGGCAAAGTTTTATTTTCTTATCCTAAAGAATTAATTATTCTTACGTAGATTGGAAATAATAATTAAAAATTTGGTATCTAGAAAACACGTTTCGTAAAAATGGAGAAATACTATGTAAATTGAAGTAATTTCTCGAATAGTGTAAAAATAAACTTATTTATTTGATGAGACAAAGATTATAATATTTCAATAATTTGTGTAGTTTACAGTGCTAAAAAAATTTTGGAAATTTTGTAAAATCAGATAAAAATTGGAAATTTTTATGTTGTAATTATTATCATAACTTTAAAAACAACGCGATAATATCTCATCGTTTTGAACAAAATCTTTAGAACATTCACAATTATTTTTGTAATCAGATGAACATTGAAAATTTTTAAACATAGTCAATAACTCTATTATATTTAAAAAATTTGTGGAGTTCTATAAAATGGTCAAAAACTTTGTAGGTTTATTTTATTACCATATCACGTTTAGTAACATGTGATAATATACCTTGTCATTTTTAAACAAAACCTAAATAACTTGAAAAGTATCAAAAATTCACAACAAATATAAATGAAAATTTTTTTTATCGTTTTAATTTCAAATAATGCGAATTTCAGGAAATCCCGGAAAACCACATACCAGATTCGGAACCAGCTATCATCCAATTTTGATCAAATCTGGAGTTCGATCCCAGATTTGATCAAAATTGGATGATAGCTGGTTCCGAATCTGGGATGTGGTTTTCCGGGTATCTCGAATCGAATATGTCGTTTACAGATTTGTCTATTAAAGTGTTATGTGAATCATAAATATATATAATTCCATAAAAAATTTTTATTATTCACATAAACATAATGATGATAAAAAAAAATCATCGATTTAGCGAATGGGCAGGAGGAGAATCTCAGCGTTCCCGATCTAGTTCATCCGAGTTCTTTGATGAGACCCAAGCGGGCCAAGCGGCCCAAGAGAGAATTGGGTTTGCTGGGATCGAAAAATATTCTTGCCGTGACTTGTGGAATTCATTGATTATCTGGATGAATAGAATCCAGTTATACGAGGAGGGGGCTAGGAGGGGATACGAATCGGAGAAAGTAAAACGAAAAAGGTCTCAATGCGACTGAACTGCCATCTACCGGTCAGAAATTTTTGGCTCGCGTCAAAGCTAGGCGTTGTTCTTCTTGGTAGTTCTGAGTTCTTTGCATTAGCCAAAGCCCCCGTAAGAGCCGATGAGCCCTGGGTCGGTCGACCAGTATTTACTGTCGATTACAGAGGGCTGTAGCTGCCGATGCATGATTGTACAGTACTTGTCAAAAGTGTTCTAAACTTTAAATTTCGCTGGCCGCCATCTTGGTTTCGGACGATTAGATTTCCGGACGCTTATACTCGCCCGCAATCTTGAATTTGTAGAATGGCACAACTCATGCCACAAACTACTTCACAACAAATCACTAACTGTCACAACTGTCACAAACTAGATGTTTACTTGGCTGGCGTGCCACTTGATTTAATCACCGAACCCAACCGAACCTCACATTATTGGTTTTTTAAATAAAGATCCATCTGGATCCATTAAATAATTTCGACCATTAATTGAGTATCGTGATTTTCAGGATTATTGACAACGTCACGACAAACGCTCTTGGCAACTTTCACACACTGACAAACGTCCCTATTTCGGTAATTATCAATCTAAAGACGCCTACTTATTCTTTTTTTTTATTGTTAATGTTAAAAATTATTAACATTTTTCGCATGCCTCTTATATTTGCGATGATATCTATCGAAAATGCTTCATTTTGGAAAAAAAATTTTTTTATATTATTTTTCGCATAAGCCGCAACTGTAAAGCTTCACCGAAAAGTCATTTTTATATACTGCAAACTTTAAAAATTGGTTTTAGATGTTTTGTTTTGAATATTGGTGAATTTTTAATCATATTTTACTTCTTAATTCTGTTTTAGGAGTAAAATCCGCTTCACAGGATACAATTTTTGCTGCTGGATTGGCATTTTCAGTAGGGTTGGGGGTAACGCTGCTGACTGTGCTGCTGGTCGCATTGCAAGTTTTCCATGATAGAATGGGTGCTATTTTCCGTGCTGGATTGGCTGCTTGATAAGCAAGCAGTAAAAATTGCATTGCGTGAAGCGGGCCTTAGTATAGTTTTTGAATCCTGATACGTGAAGTTTCTCGAAATTGAAAAAAGAAAATAAATAATCTCAACTCAAAATTTCAAATTTATTCTTTTTTTTTTTTCTAAGCTTTAAAAATAATTGCTAACTTATTGAAGTATATGCAATGAAATTGTAACAATTATACTAATGAAAATTCTCCCAGAAATTATTAAAACTTGATTTACTTTTATAAGAGTAAGTCAATCAACTTCCTTGAAGGTTCACAAAGATGTTGAAATACTCTCTATCATTTATATGCATATGTCGCGTGGAATGAGAAAAGTGTTGTAAGAGCACTTTGCCGCTTTTCGAGAAAAACAAGATTGAAAAAAGAAAGTCCCTGTGTCTAGCATTGACAGGCCGAATTTGTATCTGTTATTAATGGAATAAAAAAATCATACTATTTCAAGAGTAGACTCGTTCAGTAGAGTAAGATTTCTATATTCAGAATCACTGACCATCTCGAATTCGATCTTTTGTGCTCATACAATCCTTTTCTCATTCCATGCCACATATGTTCTCGGTATCAGGCAGTGAAACTGGAAAATCAAGATCAAAAAATAGATTGAGAATATTTATGAATGAACACATTTTAAATATAGAAACAATGAAATTTTACAGTTCGATAAATTTTTATTTTTGTAAATTCATGTAAGACTTGCAAAAACTCATCAAAATTTGTCATTTAAATCTAAAATTTAATATTGCACAAACAAAATGCGTACAAAAACATGAAAAATTTCAATAAGTGTCCTGTTCGATGTTTCCAGGCCAAACAAAATGTCGAGTGACGAAGATTACATGTCCGACAAATTTTTGGAAGGACTACCAAGTAATAGTAGTTTGATATACAGAAATGTTGATAGAAGACTTGTTGAAATAATGAAAAAAAAAAAGGAAATTGAGGACAAAATGAAATCGAGAAAAACTATTGAAGAGGAAAAACGAGAAGAGGGTTTGGCATCAGCTTTAACATGTGATAACAAAGGTTTGAAAAACTTTTTTATGTCAAATTAGAAGATTTGAAAAAACACTATCCAAGAATTCTTATAACTGCTTGGACTGCTTCTGATTGTTTTTTTCATTTCATGTGCTTAATTTTTGAATTTCATGTACTTGCACAAGATATTTTCCATCTTGTAAGCATGTCAAATGATTTTTACTTTTTTACAGTTTTTTTTATAAGGTATACCAATAGTTTTCGTATATTTATGCCAAAGGGGAGTGTCAGATAATTTGGTTGAATTTTCAATCTTACATGATAATATATTTCGTATCAAGGGGCCTAGCAACGTCTTTGCATACGCGATGGCAACATTCTCGGAACAAGGGAATGCCGAGGGCCTTAGGCCCAAGATAATTCCACGAGTTTTGAGAATGTTTTGTCGCGCGTGAAAAGGCTCTGGCGCTGTGATACGAACTGTACTTTTCTTGGTCAGCGTTTGAAATGAGTGTGTTGGGTGGGCAGCGAAGTAAAACGGGGATTCTTATGCTCAATCCGCGAGCAGCCTAACACACTTTTCAAACGCTGATCATGAAAAATACATTTCATTATTAGCATGTGTTATGATATTTGTAAACAACAGCGAAATCTGTCAAAAAATATATTTTTTTTTTTTTTCCTTTCTGTTCCCACCTTTAAACTTTTTCTTGTTTTTATAACAACAATATGAATTTCTCGAACAGGAAAACATCGTTTAAAATATTTTAAGTTGTCAGTTATTGTATTAGAGAATACATTCCATCATCTTTTTGACAATACAGGTTTGATACTTGAATGTATGTAAAAGTACTGAAATGATGGGTTTTTACTTTCATTTTTTTCACTGCTTTGTAAGTTTTTTTTTTTTTTTTTTTTTTTTTTTTTTTTTTTTTCAATTTAAAAATAGCGTTTCATGGCTATTTATAAAGTGAAAAATATTATTTTACAAAAGTTTCTTTCCTGTTATTTTTCCAAATGTTAGCGAGGCGCAGGTTATGCCATTAAATAGGAGGATTTTTATATCTTGTAATCAGGGACTGTATATTGAAAATAAGATTATACAAGTTATCTCTTTAAGAGTCGGGTGAACAGTGTGTACGCGAATGCGTGAATAGAATAGATGTAGTGATTTCCACGCCTGCGCTTCAAAAGTATCCTATAAGACCGCTACTCGAGCTTATAATTCAGTTAAGGATTTTATCGGTCATGTATTGGAATTAATTCGGTTAGTTATTAATACATCAGTACCAAGTACAGAATGAAAGTAAACCAGACTATAGAATAAATGAGTAATGTAAGATTTGATTCCAAAATTATTTATTTGAGTATTTGTTTGCTCACTTTTTATTGTTTGTACCTAATAACGAAAATTTCTGTTGTTTTCAAAAATTTTGACAATGTGTAAATGTTTCTCATTTTTTTTACAATCGAAATATGATTCGTGAAATATTTTTAGCGTCACTTTAAAATGATGAATGTTGCTATTTACATGATAATTTTACCAAATAAAAAAAAACGTTTTTCTTAAATGAATCAAACCAGAACAGAAAACGTTGAAAAGTATCTTTACTTAATTTAAACAGCAAGCAACGAAATTTGAGAAAACAAAAGTAGATTTTCTTCAGTTATTTTAAGTATTTTAAAATTTTTTAATTTGCAAATGAAAAAAGCGGAAACTGACATGGATACTGATGTAAAAATAAATTTTCCTCATAGAAAGAATTATAATTAAAACCAGGGACCGAGACTTTTATATATGATGGTTTCGTTTCGGTTTCGGTTTCAAGAAAAAAATAAAACGCTTTTATTTTTGGTTTCGGTTTTATAAAACAAATTTATATCATTTTCAGTTATGGTTTTTTTCAGGAGAAAAAATTTATTCTGTTTTAGTTCCTAGATGAGAAAGCAACGTTCCCGTTTCTGTATGATAGATCAAATCAGTTTTTTTTGGTTTTTTTTAAATGAGATTGAGTATTCCGATTTTCATCAGTTAAAGAATTTTTCAAAAATAAATTTTAATTTTCAAGGTTTTTGTTGCCATTGCACCATATTGTAAAAAAAAATTACAGATACTTTTTACAACTTTTTTTCTAAATACTTAGTAGTAATGAATTTTCGTAAAGATATATTTTTTTTTTTTTTTACCTGTTAAAGTATTGATTTTTTTTCTTTTTTTGGCGAATTTTTCACAAACTTTCGTAAACATTTATTGAAAACATTGTTTTTTAAAGTAAAAATAGTAGAACTCACTTTTACGAAAAAAACGAGATCTTTTTCAGAATACTTGTCATGCTGCGACGTGACCACAGGCACAGACATAAAATACATACATTTAATAATATTAAACGTCTTCAATTGTTTTGAAACGCTCGGGACTCGGGAGCACTCAGGAGTCCCGAAATGTTAGATTTTTCCGCTATTTATATCGTAAGTCCAAAACAGTTTAAAAACGGCAAAATCATTACTAACAAACTGCTGCGTAACCTAAAAAAGCATGTGAAAACCGAAAAAATTTTTTCGGTTTTCACACGCTTTTTACGCTTTCATTTCCGCTTGAATCGAATCGGTTTTGGTTTCGGTTTCGGTTTCGGCGGTCCCTGATTAAAATCTCACACATTTACAGAATGATTTTTCAAAGCAGAATAGTTAAATGTTTTTAATATTCGTGCATTTTAAAAAAATTAAATAATTTTGTAATTTTGACCAACAGAATAATTTTAATATAAATCAAATATTCAAGAATATTTATAAACTAAAATCGATTTAATTTTTCTTGTCATTATTATTCTATCTTTCATTTTTTGTAACTTTTTTTGTTTTAAAAATAAAAATCAACAACTTATTGTACTGTCTTATTTTTCAATGAGTGTTTGTTTGGAATTTTTCATCATGTAGAATATACAAAGTGGCGTAACTAAGCAAGCATGTGCTCCCTCGTGAAATTGTGACAGCCCGTTTTTACCCAACTTCAAATTGTGTAGGGATATAATAAGACTGCAAGTTATTTTTTTTTTTTTCTATTAATGTATCAATTTTTTATTTATGTTACGGTTATAGAGATTCCAGGGGGGTGAAAGTCCCATGTTAATCTCGAGTACCTCTGCAGCGCTAGTGTCGACGAACTCCCTTCGATTTGAACTAAAAACGGCCGCGGATATTTTAGATAGCTGTTTTTGAATCGCGAGTTTTTAGAAATGAACTCAATGAAACACTGCTAAATACGAGGGGGGACCCAAAAGTAACGGGAATTAGGTGGTGGGGGGACCGCGGAGGGGGGGATCGGGTTCTCCACTGGTTCTCTTCCAAGCTGCTACTCTCCCAAGTCAGTGTGCAAAGTTCATTTGCTGTGAGTGCATTCGTTCGTCCGTAAGAATTTTTCTAGTGAAACGACTTTTTCCGTTTCGGCGAAAACGTGAAATGGCTGAGTGCGGAGAGCAACGCGCGGCTGTAAAATTTTGTTTTTTGTTAGGAAAAACACCCGCGGAAACCCTTGTGATGCTGAAAACAGCTTATGGGGATAATGCTTTGAGTAAAACGCGTGTGTACGACTGGTTTTCGCGTTTCAAGAATGGAGAGATGTCAATAGAAGACCAACCTCGTTCTGGGCGCCCCTCGACTTCAAGAACGGACGAAAACATTGAAAAAATCAACACTCTTGTTCATGAAGACCGTCGCCGAACCATCGATCAACTTTGTGAGATGTCTGGATTGTCATGGAGTTCAATTCAGAGGATTTTAACTGAAGATTTGAGCATGAGGAGGATTGCAGCCAAATTTGTTCCTCGCCTTCTCTCCGACGATCAAAAGGAGCGTGAACTTCAGGCCTGTCTTGAGCTGCAAAATCAGTTGGATGAAGACCCAGATTTGTTTCTCAAGGTTATAACTGGCGATGAATCATGGTGCTATGGCTACGACCCCGAAACAAAGCAGCAATCAAGCCAATGGAAGACACCTCTCTCGCCTCGTCCAAAAAAGGCACGCCAAGTGAAGTCCAACATCAAGACATTGCTCATTTGTTTCTTCGATTGCAGAGGTATTGTGCACGCGGAATTTGTTCCTCCAGGCCAAACGGTCAACCAACACTTCTACTTGGAGGTTTTGAAAAGGTTGAGGGAGATCATCCGGAAGAAAAGAGCGGATCTTTGGCGCACAGGAGATTGGTTCTTCCACCACGACAATGCACCTGCCCACACAGCGCTGTCCGTGGAGAAATTTTTGACCAAAAACGGCATGACACCGATTGTTCACCCCCCCTATTCACCGGACCTTGCCTCCTGTGACTTTTTTTTGTTCCCTAGACTCAAAAGGGACATGAAAGGAAAACGTTTTGGGACTGTAGAAGAGGTGAAACAAAAATCGCTGGAAGGTTTAAAAAACATTGAAAAAAATGAATTTCAGAACTGTTTTGAACACTGGAAAAAAAGATTGAACAAGTGTATTACAGTCAATGGGGGTTACTTTGAAGGTGATAAAAATTATGTGTGAAAAAATTTGTCAATAAAAAAGTTGTCACACAATTCCTGTTACTTTTGGGTCCCCCCTCGTACCTACGAACACTGGAAAAGTTTGAAACAGTTTGAAAGCTGTAAAAAGCAGTCGAAAAATGTCAAAAACTGCCAAAAACTATTGTCGATTTTTGACGTTTCTGTTTCTCTCTCTTTTAATTTTAGTTCCAGGAAAGGAGGGAGATCCTCCTAGGTGGCGCGATTTACGGGTACTAATTATCCCATAAGGGTTTCACCCCCCTGAGAGATTCTAAAATATTGTTTATTGCTTACAAACATGAGCATAGTTTGGTACCATAATTTTTCTTTAACAGTTTCAATTTATACTGTAGGTGCAATTTATCGACGTACTAAGTCCTAAAATTTGAGGGTACGGATCGAATAATGGGATACGCGTTCGGCCTAGTAGGCAAGGACGTAGATAAGGTCCCTTGCATAGAGCAACGTGAGTGTGGTCCCTCTGAACATTAAAAATCTCTTGAAACTTAACTCGCTGTTTCTCTCGTAATAAACAATCGATTTGTATGATATTTTGACTCAGCCTTTTGTTTACCTTCAGCGATGCCATCAAGATGGATATTTTTCTCAAATCTGTTCAAAACTTACTTACTATTAATTATAATACAGTTTTTGTAACACTTACCTTAAGGGGGGAGTAAGGGATACCTTCAAAAAAAAAAAAACACTTTTTTTGCTGACTTATCATGGGTATATATAGTTGAAGCAAATTAATCTAAACTTTTTTAAAATTATAATAAATCATCTGAAGAACATTCAGTTACAATTTTATGATTAAATATTGGAAAAGAAGCCAGTGACAGAGCATTTCCCAAAACGTCTTTTGAAAAAACTGTTTTGTGCGGTGAACACGATAGCTCAGTGTAGAATCAACTGAAATTAAAAATATCGTAAAATTTATCTGATGTATGAGTTTATTATCCCCCCTCCTTCGTTTTTTACTTTTTATTCACGAATTAAGGTGGTTTTTCACCTACAAAATAGCGAAAAATTTAGCGGAAAACTGCATTTTTTGCTTTGAACGGCCACGAACAGTTAAAAAATGGAAATTAAATCTTAAAAACAACGGAGGGGGTAAAATAAACTCATGTTCTAAGTAAATTTTTCAAAATTTTGAAGTTCAGATGATTTCACGCTTAATCATCGTAATCACCGCACGTGTTTTTTAAAAGACGTTTTGGGAAATGCTCTGTCACCGGCTTATTTTCCAATATTTTAGCACGAATTTTCAACTAAATGTTCTTCAGATGATGCTTTAAAATTTTAAAAGAGTTAACATTAATTATTTCCAGCTATATCTCCATGAAAAATCAGCAAAAATAGTGTTTTTTATTTCTAAGTTATCCATTACCCCCCCCCCCTTAAAAAACGAAAATTCAGTAGTAAAATTTGTTCAGAAGGCTTCAAGAAATATTTTTGCAATAATTGAAATAAATTAAACCTATCTACAACGGCTGAGATTGTTTTTTAAATAAAAGTCACGTAGCGTAAAATAAAGGATTCAACGCCTACAACCGAATTCAAATGTTTGTTTATTGCGTACGATTTTCTAAAATCAAAAAACAATGTCCTTAAAAAGTATTTACATCATCTCATAAATATCCTGGAAACACGGGTAGTTTTGAATAAAAATTGATTGAATGCCGAAAGTTCGAGTTTTAACTCGTTTCTTTCTTTATGGCCGTTAAATTGTTTTTCGTTAGAACCTGAGCATAATATACATACCTATGGAATTCCTTCAAATTACTTTCCCAATCGACTAGTTTTAGAATGTTTTTCACGAATCCCCCGATTTTCGTCACATTTTTCCAAAGACAGTCCAACGAAACACATTGCACTAAAACGTTTCTTTTACGCTACGTGACTTTTATTTAAATAATAATTTCGTGGTTGTACATACAATGATTTTATTTTATATATTGTAAAAATATTTCTTGAAGCCTTTTGAACAAATTTACAACTGAATTGTGCTACAAAAACTATATTATAATTGAGATTAATTTTTCAGTGAGTTTTGAACAGATTTTAGAAAAATATCCATCTTGATGGCATCGCTGAAGGTAAACAAAAATCTGAGTCAAAATTTCATACAAATCGATTGCTTATTACCGTAGAAACAGCGAGTTAAGTTTCAAGAGATTTTTAATGTTCAGAGGGACCACGCTCACGTTGCTCTACGCAAGGGATCATATCCCTGACCTTGCTTACTAGGCCGAGCGCGTATCCCATTATTCGATCCATACCCTCATTTCTATTGTTTTGGGGACAATTTAGATCTCATAATTCAAATTTTTAAAGTACTGACAAGCTTCAACCATCATGTATCTTTACTTTGGGATAATATTTTTGTACGTTTCCGGGCAGAAAATGCTCGTTTTCGCTCCGCTCAAACTTGCGTTCTTACCCGTTGACATACAAACTCTAATGTTAACCTTGGCGCATTTGCCATCCTCGGATAAAGACGATATTTTCCTGTCCTCGGCTAGCGCCTCGGACTAAAAATTATCGTCCTTGTCCTCAGAACAGTAATAACGCCCTGCGGTAAACAATGTACTATCAGTGTGCACGAAAAAGCTACTGCACATCCTATGACGTCACAAAAAATCCCAGTTCTAAGAATTCCTCTTTCAAATCACCAACATCGTGAATGCTACTCCTCGACCAGCAAAAGTGAGGAGAGGCATGCAAAGGGGAAAAACTGGGATTTTTCGTGACGTCGCCCTGTGCAAAGAAAAAAAATTCGTGCACACTGTACTATTATTGCAAGTGAACTACAAGTTGAATAAACCACGACATTTTTTGGTCGCAACAAAATCTGCTACTATTCTATCCAAATCAATTTTGCTAGCGATTTCATGTTCAACACTCAAAATATATAGATGACTTAAACTCTTTTGACTCATCGTTGAACGTAAAAATGTCTTGATCAATTTGAGTTTTGAAAAAAAAACGCTCAGTTGAAGCGGAAGGAATTGGTAATGTTGAATATAAAAGGAAAGCCGTGCATGAATTTGGCAAATTGCTAGTTAATATTTGATGGTCAATGAACAACATTTTCGCTGAATCTGAAATTGATTCTAGGTTTTTCGTTTTTATTTCCTCTGAAACCAAATTTTTGAAACAAATGATTTCATCTGCTAAAAAACTTGTCAAATCTTTTTCATATATATCCCTCATGCAAAAAACACTCGAATTTGAGTGTTTCGCACTGAACTCGAGTGATTCGCACTGAAGTTGAGTGATACGCATTCGACGTCTAGTGCACGCACTCAACATCCAGTATGCGCACTCGATTTTTAAGTGATTCGCACTTGATTTCCAGTGCGTGCACTTGATGTCCAGTGCGTTCACTCGATTTTCAAATAATTCGTACTCGATGGCGAGTGCAGGGCTCGTACTCTTCCGTGTTAAATGAGTGTCCGTCAAAAAGTGCCAACTCGTTAAGGATTAGAACTAAAATGTATACAGTAGTATATGTATGTACAGAGTGTATATAGGTATATTTTACATATAAATTTTAGTTCTAATCCTTAACGAGTTGGCGCTGTTCGCCAGACACTTTTTCATAAGAAGAGTACGAGCCCTGGGCGAGTGCGTGCTAAAACATAATGCACTCGTGTCAGTTATTTGCTGCACTCTCGAAGTTCAATAAGTGATTTCGCATTTAATGTTCAGTGCGCGTATTCATCGTTCCTTATGCTGCCTTTAACCCATAAGCGCCCAAACGGACGTTTAGACTAACTTTTGAGCAATGAAAAAAACCATGTTAGAAAAAAGTCCATCCAAGTATTTTCTGAGCTGAAATTTTATCTACTTTCGGAATCTGGCCTTGTTTTTTTGATACTATGTGAGTACTAATTGTTATAAACAATTGAACGAAAAAAACGTGAAATTTTCGATTTCGATCCCTTTCAAAAACAATGAAACACATGAAAATCGAATCCTGAGAACCGCAAAACCTGAATTTCTCGCGTCCATGGACATTAAACTCAAAGATTCATGTGCTGTTTGTAAACATAATGGAAATGGCGCTGTCTGAAAAAATTTATTGTGATTTTCAATTTATCCGATTCTGACATTTTACCATAACATTGTAAAAAGTTCATAGCATAACCTCAAAATGTGTTTTCATGTTTTTTCGGGATCACTGAACACGACCTCGACATTTTTATTAAAAAAATTATTTGTTTAAACAAATTATGTTCAAATTTCGTTCATCGTTTTTTTGCTATTTATCGTTATCGTTCTTCGTTGCGATCGTTTTTTTGCAAAACGATCGCAGATTTGTGAACTACGAGAAAAAATACGCCGGAAAAAATGTTTCATCAATTTTTCTATCATGAAACTATAACACTATGGATATTTATAAACAAACGCCCTTCCCTGAGCGCGAAACATAAGAATTTCGTCTTTTATGGCAGAGTTTCATATCGTTTCATATGTTTTTTTAGTTGGTGATCGCGAATATAACGTTGTTTTTGTAAAATTCAATTGTTTAAACAAACTTTGTCTGAATTTCATGATTTTTTTTCAACAAAGACAGATATGTGATGTACGGGAAGAAATACGCCAGAGAAAATGTTCCATTGATTTTTTCATTATAACACAACGAGAAAATATTTATAAAGAAAATCTCTTCGCTAAGGGCGGAACATAAGTATTTTGTTTTTTATAGCTGAGTTAGATATGGTTACTTGAGTTTTTTCGGTTTCTGATGATAAATATAACATTGTATTTGCAAAATCAATTCTTTGTTTAAACAGTTGTTGTTAATAAAATAATTTTCGAAATTGACTAACTTTTCGAAGAAAAGTTGTCTTCGTGATTAGAAAGAAAACAATGTCGAAATATGTTTGTAAGTAGTAGAAATTATGTCTGATTGAATACGCTCTTGAGCCGACACAAAATATTGTCGTTGTCCGATTCTGACCACGAGGAGGTAAACGTAATTCGAGAGCCTATTTTTATTAATTTTTTTTTATTTCTATTATGCTCATGATATTTTATAAAGTTATTTATTTGTTCGATCATAACCTTTTGACCCTTATGGCTACATGTGTATTCATATTATCCATATGCACTTGATATAACTTGTGATTTTTTTGTATGCCAAACAAGCAGGAATATAATTGGCATGTTTTACACATGAACAGTGTTCTTGCACCGCATTTCTTGAAATGCTCGCAATTTCGTTTACTATTACCAACTGAAATCTCATGTGTTTTGTTATTGAGTAGGAAATAGCTAGCTAGTTCCAAAGCAACTTCATTCGTTCCAAGTTTCTCATTACTTTGCACTAAGTTATAAAGAAAAGTTGCATTAGTTATATACAACTGTATAAATCTACAGAAGATTACCCACGTTCATTTTTTTTTTTTTTTTTTCAAATAATATTTTAGTAACGACAATTGTTTAAGCGAAGAATTTATTTTGCAACTACAATGTTATATTCATCATCAGAAACCGAAAAAACTCAAGTTACCATATCTAACTCTGTTATAAAAAAGGAAATACTTATGTTCCGCCCTTAGCGAAGACATTTTGTTTAAAAATATTTTTTCATGGTCAGCGTTTGAAAAGAGTGTGTTAGGCTGCTCGCGGATTGAGCGTAAGAATCCCCTTTTCACTCCGCTGGGCGCCCAACACACTCATTTGGAACGCTGACCAAGAAAAGTACAGTTCGTATCACGGGGCCAGAGCCTTTTCATGCGCGACGAAAAAATTCTCGAAACTCGTGGAATTATCTCGGATCTACGGCCCTCGGCATTCCCTCGTTCCGAGAACGTTGCCGTCACGCATGAAAAGACGCTGCTAGGCCCTTTGATACGAAATATACTATATGTCGTTGTTGTGTTATAATGAAAAAATCAAAGAAACATTTTCTCTGGCGTATTTCTTCCCGTACATCACAAATCTGTCTTTGTTGAAAAAAAAAATCATGAAATTCGTACACAGTTTGTTTAAATCAATTGTTTAAACAATTGAATTTTGCAAAAACAACGTTATATTCGCGATCACCAACCGAAAAAACATATGAATAGATATGAAACTCTGCCATATAAGACGAAATTCTTATGTTTCGCGCTCAGGGAAGGGCGCTTGTTTATAAATATCCATATTGTTGTAGTTTCATGATAGAAAAATCGATGAAACATTTTTTCCCGTAGTTCACAAATCTGCGATCGTTTTGCAAAAAAACATGAAAATTTAACAATTTGTTTAAACAAATAAATTTTTCAGTAAAAATGGCCAATTCGTGTTCAGTGATCCAGAAAAAACATGAAAACACATTTTGAGGTTAGACCATGAACTTTTTACAATGTTGTAGTAAAATGTCAGAATTGGATAAATTGAAAATCACAATAAATTTTTTCAGACAGCGCCATTTGCATTATGTTTACAAGCAGCGCATCGTCAAGTGTAATTTAATTTACAAGAGCGAATCTTCAAGTTTAATGTCCATGGACGCGAGAAATTCAGGTTTTGCGGTTCTCAGGATTCGATTTTCATGTGTTTTGTTGGTTTTAAAAGTGATCGAACTCAAAAATTTCAGGTTTTTTTCGTTAAATTGTTAATAATAATGAAGGATCACATAGTATCAAAAAAACAAAGCCAGATCCCGAAAGTAGATAAAATTTCAGCTTAGAAAATACTTGGCTGGATTTTTTTCTAACCTTTCTGTATGGTTTTTTTCATTGCTCAGAAGTTGGTCGAAAAAACGTCCATTCGGGCGCTAATGAGTTAATCCAAATCAAAAGTGCAGGCAACATCCAATTAAATATTAATTTCGTGTATGCACTTAGAAAATATTATATGCAAATTTTACCATGGAGATTGTAATCTATATGCGTTCGCACTAAAAAAAGGAATATTTGCGGCACTACTGATGTATTTTGTCATATAAAGAAGAAAAATTACCGCAAAAAAAGTAATTTCTCTTTCTGGGCACGCCCAAAGTTGAAAATTATGGAGCGGGTGTGTGGTAGGGGAAAAAGAGGCCGGACATTTAGCTCCATCAGCGCCTCTACAGTTGTGGGATGAACTTTAAATGCGATGGCTAGAAAGGCTCCGAGTCTACAGACTAGGAGGCTGTAACTTCATGTTTAGAGTGTGTACCGTTAAAATATATAGCCGCTAGAAGCGCTGCGATCTTGCCAGGCGATATTTTTTGCGCGGACATTTGAATCGATTCTTCAAATTGTACCGTAAATTTAACGTTAAAGCATGAATTCATTATTGAGTAGGTTACATGTTTTCTTATAACATAAAACTATATAATATATTGTTTACTTATAACTTATAACATATAACATATAACTCCAGAATTATTAGTAGATTAGTTTTTTCATAAAAAATTTTTCCAATATTTGATTGGAAAGGTGAGAGGAATGGACAGCTTTTATGAGAAAATATTTTTTTAAGAATTATCAAAAAACTAATGATTTTTGACTGACAACACTTTTTTTTAGACCCAGGATATTTTTAGCTATTACAATATGTATGTAATTCGTTGCATGTTTGACTTTGTGGGCGATTGTTTGTTTTGTTGATAATTTCGGAGGATATGAGAATGACGGGAACCAATAAAAAGAGCCTGGCAAGACTGCAGCGCCTCTAGCGGCCATATACTTTAACGGTACAAACTAGCCCATTTAAAAAGGCCGAAGTGCACCTCATGCTACAGACACTGATTCGAACACTCACAAATCGCAAAAAAATAAAAGTTATAAGTAAAAAATTTTGTAAAGCATAATTTTTGACTTGATCTGTGAGTCACTTAAAAGAAAAACCAGATACCCTGCAGTGCATTGAAATGCAAAGGTTCTTCTGGCTTTCTGGAAATTTTCTAAATCTAGATTAGCCCCTTCCAACCAAAGACCCTACATTTACTGAGAATTCATTTGAATTCTAAATGCGTTGAATAGGACACACGTGTCTTTGTAGGATGAAAACCATACGTATCATTTTGTATATTAGGATTCAAATGTACTGACAACACGTTTTGTTTTAATCCAAAGGAAAAATTTTTCGGTTTGGATATACTGATTTCGATTCGAATACAGCAATGTTTATCACTTATATTTTTATCCATTTCTACATACGTAGGTATAAGTAGGGTTATATGGGACTTTTTTACTTTGAACCTTGTAAATTGTACCAAAATCGCAAAGAAAAAATCGTAAGTTTGTTTTTCAGTTAAAGTCATGCATCTAGAGACAGTATAAAGAATATAGTAACGTTGATATTTTTTCTATATCTCATTATATATTATACATTTGATGGTTTTCTGCATATACATAATACTCATATACTGCTAACGGGAATACAAAAGTTGGAAGCAACACAGTGAGACAGACAATATCGTCATCGCTCTTGCACGATTCCGAGTGCCTACCTTGTGCGCATGCGCCGGTAATGTCATCGATTTGTTTGTTGACGTTTTCTACTCGCGCATGCGCGTTGCTGCCTAGCCAAGATTGTGCAAGAGCGATAGCAATATCTTCTAACCCACTCTGTTGCTTCCTACGCCTCTTACGGGGACTAGCAGTATAGGAGTATTATGTATATGGTTTTCTGGCCTTTTTTTATTTTTAGACTATAAGGGATTTTTTCATTTTTCAAATTGGTAAATTTGAAAAATTTCGTGATTTTTTAAAATGATGTCAATTTATCAAATTATGGAAAAAGTTAAACATCGGATTCAAATTTATTATAAGATAAATGGGGTTCTCTTTTGTGGTGGGATATTAAAAGTTTGACTTCAAATATTAAATTGAACTTGATTTTGGAGCATCAGAAATACTTCGTTCGCTATACACAGAATGTTAAGCCATTAAAAGTTTCACTTTATTTGTACAGTGTAGTTACATTTTATAATCGACCATTAGCAATTTCGATAACTAATATAGATCAATTTATCTCGATTATATTATCCAAATTATGTAATATTATTGATCTCATCTTGGTCATTTCATCTCCATTATCTTATGTTTGTATCTTTTCTCGCTTATTAATATTGTTATCGAATCTTTATACAGTAAGTAACGGGAGTTAATATATTAATATAAGGTAATGGGGGTTAATGGAAAAAATAGGAAATATCTGGAAGTTTATAGAAGTTAATGGTAATTAATAGAAGATGATGGAATTTTTTGTAGTAATAAAAATATGCAAATCTATAAGAAGAAATTTGAACTGTTTGTCGAATGTTAAACATTCAAGCCGAAAGTTATGAATTAAAATTGATTAAAGTTAATAGAAGTTCATGGGAATTAATTGAATTAAATAGGAATGATTATGGTAGTTAACGGGAGAGAATGATAGTCAATGGTAGTTTATAGTAAATAATGGTAGTTAATGAGAGTTAATATAAGGTAATGGGGGTTAGTGGCAGAAATAGGAAAAATTTGGAAGTTAATGGGAGTAAATAGAAGTCAATGAAAATTAATAGTGGAGTTGCTGACACGGCGGGGGTGGCGGGGGCGGCGATCAACTTCTTTTTATTATATAGGGAGATAATTCCGTAGTGGTTCAATAATTTTTTTATGTAAGGCTGCTTATTTTGATCGATGGAGGTATAGTGCAAGCGGTTGAGTCCGTTATTTCCCCGTACATCCGCTCGTTCAGAACTTTAGCGGGAGAAATTCGTTTTGCCTGTTCTGGCTTGTTATGTAATCTTTTCTTTAAACATTTTTGTCAAAACTTGCAATCAAACTTGTTTTTGGAGTATAAGAAACTGTTGCACTATTGTAAAGGAATCTAAAAAGCCCTTCAGAACTGTTGCACTATTATTTTGGGATGCAGCGTGAAGTTGCCACCCTTATTTATTAAAAAAAAAAAAATTTTCACAATATTGATCTTACTTTTGTCAGGAACTGTAGCACTATGTTTTTGGAGCCCAAAAAACATGCCGGAACCGTTGCACTATGAGTTAAGGGTGCGGCACGAAGTTGGCATCCCTATTTTTGTTTTTTAAAAAATATATCTTTGAGTTGCGATACTACTGTCGCACCTCTTTGAGAACTGTTGCACTATGCCAAAAGTACCCAAAACTCTCAAAAAATTTCGGGGTGTTGATATTTGGGGTGCTAACTTCCCACAGGTCAAAAATTGTATGTAGATAACCAAAAAAAATCCAAGTTGTTCAAAGAATTGTTTTTAAGAAAAAGTTTAATTTTTTTTTTGCAAATAAAATTAATTTTCAATTTAGAACAATAATAAATTTATCGATCCTGAAAATTACATCAAGATTAATGAAAAACTTCGAATGTTATGAATTTTACAATGAAAATGTGCAAAAATGTTCAGCGTGTTAAACAATAATAAACTAATTCAATCTACTGGTGGCAATTTTTTTCTCACAATATTGATATCAGAGCGACAAAATACAATAATTTATTTTATCAATCTTAACTTCGCAAAAATCGAGAGGACCACTTCAGGAATTTTTTCTAATTGTAAAACATTAGAGAATTCATTGAGTGTACAAGAATTGAAGCACTGTTGAAAACGTGAATTGATCAATTTTACTACCTTAATTTTACCAATTCATTCTCACTATTCAATTTTGCTATGAGCTGATATTTTTTTAATGCTCTAATAATTCTGTGGCTTCCCGGCATAACAAACAAAGTCACACACGCCATAACGTTTTAAATTTCATCAGAATATCATGTAAAATGAGCTTTATGGCAGAAGTGACTTTGTCTGTTATTCCGAGAAGCCACAGAATTACATACGAAAATTAAAATCCCGGAGTACAAAAAAAGTACAAATTTACAAATAAAGATAAATTTTATACTTCAGGATTCGCAATGCTGACGAAAATGGGTTACAAACCGGGCCAGGGGATAGGAAAAACTGAGTCTGGAATTGCAGAACCAATCGCAGTTGAAGTGAAAGCAAACAGAACAGGCCTGGGAAAAGGAAAAAAAAGGAAAACTTGCACAAAGACGAAAACGGAAGATGAATTTGACTCTGCTCTATTTCGAAACAGATTGTCTCAAAAAAAAAACGAACAATTGATAGTTGGGGATTTGTGCAAAAGTAAAAAAGTTTGTGAACAATTAGATGCTCAGGTGAATATCATAGAACCAAAAGAGATTTGGTATTGGCCTGAAAAAGAGAAAGAACAAAAAGAAGACGAAGAGGGAATAGAAAACAAAGCAGAGAAAGAAGAAACGAAAGAAAGTACAAATAATGTGGAAATTGAGGAAGAACAAGAGGACGAAAATAATTTGTCGAATATTGAAAAACTGGAAATATTGACACGATATATAAGAGAGAGACATTATTATTGCATTTGGTGTGGCGTGAAATATGAGACTGAGGACGATTTGAGAGATGAATGTCCTGGAAGTTCGAGGGACAAGCATTAAATTCGATTTCTGTTGAAACGTCTACCATTTGTAAGCAATTCTTTTGCAAAAACTCAACATCTTTATATAAATATTCATGAAAAACATCATCGCATTCGAGAGACAAAAATATAATTTGATTTTTCATACATTCAACATCATAAGTGCGTTTTTTGTCATATGCACAGCAATTCAAAAATTTCCCATTGTACTGCACATTGGGTGACATGCGATTTGCATTTCGAAGTCCCTGAAGACCTTAATTCGTAACGCTTAATTGTTGGGTTACTTTGTATGTAGTAAACTTTGATGTTTTTATTTTTCACTATTGAAAAATAGATATTTATTCACCAAGGGAGGAAGAGGATGATTTCGACGAGCGTGTGTTTGTGTCCGAGAGGAGCGAGGTAAACAAAACACGCGAGGTGAAATCACTTCCTCCCATGGCGAATAAAATTTTTTTTTTCATATATATACAGAAATGGCCAATTCATCTATGCGATTTGCAGGAACAGAGTCTTTTTTTTCGGGTATCCGCGATGAATTTTTCAGCGGTAGCAATCTAAGTGATTGCTCCCGCTGAGAAATTCCATCTCCGGTATCCGAAAAAAAGGGCGTTGTTCCCGCAAATCGCGTCGGTAAAGTGGGCATTACTGTGTATGTATGGAAAAAATAGATGTTTGTTTTTGAGCACAAGTATGATGTTTTACTGCAACCTTAATATTTTTTAAAGAGGGCTAAATCAGCGGTCTCGAAGTGAAGCGTTATACTTTTACTCCTAGATGAACGAATAGCTATTTGTGTATATTTATTACTCATTAAATAGACGTTTTTTTGATAAATTAGTGTTTTTTTACTTCACCCCTGCCTCCTCTCTAGCCTAAGTGAAAATTTTGCGAATTTGTAAGAATTTCCTAAAAAAAAAAAAATTTCTGTCAAATTTTGGTGTAATCCAAGAACACTATAGTAAGGACCCAAGACTCTGTATATCTGAATGTGTTCGGCAGCGAGATCTCAGACCGTTCTCGCATGGGACGAGCCAGAGTCTGTAGGCTTCCTATACTTGTTGTGCCCATCGCATTCCTACCCGATCCCCGAGTAAGAAAGAAGGATACAGAGTTAAAGAAGAGGAGTTTGCGGGAGCGCGCGCTAAGCGTCAGGGGTCGACTACTGTGGGTTTCATTTTTGGCTAAAACTAACCTAAAAAAGTGGAAGTGTATACCTATATATATCCTCATATACAGGTATACTTTACTGACGATCCCTCCCGCCTCGTCACTCCACTTTTTTAACCAAGTAGTTCCTATGGACTGGTCGACCCCTGCTAAGCGTGATTGCATGAATTTGAATTTGGCGCTTTGATTGCAGCTTGAGCGAGCGCCATCAGCGCCTCTACCGGTCGGGGATGTCCCCAATTCTACGTGCAGAAAAGGCCCGAGTCTACAGACCCTGGGATGAGCTTCTGTCCTACTCACGCAAAACGCGTAAATTTGTCTTCTGCGCCGATGTGCACGTGTTCTTGGTTCTTCTTATTTTTGACAACCTCTCTCTGTCCTTTACCAGTGCAAGTGAGAAAGATGGGCAGAATGTTTTGCACAGTTTTGGGGCCGTTCACATATTACGTAATGCTCTTAGGAGGGGGAGAGGTTCAACTGTGTGTCACGAATTGTTACGATGGGGATAGAAGGGTCATCGATTTCGTTACGTAACGTCGAACAATTGCGCAAAAATTAGAACCTACAATTCAAATTCGTGGATTCGCTAAAGTTGGCAATGACTTGCATTGTGAATAAAGTTTTGTGGCAGGGCTGTTTTCGGCCTATGCACGTCTGTGCTTGCTTAATTCTCGTCTGTTTATCTAGAGAGACTCAAGGGAGAGAGTGGCTATTAAACTCGCTCCTGATTGGAGCAAGGTAAAAGGCGGCTATTTTGGACACACATGCAGTACTACTCGGCCCACACACAGACATCTCGGCACACACACAGACGGCCGAGTACGCCGAGTAGCACTGCGCGTGTGTCCAAGATGGCTGCCTTTTACCTTGCTCCAATCAGGAGCGAGTTCAATAACCACACTCTCCCTTGAGTCTCTATGTTCATCTAAATCGTTACGTTGTTTCTGTTGAAAACATTTTCCTACGGTGTGAATTTCAACTTTTCAATTTTTTGTGCAATGTCGAATCTCGGAAAATTTAATCGCGAATTCCTTATATTTTGGACATTCAAAATCTCGTATTAAATGTACCAGGATTAGTGAAAAAACATTTAAATTTACTCTTATTATCACAACTTTACGGCATTTGAATGGTAAGAACAACCCGGCAAACAATCTGGACCAACATTCGATCAAATATCGGCCGACGTAGTGGGGACGATTTAACCAATATTTGATCGTATCTGTGACCCGCATACCGTTGCATTTGCGGTCGAGTTCATGGATTCCACGCGTGGCCCGAACGTGGATCCAGATTCGGCCTACGCGTGAAAAGCGTCAAGAAATTTTCAAGAGCCCCCCAGCTAGCAAAGTCTCAGGAGCGCGACGGTAGCACTACCATACTGAATGGTAGTGCTACCGTCGCGCTCCTGAGACTTTGCTAGCTGGACCCACATTTGATCCAAAATCGATCAAATTCTGATCGATTCGTGGAATCGTTTACGAACGTTTATGCACCCAAAAACCTCCAACATTTGAGCAAATACTGATCAATATGTGGAATATTTTTTTAGCGTTTGTGGTATCAATATTTTTATTTCAATTATAAAATTTACATTTTACCAAAATTTCTCGTTAGGTGATATGACATTGAGAAGTTTTTTAGGTAGGTAGAAAAAAACAATACACGTAAATAATTATTCTTTATTGAAAAAATTTTACAAATAATCACCTATAATTGCGTTTTTGCACGATGCATTGCGATGACACTGTTTCGACGCCTCCAAGGGCGTTTCCCATCACCCATCGCGGTGATGAATTCTTTTTTGGTCCAACATACCTTTTTTTTTTACCAAAAAGTTAGCGAATTTCATCTCCTCTTTCTTCCCGTCGTCTAGCCTCTTGTTTATTTTAAGTATTTTTAATAATAATATTACGCAATAAAAAAAAAGCGTTTATTTTATTATTTTCCATTCTCGACTCTCGACAGTTCTCGAAAGTCAACACGAACGTCACACGAAGACGAAATGCGCATACGCTGCAAGGTCCACGAAATGATCGAAAATTGATCAAATCTGGTGATCAATTACTTGACGTTTTTGGATCGTAAGCGTGGGCCATGTATGCGACCAAATATCGATTGTATCTGTGACCTGCATACCGCTCAAAACTGGTACGTCATCTTTGACCCAACACCAACCAAATTTAGATCATTTGTAGGCCACACCCCCACTCCAGTCACTGAAGGTCGTTGTGACTGGTCAAATTATGAACCACAAACGACTAAATTTACGGAGTCGATGTGACGGGCTGAACGTGGAGTGGATGTGGATCCCATGTTTTGTTCGCCGGGAATATTAAAAATAGTGCTGGCTACATGATGCACTTCAAATTAGAAAAAAAATTGCGTTACGTTACTAAGGGGGGGAGGGGTAGTTAGGTTTGTTACGTTGTGTTACAACCAAGGGGGGAGGGGTCAAAAAGGTCGAAAAATGCGTTACTTAATATGTGAACAGTCCCTTTGCACGATTTGGCTTGACTATAAGCTCTGCCCACGCAAGAACCGTCTCACGATTAAAGATTTAAGCCGAGTCCCCGCTTTACTATGCTTAAACTTTCGATGCTGGCGTTAGGGAAGTACAAATCTTCTCTCATGGCTCTGTTTTTTTCTTTGTGCTCAATCAAAATTGCACGAATATTTTCAACCATCGATTCAAAATCTTGTTGGGGAAGCTCCGGAGTTAACAGCGTTTCTCGCAATTGTTCTTCTAGCTTCACCAATTGGAGTTTCCTGCTTTTTGTCTCTGGAAATAAAAAATAACTTGTGCTTAGATCTAAAAAAAAAAATACGGTAAAATATCGCAAAATTTATGTACACAAAATGAAGTAGTACGCAATAGAAAAAAGTTTTAGTATACTGCCAATGTTTTCTAGTAACCGTTCTCACCCGGTGAACCAAATGGAGTTGAATTTGGGTTAAAATTACCTGGTCGAATGGCGCAAAAATTCGTTGGTTCTAGGACCGTAGAAACACACTGTTTTTTAGGCAAATGCGTTGGGTGAAGAAGTTAGGGGCACACAGGTAAAAAAATGCCCAACCTTTAGGAAACGAAACAATGCCATGACTCAGCTTAACGATCGCTCCACGATCGCCCAACATTTGGGCAAGTCTTAGTAATACGCCCTCATGGGCCGTTGTCCATTAAACCCTCAACATTTGACCAAATTTTAAGGGCAATGTGAAACGTGGTCTATTGAAACCTCAACATTTGACCAACTTTTGTTGACAGTTTGAAAAGCGATTTCTTGAATTTAGTAAAAGTTAGCTTATAAACTTATTGTTGTAGTTAAAGGTCATTTTTAATTACATCGTCCAATGATATCATGAAAAAATATTGAATTTAGATTATGTAATGAAAATCATCGTAACCATATTATTTTTAACAAAATAGGAAAATGATAGCTGATTAGTCATCTACAATTCTGAAAATAAATAATTTTTTTGATTGAATAGAGGGAACTGAATTTCAGAGAAAATGAAGATCCATTGATTGCGTTTTTTTATTGGCAACTATAAATGGTCACATAGTACATATAGTGATTATTATTATTATTATTATTATTATTCTATATTATTATTTATACTTGAATTTAGGTTAAAATTTTCAATTTGAAGATTTTCAGGCGGAGGATTGTTGTTTTCCATTTGCATAATTGAACAATTGTTTGTTTGAGGAGTAAGAGTAAGAGCTGTATTATTGGAAGATGGGGGAGGTCCAGTAATGTTGCTCTCTTCGTTAGTTACTTCCAAGCTTGGCGGCGGAAGTTGCCGCTTCCTATTTCTGTTTCGCTGTTTAGACGCACCCAAGGCGTCAGTCAGCCAGTCGTCAAACAGCTTCTGATTTGGAGCCTTGAATTCTGAGCCTCCAGCCAATTAGTCTATAACAAAAAGAGAAATTTTTAGCATATTTGTCATATTTATTCAGTGTTTATACATAAATTTTATCTTTCTAATAATAAGATTTACAAATCAATAATTTAAAATGATGATTCGATATCACTCCTTGCAAAAATATCGAACCTCAGGCTTACTTTTTTAATGTAAAAATTTCAACTGAATTTGATTTCTGAAATTTCAACTGAATGAGAAAAAAACTTCAACTGAACTACAACTTTTATAGTCGGAGTTTGATTGCTAGAGATCCAGATATCTAGAATTCGATGCTCCAGAGTTCAGTTTCCCAGATTTTAAGTATTTCCGTAGATTCTAGTTTTCTTTTTTTTTTTTTATAAATCACAGGGTCAAAACTATTTGTAAGATTTTAATTTCCTTCTTCACAGTAGCCAAAAATTTGAATTATGTTGAACACGAAAATTATTTAAAAGAAGTTATAAAATGATATTTAATTGTTATGTCTGAAATACGAAAAAATAGCTTTGCTACATAAATTTTATACATTACCGTACATGGCCTCCGACAATTTTGAATTTTTCAGCTTCGATTTTCCATATTTTCCGAACACATTGAGGTGTTCCGAAAAACTGTCATCGATCGACTCCTTTACCATCATCCTCAAGCTGTCCCGAGGGTCATTTAGTAGTAAGAAAAGAAAGTGAGAAACCTGCCGAAAAATGATACAAAAATTACATTCTGGCAAATTGTCGCAACTGCACTCTTTAGGTTAAAAAAAAATTTATCGGGATAGAATCATCGTCCTAAAAGATACATTTCAAATAATTATTTCACTATCTTCCGATACTGAAACTTACCACTTCGTCATATACTTCCGTTTTTGCCGCAGCGTCCGCCTCGAATTTATAAAACAATTCTTGATTTTTGATGGGGAAGTAGCTTGGCTTCAGGGGGATGGCTGTGCGTTGCCGCATGCGTACCAGATTGCTTCCAAGCGTTTCGACGTTTTTTTCAAGATTACTGAAAATAGATAGTTTTTTCCAAAAATTACATATTCAGCTACAATCATTGGAGTTATTGAACGAAATGAAGTATGAGGAATGTAATGAAGTATTGTAAAATTTTAGATTACAGGTGATTTCTAACAATGTGATTTATAACAATCTAAATAATGTTCCAACTTTACTCGATGTCTTATCTCTGTCATAGCAGTGTTCATGGTGGTAAGCCTCAAATCAACTTTTTCCTCAAACAACCTAGAGAACATGAAATCGTTTTCATCTTTAGCGAACCTTAATATCATGGAGCAGATAGAGATGGTTAAAGAATATTATCGAAAGTATGGGTACCCTATTTCTTGACGTATTGTCTTCGTAATCTCCTTCAGGAGCCACTGCGCACAGCCCGCTCTGTCTTGATACTCATGAGTAATGTCTTGCTGGAAATCTTCATCCACGGCATCAATCGCTTCATCTGCAAGTTAATGTTGTGTTAAATTACGTTTTCCATTCAAAAATTATCAAGACCAAGTAGAGAACTATACTTCTCCATGGTATGTGCTCGCTTGCACTGTCATTCGGGTGAGCTTGAATAGAGCTGGGCACTTGGTTGCGCTGATGGAATGTTTCTTCGGATGAATTCGAGGCTACCCAGCTGGTACCATATACGATTGCTGGAACCCTACTCGGCACTTTTTGAAGCGGTGGTTGACCTTGCGTCTCATCGTTGTCTGCGTAAATGTTTTCGTTCATCCTCTTCCGCTGTTGTAATGCCTTAATAGCATTGGAAGCGACTCTATTGGTTTCAATTTTCTTTGAAATTCCATCCTCCGAGTCCGTCGAGAGATATTTGTAGGGCCTGTTTACAACTCTCTTTGGACGATTCATTGATGACAGCGGCTCAAAAGAATTGATTCTACTTTGAAATCTATTAGTTGTTGGGTTATAGTAATCTGCCATTCTGTACTGAAATAATTAAATTATAATTAATAGTAATCTACGATACAAAATTCTTCAATCAACTGCAGTCAATTATTATTCACCTCTGTTGGAACATCATTTTTATGTCCATTACAGAGAGTTTCAACTGTATGAATGTATCTCCCACCATGCCGTCTACTGCATGATTGCGTACCACAGCACAATTTTAGGATCAAAAAATTTATTTTATCAATTATACATGGGACCCTCAAGTAATATGGTACTATTTGAAAAAAATTTTTCATCACTTTATCTCATCTATGTTTCACTAGCCAATAAGAAGCAGATAAATCTGCATTTAAATTTTTCGAGCTTGGTAATCACAGTATCTAAAAAGTTCAGCTACAATGAAAATTCCTCCCTCCGTACAAGTCGCTATTTCAACTCCCTCTTCATCTTATGTATCGTGGTCGTCGTCATTATCAGAACATTCATGAAGTATGCCACGATCCTCAGAATAGCGGAATTCCCAATAAGGCATTCGGAAGCATTTCGAGCGAATGTTCTTCAATGGGACTACATTCAACTTATCGCTCAAATCTGAGCATTTGAAAATGCCATTATGAGCAGACGTTATTTCAACGTCGTAGAAAGACTCAACTTTTAGGAAAATTTGAGCAACAACAAAAATTTCTTTATCTTGAGATTGAATAATATTTCGGATAATACAAATTGATCCACAGGAAAGGATGCAACAATTGTCGCGCTGTTTACGAGAGATAATGAGCGAACCACTTTTTAATTTGTCGAATTGCGTGCAACAGGATGTACAATCGTCATGAATCGGTCCTTCTTCGTGTTTACCGATGAGCTGCGTGCCTGAGACTTCTACTTTTTTTGCGTTTGATATATTTTTCTCTTCTTGTAAGCGGTTGTGCAGTTGTTGAAGACGATTCCCTGGCCTATTCATCTTTTTACCGAAAAATCGCATACTGTTCTCATATGGGAATACAGACCAATTGTCTAAGTTTCCGAATTTCCTTGCATCATCTACAATATGAGTCAAACAATGAACATTGTACGATACAAACGATGATCCATACAATTCTACACAGCTCTTCGGAAAATGTCGTGAAGCCTCCTCAGCGAAATCCAAATCATCTTGCAGCAATTTTTTTCTCGTCAAACATCTCATAATTGAATGAAAGAGTAGCATATTGACGTACACCTCGTACGGTAATATACCAAAAAAACAACAAGACTAGTATACGAAATGAGTGTTCGGAATTCAGTGGCCTTGTAGGTTTTATATAATTCAATAGGAACTGGTGACCGAGAAAACTCAGAAGGGCAATATGTGGCTACATTTTCCAGCCTTTTTGATACCATTTCAATAAGGCTACTCGGCAATTTCGATTGTTTGGAGAATCTTCCACCTACCCATGCAGAAATAAATTTTTTCGTTACCCCAAGCAACGAAAGATGCATGTAGTCCATAACAGTTTGGTCGACAACATTCTCGAAAATTTCAGTTAATGGCGTACCCCCTTCCTTAAAATGTTCGTTCTCTAGGTCTCGATCGAGATACTCTGCATTGGTTCGAGGGACATTATTCAAATTGAAATAAGCTAAAATTCTTTTGTTGCTCTTTTCACCTTTAACGTGACATTTAGAGCAAGGAAAAGTTGCCATGTGGCCCTTGTGGTTCAACATGAACGCCCGTGCAGGAGCATCTGCTATGAATGCCCTAAAATGTATTCGACGTAACTGACCATTGATTTCAACTCCTCCTGCCTCTCGTATACATTTCACCTCTTGCACCAAGTCCTCGAAAAAGTCTACTGGACAGTTTGGTTTCGATTTCCCTTCGTACATACCCACGAGCTCAGGTTTGAGGGAATTAAGATTTGCGATTCTACATTGAATGGGCCAGAAGTGAATTCTTCCCTGTTTATCGGCCTGGGCTCCATCAGTGTGGATGTCAATTTCTAAAACTTCCGGAATTGAGGAGACATTATTGTCACTTATAATTTTTTGAAGAGCAGTTTGCAACCCAACATGCAAATATTGACTAGGATTAACTTGTTGTATTTTCACTTGTTCACGAGGAGTATTCAAAAGCGTTCGAGGATCTTTTGGCAAGTACGTTAAACAAGAATGTGATCGAAGAAGATCAAGAATACTTTTCTTTTGTTCGAATGTAAAATTTTGTCCACCAATGCAGTTTCGTACATTGTCAGTAAATTTTTCGCGAGAGCGAAAAACCGAGTCATCGCTAGTCTCTGAGTCAGTATCACTTTCGTTAACTGCACATCTTTTGTGTTCAACAAAATCATGAAAATCAGAATCATTATCACTTATACCCTGTTCAACATCAAGTAAATTTTCGACTGAAAAAGGAGGGAGATCGCGAGATGTAGAAAAAATTATATCATCATTCAAAGGTTCTTCAGGCGGAATAGGTTCCTGAGAAAAATCTCTTGTCGTTGACCCTAAAGCAATTGGATCCTGACTTTCTGGAAGAAAATTACCTCTTTCAGGTTCTACTGTTTGTTTCGAAACATTCAAAATTTCATTTCGCACTCTTTTTCGCTGCCTTTTACCAAGTTCGAAAATATGTTTTCTCCTACGAGATATTGGAGTAAGTGGTATGGTTTTCAAAAACGCATTTTTTGAGGATTTCATGAGGAATAAAACATGTGTAATGTAATTTATCGAAAGCCTAAAAGTATGCTTATGTGATACAGATTGCAATCAGGGGGTTGCTGTAAGATTGACTTTTTCCCGACCGGTCTCAGAAACACATAATTCTCTGAAAATAAGATTAAAAACGATGGTACATCAGATACTGTACAATCGAGGATTTTCGCCTATTGAAATTATCACACATCTACATTACTAGACTATTCTCTGGTAGCCTTTCTCATAAATGTCTCATAGGTCGACTTTTGAGGTCAAAACCAAGGACGTAGCCAGAAATTTCTTTCGGGAGGGGCTAAAGTGTGATTTTTTCCTTGCATTTATTTCAGCAAGTTCGAGAATTATTATTATATTAGAGAATTATTAATGAAAACATTCCAAATTTTCAGGGTCTTTGAAACTATTTTAAATCTCAAAAGCTTTCAAAAATTGTGGAATTCATCAAACTATCTTTTCTATCACAAAATTTCAAATACTCCAAAGATTTGCAAAATTGTTAAAAATTTTACAATGTTCGAAATTATAAACCTTGTCAAAATTTTAGAATTCATAAATCTTTCGAAGTGTTAATAATCATTAATATTATACATTTCAGAGACTTTTACAAATCTCTGAAATTCATAAAAATTTAAAAAATATTGACATTCTGAAAATTGCCATAATTTTCTAGACTTTTGAAATGTTTAGAATACTCCAAACTCTTATAATTTTCAAAATTGTTAAAAATCTTAAAATTCTCGAAGTTTTCAACTTTCCCAAAATCAAAGAAATTAGTATAAATTTTGAAATTTCTATAATCATCAATATGAGGTATAAATTTTCAGAGTTTTTAAAACTATTACAAATCTCAGTTTATGAAAATTCGGAAATTTCTGACATTCTAAAAATTGACGAAATTTTCTAGATTTTCAAAATTTTGAAAATACTCCAAGCTTTTGAAATTTGAAAAATTGTTAAAAATCTTACAATGTTCGAAATCATCAACTTTCTCAAAGTTTTAAGAAATTCGTAAAATTTTCGAAATTTCGATAATCGTGAATATTATAATATTTATTTAAAAATAATTTAAATCTCTAATTAAAATTAAAATTTTAATAATAAAGTTAAATATTAAATTTTAAAGAATTTACATTTTAGAATTTTTAGGACTTTTGAAATCTCTGAAATGTAAAAAAATTTGTAAATGTTTGAAATTCAGAAAATTTTTGACCTTTTCTAGACTTTTAAAATGTTTAAAATAGTTAAAAATTTTATAATTTGAAAAATTGTTCAAAATCTTACAATTTTCGAAATTATTAACTCTTAAAAAGTTTTAGAAATTCGTCAAGTTTGCGAAATTCCAATAACCATAAATATAACTTTTCAAAATTGTTAAAAATTACACAAATCTCTAAAATTTACAAAAATTTTGAAATTCTTGAAATTCCAAGAACTTTTAAAATTTTCATAATACTTTCTTTGAACTATGCAAATGTTTTACATTGTTGAAAATTCCGCAATATTAAAAATGTGACTAATTTGTAAAATTCTCGTAAATTTGAGAGTTATAAGAGCATTGTTAAGTTTTAGAATTTTTTAAAAACTCCGCAATTTCCAAAGTTCTTGGAGTTGTGATAATTTCTAAATTACTGAAAACTTGGTTGATTATCAAAATCCTCTAAACCTCATGAATTTACGAAATAGTTTATAATCTTAAAATTTTGAAAATGTCCAAAATTTGAAACTTGAAAAAATCTGTATTATTTCGCAATTTTTTTTTAAATACACTTTTTTGCGATGTGCTAGATTTTTTAAAATTTCCAAAATTTCGGGAGGGGCTTCAGCCCCCTCCCTGGCTACGTGCTTGGTCAAAACTCTAAAAAAAGGGGTCAAATTGATCCTAAAATAGGCTAAAACTAAAGGTTAGCCTTAGCTTTGGCTTTGGACTTAGGAAAATTTTTCAAAAAATTTTTTCCAATGCGGTTTTTTGCATTTATATTTCATTTTTGAGCAAAAATAAGAGTTTTCACTCTTCAAAAACTCGATAATTTTTCATAATTATCATTCATAATGGTATGGAATACGATGAAAAATGATCGATTTAAAAATCTCGATCATTCAACATCATTTTTTTTCAGCAGGGAATTCATGTCAGAAACTTCAACAGTAGAGCGATAATCTTTCAATAAAATATCAACCGAGAATATAGAATTCACAAAATTTCATCATTTCGAATTTACGTATATTAATTCATTTTTTGAAAAAGCAAATTTTACTAGTGGAAATTTCGACATGTACCTAATTTAGTGTAACAAACTTGAAGTTTGTATTAAAACTTTGAGAAACATGTAGAATATGGAAATTTGAAAAATTACATTATATCTTATCTAAGAAATTTCATGTCACATGTACGTTCTTAGTAATTTGAAATCAAAAACAGATTCTTAAATCATATCTTAAAAAGTTTGGAAGTCAAGAAAATTTTGAAAATTTTTGGAATATCGAAAATTTCCGAATTATCAAACATTTAAGAGATTTGTCAAAGTTTGAGAAACCCTCAAAATTAATAATAATATTCAAGATTATTGAAATTTCAAAAAAAAATTTTCTTAAACTTTGTAAAAGTTAATAATTTCGAACATTGTAAAATTTTAAGTAATGTTTTAAATTTCAAAAGCTTTTATTACAAATTTTGACAATGTTTGGAATGCCATGAATTCAAAAATTTGTATAAATCTCAAGTTTTGTAAAAGTTTCGAAAAGTTGGAAAATTTATCATACTTTTGATTATTGACATTTCAAAGATTCGAAGAATTTAAAAATTCTAAAAAGGTTGATAATTTTGAACATTGCTAGATTTTTAAAGATTTCATGAATTTTAAGAATTTGGAGTATTGTAAATATTCTAAAGGTCAAAAATTTCTATATTTTTATTAATTTCAGAGATTTTCAAAGGTTCTGAAATCTCTAAAAATTTATGATGACGAGTTAATCGTTGTTTTTCAAAATAGTTTGGCACATATTTCCTTTCTTTTCGTAAAAGGCCAAATTTTAGGACAATTTTATTTTTCAAACACTGTATTACTTTGGTTCTTAATTCGATTTTTGATGTACGTACCTGAAGTTCCGAAAGTTTGAAAAATAAACACGCAAACGTAAAAAAAAGTTTTCTTTCTATTCTTATTGTATAATATTTGTTTAATATGAATAATTTTTTGTTCTGTCTTCGTTAATAATTATACGTTTGGAATTTCAGATACATAATATTTTGTATACGTTGAAATTTGCAATACTTTAATTACTTATATAATATATTAACCAGGGGTCTCAAACATTTTTTGATTTTCACATTTTTTCAAGTATTTAGGTATTTTCTTAAAATACTTATTAGTTTTGATGTTTCACCGATGTTCTAAACGTAAATAGGTGTTCCCTGCTGAAAAAACTCGAGCTGATCTCGATCATATTTCATCGATTTTCATCAGATTCAATATTCATGTCGATCATATTTCATAACTTCTAATAATGTTTGAATTCTCGATCCAAAAGCAGAGTCATTTTCGATCATTTTCCATAATTTTTTTTTATTTTTATTTTATCATATTTATTTTTATCATTTTTATCATTTGAAAAAAAAAAAACGAAAATGAATTATACTATCATATTAGAAAACTTTTAATGGTACTACAGTATGAAAATTACAAGAATCACAAATATTATTAAATGAAAATAATTAATACTTTTGCCGTTCATCAATAAATTTCGTACATAATACTCGAAAATGTTAAATAACTATTGTTGTTTTAGAAAAGTTTTCTAGAAATTCAGATACAATTATGACCTTGCAAAAAAGTGATAATGATATAGAAATGAAATCATACTTTGCGTTAAAAAATTCTCATTGAAATTTTTCTGTGTTGGATTTTATAATAAATTCCTAAAAACATTTTAGCAATATATGTAGGTATCATTGAAAATCATGTAGAATATGGAAATTAATAAAATTACATTATATTTCATAATAAATTTCGTGTCACATGTTTCTAGTAATTTGGAATCAAATATACGAGGGGGGACCCAAAAGTAACGGGAATTAGGTGGTGGGGGGACCGCGGAGGGGGGGATCGGGTTCTCCACTGGTTCTCTTCCAAGCTGCTACTCTCCCAAGTCAGTGTGCAAAGTTCATTTGCTGTGAGTGCATTCGTTCGTCCGTAAGAATTTTTCTAGTGAAACGACTTTTTCCGTTTCGGCGAAAACGTGAAATGGCTGAGTGCGGAGAGCAACGCGCGGCTGTAAAATTTTGTTTTTTGTTAGGAAAAACACCCGCGGAAACCCTTGTGATGCTGAAAACAGCTTATGGGGATAATGCTTTGAGTAAAACGCGTGTGTACGACTGGTTTTCGCGTTTCAAGAATGGAGAGATGTCAATAGAAGACCAACCTCGTTCTGGGCGCCCCTCGACTTCAAGAACGGACGAAAACATTGAAAAAATCAACACTCTTGTTCATGAAGACCGTCGCCGAACCATCGATCAACTTTGTGAGATGTCTGGATTGTCATGGAGTTCAATTCAGAGGATTTTAACTGAAGATTTGAGCATGAGGAGGATTGCAGCCAAATTTGTTCCTCGCCTTCTCTCCGACGATCAAAAGGAGCGTGAACTTCAGGCCTGTCTTGAGCTGCAAAATCAGTTGGATGAAGACCCAGATTTGTTTCTCAAGGTTATAACTGGCGATGAATCATGGTGCTATGGCTACGACCCCGAAACAAAGCAGCAATCAAGCCAATGGAAGACACCTCTCTCGCCTCGTCCAAAAAAGGCACGCCAAGTGAAGTCCAACATCAAGACATTGCTCATTTGTTTCTTCGATTGCAGAGGTATTGTGCACGCAGAATTTGTTCCTCCAGGCCAAACGGTCAACCAACACTTCTACTTGGAGGTTTTGAAAAGGTTGAGGGAGAACATCCGGAAGAAAAGAGCGGATCTTTGGCGCACAAGGGATTGGTTCTTCCACCACGATAATGCACCTGTCCACACAGCGCTGTCCGTGAAGAAATTTTTGACCAAAAACGGCATGACACCGATTGTTCACCCCCCCCCCCCCCCTATTCACCGAACCTTGCCCCCTGTGACTTTTTTTTGTTCCCTAGACTCAAAAGGGACATGAAAGGAAAACGTTTTGGGACTGTAGAAGAAGTGAAACAAAAATCGCTGGAAGATTTAAAAAACATTGAAAAAAATGAATTTCAGAACTGTTTTGAACACTGGAAAAAAAAATTGAACAAGTGTATTACAGTCAATGGGGGTTACTTTGAAGGTGATAAAAATTATGTGTGAAAAAATTTGTCAATAAAAAAGTTGTCACACAATTCCTGTTACTTTTGGGTCCCCCCTCGTAGATTACTAAATCATTTTTAGAATTTGAACCATCAAAAATTATTATCTCAGCAAAGCTTAATTTTTCACAGCACGATGATAATAGTTTAATATTACTTGTGGGAAAGAAGTGGGAAAAACAATAAACATTTGTATCAGAACACGGTAACTAATGAAATTAGCATAATATTTCTGAAAGATCTTTTTTTAAAAAGTAGGCAATAATTTTAAATGTTAAAATTCATACCAAAAACTTTAACAGTAAAGCGAAAATTTTTCAATAAAATACTAACCGAGAATGTAGAATTCACAGAATGTCATAATTTCGAATTTACATATGTATATTAATTCATTTGTCGAACAAGCAAATTTTACTACAAGAGTTTAAGACGACTCGAAACCTACTATAGTGCGAGAGAGACTTCTATAACGGGAAGCAGTTGAGAGAAAGTCTTCCGAGTCGTCTTAACCGGGTAAATAAAAGCACGTGCAGTGGTTAAGTGTAAGTCTTCCAGAGCTCGGGTCGAAAACCACTTTTGTGAAAATCTAGATTCAGAAAATCTGAAAACTTGAACTCACCTGATGAATTTTTTTTTAAAAAAAATGTTAAGGGCAGAGCACGAGATCGCCAGAGATCACACAGGATTGCAAGGATCGAGATCAATATGGACCAATATGAACGATTGAACGGCACAGAACTGGACGAGATCAGTGTTGCCAGATGTTCCAGAATAGAAATAGCCGTTGAGTGGCGCTAAAATCGCCGCGCTACAATTTGTAATCGCCTAAAAAGTAGCCTCCCTTTTTTCAAGTCGGAAACATAAATAAAATTCTTTTTTCTTTTAAAATAATGAAATTTTTTTTTAATGTACAGTCATAACATTTTTTAATAAAAAAAAGAAGGCCCAGCGTATAAAAATCAGTATTAAAACACAGTTTTTTTTTTTTTTTGTAATGATAATTTCTTTTACGATTTGCTCACTAAATGGTAGTTGTAAGAAATAATCACTAATAAAAGTTTTCATTGCACACATTTTTTTTATTCTACTTGTCATTTTTTTAGACGTTAATGTGAAATCTCTTTCTATACATTTTTTGAGTTGACAATTGGAATACATAATATTGCACAACATTGCACATACAAGCATCTTATTTCCTCACTGATTCGTCTTATTGGTATTCGACAGCATCATCGCTGCAAAAAAACGTGACAGTTTCGAACAATTCATCGACCGACTTCGGGTCACTGGAATCACAAGTTTTTCCATTCGTCGCGTTTTTCTCGTCATAAATGTGGTTGAACAACCTCAACATTTGCGGGGTTGGCTTAAATTTAGTACAACAAACTCCTAGCACTGACAGGTGGGTTCTGATGCGGACAATCGCATTCAACATTGGGATACTGAGACGATTGCGCTGTTTGGTTTTCACCAGGGGACTGACACTCGGGCTTCAGGCGCCTGACTTAAATGATCCTTTACAAACACATGCACACTGAGCTTGGTGATACTCTCTTTCCCCTTGCCTCCACCCTCCCGCTCCTATACCCATTGCCCGTTGCGTTTCGTGTTACTTCGTATATGCTCGTGAGCCACGAGTTATACTCTAATCCCTCTAATCGTTCGTTCCGACCCGTTCGACCGGTTTTACCGGCATTTTCAGCAATTTCCAGCATTTTCAGTCAGTCAGGTAAGAATTGTCAGAATAAAATCACAGTTCGCGAACGAGGAAATTTTTAACATAGTCGAAAGCATCTTTTGACTATGAAATGTTGTCAAATAAGAAAAAGAAAAAAAATCGACGCTGTGCAATTCTTGATTGCGAACACGAAAAAAGTGTAAATTTCGAAGGTGTGCACTACTTTCGCGTTCCGGAGGACATTGAACGACGGAAGCAGTGGCAAATTGCACTGAATACTTCGCTTGAATTTGGTCTAGATCATCGTCTATGCAATGCCCATTTCGAAAAAAGCGATATTTTAATTTTATCCAAGACCGACATCGCTTCAGTAAGTACAAAACGTACAAATAAGTTAATGAAATTCATCATATAAATGTGTTAATAATAGACTCTGCAACTCGTGCCGAGTGTCGATTTACGCGCTTTACGCTATTCCGGCTATTCCGCAGCTAGCTTAGAATATGAGTTTGGATTTTTAAATACGTCTTATAAATTTGAATAAATCTACTATTTTTTAAATCCTGTAGTTAGTAACACGATTAAGAACAGATCTGACAATAAATATATGTATTCTATGTAAAATGACAAAAATGATAAACATGTTTGCATCAGTGTATATATAGTAAAATTATTTTCGAAAAACAGCAAATTCGTGATATTTATTTATTAGACGTCAAATGTGAGGGTTCGCTTGAAAATTGGAGCTACTCCTCTAAAATTCTACACCGCGAATAAGGAAACAACTGAATCGAAACTATTTCGATTAAATCCCATTCTCGACAAAAGTAGTGGAGGTGATGACGAACATTCTTCAAATGAAAACTTGGAGGACTCACATGCTGGTTCGTATTATTTTATTTTGATATTTAAGTTTATAAATTATTGTTTCGTGTTCTCGAAAAAAATTCGATAATTCTTACATAAAATTTTTTACTGGAAAATATAAATTAGTAATTTTTCCTAGCCGTAATAGTTTTGAGGCATTTTATCAGAACAAATTTCTTAAATTATGTAGGACTCGTTTCATGCAAAAGATAAACTCAAATTTTTTTTTTTTTACGAAATATATTTTTCAATATATTATATTTCAATATCATTGGCATATCTTTTCCTATTTTTATGTGATCTGAAAAAATAAAAATTAATTTGCTAAAATTTTGTAATCGGGAAAATTGTTAATTTTTGTTTCAAAATGCTGACTGAAAAAAGTTCGAATATAAATAATTGTTTTTCCATTACACATACAATATAATGTTACATACAACTTATATAAAGTATTATACACCAAATTAGGAAAATTTTCGAGATGAAAAAAATGAAAAGAAATGATCCGAATTCAAAAGAAATGAAACTAGTTTTGAAAATGCATAATTTTTTCGGAACATACGAACAACAGAATGTACTTGAAACTATTTCGCAAAGCTTATTTCTGAATGTGTATTTCCAAAAAAGAAAAACTGTTTATGTTCAACCTTTTTTTACAGTCAGAAATTGTGAACGAATAATTTTTCCTGAATACCAAATTTTTCATTTCAAAGTTAGAAAAATTCTTAATCATTCGAAATGTGAACTTTTGTCGAAAGATTTTGGATGTAAATTAATCTAAAATTTGCATGAATTGAAAAATTAAAATAAAAAACATTGAATCAAAAATTTATGTTGAGATTCTGGAATTTGATCGGGTTAGAAATGAAAAGATATCAGTTAATAAGGTTTCTGGTAATTTTTTGAAATACATTTCACAGATAACTGGAACCAGAACATTCTACATGTTTCAAATAATACGGGGCTAGGAGTGGATAGCAACGAATCTTTCCAGCATCGAGTACGAGAAAACCAGGAATATAATCTGTTTATGATAGAACAGTCGAAAAATTTTTCAATCGCTCCTTTTCTAAACGTTGGGGCAGAAACACCGCTGGGATGGATAAGAACAATAACATTCTGCAACGGTACCAAGGTCGTCAATTTTTTACGCCATACCATGATACAAATTAGGGATGAATTTCATAATTTAGCATCGCTGCAAGTTACTATTACGGAGAGAGGGGACTTGCAAATCTTGATAGGAGGAAATCGAGTAGAAAACAGTCGTTTTGCGAATTCTGACATCGACCATGCTCTTTCTGACTCAGCGGGCTTAAATTGTTTTCTCGATAAATTGAAAAAATTCAAAATTTGCATGGGTCGTGAAAGTACAGGAGATTATGCAAATTTTGTGAGCGACGCGTGTTGTACGGATTTGATGGGCAAAGTGAGACACAAAAAATGCAAACTATTGCTAGATCCAAGTGATTCTTCACTTAGGTGTAATTTTTGCTCAAATCTACGGAAGATTTTGTACAGAAAAAGACGAAATTTGATAGACAATCCATCTAAACGAGAGAAAAAACGTATACGTCTTCGAATCCCTAAGATGCAGAGGCAAAATTACAATGAACTGAAAAAAAAAATTTTTTCTGTCACCGAGAAAAAGAGATACCTCGAGAAAAAGAATTTAAATTTGAAAGAAGCTGTTAACGATTGCAAAAATAAATTGGCGCTGATTAAAGATGAACGTCTTGAATCTATTTTGAAAAATGCAGAAGTTTCTGATGGTCAGGCAACCAGCATTCGAGAAATTTAAAAATCTGCATCAAGAAAGGGGGTTACTGGTCAGAGATATTCCAATGAATGGCTCACAAAATGTCTTTTAATGCATATAAAGTCCCTAAAAGGTTATCAGAAACTCATCGATTTGAACATTCTTCCCTTGCCTAATCCCAGAAGTATAAGAAGATACCTTGCTGCCATAGACATGAATTGTGGCTTCGATGCTACATTTTTCAAGATGCTCGAAAAAGCCTTTTCCCACATGAACGTCGAAGGAAAGCACGGGGTACTGTTACTGGATGAGATGAGCACTAGAAAACGTTTGTCAATCAACACCAGCGACATGACTTTCACGGGACTCGTTGACTTTGGATTCAGTGACACTCTCGTATCGGCAGATTCGAATGAACCTGAATTGACTTCTTTTCAAAACGAGAAAACAGGACCAGTGGAAGACGGTGTATGTGGCGATCAAGAAGCGAACGAAGCGAACCATGTACTGGTTTTCGTCTTCCAGCCTTTATTTTCCGATTATTCGCAGCCTATCGGTATTTTTTCAACAAATACTGCAAAAGGTGAACAGCTCTCTCGTCTGATTATATCTGCTATTTTAAACCTCGAAAACGCAGGAGCGTTTGTCCACGGAGTTGTTAGTGATGGATCAGGCCCCAACCGGAATTCGTGGAAAGAATTTGGCGTATCAGGAAAAATGGATTCCTTGAAAATCTCATTCAAGCATCCCCTGGACGATACTCGAAAAGTCTTCATGTTTGCTGACACGCCACATCTTTTTAAAAACGTCAGAAACCGCTTGGAAAAATCACAATCTTTGCAGGTATGATTATTTTAAAAGTTCAGTTGTGATATCGTGCTGAAATTTAATTTAATTTTTTAGCTGCATTCAACCAGAAGTCCAATAAAATGGGAACATCTCAAAACGCTTTTTGAATTGGACTCTCAAAATGAATCCGAACGGTTATGTCCAAAACTGACAAATAATCACTTTCATTTAAACAGTATGTTGAAGATGAAAGTTTGAAAAAAAAAGTTTCTCTTGCTGTACAGGTAAGACCGAGGTTACAACCTCGATGAACTTTTATTAATTTCGTCATTGTTAACAGATAGAAAAAATTTTGAATTCAAAGTTTCAATAAATATTATTTTAAATCTAAAGTCTTCTAGGACATTTTACATTAATATTTCGGCAATTCTTTATTTTCACGTTCATACCAATGATTAGAAAATTTTTCACGCAAAAGCAATCTGTGACAATAGTAATTCGAAAACATATCTAGCAACATGAAATTTTGCCAAACCAAATAAAAAGTCTTATTTTTTCTAATTCCTTTATATTAAATACTAATTAAAAGTTCAATTTAAGAAATTTTTACGTAGGAAAAATTTTCCTTTTTAAATATCAATTTTTTTTACATTCTAACTTGAGAACGCAACAACTATGTATCTCGAATTTCAGATCTTCAGTAATTCAGTACATGATGGACTCCTTCACTATAAACTGATTGATGAAAGGCTGAAAGATTGCTCAGAGACTGCAAATTTTTGCAAATGGCTAAACGATCTTTTTGACGTTTTGAATATGAATGGAAATGGCATGGAAACAGGCGATACTAATCATGTGGTACGTTCTCACTAGTTGTAACATTACTTTTGAAATATTCAAGCAGAAAATTGAAAAACTCGAATTTCAGTTTTTGGAAACTGCATTGGCTAAATTGAACACGTGGGAGGAGCAAGTTTTCGTGTACAAATTGGTCCAAATGGAGCAGTTCCTGACTATTTCTACAAGCGAAGGACTGCGTGTTACATACCGTTCAATGATTGACATTGCACAGTACTTGCGCGACAAATTCAGTTTTCCACGTATATTCCCCGGGAAAATTAACCAGGATTGTTTGGAAGTTAGTTAAAAATCAAACTTATTATTCAAAATCATGTCAGCTATTCTTTGATGAAAATAAAATTTTATCTGATATCAGATTTGATAAACGACCGTCGCCAGATCTGATGTTGAACATAGAAATATTAATATTAAACGTCAAATCTTACATCTAATATTCCATGCAATGGAACACTAGAACAAAAAACATGACAGCAGTCTTCGGCTTCGCCTCGAACTGTAACTCTTCTTTTCATCATAAAAGATATTAAAAAAAAAACACAATAATTAAAATATTGTTCAATAAAAAATATTTCAGCAGTAAAATATCTAATGAATTGTAGAAATATACCTTATTACAATTTCATTAGAATGTACCTTATTGCAATTTCACTAAATACATTTTTATGTTTGACTTAGAATAAAATTAACATATTATTATTATATGTGTTTAACAGCGATTCTTCAGTTCGGTAAGACAAGCAAGTGGTTGTAACGATCACCCTGAAACTTCCACTGTTTATCGAACATTTAAAATTTTGTCGTTGTCGGCATTAACGAAGCCGTCGCGAAAGGGAAATATTACATTGAAGAATGATGATATCGACAAGAGGGTGTTTTTATGCGAGAAAACATCCCTGATAGATATCAGACCTCCCAAGAAAAGTTTGTTGAAATTGCTTGAAATAAGAATGGCGGAAAATTTCAACATTGAAGACTGGCATTTAGAGGACAGAGTTGTACTTGAAGATCATGATTTCATGGGCCCCATACACACAGAAATAGCTTTTTCATGTTTATCAAATTTGTTATCCAAAAAGATCGAGATAGAATTGAAAAAAAGTCGTCATGCACAAATTGTTCTAAAATTTCAAATTCAAAAACTTTCACAGAATTCAATGATATTATTCTCATTTTAAAGTCCATTTTTTCCAGATTCAAAACTTCAAAATTCGCTTACCAAAAATTCATTTCCTACTTTCTGCAGTTTGAAAAAAAAAAGACTAAAATTCCCTTACCAGCAACACGGTGCAAGAATTTTGTCGGTTCTAATATACAACACCATATATGAGTTGATGGCAATTTATTCCAGAGAAAGGAATTCGAAAACGCTGAGATTGAGTGCCGAAAAGAAAAAAATGTCGCGACTAGCTTCTACGTAAATTGTAAAATATTGTTAGCACAATAAAAAGAAATAATTTCTGCACTGATTTTTTCTCCTGCTTCTTTTTTCTTGTTAATTACAAAACCACACAAACTAGGCACAGGCATATGTTCATGCAGTTCATTTTCTAACAGCGCGCGCTGTGAGTCCGTTCGGTACGTTCGGTATACGTTTATTTTCAAATAGTACGCGCTACGCATAATTTAACTCGAAACGTTCGAAGGCGTCCGAAGGTACTCGAGGCGCAACGAAGGAAAATGATGGCGAGAGGGAACGAGGGAAAGGGGGAGTTTGTATCACCACACCGCTGTGTGTGCGTGGATATTGTCCCCTCTAACTCCGAAAGTATCGTTACGGCCAGGTATACGAGTGTCAGTCCCCTGGTTTTCACAGTATTCATTACACTGAAAACTCGCTCAACAACTGCATTGCTGATTGGCAAAGACAACACGCTCAAGGCAAAACTTGCGAGATTTTCAAAAATGAAATCACCTTTTGCGTTTTTCATGCTGAGCAATTTTATTCAAAATTCGCGGATATCAACGGATTCACTTTTCTGCCAATCGGGATCGATATCCTCTAGTTTGAGCGTGCCCAGGATACGCCATTGGCTTTCAATTTTGTCACGATCTGCGCTCTTTCCTTTTTGAAAAACAAAAAAAGTTAAGGAGAATATATGTTTTTTTTTAGCAGAGCTGAAAGAAAAAATTTGTCTAAGTGCATTTTAAAATTTACCTGCAGTTAATTCCCAAGGCCAATTTTTCAAAACAAGAGGAGAGTGCTTATTTAAGCACGTTTCTCGAGATAAATTTCTGATTTTTTCGACAAGCTTCATGTTTTTTGGCATTCTTTCAATCAACTCTTTTGTCAAACGGACCAAAAATTTTAGAGCTCGTGACTTTATTCCAATGATTACCTCTCATTTTAGTTTTGTTTTCAAAGTTGCGTTTTCAAAATTTCCCCCAAAATCAATCGATTCATGAGGTAAACAAGAATTTCCAAATTCATGATCAACTTTTTTCAACGCTGCTACTACAGCGTCGACGTCTGTGTTGCCATAAACAACAAGATTTCCTTGTTGATTTTGAGCATTGAAATAAGATGGTTTGATGAATCTTTTGGCGGTGGACAACATAAATATCCTAAGTTCCGTATAAAGTTGAGTTATGTCAGCATCAGACGCTTGGAATGCTTTGTTTAGGTTTGATATTTCGGTTAACACTGGTTGCAAAAATATCAAGTACAAAAAATTCGAATCATCGTTGTACATGTCTGATAAAACTCGAGCTGAGTATTTTTCGACTCCAGGTTGGCCCTTGATCAAGTTGAAATACGCTCTCAAATCAGGATGCTGTCTGAGAATCTCAGAAACAGCACTGCAGAACGAGAGCCATCTTGTGGCTGCGATTGCGACCAATTTCAATGGTATTTTTCCATTGTTCATAGTTTCGTACAGCTCTTTGTATGAAGTTTGTAAGAAAAATTTAATTGATTCGCAGCTAATAAATATTTATTTGTTTATTACCTTTTAAAAATCAAATTCTACTTTTAAAAATCAAATCACACATTTACAGGTCTAATAGAAATTTATTGAAAAAAATGTTAGAAAATTAGCTCTGAAGTATGATTTTTAGTGAAATCCAAAATTTAAATAAAAAAATTTCAGATATACATCTTACCGTTCGCAAAGCACTTTAAGAAAACCAATTGTATGATTCACGCAGCATGTGTTCTAAATGAGATGGGAGCTCTTCGCATGCTTTTCCAGAACACAAATTTAATGAATGGCAAATGCACTGAAAAAGCTGGAGATCTGGCAATTCTTTTTTCAAAAGGGTAAACAACGAATGATTTTTCCTAACTAAATTGTTTGCACCATCTGTGTCAAGTGCCATTAGTTTTTCAAATTTTAGACCAGTTTCTTCAAAAAATTTTTTTAGGTTTTTAAGCAAGTCCTCAGCTCGAGTGCTACTAACTTCACTGAATCCAATAAAGTCAGTCACTAATTTTTTTTGTAAGTCACTGTAGTAACGTACACAGTAGGCCATGTATTTTATCGTAGCACAGTCGGTTGACTCATCAACAATTAGAGAAAAATATCGATAGACAATGTCATTGATTATCTCTTTCAGAAATGCAGGGGAAACCACGTTTAATATGATTTTCGAGCATTTTGTCCTGTGTAATTTCATTTTTTCATGGTCAGTCCCACACCCCAGAGATTTCAACATGTCAGATAGATGATCAATACTTTGGATTGACCCATGAACTGCCGTATACAATGACAAAAGTATGTCGATTTCTTTTTCAGAATTAGAAATTTTCGGTTTGAAGCCTGAAACAAAAAAAGTTTGTATCTATTATTATAATGAAAAATTCATACAGAAGTTTTTTTTTCTTTTTTTATGTTTTAACTATGGATACTAAATATAAATTTCAATTTTTTTTTTTTACCAAAAGTAGACAATTTTTTTGATTCAAAAGCGTTCGCTGCTGCCAAGTGTTTGGCAGTCCCAGCATGCTTCATTAAATCCGTTCGATGGGCTCGAAGAGGTACTCGGCAAAATTTGCACCAGGCTTCGTGGGCACCATTTTTTACGAATTCTTCTGAAGTTGGTCGTAAAAAATCTGAAAATACACATTATCTTTTAAATTGTGAAGTGGGTAAAGTTTGTTTTTAATTAAGAAAACATAAAAATTCGCTCGTATATTTAAATTTTAGACATCAGAAACAAAAAGCACAAAGTTGATCATCATGAATCCACAAAAAAATTAAATAAATTATAAATTTCTACATTTTGAACAATTATTCGTGAAAGTAATAGATTGAATTTTTGTATTAAATAGCTGAATTTTTCAATTGCTATGCTAAAGAAAAGCGTTTTCTAGGTTCAGGAAAAAGTTATTGGATGAAAATTTATTTTACATTACGAAAAAATGTTAATAAAAAATGTTTGAGAAAAGCAGCTGTTTTTGAAGGGTGATAATATTTTCATCAACGATTTAATTTTCATGTGAAAATGTAATGAAATAATTTCTTTCATTGTTTTGATTGCATTTACTCATCAAGATTTCGTGGTATGGTCATACATAACCTTCAAGCGTATTGTTTGTTTGGACACAAGTAATGCATTTAAGTTGTGCCTATTGGATTGAATGCAGTAGTTACCTTTCAAACATGGATCCTTCTCCCAGGTAGGGTTGTATTTTTTTGCGTATTTACTATAATTCACCATGTTTTTTTCTTCAAAAATTTGTCAAACGAAAATTGCGAAAACAATCACAACTGTCACTTGTCAATACGTGTGCTGTTAGCGACAGCAGTGTGGCCAGTGTTTAGTGCTATATTAAAAGACTGTCAATATGACAATCCAAAAAAACTATAAACATCAGAAAAAATCAAATATAAAAATCATAACGTAAAAACCCTATACGTGTGTTAGCGATTTTATATTTTTACGGATGTTTATATTGGGAACTGTCAAAACATTATCGATAGGATACAATAGAATGCTATAGAATGCTATAGAATATCATGGAAGGACATAGAAAGGCACCAGAAGGTTCTAGAACGGTGTGGAGACATTGAGAATACAACTAGAAACTTCTGGAACAATCTAGGTCCTAAGATTACCCTATATAAGCAGTGGTAGGACTGCAAGCGGCAGTTCAGTTAGAATCGAATCGTAGTCGAGTGAATATCGATCGAGTCTCTAAGTGCGCGTGCGCGAGTAAGAGAAAGAGAGCAATATCGGTCATAGCCGTTACTCTTGTTGCGTTATTTTACGGTCGGAGCCGTAACAACTATTGTGCGCGAGTGAGAAGGTCTATTTGAATTGTATAACAAAAGTTTAACTTTGTAATTAAATAAAGTAGTTGACTTTGAGTTATATTCGTGTCGTCAATCAACCTCACCTGACCCATTAAAAAGAATAATTACGCCCTCAGTTAAAATTACTAACATTCTAAGTGTGGGGTCATTGAGGTAACCGCGGCGCAAAATTTGAACGGGTGAAAGTGTCCATGGCGCGAAGTTCGAAAACAACCGTGGCGCAAAAATTCAAAAGTGTGTGAAGATGCAAAATAACGACGAGTTTGAAAGATTTCAACGGCGAGTTAACGCCTACGGATTATCATCCACTTACGCCAATGATTCAACGATGTTTAACGCCAGTGACCTTGAGGGTACCATTCGAAATATCGGAAGACCAGATAACGGAGAACCTTTGCGAGGGCCACTAGATGGATCGCTTTTCCATACTGTAGAGAATTTGAAAAATAAAATGAGGCATACTCAGAAAAATACAACAATGCAACCAACTACTGTAAATCCACAACTGCCACCAGCATTTCAAATTCCCGGAGTAAATGAAGAACAAGTGAAAAATACAAGTGATCCTGCCTTGATACAAATGATATCCGTTTTAACTCAGTTCACTCAACAAAATGCAGCCCTGATCCAAAATATGCAAAACAACCAAAATTCAGGAAACCGATTTCAAATTGCACCAGATATTTCACAAGTCATCGGAAAGTTCAATGGGGAAACATCATCCTTTGAAGCAAAAATCTGGCTCGAGCTCTTAAAGTTGACAGCGGCAACATACCAATGGCCCGACAGTTTTACCCTAGCAATGGCAAACATGAGGTTCACGGGAGCAGCCAAAACCTGGTGGGCAATCAAGTGTGCAACTATAAAGAAGTGGAGTGATTTTGAAGCAGCATTCAAAAAGGCATTCCTACGCAGTACAAATCTAACACAAGCATGGGAAAGGATGGAAAAGCAGAAACCAAGGTCATCAGGAGTCCGTCGCTGCCTACTTTCTGGAAAAAATACGACTCTGCCAAGCGGTTGGATTATCCGATTCAGAAACAAAAGAAAGAGTAGCCGAAGGTTTCCGATCACGAGAATTGACAAGTTTCGTTTTCAACAATAAATACCTCAACATTGACGACTTATTGAACGAAGTGGCATCCCTCGACAAAGTTTTACAAGCACAACGACAATATCACAACCAGGACCGAAGTAGAAGCTACCAAGAAAATTTTCGCCCAGCCAAAATTCATTCACAACCAGAAAGAAGAGAAATTTGAAGTCGACCCGTACCCGTTGAAAAACATGAGTCCAAAATCGTATGCTTCAAATGTAATCAACCTGGTCATTACGCAAGGCATTGCCCAAGTAACAACCAACCACCTCGGAAAATTGCAGAAAACTTCCAAAAACAGAATCTAACGATCCACACCGTATCAGGCGAGCAAAGCCAAGGAGCTGTCAACAAATACCTGAAGGAAGTTACCTTAGGAAATGGAATTAACACAGCTTTGGTCGACACCGGAAGCAGTGTGTGCACCATTCGAGCCAGCATCGTGATTACGGAAGGTTTCCAAGTCCAAAGGAACTCGAGTGAACTATATGGCTTTGCTCAAAGCAAAAACCCAGTGATATCTCCAGGAACGGTCCAAGAAATCATAAAAGTTGACAACATTACGCCAACAAAAATTTCATTGAAAATCGTACCTGATTACGTGCAAGAATACGACATCATCATTGGTCGTACATTCATCGATTTGCCACACGTCGCATGTTTCAAAATAGGAGAAAAACTGCAATTTCACGACCGACAAGTATTGCAGGGTTTCGAAAACTTCGAAGACAACGTTCACTTTACAAAACCCAGCACCGTGAAAACAGAATCATTGGCACCTGAAACAATCAACTTCATTCGAGTAAACTCTGGAGACCAAGAATTGCCCCTACCTATCATAAATTTCGACAACAAGCAACAGATACTGGAAAAAGGGAGCGAGATAGACCAGCGCATTCTTACTCTCGAGGAAGCGGCACCCTTGGAACCGAGATCCGAGCCTATTCTGATGGAAGAGCTGAACATTGAAGCCAACGTCACCGACCAACAACGATGTGAGTTATTAGATTTGATGATTTTGTATCGGAAATCTTTAGTGGATGGTAGAGAGAGGTTCCTTTATGTGATTCCCAAAGCGCTACGCAAGTCCATTGTTATCAAGTATCATGATTTGTCGAGTCACTTGGGTCTCGATGAAACCATTGCACGTATAAGTCAGTATTACTATTTTCCGAAAATGCGATCTTATACCAGAAGACATATTGGGCATTGTCTGGAATGCATAATGAACAAGAGAAGGGCAGGAAAACAAGCTGGGGAACTCCATCCAATTCCCCCTGGGCCTAGGCCATTTGCAGTGGTACATGTTGATCATGTAGGACCCTTTGTCACGTCTAGAAATGGAAATAAGCATGTCATGGTGATTGCGGATACATTGACGAAGTATGGTAGTTTATTTGCCGTTAAAAGCGTCGATTCTGTCACCACTGTAAATCGGTTCGAAAGATTCATCGAAATATTTGTAGTCCCACAGAGAATAATAAGCGATAGAGGAACAGGTTTCACTTCAGGGCATTTCGAGCAATTTTGCCTGAAGTACGGGATCAGGTACACTTTGAATTCCTCTCGTCATCCACAGGCAAATGGCTTGGTGGAGAGAGTAAATCAGACACTTGTTCCTCTAATGCGAGCGACAACTGAAGAGGGAAATCGTTCAGACTGGGATAAGAAACTGAAGGCCATAGAACGCGATTTGAATTTATCCGTGAGCAAATCAACGGGATTCTCTCCTTTTGAAGCTTTGTTCGGATAAGTACCAAGATTTGACGACGGCGAGATGCGTAAGCTGACGACTCATTGCGAAGATTACCAGTTACCAACCGATGTTTGGGAGAAAATCAGAAGGAACATTCAGCGGGCGCAAGAGAGGTACAAAGAAGATTACGATTCACACCGATTGAAAAATGTGAAGTATTGCGTTGGTGATATTGTATTCATGAAGACAAATCCGATTGCGACGGGTGAAAGTATTAAATTGCAGAGTGTGTACAAAGGACCGTTTGTTGTAACAGGGATTTTACCGAGCGATACTTATGAAATAAAAAGATTGTCAGGTAGAAATAAAGATAGAAGTAGAACAACAGCAAGTGTAAGTCAATTGAAGATCTGGCAAACCCGAGATGTACTTGATTGTGAGTCGAGTGAAGAGAGTGAGAGTGAAGATGATGAGATTTCTGAGAGAGGAAATGAGAATTGTACGAATAAAGTGGATCATAGAGATAGCTCTTCGAAAAAAGACTTTAAACAGACTCAGATGAGACCGAAAAGGGATAGAAAGACCCCTTCTCATTTGGCTGATTTCAAATTAGGATAGAATTGTTATCTTGAGGGTCTAAGATAGAAACTAGGTTGACCGAATGCTAGCGATTTTATATTTTTACGGATGTTTATATTGGGAACTGTCAAAACATTATCGATAGGATACAATAGAATGCAATAGAATGCTATAGAATATCATGGAAGGACATAGAAAGGCACCAGAAGGTTCTAGAACGGTGTGGAGACATTGAGAATACAACTAGAAACTTCTGGAACAATCTAGGTCCTAAGATTACCCTATATAAGCAGTGGTAGGACTGCAAGCGGCAGTTCAGTTGGAATCGAATCGTAGTCGAGTGAACATCGATCGAGTCTTTAAGTGCGCGTGCGCGAGTAAGAGAAAGAGAGCAATATCGGTCCGAGCCGTAAGAACTATTGTGCGCGAGTGAGAAAGTCTATTTGAATTGTATAACAAAAGTTTAACTTTGTAATTAAATAAAGTAGTTGACTTTGAGTTATATTCGTGTCGTCAATCAACCTCACCTGACCCATTAAAAAGAATAATTACGCTCTCAGTAAAAATTACTAATACGTGGTACACTAGCTATACTCGATATATATGCCTATTCGGCAAGTAGCTATAAGTAGCAACACTGTTAAGTAAAAATCGGCGACTAGTCGCCTAATGCTAAAATCAGTAGCCGATCATCACTCAAAATCGCCCAATTTGCAATAAGTAGCCTTATCTGGCAACACTGGACGAGATCACCAGCAATCGTACAGGATGCACCAAGATGCACACTTACACTTTCACGCATGAAACACGTAGTCGCTGATTGGTCGAAAACGATCGGAACGGGGGGATTCGGATTCTAAACTCGTCTCTCCAGATCGTAATTTTTAACGCCACGACCGGGCAATTTCTACCCAAATGATTCTGGTAGATTTTACGGTGAATACCCACGATGGGGCAATATTTACCTAAATCAACAAAAAGTCTATCTCCCCACAAAAGCCCAATTTTATCTCAACATTTGTCAACGTTTACCTGCTTCTCGGGGTCCACACAGTTGGGTGAAATTTATGTTGTTCTAGGACCGTAGAAACACCCAAAAATTTGCCCAATTCGAATTGAGAAAACATTGAACAAAAAACTTCGATTTATTGGTCACTCACGAATTTCTACCTGAGCAAACTCTCAATATGTACTTTTTTTTCCCAATTATTGCCTAACATAAAACGTGGGGTGAAATTTGGGTAAACGTGTACTCCACGTTTGGTTCACCGGGCTCTAATAAGCGCCCTTTACTTTTCTATTATAGAGTTTCCTTGAATAATGTCACAGTACTAGAAGAGGAGAAATGGGATCAGATAATATGTGACAGTTAGTGACAAAGAGAGGGGTGGGGGGGGGGGGTAGGGGGATTATCGATAATATGTCTCAAATTTTTCCCATGAATTCCGAAATTCGGGAATTCAATTAAATAATTTCAGATGTTTTTAGCGTGACAGGAATTTTACAACGTGTTACAATTTCGAGTCTTTAAAATTTCATTAAAAAAAGGCTATTTAAGAGTATTCAAGTTTTTCAAGCTTTCATTGTTGATTAGTTTATTCTCGGATTCCGAAGACCAATTATTCAAAGATTTTTTTTTTTTTTTAATATTGGAATGCATAAGACAATGTGAACTTTGTTAATATTTTACTTCAGTTATAATTTAAGAAAATGCTGAAAATTTACCTAATTTCGAAATTGTATGTACCAGGTGTACTCCTAATTAATTTCCGGTTTTTTTGCAAATAAAGCACATAATTCTAAAAAAACCGTAACCTTCATTTTATTCAAAGTATTTTCCATCGCTTTCTACACATTTTTCCCACCTTTCTGGTAAATTGTGGATACCACGCCAGTAAAAATCATTGCCTTTGGAGGTGAACCACTTGGTGAGCCATTTTCGTACATTTTCGTACGAGTCGAAGCGCTGCTCAGAAAGGGCATGGCCCAACGAGGCAAAGAGGTGGTAGTCGGATGGCGCCAGGTCTGGTGAGCAAGCCGCATGATCAAGCACTTCCCACTTGAGCCTTTCCAGCGTGTCACGAACGACTTTCGACTTATGCGACGGTGCATTGTCGTGGAGCAAAATCACCTTCTTCTGTCGTTGTTGATATTCTGGTCGGTTTTCCACAATGGCTCGGCTCAAATCTTTCATTTGCTGTTTGTAGCGAACGGCATTCACAGTTTCACCAGGTTTCAGCAGTTCAAAGTATATAGCACCGGACTGGTCCCACCACACACACAGCATGACCTTCCGACCGTAACGATTTGGCCGTGCCGTCGATGTCGATGCTTCACCTGGACTCACCCACGATTTGTTGCGCTTAGGGTTCTCCAGGAAAATCCACTTTTCATCACCAGTAACAATACGATGCAGGAAAGACTTTCTTTTGTATCGTTGAAGCAGCATTTCACAGGTCACTTTTCGATTCTCCATTTGTCTCTCGGTCAGTTCATGGGGCACCCACTTTCCACACTTCTGAATTTTTCCCCATGGCTCGCAGACGTTTGGAAATTGCTTGCAGTTGAACTTCCAACGCATCTGCAAGCTGTCGTTGCGTTTGCGTGTTGTCTTCATCTAATAATGCTTGCAATTCGGCGTCATCGAACGATTTTCGCTTGCCGGAGCGTGCGGCGTCGTTCAGGTCGAAATCTCCATTTTTGAACTGTCGAAACCACGTTTCACATGTTCGAAGTGTTAATGCACGATTACCATAAACTTCCACAAGCGCACAGTGGCTCTCGGACACTTTTTTCCCCTGATTGAACATGAAAAGCAATGCATGGCGCATATGCTCAAAATTCGGTACAAAATTCGACATTTTTGAAGCGCAATAAAAACTTACTGGAAGATTTTTTCGAGAAAATGTCAACGCAGTTCAAGCACTCGATATGACTGAACAAAATGACATATGGTATGTGTTACCAACAGCGGTACAAAACAGAACGCCATCCATTGAAAAAACCGGAAATTACTTAGGAGTACACCTGGTAGTTTCGAAACTTCCCCAATAGTGCAAAATTTGAAATCTACGGAATTACAAAAATTAAGGGAACACTCAAAATTTCAAGGAATTTTCGATAAGTGATACTCCAATGAAACTCCAAAATTCTGATCATGTCATCATTTTAAAAAGTTCCAATATTTTCGAAATTTACTTTTCTTGGGTGATTTGTGTAGTTTTCTAGGTTTCACATTTGTAAAACAGTATCGTTTCGAAATTCAATGAAATGCATACATAAGTACAAAGAGAATTTTGTGAATTTTTAAAACTTCTTTTAAATGAAACATGCATTCTTAACCATTGCATAATTATGTATGTACAGTATTTTTTATGAATGCCTTTGCTTCGTTCCAACTCGTTTATCTGGTTCGATTAATCGAACATTAATAGGCCTATGTTCGCCGCGTTACAAAATTTACAAATGTCAACACGCCGTGGCACCATGTGACAGGTGAACGTAACCTACGGCAAAATGTTTTTATTATTGTTTACGAGTCGAGTGATGTAAAGAGAGATTTGCGAAAAATGCTTTCATTTTTACAGGTGAGTAGGTATGGCCTGGCTTTATAAATTGGAGTATCAATATTTCATCCCGATATATCTATTTATGTTAATCAAAAGTTGACTGTCTCGATTCAAAAAGCATTATATTTGAGTAATCTTTAAAAATATTTATAAATATTGGAAACCTTTAAATCTTAAGAAAAAATCTTACCAGACCAATACAAAAAACAATAAAAATTACTAAAAACTCGTTAATTTTTCAGATACTTGTGAAAGATGTTGTTTTTTTTCTAAAATCTATGGAATATCTGAAAATAAAAAAACTGAATATTAGAGCATCGCATCCTAGAAATCTATATAAAAATCAAATAAAATAACAGAAAATTCTTCAAACCGTAAAAATATTCAAAAAATACGTAAAAAAAAACTAAAAGTGCTTGGCATCCACTACGTTTTTTGAAAAGTCTATCGAAACGATTGACATACTTTCAACTTGAAATGCAAGAAAACTTCGTTCTAGAAATCTAAGGAAACCATAAAAAAAGAAAGAAAATCCTATAATATTTTATAAATACGGGAAAATGTAAAATTACTTGAAATATATGAAATACTAAAAATCTAAAAAACTTCAATAATTTAAGCATTGAATTCTAGAAATCCATACATACAGGGATTCATAAGAATACCTAAAATCCTTCAAATCGTAAAAATACTGAAGAAATATGATATATCCTGAAAGAAATAAAATGTTATGAAGATACTGATTTTCTGCAAAATCAATTGAAAGACGATAAATTGAAAAAGCTTTGGATTCTAAAGCGCAAAGTTCTTAACACTTATATGGCAATCCTTATTTAAAAAATACTAGTAATCTGTAGAAATACTGGAAATTCCTACAAATTTCTGTAAATAATAAAAAACACGAATAATTTAAAAAAATCGATAATTGAGACCCACATGATTCTCTTTAAAATATAGGAATTACTAGAAAATTTTAAAACTTTGAATGAAATTCTACTGAATGGAATCATAAATATGTGCTTAAAAATCTTCAAAAATATCATGAAATTCTTGCAATTTTTGTAGTACTGAAAAATTACCTAAAATACTAAAAGCATCTCCGGGAGAACTGTTTTGTGAAAAACCATTAACATCTATATGATATATCGGTACATGGATATTGAATAACTGAGAATCCCAATAATATTGGGATTCTCATCCCTGTAGGTAAGTATGCAATGTATATTCAATAGAAATTTCAATGACAGCCCTTGTGATTCCAACTTTCATATATATACGAAAGCTGGACCCTACAGAGTCTCTATATTAATCTTGATCATTTCTTTTACAAAATCACTGCATTTCTTATGAAAGTACAGCTTTTTACAAAGATATTTTGAAAGTTTTCATAAAGCACCTTTAGAAAACAACTTGATGCCATAATTTTTATTATACTCAGAAAGTATAGCCAATTCTCAGAAAAATAAATTTTATCAAAAAATTTTCTATGAATTAAAGAAATATTTTTTACGACGTCTACACACATGTTCGTCGGTCTTTTTTGAGATTTTATAAAGATTCCTTAAAATGATTGTGTAAAGCACAGACTACTTTATTAAATTTTTTTAAACACCGGTAATTTTACGAGGAACTCAGATACTATTAGAATTATAAAATTGTGAAATACATTTCACAATTTTCGTTACCCTGGCGAACGAGTTACCACACTTTTACTACACTTAACTGTGGTAAAAGTGTGGTAGATTTTTTTTTCTATTTAAATAAATAACTGTAACATGAAATAACGCTTTTGAGGTAAAAAAGATACTCCGTTTACGTGGAAATGTATTTGAAAGCAATAAATGTTTCCGGTCATGGTAAATAAGCCTGAAAAAGTTTAATGAAAACTTGGTGGCGAGTAGCTTTTGCGCATGCGCCTTGAGTACATTCCTTTCGTGGCACGGCCACTGAAGTAGTTACCGAGGGGCCAAAAGGCGCTCCTGCATATTTGGATTTTGAATGTGAAATCTAATTAGGATTGAATAATAATTTATAAATAATATAAATTTTTATGACAATAATTTTTCCAACTATTTTCTAGTTCAAATCTTATAAATGTCTAAGTACACTGTTTTACGATAAATTTAATGTACCAAATAATGCTTATAGCAGTTTTTTCTGCCATTCTTAGACCTATACCTTGAAACTCGTTTACTGAGTATGTAATTTACTTGAAGACTACCACTTGGCTGTCTTTAGAATGTACTTTATGACTGTTATGACACCCTATACAAATTTTTTATAAAATACTCAACTACAATTCCATTCATCTTAATTAATGTACTTTTTATTATTATTAATACAATTATCTCCACCGTGGATCCGCAACAATATCCCCCTAGTTATTTGAGTTTTTATAAAGTCTTTGTAAAAATCCTTAAAAAATTTAGGTATTTTTAATAAAATTCCGCTTTTTTGATAAAGTTACTTCATAAAAAGAGCAATTTACTATGAAGTTTTTATTAGTTTCAATAGCGCCACTTTTTAAGAACTTTACGAAATCTTCATAAAACGACATTGTTATATAGTGGATTTAAAAATATACTTTTTAAAGATTTTATCTTATAAAGATTTTATGAAGTTTTTATGAAGTGACTTTATAAAAAATAATAAAAACTTTACAAAACATTGCTCTTTTTAGAAAATGGCTTTATAAAACAATCGGAATTTCATGAAAAATACCCAAATTTTATAAGGAGTTTGATAAAAACTTCATATAAATCCAAATCACTAGGGTCAGGTGATCCGTTCAAAAAATTCTGACCCTTACGAAATAAAAAATATAGTATATGTAATATTGTGTATTTTGATCATGATGTAACATTAATTACAACGATTAATTATAAAAAACATAATAATTACGCATGTGTATATAATAATGAAAAGTAAATTAATTATCATGAATAAAATCATTATTCGGTATTTTGTAAGTGTTAATAATTTTACACATGTTATAAAAAACTTTTATAGGTTTTCATAACGGTCCTTAAGTACATTCTAAACACAGCGAAGTTATGATCTTCAAGTAAATGACCAGAAAATAAGTTTTAAGGTAGGTCGTATAAGAATGGTAGAAAAAAACTAGTATAAGCATTATTTGGTACATCACCTTGGAAAAAACATAAAAGTATTAGAATAAAAATATTTTATTACTTATACATTATTTTTCAATTTTATTGGATTCAACATTCAAAATTCAGATATGGAAGAGCGCCTTCGGGCCCCTCCGTAGCTCTTTCAGTGGCTGTGCCACGAATAGAGTTTACTTAAGGCGCATGCACAAAAGCTAGTCGAACTTTTACATCAGGTTTATTATTTATTACTTGACTAAAAATATTTTCACTTGAAATTTGCACTTAAAAACAGTACTTTTGGTTCAAGTTATATTTTTAGAGCATGTTAACAAAAATTTGTCAAGAATATGTTGTTTTCGAAAACATGTTGGAGAGTTCATTCCATGACCTCGACATGTTTTACAAAACGATTTTAAAGGCAACAATTGTTAAAAAAAAAACCCCTGCGAGATTGAAATTATAAAATTTTCTTTGACATACAAGCATCCCAAGCGGTCGCCAGGGAATCGCTAGAAATCGATTTTGATTCCCAAAAGTTCCCATTTTGAAATTGCAAGAAAAGCCCGAATTTTCGCATTTAAACAACATGTTATTGGATGTTTACGAAAGCTGAGAGTTTTAACGGTGTAATTCAATTGGATTTACATCATTTGCGAGCTTGTGGAAGATTATATTACAAGTCAAAAAAGCATGATTTTCGACGATTTTACAACGAAAACTGGCTCCACGAGGGTCGGCTATCGTGCGGCAGGTAGCTAAACTACAAGTTTGTTTGCGTTGCGTTGGACGGCCGAAGAGGCGACATTCAGTATGTCGCTGGCAGTGGCTCCGGTGGGGTCTCTGTCGATCTGTATGCTGAAGCAATTTAGCCGATACTTCTCCATGTCATTCATATTGAAAAAAATATTAATGAATTTTCCCTTTTCCCATAAACAGGTCTCCGAGTTCGGAAATCTTTGGCTACGCTTAGATGTTCATTATTTCAAGTAACCATTGTTTAGTAGAAAAAAATTTTCGTAATTTCAACCCAGTGAAAAAATCGTTTTTGCGGAAACAAAGTTAAAAAATGAAACCAGCGATCCTTAAAACGTACATTTTCATTTCCATCTTTCAAAAATAGGCCAATTTTAAGAAAATTGCAAACAAAAAAACAAAATACAATGGTCATTACTCGATAACGGTGACCAAAGTCGCGAAAACCTTTCGTCATATGTTTTTAGATGTCATGGCCTATGTTTTCGAGAATTTTCAGTCCAGAAATTTTTAATTGCCCGCATTAAGTGCCGCAGTGTGATGAAAAAATTTCAAATTTGTTGATGAATTGTTGCGAAAATCGTACAGTAAAAAATAAAAAAAACTACGTGTTTCTTACTTTTTTACTTATTAAAAAAAAAAAACTAGAGAAAATTTTGTAAAATGTCACATGACGTCTACGCTAGAATCGCCTATCAGACAATATGTTTTCAAATTATTTGTACAAAAAAATTGGTTATGAAATCTATTTCTCATTTGAACAAATTGCATTTTCAAAAGAAGCCTCAAATCATGCGCACATTTTGTTGAATATCTGATCCAAGTGCGATCTAAGAAGTTGCGTAAGTTGTGAATGATTTTGTAAATTGTTGCGTGAGTAGTCATAATATGATTCTTATTGAGGCGCGACGCATCTTTGAGCGACTTTACGCGCCCTGATTTACATGGGATGTTGGCAGGGAAGGAACGACTTATTAATTGTGATTTTGTTTATTTTCTTTATTTTCTTCTCCCTTAACTTATAAAATGTATACGATTACTTATGTTGCTTGGAATGTAACTGTAGTATTTGCGATGACATATTAATTTTGCACTCACCGATAGCTCAAAGATACGTCGCGCCTCAATAGGTCATATTAACGAAACAATTCGCAACTTATGCAGTTTTTTAGAACACGCTTCCATCATACAGCTTAAATGTGCTCAAAACTTGGGGATATTGTTATTAATTTGTTTGAAAATAAAAAATTGCGTCCTTCTGCAAAGTCAATTTGTTTATATGGATCATTTATTTGTTCACATCAAATTGTTTCTATAGAATTACATACTCATATTGCATACTTGTGTTCTTAACTTGTCAGTTGTGAAATCGAGTCACTATGAATTATACTTGTTTCACAATTTCAAATGTAACATGAGGTTATATGCCATAGTCATCTTTTCCAATGACTTGTGAGAGATTAATTGTATGTTGCAGTTATAATTTTCATTTTATATTGTAAAATAATTGTTTTTCTCTGCATACACATTCAAAAGGAGGAACATTTGATAGGAATAATTGAAAAAAATTGCTTACCTCAATTATCACATTAACCTTTCGTGGTTGCCAGCGTGCGGTGCAAATGGGTATTCATACTTGCGACATTGCAAAGTGTTGTATTCATTGTCAGTGGACCATTTTGTCAACTAATATCATGAAAAATGAAGCTACAATTCCTAAAGCTAAGATCGACATTTTTCAAGAAATGGTCCTCGAAAATATCAAATTTCGATAACTTTTCATGATATATTTATTATGCATTTGAGAATTGGGTTGAACAAGTATTATACAATTTCCCGTGGCCGAAGAGTATATTTTTTTTTCAATCGATACGTATTGACTATTTGATGAAATTGATCAATATTTCATAAATTGAAACATCATCAATATCTCGCATATGCACATGTCCAGTTTCAAAACGTAAATACCATTTTCGCGAGTTTAAATATAGGAAGTTATTGCAATAGTTTTTTATGCAAAAAAATCATTATTTGGACAAGTTTGTTTGGCCAGACTCGATCGAGTGAGCACACTCTCGGATTCGTCAAATTATTGTGTTTGCATGCTCATGGGTGAGTAAAACCTAAGAAACCGATAGTACTTTTACAAAGCAAGTATTTCGTATTTCCTAGATATTTTTTATAGCGCACATGCGGCGAGAACTAGCATACCAAGGGTCCGCCATTACTCATTATGGCTCTCCTTTATACTTTAATGCGAAACGAAGGGAAAGCTAATGGCACGCGAGGCCTGTGGATATAGTTGATGCGATACCTGCTCGGGTCTGTCGTCGAAATCGTTATTCTTTGAATCCATTTTTCTTCAAAAGTGAAAACGATCTTCAGTGTTTTTACTTTTAAATCAAAACTAAACTTTAAAACGATTCACACGACACGAGGAATTTCGTGAGGATACAAAATCTTATAAATAAATTACATTTATCAGTAATAGATATGATCAGTCATGAATAGTATTTGAAGAAAAATGAGTATACTGATCCGGTTTATTTATTTATCTTGCTAATCGAACTTTAAGTGGTAATTAAAAGTATATCAACGAAAAAAATGACGAAACATCAGAAAGAATCACTTTAAAATACGGCCCACGTCGTGATTTTCGACGATTTTCGTACTGTCTGAGTTCAACCTTTTCCAGTATTTTGTCAATATTTGGGATATGTTAACAATTTTTATCAACATACATCGACCTAACATGAAGCCATGAATCTTGCGAAGCAGTTAACTTAACCCACGATTCGTAAAAATGTGTTTAGTGAAAAAATAAATGCGAATTTACGAGGCCCTCATTCGGAAAAACGAAAAATGTATATTTTGGAGGGCTAAAACCGTATGATAAAATGGTTCGAAATTTCTGCAAAAACTAGGTTTTGTACTCCATATAGTGCCCTACAAATCTGCCAAGTTTCATAATTTTATGTGAATTATAGTCGAAGTTATGAATTTTCCAGTAAACTGTGCTTAAAATACGTGTATTTTACATTTAAAATTACAACGGCCGTGGAGCATGTGTTAATATTAACCGATCGGTTTCAAACTTTACACGTATTTTTTTTTTATTTATTTTGGAAGTTTTTAGGGGGCGGGGGGGGGGTGAATTAAAAAAGTCCGACATTGCCATAATAACGAACACCCTAATATATATTTCATTGTATTTTAACATTCTATATATCTCCATCGCTCTCTATTTCGGATTGTCTTTCGTCCACGTCACTGCTATTCGATCCATTCGAAAGCCTCTTTTTTTCAATGCATCGAAATTTCGATGCTTTTTTCATCATATACTTCATGATTTCTTCTTTTGTAGAAATAACACCTAAAATGAATCATGTATGCCAACATTACTAACTACGAGAGAGAGAAACTTAGGGAAAACATAAGACACCAAATTTTTACGTTTTTTTTTTTCAAGTATCCCAAGAAAAAGTATCGATAGCCGATAATACCGGCTGGATCGGCTGCCTGAGTATCGGTGCCAAACAGAGTAGCCAAATTGGATGCGGCAAGCTCGGCCAAAGCACGTATACTATACCTTTATATATTATATATATAGGTATAGTCTACGTGCTTTGGACCCTTTCGATGGGCTTGCCACGTCCAATTTGGCTACTCTGGTGCCAAATACTCGGTATCAGGGTACGTAGTTTGGAAACGTTTTTGCTCGTACACTTTGAAAATTTGTGTCTATGAGCTCTCATAGACGCTACTTTTTGTAGTGCGCGAGCAAAAACGTTCCCGAGTGGAAAAAAAAGTCAGGAAATAATCTCAACATATCGGAACGACATCATATGTCAGATATTCTTAGGCATTCGTGGCAGAATATCGCGAAGATATTTTTTAGCATATGATTTCTGTATAATTGTAGTAGAATGTCGCGAAGATATTTTTCAACATATGATTTTTGTACATTTCTGTTAGAATGTCGCGAAGATGTTTTTTGACATATGTTTTTGTGCATAACAAAAATGGCACTCTCTTTGGCAAAAGGTTCGAAAAGAAACGTCCCAGCTTAAATTCTTTGAAGTCCTTAGACTCATCTACCGTGATTTACGCAAGTGAATAATTAATTATACGTGATTTCCACCCGTTCGAAATTTTGGAATTCATAATAAAATATCCTTTAAGACAGTTAAATTTCCGTTTTTTTTACCTTACACGTTATGCGACAATAATTGAAGTGCCGGAAGATATAACTTAGAGCGCACAAAATGCTGTGAAAGTTTTACCCGAGCTACGATTTCCATATTGGATTCGAATTTCACGGCATTTTGTGTACTCTGAGTTATATACATAATTCAGACCTTTATTATCCAACATTTATATTTATATATACAGTATGACATGAAACATCGCAAAGATATTTATCCAAGAACATCGCATCTATGTATTTCTGTAAATATCGCATCAACATAGTGAAAAAAACATTGCATTGATATTATCGAGCGTGACGATTTGATGTCGTAACGATATCACTATAGAGATTATCTCGCGATAATTTAAAATATCGCTACGATATTTCTCCAATCTTTTTTTTCCACTCGGGTTTCCAAACTACGAAGTGGGAAAAAAATTCCGGCGATTCAACATGTCTGCTTCACGTTACTGCTTTCACGTCAATCCAGCCCCATGGCCACGGGAAATCCCCGTGTGCTGCCAATGCTGATCTGACGGTCAGCTGTACTTTGTCCGTTGTATCAAATTCGGTCGTTTCAGCGTTAGATTCCCGTTGATTCCCCGTGGCCAATCGGGGCTGGATTGACGAGGTGAATTCACCGTGGCCAGCAACGCCAACCTAACGTTGAAAGGTCACGGTTTGCATCAACGTTGGCACAACCGAATTTTACGGTTAATACAATGGGTTTTTTTCCCAGTGCGCGCCCTGCTCGGTATATCGGATGAAAAGTATCGATGCTTCTGGTATCGATAAAGTATCGCACATCCCTAATCAGTATCAATTGGTATCAATTAATCGATAACAATAAATCAGTATTCATCAGTATTATCAGAATCAATCAGAATCGTTGAGTTGCACTGAGTATCGTGAAAATATTATCGTTGTCAATTGTTGTTTTCGATGCTGTGCTGTCAATTGCTGTGTTTTGCTTTTTGGGCGTAGGGCGTAATTATCTGTAGTCGTCAGCAGTCATCGTCAGTAGTCGCGTACAAATTTTTTTTCCGTGTGTCACGTATCCTCAAAGATTTCTGCCTTCGACGCCTGAAACTGCCTGAAACTGAAAAATGGACACGGACTGATCAGGCCAGATTCCGATGCTGCCGAGAGCTCGCTTGACGACGGGGACGACAATTTTTTAACGTCACTATATCTGCGTCTGAAAGGTTTTTATAAGGTAAGAAAATTTTTTTTTTGATTTTGCGGAGTTTCAGCAGAATGAAAATTATCATTTTGTTCCGAGTCTAACCGGGTAAGGGGGGGGGGGAGATAATTTGGACGGGATTTTGTAGACTCAGATGTAAGTGTATAGGCGTCGTGTTTTTGTTGCGTAATGTAAGCAACAGCAAGGAATGAAAACATTGAAAAGTTTCAAATAGATTGTGGCCCGTGAAAAAAAGACATTCATGTAACAGTAATGTAACATTCAATGTGATTCGTGTGCAGCATTTGTGTTGCACTCATGCAACATTAATGTAACATTCATGTACATAACATACTTGTGGGAAACATGAGTTCAACATTCATGTTACATTAATGCCAAACATTAATATAACATTAATTTTTAGCATGCATGAAACATTAATGTAGCATGAGTCCAAGCAACATAAATGTTTAGTGAATGTAACATGAATGTTAAGCGCATGTAACATGAATGTCAATCCTATGCGACATTAATGTTTCCTAAGTGCAGCGAAAATTTGATTCGTGTTATCTTAATTCATTTTTTATTTTATGTTTATTATAGTTCACAGTCGAGAAAGTTTTTTTTCTCCATATATCTATAAAAAAAAAACCAGAAACAAACCGTGCCAAAATACATATACATAATAAAAACGTTATAGATATTTTTTAAAAGATTTCTTTATTATTCACAAACTATAGTGTATCAGGTAATTTTGTAAATTCTGTGTAATGATTGATTATTTTTTAAATATCAACTTACGATTGCGACTTTTATCAAAAGTTTACGAGAAACATGTATTATACATTTAATATTTTTATGTGTGTACTTTTGTTACCAAAAAAGGTGTAGTCTTGTTTTCAATTTCTTACAATCATTTCAATCTCCTCAATAAGATAAATTAACTTTTCACATACAGTATTAAGTTACCTTAGCTTGAAAATGTTATATTTTTTAATTTATTTTTATGTACACTGAAAACAAGAGATGGTTGTGACCATTATATTTTGGCGCATCGCAGTACACCCAGTCTCAATGATTTGTTTTTTATTTGCCTGATTTCCCTAGATTTAACAAAAGAAACCCAGGAAAATCAGGCATATAAAGAAACGAATCATGGAGACTGGGTGTACATTTTTCAGTCGTGAGCCATATGAAATCACTTGGCGCGTCGCACCAACTTCGTTAGATACAATCTGTATCTGTTTTCCCATGAAGAGTAAATTTCTTAGACAAAAGACTAATATACCGCTTAAAAGTCGGATCGGAGGCAAATTCGGTTCCTTGTACTAGCTGTCGAAATAGTTATAACCATAGATGTTTTCATCTCAATTTTTTCTAATGAAAAGTTTTTTGGCAAAAAAAAATACGTGTCTAATTATTTCAATTAAAGAGCAACACATTTCAGTTTTGAGAGAAAGTAAAATAATATACTGAATACACCAGTTGGATCGAGGTGGAAACCATTAGGTTATATTTTCAAATTTGACAGCTAATACAAGGAAGCGAACTTGCCTTCAACTGCGTATATAAGTCTCGTAAGTACGTAAACGTATAGGTCTGAGAAGTATGCACATTTTCCAGTGTAGAAATACATAAGCTTTTCTTACCTGCTTACATTGTTAATCATGGTTTCCGCATCTCTAGCTCGGCATACGTATTGCAATTATTTGAAATATTAACTATTTTCTTCTTTTTAAAATAAGATCATGAGTGAAAATTCTCAGCAATTTGTATGGAATTCGACTATAATAATTTCATTTATTGACCTATGAGTTAATTGCCTTGTGAGTTAAATTTTTTTTTTTAAAGGATTAAAGATATTGTATTTGTCGGCGCATAAGAAGAAAATTAAAAAAAAAGCTGTAAGTTCTTTTCCGCGTCAGAAACTCTGTTTACTCCGTTGAATTAATGACAATTCTGTAATACCTTTTTATATCTGCAGTAACCTTACGCGAAATAACACAATAAAACCCATAAATACTTGGCAAAACGTTTTGTATTGCTCATTACTTTCTTTTCACGTTTTTACAGATTAAAAATGACAACCCACTACACACACATGCACATTATTCATACTTGTCTCTCGTTAAACATGCTTTTTTACATGACACGTACTATCTATATAACTTCTATTGTACAATGAATGATAAGCCGTCTCAGTACAAATCCAAACAGGAGAATATTGAGCATTATTCAAAGATCAAGTCTTTTGATCATTATTTATGTCACCTTGTGGAGACGTGGAACATTATTCACGTGCATGCAGTTTCAATTTCTTCTTGGAGTATTGAGATTTAATGATATTATACTGCAAAATATTTACTTGCTTATTATTACTGTTAAATTTGTATAGTTCCGATAGTAACTGCGTTAAAAAAGTACAAACTTACCATGTATGTATGTACCCACGAGACTTATACGCAATCGTAGAAGTTTGCTTTCTCAGTACGCTTGCTGTCAAAATATTACCCTCAAATGCTTTCCATCTTGATTCAACTGCTGAATTCTGCAGTACATGATTTTACCTTGTGATTGAAATGTTGCTTTTTGGTCGAAATAATAGAACACGTATTTTTTTTTCTGAAAAATTTTTTTTTCGAAAAAATCAACACGTAAAACATCTGAACCTCATAAATATTTGACAGCTAGTACAAAACAGTACAAAAGGAAGCGAATGTGCCCGTCAAACATTGAATTGAAAAATATTTCTATTATGTTACTTTTAATACATGAGGGAGACATTAAACCAGGTATTATTCCAATGCAGCGCTCTCCCTATGACGTAGAAGCCACGTTCAATGACTCCGGAAAACATTAGCTAAGAAAACATTGGAAGTTTGTCACATTCAATTAAGTTCAATCCTAAATTGTAAGAAGTATGATTGAGAAGTGTTGAATCATGTGCCGGGTGAATAATTTTAATAACTTTTCGTTTGCAGTGACAAGAGCGAGAGAGGCAGATTGGTCGTTTCTGGAGAAATAGTACATTGTTTACCGCGGCGCATTATTGCTGTTCCGAGGACAAGGACAATAATTTTTTATCACTGATGTTTACGAGTAGACAGTGAACGTTGGGAGTCGTTACGTTAATTTTGCAAGATACTATGATTGCCATGTACGCTCCGAATTTCTGCATACCGAGCAACTTGCAGTCGCTTAGCACTTACAGCCGCAATATCGGATAACTTGGTAAGGAAAGGGTAAGGCACCAAAATTCAAAACGTTTTAGTAAAACGTGGATTATTTAGGTAAGATATGTTTTTTTCTAATTTTTGTAACAGCATTTTTTCTTTTTCTTTTTTTTAATTTGTAGCAATGTTAAAAAAGGATTTGAGCTGATTTTTTTGCCCAGGCCTCTATTCATTGTTCAAACACAGGAACCTTAGAGTCGTCCCGCAGGTATGAGAAGACGTAGACAAGATACACTTATCGTAAAAAATATCGTTCGTTTCTTGGGACAGAAGTTGCATTCTTACCTGATCAAAACAGTTGACACTCGTGAACAATCTCCGGCACCTTAGGCGCCCTCGCATGTCACTTGTGTCGACTGTTTTGATCTCGTCTGAAAAATCCAACTTCTGTCCCAAGAAGCGGACAGAAGTTGGATTATATCATAGACTATATCATTTATCTTTCGTTTTTCTATAACGATATGGAGTTTTTATTTTGTACCATGTCAATATCAATTTTACTTTTTTTTACCATTGTTATGCAAGGTTTTTTTGATTAGAAAAAAAAAGGATAAATGAGATCCTTTTTTAATATTGCTACAAATTACAAAAAAAGAAAAAGAAAAAATGCTGTTACAAAAATTAGAAAAAAACATATCTTACCTAAATAATCCACGTTTTACTAAAACGTTTTGAATTTTGGTGCCTTACCCTTTCCTTACCAAGTTATCCGATATTGCGGCTGTAAGTGCTAAGCGACTGCAAGTTGCTCGGTATGCAGAAATTCGGAGCGTACATGGCAATCATAGTATCTTGCAAAATTAACGTAACGACTCCCAACGTTCACTGTCTACTCGTAAACATCAGTGATAAAAAATTATTGTCCTTGTCCTCGGAACAGCAATAATGCGCCGCGGTAAACAATGTACTATTTCTCCAGAAACGACCAATCTGCCTCTCTCGCTCTTGTCACTGCAAACGAAAAGTTATTAAAATTATTCACCCGGCACATGATTCAACACTTCTCAATCATACTTCTTACAATTTAGGATTGAACTTAATTGAATGTGACAAACTTCCAATGTTTTCTTAGCTAATGTTTTCCGGAGTCATTGAACGTGGCTTCTACGTCATAGGGAGAGCGCTGCATTGGAATAATACCTGGTTTAATGTCTCCCTCATGTATTAAAAGTAACATAATAGAAATATTTTTCAATTCAATGTTTGACGGGCACATTCGCTTCCTTTTGTACTGTTTTGTACTAGCTGTCAAATATTTATGAGGTTCAGATGTTTTACGTGTTGATTTTTTCGAAAAAAAAATTTTTCAGAAAAAAAAATACGTGTTCTATTATTTCGACCAAAAAGCAACATTTCAATCACAAGGTAAAATCATGTACTGCAGAATTCAGCAGTTGAATCAAGATGGAAAGCATTTGAGGGTAATATTTTGACAGCAAGCGTACTGAGAAAGCAAACTTCTACGATTGCGTATAAGTCTCGTGGGTACATACATACATGGTAAGTTTGTACTTTTTTAACGCAGTTACTATCGGAACTATACAAATTTAACAGTAATAATAAGCATGTGGAGGGCGAGATGTAAGGTAGCTCACAAATGACACCAAAATTTAACACAATACTTTTTATTATTTTTGACTCCGAGTTTTACAAGTAAGTGGTCAATTTTCGCGCACGGACTCCATGTGTGTCTTGGCCAGACTTACCACTCGTTTTTATACAGTTTGAGTAGAAAATTCTGGAAGCTTAATTTTCGAGATAAGATGATAAAATCCATTTGAAAAATAGTTAAGAAATATATAATTGCCGTAATATTATAGTTCTGTACAATTAAAAAGATAATGTTTCATGTAATGCGATGATTCAGCATATTACCTCGCAAATGAATCAGAAACAAATGAACTGCTCAGACATCCATGTCCGATTCACATTATGTCGATTGCAAAATGAGCTTGAAATCTAGCTCATTAATGAAAGAATAATGGATACAATGATAAAAACCAATTGTACAATAAATCGAGTCGTATAAATAAATCGATGAATAAATCTTTCTTTTTTTTGAAACTTTGTAAAAATTATGTTATTTTATAAAGTCGCTACAGTACCCTACCCGCTAGTAACGGAGTGGGTATGAAAGTCTTCATGGAAATCTAACTTTTCTTCCGGAACGGGTTGTCCTTTCCAGGTTGGCCTGTAGATCGGTTGAACGATGGTTGAGTTCCTTTTTAGCTTCAGGTGTTGACTGAGTGTTACTTGTCACGACTACTAGATTGTTCTGAGTCGTGTAGAGGTTGAGTGAGCGCTGTTTGACCGGTTCACCAGTTGAGTCTTCAGCGATTAGAAAAACTGGTTTAAGTCGGTCAATGCTGACTGTTACTTTCTTGCCTTTGATGAGTATGTCGAAAGTCTTGGTGTTTCGGTTGAGTACGGAAAGGGTCCGTCATATGGCAAGTCCCAGACTGCTTCCGATGTGGCAAGATCTTTAAAAACAAAATGTTTATTCTTGTCATGCCGTGTTCCTTCCACAGGTCTTAATTCTTCGAACTGGCGTCTAAGTTCTTTGACGTACTCTCCAGCTTCATCGAGGTTTGTCGCTCCGGGTTTTGGTGCTAAAAATTCTCCAGGAAGGGGAAAGTTTTCTCCATAAACCAGTTCCGCAGATGTCGCTTTGAGATCCTCTCGCCAAGCTGCTCGCAGGCCGAGGAGCACGGTGGGCAGTGTTTCAGTCCAGGAGTCGTTCTGATGACATTTCATAGCTGCCTTTAGTTGTCTGTGTATTCTTTTCACCATACCATTGGCCGCTGGATGATAAGCTGTCGTTCGGATATGATTTGCACCTGTCAAGTAACATAAATGCTTGAATAGGTGGGATTGGAACTGTCGGCCTTGGTCAGTGGTGATTTTTAATGGAACTCCAAACCGGGAAATCCAGCTAGTATACAACGCTCGTTCAACTGTGACTGCTTCCTGGTCTTGTAAGGGTATTGCCTCAGGCCATCGAGTAAAACGGTCTATGTACGTGAGACAATATCTGAAACCTTGTGAATATGGCATGATTATGATATCAATATGAATGTGTTCGAACCTTGTTGAGGGTTAAGTAAACGAGCCAAGAGGGGCTGATACATGGCATGTAATTTTGGCTTGCTAACACTCCATGCAGCTGCAGGCCCAGAGTCGACAATCGATATTGATTGATGGCCAGATAAAACGTTGTTTCACTAGTTTCGCTGTTGTGTTGATGCCAAGGTGCGATAGTCGGTGCACAATGTCGAAAGCTGTTTTCCTGAAGGGTTTTGTGACGAAGGGACGTGCTGTTGTTATAGATATGTCACAAAAAATGGCTACGCTTGTATCTGGTAGAATAACCTGTTTGAGTTTCAAGGATGTTCCTCCACGTAGAAGTTCCTCAAGTTCCTTGTCACCCTCCTGCGATTTTGCAAGTTCCTCGTAATTTAAAAGTGGTGACAGTGCTTCCACCCTGGAAAGTGCATCTGCGAGGATGTTTTCTTTACCTGCAATATGTCTGATATCAGTTGTGAATTGAGAAATAAAATCCAAGTGTCGAAACTGGCTTGGAGAACATTTATCGAGTTTTTGTTGGAACGCATAAATAATAGGTTTATGGTCAGTGTAAATAACGACTTCTCTGGCTTCGATCATATGACGAAAGTGTTTTATCGCCAGGTAAATTGCCAACAGTTCGTGGTCGTAGGCTCCATTTTTGGTTTCAGCTGGAGAGAGTTTCTTTGAAAAGAATGCCAATGGTTCCCAGTCACTACCAATTTTTTGTTGTAATACTGCTCCAACTGCAGTGTCCGAGCCATCGCTGGTGATTGCTAACGGAACATCGAACTTGGAATGAGCAAGGAGCGTTGCTGAAGTCAAACCTGTCTTACAGTCCTCAAAGGCTCTGTTTGCTTCAGGTGTCCAATTTACAGGTGCCTTTCCTTTCAGGTTGTTGGTCAAGAGGTTCAGGGGTGCTTGGACTTCCGCTGCCTTGGGTATGAAACGACGATAGAAGTTTACAATGCCCAAAAACCTTCTGAGTGCCTTTGCTGTTTTTGGTTGTTCCAGGTTTGCAACTCCCATTACTTTGTCTGGTAAGGGGCATGTGCCCTTGTCCGAAATGAGAAAGCCTAGGAATCTAATCTCCGATTAAGTGAAGATACATTTTGCCAGATTAATGACTATGGAATATTTCTGGAATAGTTCAAAGATTATTCGGAGATGTTCGATATGCTCTTCTTCTGTCTCTGAGGCTCTTAGTAGGTCATCAAAGTAAGCATAAACAAACTCAAGTCCTCTAAGAACCTCATCGATGAAACGTTGAAATGTTTGTGCGGCATTTCGCAGGCCAAACGACATAAATGGACATTCGAACAAACCAAACCGTGTTGTAATCGCTGTTTTAGGGATGTCCTCTTCGGCGACAGGAATTTGATTGTAAACGCGTACCAGATCAATTTTCGAAAATATCTTTTTACCTCGTAGAGCACTTGCAAAATCGTGGATGTGTCGGACAGGGTATCGGTCCGGGATGGTCCTAGCATTGAGCGCGCGATAATCACCACATGGTCTCCATGCATCTGTGTCACCCTTGGGAACAAGGTGTAATGGAGATGACCATGGACTTTAAGAAGGACGGGCGATTCCTAGTTAGAGCATGGCCTCGAATTCCTTTTTCGCTATCGACAGTTTCTCAGGGGCCAGGCGACGAGGTTTGGAGCCAACTGCAGGTCCTGGTGTGGTCTGAATATGATGTTTGGTCGTGTGTCTGATTTCTGTCATCTGACCGCTTGGGCGGGTTATTTCTGGAAATTCTAACAAAAGTTGATGATATTTCGTGTCTCCACCAACAGTTTTGATCGATGCAACATTACATTGTGTTATTTTTCCGGGCGCCGTTATTTGTGTAAGTCCGTTCAGTAGACGTTGGTTACGCGCATCCACCAACGAGTCATAATGATATAAAAAACCTATGCCAACTGTAGGTTTAGAAATATCTGCCACCACGAACCTCCAGTGAAAATCGCGACGTAGTCCAAAATCGAAAAAAAGATTTAATGTTCTATACGTCTTGATCGTTGTACCGTTGGCGGCTGATAGCATGTAGTTAGATTCTTTGGCCGGTCCGTGAAGCAAACGGCGGGGAAATACACATAAATCAGTGCCTGTGTCGATGAGGAATTGGAGGTTAGAGTGCCTGTCAGTGATGAAAAGGCGGCGCGAGGAGGGGTGGGAATCACTTGCCGCTTTTAGTGATCGCCTGGGTCGTTTCCCGAACGAAACGAGCAAGGTTGATCACATTTTTTGGCATCAAACCCGAACCGCCAGTGGTACCAACAGTATTCTTTTGTTTCCTTTTGATTTTCCCCTTGTCGCGTTTGTGATGGTTGATGGGATCGGAAACTTGCTGGACGGCGTTCTGGGCTGCGCTCCCGGCTATGCTCTCGTGACCGTGGGTGCCTGTCCTCGGAAATAGCTGACACTTCGCGGCGGATTGTCGAAATCAGTTCATCTTTCAGAGAAATGGCCATTTAAGCAAATTTTATGTTCGAATCCACGGAGGGTTCTGGTTTCATCGTTTCAGCAATTTGAAAAGTTTCAGGTTTCGTGTAACTCACTATTGCATCAGCGAGGTCTGCAGCTTCATCTAACGGGGTTGATTTTTGTGTTGCAAGAAAATAGCACATACGTTTTCGGGCAGGCGCGCGATCCATAAAGAGCGTAAAATATTATCAGAAACCAGAGATCCTCGGAGAGAACGAAGTTGTCTGAGAAATTGTGACGGTTTTCTATCTCCTATGTCCTCTCTTTCTAAAAGTTTTTGAGTTTTTTCTTCTTGAGTCGCTCCGAAACGTTTAATTATTTGTGTTTTTAATTGTTGGTACATTTTTTCAGTTGGAGGGTTGAGGATAATGTCTCGAATTTCTGCTTGGTATTTTGGTGCCAGTACCCCGATTACCCGATTAAATTTTTCATCATCTGAACTTACATGCTCCAATGTAAAATAGCGTTCGACGATTCCAAACCATAACTCAGGGTCGTGTGCACTGAATTCAGGTAGTTTACTTGATAGCTTGCTGTTTGATGCAGTCGCCTGTCGAGAATCGGTGGTTCCAACTATCGTGTCCAACAGCCGTCTATGTTCTTCGGCCTGCTTATCCAACCATACTTCTTGTTGGTTGTGTAGTTTTAGGAGTTGTTGGTAATCGTTGTATATTTTGTGGCGCTCCTGTTGGGCTCGTTGTAAACTTTCGTTAATCTCATCCGGTTTCATCTTGAATCACGTCGGGGTCACCAGTTGTGGAGGGCGAGATGTAAGGTAGCTCACAAACGACACCAAAATTTAACACAATACTTTTTATTATTTTTGACTCCGAGTTTTACAAGTAAGTGGTCAAGTTTCGCGCGGGGACTCCATGTGTGTCTTGGCCAGACTTACCACTCGTTTTTATACAGTTTGAGTAGAAAATTCTGGAAGCTTAATTTTCGAGATAAGATGATAAAATCCATTTGAAAAATAGTTAAGAAATATATAATTGCCGTAATATTATACTTCTGTACAATTAAAAAGATAATGTTTCATATAATGCAATGATTCAGCATATTACCTCGCAAACGAATCAGAAACAAATGAACTGCTTAGACATCCATGTCCGATTCACATTATGTCGATTGCAAAATGAGCTTGAAATCTAGCTCATTAATGAAAGAATAATGGATACGATAATAAAAACCAATTGTACAATAAATCGAGTCGTATAAATAAATCGATGAATAAATCTTTCTTTTTTTTCAAACTTTGTAAAAATATAATAATTTATAAAGTCGCTACAAGCAAGTAAATATTTTGCAGTATAATATCATTAAATCTCAATACTCCAAGAAGAAATTGAAACTGCATGCACGTGAATAATGTTCGATGTCTCCACAAGGTGACACAAATAATGATTAAAAGACCTGATCTTTGAATAATGCTCAATATTTTCCTGTTTGGATTTGTACTGAGGCGGCTTATCATTCGTTGTACAATAAAAGTTATATAGATTGTACGTGTCACGTAAAAAAGCATGTGTAACGAGAAACAAGCATGAATAATGTGCATGTGTGTGTAGTGAATTGTCATTTTTAATCTGTAGAAACGTTAAAAGAAAGTTATGAGCAATACAAAACGTTTTGCCAAGTATTTATGGGTTTTATTGTGTTATTTCGTGAAAGGTTACTGCAGATATACAGTGAACTTTCACTTCAATTGACCTTCACTTAAGTTGACTTTTAGATATGTTGACTAGAAGCGTTCACATGAGTTGAGTAAACAGTCCCTCACAATATGCACTTTGAGACGGATCAGACAGATATGGAGAGGGGAAATTGTCCTTGATGGTGGGGACTCGTGGCACCCCACCTTGAGTCAACTTATCTGAATGTTTACGTTTTCAAGTGGTCAACTTGAATAGAAGTTCACTGTAAAAAGGTATTACAGAAATGTCATCAATTCAACGGAGTAAGTAGAGTTTCTAACGCGGAAAACAACTTGAACCTGTTTTTTTATTCTCTTTCTTTGCGCCGACAAATACAGTACCTTCAATACTTAAAAAAAAATCAACCCACAAAGCAATTGACTCATAGGTCAAAAAATGAAATTATTATAGTCAAATTCCATACGAATTGCGGAGAATTCTCACTCATGATCTGATTTGAAAAAGGAGAAAATTGTAATATTTCAGATAATTGCTATACGTATGCCGAGCTAGAGATGCGAAAACCATTAGTAACAATGTGTTATGTATTGACACAAACAGGCATCCCCGGTAATAAATTGGGGACTCTCTGGTCACGGAGAGGGTGTTGTCAATAAGAACAGTTCTTCTATAGTATTCTGCGTTTATTGATATATCATTGTAAAAGAGGGGTCACGGAAGGTGTCTCGTCCAACAAACGGGCTTCCGTTCCGGGTGAGATAGGAGGCGATGGTGTTGTAGAAGCGTGTTCCCTAGATACTCCTCCAGGGACGTTCGAGCGTCGATGGTGTTCCAGAGCGTCCCGGAAACGGCGCGGAAGCGTCCTCGAAACCCGCGACTCGCCGGTGGTCAATATAGATTCATCTGTGGTGAGATCGATTGTTACAATAGCTGAGGGTTGGCGTGGTATTTCACCGCCAATGGCCGCACGCCTTGATGATGATTGTGTGTTCCTCCTAGGGGTTTCTCCGGAATTTCTCTCTAAGTTCGATTCTCGCGCTCTGGGTTTAACCCTCTCTACCGGCCTTCCGGGAGGGTTCGGGAGAGTCTCGCGGGCGAGAGCCGCGTGGGTTTCTTCCACGAGCTGCTTCAGGATGAAAAAACCTGGATGAGCCTCCAATTTGCTGCCAGATGCCGCTTTGTCGGGGGACGGGGACTCTTTCGTGGGTGTTTTCGAGGGACGGGTTAGAGCTGCCTGACGCCTCAACACTTCCTTGACGGCAGTCTCGGAGTTACCGAGTTCCTTCTTGAGCCCCTGGGCCCGTCCGTGAAAGATCTGTAGGCTGGCCCACAGTTCTGGTAGCCCTTTTGAGGCGAATTTCCCGTAGCCGTCCCGTGGACGCAACCCGTGGCGCCGGGCCTCCTTGCGGGCCTCTTCTATTGTTCCGTAGATTCGTGTGGGCACTAGAGTAATGGCGAGGGGAATTACGACAACCAGGTTTAACAACCGGAAGCTTGAGCGGGGAATTTTCGATTGTTGGGACCCATAATAGAGGGATTAGCTAATTAAACATAATCGAAATACCCTTTCCACCCGGTTTAACAACCATGTAAGGATTTCAATTTTCGAGCAAAATTTTAATAAGAAAACTGAGTTTACCCGGTTTAACAACCAAGTAAACGGATTTTATTTGTTGAACAGAATTTTTATAAAAACAGAGTTTACCCGGTTTAACAACCAAGTAAACGGATTTTATTTTCAAACAGAATCTTTATAAAAACAGAGTTTAGCCGGTTTAACAACCAAGTAAACAGATTTTACTTTCGAACAGAATCTTTATAAAAACAGAATTTAGCCGGTTTAACAACCAAGTAAACAGATTTTACTTTCGAACAGAATTTTTACAAAAACAGAGTTTACCCGGTTTAACAACCAAGTAAACGGATTTTATTTTGAAACAGAATTTTTACAAAAACAGAGTTTACCCGGTTTAACAACCAAGTAAACGGATTTTATTTTGAAACAGAATTTTCATAAAAACAGAGTTTACCCGGTTTAACAACCAAGTAAACGGATTTTATTTTGAAACAGAATTTTTACAAAAACAGAGTTTACCCGGTTTAACAACCAAGTAAACGGATTTTATTTTGAAACAGAATTTTCATAAAAACAGAGTTTACCCGGTTTAACAACCAAGTAAACGGATTTTATTTTGAAACAGAATTTTCATAAAAACAGAGTTTACCCGGTTTAACAACCAAGTAAACGGATTTTATTTTGAAACAGAATTTTTACAAAAGCAGAGTTTACTCGGTTTAACAACCAAGTAAACGGATTTTATTTTGAAACAGAATTTTTACAAAAACAGAGTTTACTCGGTTTAACAACCAAGTAAACGGATTTTATTTTGAAACAGAATTTTCATAAAAACAGAGTTTACCCGGTTTAACAACCAAGTAAACGGATTTTATTTTGAAACAGAATTTTTACAAAAACAGAGTTTACCCGGTTTAACAACCAAGTAAACGGATTTTATTTTGAAACAGAATTTTCATAAAAACAGAGTTTACCCGGTTTAACAACCAAGTAAACGGATTTTATTTTGAAACAGAATTTTCATAAAAACAGAGTTTACCCGGTTTAACAACCAAGTAAACGGATTTTATTTTGAAACAGAATTTTTACAAAAGCAGAGTTTACTCGGTTTAACAACCAAGTAAACGGATTTTATTTTGAAACAGAATTTTTACAAAAACAGAGTTTACTCGGTTTAACAACCAAGTAAACGGATTTTATTTTTATTGACTTACTCTTCTACAGAAGAAGTTGGAACTGGTGCGAACTTGCGGAAAAGAAAAACTGACTGACTGAATTTTGACTGAGAGATTGACTGGTTAAAGTACTAGTTACCGAGCTGAAATGTCGGAATCTAACTGAACACTCCCCTCTATCCGAAATTTTGGGGTGAATATATACCCATTTTCCTGTAATGAATTTCGCAATTCGGAAAAAAAAGAATTAGCACTAGCTTTTTATCTTTTGAATTTCCGTTTGATAATATGAAATGAATTAGAATCTTTATATTTTGAATTTCCGTTTGATAATAAAATGAACTAACTTATGGCCAACGTCTGAAGATTTCGTTTCGAAATTACATATCCGTTAGTGTTTCCTTGAATTTCGCAAGTAAATTAGAAACTTAGTTTTAAATCGAAAGATATCTCGCGAAGCGCGCAATCATGCTGCTATTGCCTAAATGATAATGATTCTATTTTTCAAGACTCCAAATCGACTGTCCATTATTTATCGACTTACACTATCATTTCCCTTACTGTTGCCTAAGTTATTGACTGAATTTGTAAAAAAAAGGATATTCGAAAAAAGAAAATATATATTGAGAAAAACAATATTTATGCGTTTTTCCAATATATAACAAATGTTAGCAGGTGAGAAAAGCTAATGTATTTCTACACAAAAATAAATTGAAAAGTATAAAGTTTTTAAGCTAAGGTAACTGGATACTGTATGTGAGAAGTTAATTTCTCCTATTGAGGAGATTGAAATGATCGTAAGAAATTGAAAACAAGACTACATCTTTTTTGAAACTTTTGATAAAAGTCGCAATCCTAGTTAAATATTCAAAAAATATTCAATTATAACGCAGAATTTACAAAATTACCTGATACACTATAGTTTGTGAATGATAAAGAAATCGTTATAAAAAAATGTCCATAACGTTTTTATTATGTATATGTATTTCGGCACGATTTGTTTTCGGTTTTTTTTTTGGATATATAAAAAAAAAAAAATTTCAACTGTAAACTATCATTGAAAAAATAATAAAAAATGAATCAAGATATCATGAATCCAATTTTCGCTGTACTTAGAAACATTAATTTCGCATACGATTGTCATTCATGTTACATGCACTTAACATTCATGTTACATTCTTTTAACAATAATGTTACTTGGACTCATGGTACATTATTGTTTCATGCATGCTAAACATTAATATTTGGCATTAACTTAACACGAATGTTGAACTCATGTTCCCCACAAGTATGTTACATGAATGTTGCATTAATGTTGCATGAGTGCAAACGAATGCTGCACACGAATTACATTGAATGTTACATTCATGTTGCATGAATGTAATTTTTTTGCGGGTGGTTAAGATATCTTCAAGAATGTGATGGATTTCAAGAAAAACAAGAGATTTTTGTGAATTTGAGATAAAAAGCCTGGTTGTCAACAAGTTTTTCTTGCGAAAACTCCGTTGAAAAACATGAAAACTGATATTACCAAAGTATGTACATACACAAAAAACATAAAGATACCCGAAGTCGTCTGACTTTTTGTGTAACACGAAGTACACAAACCAACGCTGTAACCAGAGGGGTGCTGTGGGGAGGCTCGCCCCCACCCCAAAAAAATTTTTTCAGCCTTAATAGTGTCGTAACCCATTAATAATACACGAAAACGCACGTTTTAATGTTCGAGATACGAAAAGTACATTGTTGTCTGCAAACTTCGCCTAACCTTTTGTTTTGAAGAAACATTTTCTTTACTTTTTTCCAATCTAAACAATTGAAAGTTTTTCTGATTTTGGGTTGCCTTGCATTTTTAGAACTCATAACATCAAAAAAATATTTATCCAAAAAAAAATTTTTTTTGAGCCATTTTTAGCTGGAGTCGGAATTTGAAATAATAATTTATTATATTATTATATTATATACTATAATAATTTAATATTACACACTTTGTGTGTTGTATTGTGTCAGGAGTGTCAGGAAATAGTACGTTAAAGCAACTAAAGCATACATTTCTAATAAAAAAAACCTAACCCAGGTGATGTTGCTTTAGAAAAAGAAAAGGAACAGCAACATAACCTAGGTTAGGTTTTTTTTCTTTGAATGTCCGCTTTCGTTACTTCCCCGGAAAAAGCGGAAATTCTTGTCTTGATAAATTTGAACTTTTTCACGTTTACCCGGTCAGGTTAAAATCCCGGCCAGGAAAACGAGAAAAAATTTGCATTTATTATAATGATAATTGTTTCCCGCTTTTCCAGCCGGGAATTTACGTGACGGGGTCAACGGAAAAAAAGTTAGAAATTACAGAAATAAGAATTTTTTTTCTTACCCAGCTGGGATAATCACTTTATTTTTTTTTTTCTTATTATTTGAATAATTTTACATTCAACAAATCTTCCTTTTTGACATTAATACCTCTGTTTCAAATTTTCCATAATCCCTTTTCAAAATTTGTTGCTTTTCATTGTAAATTTTGGTATGAACCTTCGTAAAGGATTACCCACCACCAGGGTAGTTTGGAATAACTGAACCAAATCCTTTCAGTTTCACAATTATAAGTTTATTCTGATTCACAATTGAGTACAAGGGTTTGAACTGTCCGACGAAATGATTCAACACAATTTGTAGTTTATGTAAACGTTTCAAATAATTGATGAGAGTACACAAACAAGTGATAAAAATTTCACACCGAAATCGCGTTGTAGAAGAGCTGGTTATTTACCAAACTTTTGATATACGGACGCGACAAAACTTGTAACGAATTTGCGTTACAGAAGAACTCAGAACGAACTGGCCTAACTGGTAACCTCTACATTTGCTGACAAAAACGTCCTTTTTATACAGTGCTGATACGTAGCAAATGTGTTTTGTTGTGGTTGTCGCACATAAAATTTAGTGTCATGGAAGAAGATGAATTAGTAATGAATAAGTAATGAATAATAAATGAATAATAATGACGCATTACAGAAATTTTAAAAATTTATGACCAAGGAACCTAACTCTGTGTTAACATAGGTATAATTTCACATTTTCATTACAAATAAACGTAAAGTAGTTAGAGTTTTCTGGCGTTTCGACTGTCAAAAGCTTTCAACATATGAGATACGGGTATTTTTTCAATTCTTTTGTTTTCAAAGCCAGAAAAGCTTAATTCCTCATTATCTGAGTAATCATAGACAATGGAGATGAAACAAGATTTCATGAAATGACCGAAAAAGGGCTTCCACAAATTGTAATACTACAGCCGAAAGTTCTGATGGCAGAAAACATCTTTAAAAGTTTGTGGAAATGCATCTGGATAATCGTAAAGAGTAGAAAGAATATTGGAACCTTCACTTCCCCGTTCAGTTTTTACAGATATTTATTCTGATATCTTCATTTCAACAAATTTCATCAGCTATTTTGACCCCTACCCACCCCTTTGTAAGGGCTGGTTCATAAGATTTTCAAGCACCCCTCTTTTCCTTGCGTAAGATTTTAAGTGTTGTGGTTTTCCACATGTTCTATATAACAGAGCAACTCGAATGATAACATTTTTCTTATATGGCGTTAAGGTAGTACTTACTAGCAGTACGAGTCAGCCTCAAAAGTTTCGAGTCCGGGTATACGTAGAATACTATCGCTGCCTGATGTAAAACTTCGAGTCGGGATTGTACTAACTCTCACAGAAATTTCGTGTACTTGTTTATGCTTGAGAACGAGTGTGCGGTTTCGCGCCAGCTGTAGTCTGTTCCAGTCTGCTCGCGTACAGCATTGCCGCGTTCATTATTTGGTGTTGTCAAAAAGTGAAAAACTTCTAACTTCGGATGTAATTTACTTGGATTCCAAACACAAGATTGCCATAATTTTTTTTTTCACGACATTGGTATAATGTTTTCTTCAATATATTAGTTTTACATCAAATTATTATGACCGGTTTTAGAGGTAAATAAAAAAATGTCTCACTTTTTGATGCGTAACCTATACTTGCCATGTTAAAAATTGAAACTTTGACGTCGAATACCTCGAAAACTGGACACAAGACCTCTCTAGAAATTTTGCCAGTGCATTCCTAGTACATTCATTTACTAAACTACAAAGTTTGAAAAAATTCTGAAGAAAAGTCTTTCACGCTAGTACTACCTTAATTGCACTGCGTTAAGGGATCATTCTACCTGTGAGTGCTCGGAATAGTTTTTTTTTTTCAATTTTTGTTGAAAATTTTATTACAATTGTCAATACAGAATCTGTGAAGTGGATATTGCGATGAGCACAATACGCTGAAACTTTCTACGTGATTCCGGACGTAAGCATATATTTGCCTTTGTGAAGGATACGTATGCGTGACGCAGCGGAATGCGTTTGGTTCCGTTGAGAATCGGCTTGTATTTCTTTGGGAATTATACAAATTCCCATAGGGAGGACACGGATGTTCGCAGGCACTTAAAAGTCTATTAATGACAAGTATACAAGATCCTAAACATCACGATACGCTCACAAGAATACGTGTATCGCCGTGACCCGTATGTGAAATCATTCCCAGCAGAATCTCCCCAGATTGTGTGTGCAACTTGATATTATCGTTCCCAGCAGGATTTAATCGTCACAATCACAATATCCACTCACAGTGTATGTGACGTGGTTTCTAGAAAGGGACCTAACATTCAAAACAGCGTTTCAAGAAAAACGCGTTTAAAGTTTCGGTCTCGAAAGCAAGTAAAAGATGCGTATTCGTTCCTTCCCTTTCTATTTTCTACTCCATTCTTGAACGAAATAGGCGTGAACTAGAAGATGTCATTAATGATTCGACACATTAAAAAGATAAAAGGACCAGTCCCCGAGAGATCGTTAGGTACAGATACCTTATAATGTAGTAGCAAGTAGAATGAAAGTGCGATGCTTTAGTCAGATTTTACCGAAAATATTATTGGAATATACATTCAGAAAAAAATTTATCCTGAGCTCAATTTTTACCGAAGAAACGTGAGACTGGCTGCAAATAAAAGATAATTATTTACGCCATTGACCCATGTAAAAATCTCAAAACCAAGGTTTTGGTCGTTAGGTCCCTTTCTAGAAACCGTGTCACATATATTATACACTTTAGAACATCATTAAAATTATTTTCAGTTCTTGGGATGCCCGTATTTGTGAAAAACAGGTAATAAACCTTGGAAAGTAACCATGTCCACCGTAGACCTTATAGTACATGGACTGAGCTTTGAGGCTCGGAAAGTGTGCCAACATGATTCGGCCATAATGCTAAAACAAAACTGGCGTCCTCAAAGATATGAGCTGTGTTTATCTTATGAAAAAAAAAAAAAAAAAAAATCGTTTTTAAAAGTGAAAGTGACAGCGAAAAGGATAAAAAATATAAGTGAAAGTATAAAGAAGAAGCCACGGGAAACATTTTCCTCACAGAGGTACAGTGGCGGATTAAGTACTTGTGAGGCCCGAGGCGATCCTGACATGTAAGTGTTCGGGGAAAACTTATTTAAAATATTTTACTCAATATTAATATTGTTACTAATATTTTGTGGCTATTTATTAGTCAAAAATGTAATTTTCTAAAAAAAAAAATTTTATGTATTTATCACCATACTTTTATAACGCAGGTCGCAACGTCCCTTAAGCTGGCAGAGCAAGGTCAGCAGAATCGAAAAATTTTTTTGCATAATTTAAGGCTAACTAAAGGCTAATTATATGTCCTAATTAAAAATATAGGGCTCCTGTGGTTTACCGGGAAATCAATGTGCTGCTAACTTAAGTTTAAGCGAGCAGAACAATGCCAGAAAACAGCTCCAAACTATTTTAATCGAAATAATTTTAACCTCTAAAATTAAAGATATTTAAAGGCTCCAAGAAAAACATAAAATAAAAATAGACTGCAAAAAATTTTCCGGAAAAATTCACGATTTCAATCTTAAAAGGCTCGCACCTGCAGAACAATCCCGAAAAAGTGTTCAAAACTGTTTTTATCAGAATTTCTTGAACTTCAACTTTAAAGGCTCTTTAGAGGCTCTATGAAAACATGAAATGAGAAAGTCGAAATAAAAATTGTCCGAAAAAATTCACTATATTAATCTTCAAAGGCTCGCACCAACAGAGCAATGCAAAAAAGTGTTGAAAACTGTTTTTATCAGAATTTCTTTAACGTCAACCTTAAGGGCTCTTTAAATGCTCTAAAAAAAACGTCAAATTAAAAAATGCGAAAAAAAAATTTTCCGGGAATATTTACAATCTCAATATTTCAAATCTCGTGCCAGCAGAACAACCTAAAAAGTGTTAAAAACATTTTTTATCAGAATTTCTTTGACCTTAACTTTGAAGGCTCTTTAAAAGCTCTAAAAAAAAACATAAAATAGAAAATTCGAAAAAAATTTCTGGAAAATTCACTATCTCAATATTTAAAGGCTCGTACCAGCAGAACAATCCAGAAAAAGTGCTGAAAACTGTTTTAATCAGAATTTCTTGAACGTCAACTTTAAAGGCTCTGCAAAGGTTCTAAGAAAAACATAAAATGAATATAGACCGCATAAAATTTCCCGGAAAAATGCACAATTTCAATCTTCTAAGGCTCGCACCAGCAAAACAATCCAGAAAAAGTGTTAAAACCTGTTTTTATTAAAATATCTTCAACGTTAATATTAAAGACTCTTTAAAGGCCCTGAGAAAAACATGAAATTAAAATATAAAAAAAAAAATTTTCCAGGAAAATTCACTATTTCATACTTCAAAGGCTGGCACAAGCAGAACAATTTAGAAAGATTTTTGAAAACTGTTTTTTAACGATTTTCGACATTTATCCAACGTCAACTTTAAATGCTCTATGAAAAAAAATTGTTATGAATATAATACTTGGTTTATTACATTATAATACATGGTTCATCTGCTAAATAATTACTGATTATGTTACTAGAAAATGTTCATGCGCTAAAAAATGTTCATAGAATAAATATATTTTGTAAATATAAAATTTAGCCACAGTCGTTTAACTGCTGATCATTTTTTATTTTTGAATCTGTTTTACCCGAAAAATTGAAAAAAAAACTAGAAAGTAAACAACTTTATTCCACTTATTTAAAAACTCATATAAATTTGGTCTTCGGGACAAGAAACAAAATATTTCTTTTTGGATCATTCAACTGTATATTTATTCAAGTTCCAAATTTAGTTATGTCCTTTATTTCTCCCTATTTTGTCTTGGAATCTTTCGATTACATTAAGGGAAAGTTCTACTTTGTTGACCCGAAAATCGGTAATTTTTTTAGGGATCCGTTATAAGTACACTATTAAAGATAGAATTTTTATATTTGGCATGGTTATCAAAGAACATTTATTCTGCAAATTAAATTTTTTTTCAGCGGGTAAATGAAAAAGGGGGGAGGAGGGAAGCCGATCAATGGCGATATATCCTCGAGGAGATGTCTTGCTAGTGGAAGTAATTTAGCTAAAACGGATGATTTAAAGGACAAAAAACCCGACATATTCCTTATTTGTAACGATTTCTGCATAAAATGAACTAGGATTATAAAAAAATCATGAGAAATAAAACGATTATGCATTAATAAAACAACTCGATTTTTTTCAAATTTTTTTTCACAAATTGTTGCGCAAAACGAGTGATTGTTATTATATATTGATGATCGTAGATCATTTTTTGCACACAACCCTGATACATATTTGTGCCAGATTTGGTGACGATTGGTTGATTACAACGTCTTGAATCACTTCCGTAAGTTCGAAAAACGTGATTTTGAGATAAACGCGTTTAAAGTTTTCAATCTAGTAAGGACCAAAGGACTGAAAAATAAAGCATGACTTTGCTGATGTAGTTGAGGTAGTTAAACATAACATACATATTTGAAACTTAACATAGTTATTCTTTCAAGGTCACTTTACAAAATGCAATAAACAAAATTATTGTGATTGTTATGTATTGAACATGTTAGGTGTTTCCAATTCGAGGAAACCCTCCAAGCTTGGAGGGGGTGTAGGCAATGAGAACGACCGATTTGCACACCATAGAATTTCTTTATTGATTCGACAACAATTTGCCGCGGAACAGGGGGATGGTTTTACAAGACTTGTGGTTCTGGAAGTTCGGACAACAGAGCTGCCTCTGTCCTCGGGGACATCGGGGGGGAAGCGGAGACGTCTCTTGGTGGTATAGGGGTTGGGGGAGCACCCGATGATTCCTCAACTTCCCAATGGCCTTCAATGTAGGTGACCTTGATGGGGGCGCGCCCGTTGGAAGCTGGGGGGCCTGTTTGTTCCTCCTGTGATGCGGGTGGAAGGAATCTGGACTCGGGCCCTGGGTTCAGTTTTTCTGGCAGATATCCGTGTACAGGCACGTTACACCCTGCACAGGTGCTTCTTAGAATTTGCGTTCCCCGGCCAGTAATACGTCTTTGACCCAGGGAAATGTACGTGATTGCACGGCAACGCCGGCAACAAACTTCCGCCCAAGATGGATCGTAGAGCCGCAGGAAGCTCCGTAAGGAATCTCTCCTTTTAGGACGCCCAGAAAAGCCCTGGAGATTAGACTCCCGCAATTTTCCCGTTTCTGTAATCCACTTCCGCTGTTGTTCTACCGCGAGGGGTATGGCTATGCGGAGGGTCTCCAGGTTCTCGTTATAACCAACCAGGTTTTTACTTAGACAACGGAGTAGGGCCCAGAGTTCTGGATGCCCTCCTTCTTCGAACCGCTGAAATCCCCACCGAGAGTGGTATCCCAGGGTCCGGGCGTGGTCCTTCGCTTCTTCGGGAGACGTGGTCAGGAAGAAACTCACTTGAGGGGAAGTGGGGGGGGGGGTCAACTTTTAGTAAGGCCTGACCCTGTCAGTCAAATATTCAACGAAAATACTTGGAAAAATGGGGTTGACCCTGGCAGTCAAGTAAATTAGAAAATAACTGGGGAAAACGAGCTTGACTTTGTCAGTCAATTAAAGAAGAAATATTCAGGAAAATAATTGGAAAAGAAGCTTGACTTTGTCAGTCAATTAAAGAAGAAATATTCAGGAAAATAATTGGAAAAGAAGCTTGACTTTGTCAGTCAATTAAACAAGAAATATTCAGGAAAATAATTAGAAAAGAAGCTTGACTTTGTCAGTCAATTAAACAAGAACATATCTAGAAAAACAATTGGAAAAGAAGCTTGACTTTGTCGAACGGAACGAATAACCCACAAAATTCCAACTCACTTTTTAACCAGGACAAGAATCCGGGAACAAGGTTTATAACACGTAAAAAAAAAAGGGGGGACTGAGTTCTAGTTAACTGCAAACTATTATTTAACAAATATTCTACGCGACCAAGATTGTTTTTGACATAGACCAGGTTCCAAAACCGAACTGAACTGCTGAGCGAATCCTCAGCCGTTTTTATACCCGACGCCCGTGTAGGTGATTTAGATGTTTTCCCGAAAGATTTTGCGAAACGTGCTATCTCTCGCGAAAGAAATTTAGATAGTTTTTTATCAACTGGAAATTACTTGAAAAAAATAAGAAATGTTTCGAAAGAGAAATTAAACTTTTGATTTAGATATTTTTTTATCAACTGGAAATTACTTGCAAAAAAAAGAAATGTTTCGAAAGAGAAATTAAATTTTTGATTTAGATATTTTTTTATCAACTGGAAATTACTTGCAAGAATAAGAAATGTTTCGAAAGAGAAATTAAAGATATAGATAATATTGTGAGGAAAAAAAAAGTATATGGAATATAGGAGTGTATATATATATATATATATATATATATATATATATATAGTTATATGTGGGAAATCCCAATATATAACAGTGATTTTATCGGAAAATGTAAAACGGTGACTAACGCCGAATCTGGTTTTCGCCGCTGCAGCGCGTCTTTGACTGAAGCTTTGAAACGTTGTATTACTTTTGTGATTCTAAAGATTTTGGCCCTGAATTCCATGAACACATTCCTGATACATTTATCTATACGATAAAACAAAACAAGAAGAATCAAATTTTTTGTCCTAACGAAGTAGAACCTTAATATGTATGAAAAATACAATATTTTGAAGTTTTTTTAAAAGTAAGGTTTGCCCAAGGCTGGGTTAAGCGTTGTCGTATGGAGTAGTCCCCTTATCGAAAAATGAGCGAGTTTGAGTTTCCTTCTCAAACTAAAAAATTTTTGCTTTTCCATCGTTGAATCGAATACCGAGATATCGTTTTCATATTCCTTGTTTGATTTCTTCTTCGATGTCACTGTTTTCGTTTGAATTAGCCGATCATTTAAGAGGTCTCGTACACCATTTTTGTTATCACACACGAAAGAGTACAGTGAAGCAGTTGATTTTTGCTCAAATAAACCTTTAGAAATCTTTTCCCACACTGGATTTTTTTTAGACAAACTCTTGTCACCGGGAAGCAGAATTTGATTTTTGTATTCAAACACATGTTTAACAACTATATCAGGCTCTACTTTTGGAAGCCTTCCGCGGACCGACATAGTAAAACAATGATTCTCGAGAAATATTTTGTACTTGCACTTTACAGACACGTTTATAATAAAAGACGATGGCAGAAGTGAACGGCTTGAAGGAAAACACAAGACTGATTTCCCAATTTCCTATATTCTTTCCACTGTTTATTGAAATTTTGTGGGAGAGTCAGCTGACAACTTTAAGCGTGAAAATCGTATTCAGGCTCCTCAGTGGAAATTTTGTCTAGAAATTTCTTATTCAAAAAAACTGAACGGAAAAAACTATTGTGTTAAAATGGGGCAAGGAAGTACACTCATCCCTATCAAAACATCTTTGGGTCTACGGAATGTGTCCTGTTTGTTCCCTATCAAGCCTTGAAAAATATGACACCTAATAGCATTCGATATCCCGAATGCCGTTCTTTTTAGATAATCGAAAAGAGCTCACATTTTATTCATTGACCTGGAGCCTTTTGCAGGCATAATTAATTTTTCGTGATAGAAAATTTCAGTTTCGGACAAAGATCCAAAAAGATCTAAAAACTTTGACTAATGGTTTCGACAAATTTTACATTGTTTACCGCGGGGCATTATAGCTGTTCCGAAGACAAGGACGATAATTTTTCTTCCGAGGCGCTAGCCGAGGGCAGGAAAATATCATTTTTGTCCGAGGATGGCCAATGCGCCAAAGTTAACATAAGATTTTGTACGTCAACGGGTAAAAATGTGAGTTTGAGCGGAGCGAAAACGAGCATTTTCTGCCCGGAGACCTACAAATATATTTTTTGACCAAATGACCTGTTCCATCGAAGATAACTTCTTTACCGAAACTATTTTAGGGACAAGCATAAAAGTGACTCACGGCCGTTAATCCCGAAGTTTACGACGATAGATATTCATCAATTCGGTACAAATACGTGCTTTTTGATTTCAAAAAGGAATAAAAATTTTTATTTTTACCAACAGGATAACAGTGTCATGCTTAAAGTGTTTAAATTTTCTATAAGTGTACAAATCTAGAGGAGCCATTCGAGAAAATTCCATTCAAAAAAACTTCAAATCGCAATAAGACATCGCCACTAATCCACTAAGTATGTCCACAAAGAATTTAGACTTACAAGTATCTTATTGTGGATTTCCCTGTTGAGATAGGAAACGTAAAATACAAAGAAAGCCTTCAATAAGTTAACAAGATATATGCAGACATTTATAAAAATAATTTCATTCATTGCATAACTTTCAAAAAATCGTTAGCTAACTTGACCATTTACCCAGCATAATATCAATACCTTTAAATATGATAGAAGATATACAATTAGGGCCAAAAAAAATCTTACACTTTCAATGTCGGAAAAGTGAATAAGACTGTAGGCATGAGAATAATTTTTCACCTACCTGCTACATGTTTCTGCTCCCTTCCAGCATTATTATTTCATTTCCAGAAATAACTGTATAAACATTGTTTACACTGGTGTATTATAAGAGCCTTACATTTCTATGTTCATAAAAATTTTTTTCTCACATCTAGTACATTTTTCGCATAAATGATGCTCGATTCAGCACACAGCACGATACAGCACAGCAAAACCATTGCTTTGTAAAAAAAAATTACATGATTAAACAAACTCACCTTAAGTGAAGTTTAATCGTAATTATACGAAGGAGCCTCGTTCGGAGAGATTCAGACTTGTAGTAGCTTCCCGCTCCGCTAGGTGTCATAACGTTCAGAGAGAAAAAAATAAAAATCGCGCCCCCCCGCTCTCGCCGCTACCGCGCATCTCATAACTTTAGAGTCTTCCCTGAAATTCTTTTCGAAGAGATTTTGGGTAGGGTCAAGAGAAACACCTATGTAAGGTGTCAAGTAGGGAGTGGGCAGGGTTTGGAATCTCTTCAAACGAGGCTCCTTCGAATAATTACGATTACTCTTCACTTGAGGTCAGTTTGTTTAACCATGTAATTATACTTTACACGCCTCTTTCTTCGAGATTCAGACTTGTAGTTGTTCAGAGCCGTAAGAATTTTATTCGATCAGGAAGGTTTCCCAAGGTTCAAGTACTCCACATCTTTTTCCTTAAGAAGAATCTTTATTTCTGTTTCCCGATGACATAATGGTACGTGCGAAGCTCCCTGAGCCGTCAACAATCGGGCTCAATATGTATGACGCGTAAAGCCAAATACCCCTTCTTTCTGCCCATAGCAAAATCTTCCTGCTCAAATTGTGATATTTAATCAGTCTCACCCCCCTATATTATTAATGTATGCAATGGCAGTTTTACTGTCAATTTTAAGCAAAATCTGACAGTCGTGGAGTCCCGAAGCCAACCTCTCAAGAGCCAATGAGACAGCATCAATTCGAGGTAGTTAATCGACATCCTCCTCTCATCACCCCTCCAAAAACCAAAAACTTCCCCTCCTTTGTGCCACGCTCCCCAGCCGCCCTTTGAAGCATCGGTGTGTATCTCACACGCATATTCGGGGGGCCTGATTGGGTTATACGCTTTCCCTACCAAGTCTCGCCACCATATAGTATCATCCATAATCGACCTGGGAACCGCCATTATCTTGTCAAAGTCACTTCAGTATCAGCGCCACTGATTTCTCCCTTTCCATTATTTTCGTCTATATATAAGAATATGAAACAGCCGGGCAGGAACTTATTAATGTCCCAATAATGCTAGCAAATTTCCTGATAAAGATGAATTCGCTTTTTAAGAGAAAATTCATTTGATCCCTGATCTTTTCCTTCTTTTCCTGAGTCAATTTCACTTAGAATTGGCGAGTGTCTAAAATGAAGCCGAGAAATTTTCAGGATTTTGCTGGGACTGATTGTCCCTTTTTTTCATTAATCAAAAAACCGAGGGCCCTCAATAATTGTCTGGTCTTCCCGTAATTTCCCCTACACTCGCCCAATTCCTTACCTATTATCAAGAAATCATCTGAATAATATACTGAAATAAACCCCTTTGACCTAAGATAATTAAGAACCGGTTTCAGGATCTTTGTAAAAACGTAGGTTGCCGTGGCCAACCCGAATGGTAAACAAGTAAATTCATATACAGCCTGCCCGAATTTAAATCTCAGAAATTTTCTGCTTCCGTTATGAATGGAGACAGAGTAGGCGTCCTGTAGGTCCAGTGAACACAGGAAATCATCTCGATTGACGAATATAATGGTGGTTCTGAGGTCCTCCATTTTCAAATGCTCAGTGCAAATAAATGTATTCATCTGTTTCCAATTCAATATGAACCTACTAGAGCCATCTGGTTTTGGAGCTAAGAAATATGGGGATAGGAACTGATCCTGAACCCCTTCACAGTGGGATATTACACCTTTCTGTAAAAGCTTACGGATTTCGACCTTTAACTCTATCTTTTCCTTTCCTGAAAATTCTTACCCCTGGTGCCCTGTCCTGTACAACATTCTTTACAAAGGGTATTTTATATCCCTGAACATAATTGAGTATAATTTTATCATTAGTAGTTTCCTGCCATTTGGTCAGGAAAAATTGTAATCGCCCTGCAATTGGACTTACATTTACTTGTTTCTGTTGTAATTGTTGAACTTTTGGTTGCGCCCTTACTGCTTTGGTACCTGAGTCTTATTTTTGTAGGTCTGTGGCCCTCTTGGTTGGCCCGGAGTCTGCCAGCGCCCCCATTGTGCACGGGTTTGGCTCTTCCCCTGCTGGGCTCTGGAGTTTAAATTCCTTGCAGGCCACCCTCGCGTTTTTCAGGGTTGGAAGAGTGGGCTTTATGGGCTGCCCCACTTTTTCGATCGTCTTTGCTTCCTTGAGTTTTTCTGCCACTTGTCCGCAAAAAAGAGAGGTACCAACGGTAGTCGATTCTAGAACACCCTTTACTGTCTTGGAAAGCTCTGGTTGAATGAAGGCTTTCCTTACGGTTGACAGCTTGTGGTGAATGTCAGCTCATAGGAGTCCCGTATCGTTCAGGCGTTCAACTAGCGTCAGCACGTCTAACGACCCGTCGGTGTCGTTCAGGATCGTCCAGTACCGATAGCTGTAAGCGCACTGCCCATTGAATCCTGGTAGGATTCGATAAATTTATCTCTTTTGACTCCTGATTCGTTTATGGTCGCCTTGATTACAAGGTCGAGGCTGGTGTGGCAAATGCTTCTTCTTTTGGATAGTTCTTGAGAAGTTCATTCATTTCCTTTTCTTGAAACGCCTCTTTGAATTTATGAATCCATCGGACTTTTACTTGAGGATGGATTTCAACTAGGACCCGAATTATGGCGGGAGTGTGCACCCCGGGTGCTGTGGGCGGGTGGAATGAAGAGGTGGCCATGACCTAAGGCCCTTTGGCGTTTCTTTCTTTTTGTGATATAATATAATGTATATGTTGTTCTGTTAGGATTTACTTGCGTGCGTTTATGTTGGATGTTTGGATGTGGGGGATTTTAGGGTATAAGAGAGATGTGTTGTAGGATGTAGAACCGAGGTCCGGTTTCTGAGTCATATAGGCTGGAACGAAGAATAAATATATAACAAAATCTCAAAATTACTCCCTGCAATCGAAAATATTACATCTTACAGTCTTACATCTTACATTGTAAAATCTCTAAATTCACCCCACATAAATTACATTTTAGAATAAATTACATTCCTGAAAAGTGATAAATAAGAAGTTTTACTTGTAAAAATTGACGACTTCCTTTATTGCAAGTACAACTTCTTAGGCGACAGTGTCACTTTTCTAGAATGTAATTTACATAGAGAGTAATTTTGAGATTTTACATTGTAAGATGTAAGACTGTGAGATGAATAAGTGTAATACTTTCGATTGCAGTGAGTAATTTTGAGATTTTATTGTAATGTAAAACTGTAATGTTATCGTTTCGATGGAATAATTTAGAGATTTCGTAAGTTTATAATTTTTTAAGAGTGTAATGTTAGATCTGAATAGTTGGAGGTTGGTAGTATTTGAGCGTGTTTCGAGTGTAAGGAGTAATTTTGAAATTTCATAAGTCTGTAACACTGTAATAGTGTAAGAATTTCGTTGGTAGATTCGAATTAAAATTAGGAATTGATTAATTTTAAACTGATTAACAGTTAAAAAACGAAAAAAATACTACACAGAAAAATTTAAGGATCTGTTAGAACTAAAAAGGTCAGAGGAATAAAAATCTCTACATCGGAACCTTGAAGAAAGCAGCATGAGGAGTTTCATTTATAACGCGTGTTGATTCAACAGGCTCTAATTTTTTTTTAATTTTGTGACGTGTGATATTTTGACATTTCAAGTTTCGTGACATTTTGTTGTTTTCAGAGATTTACTACTTCTTCAAAAATGTGCCGCCCTGGGCAGTTGCCCATGTTGCTTCTGCTTAAATCCGGTACTGCAAGCCCCTACGAGCCCCACCCTCTGCCTTTTATTCCTGGTTACAGCGCTGACAAAAACTGTGCGAATAAGCACTGTCTTTTCTAAAAAATGTTCAATTAAAATACATAAGAATTTAAAAAATCCTCGAAAAAATTTGATTTGTTTATAAAAATTCATAAGAGATTATTTATGTGTTAAATATATGTGTAAATGTAATGTACACTGGATGTGCGAAAATGATATACAGGGTGTTGCACAAAATCTGAAACTACCAAAAATCATGGATTCTAATGAAATTCAGGGGCCTGAAATAGTACATTACGTACCAGGGGACGAAACCGAGTGATTGCAGACGAGGGTGGTTTTGGCTGCACGAGGATGCGTAGCGCCTGAGTGCTGCTAAAATTAGATCGAGTTTGCATCACGAGGTCCGTCCCCTGGTGCGTACCGTATTTTACTCGACAAGAGCATGGAATTTTGGCGGTTTTTGTGACCGATAAGTCATCGCAAAAATGTCTATGCGCCCACTAACAAGTGACGATCACTTAAGTTTACGTATCTGTCAAAATTCATTTTCGTACCTACCTTCGCGTACTTATGCAAAAATTTTTGCCTCTTGGTACGCAAAAGTAGGTGCGAAAATGAACTTTACATTACTCGCTACGGTAAAATCTACTTTACCGTACCGCTCGACGGTACAAAAGTGTCTTAACCGTATTCGTAATGTAAAATATCGTACATTACTCGGACGTAAAATCATTTCTTCACTCGTAGGAAATGATTTTACAGTCCTATTAATGTAATATACTATTAGACGGTTACGTAAACCTAAGCGATCGTCACCGGTTAGTGGGCTGCATGTGGACATTTTTGCGATGGCTTAGAGGCTACGAAAGCCGCCATTTTCTATGCTCGCGTCGAGTAAAAATACGTGTTAAAAATTTGTCGAAAATGTTCGAGGCGTTGCCCGAAACGGGCACCGTAATTATGCTAACATATATATGCACATAAGCACCAGTGGCGGATCCAGAATTTCAAAAAGGAAGGGGTCCAAATTTTTTGAAAAGCGGGGAGGGGGCTTCGATTTTTGCTGTAAAAGGAAATAGTTATAATTAAGCACATATAAGTATGGTGTATAGGAATTTTCGTAAAAATTTTTTTTACTTGGCCCACATGAATTAGAAGATTTCAATTCTGGAACATGCACGAGTCAAAATCCTAAACATTTTTTGAAATTTTCGCAGAATTTTTCAACTGATTAGAACGGATTTAAGGTGTTTGAACAAATTTTAAACAGCGACGGTCGGTCAAATCGAACTTTGAGCGTATTGGAACAAAAATCCAAAAATTTGAAGCGTTCTTTCAAAGGTTGCGATTCAATGTGATATCAACTTGTAATCTCTAGAGTGAAATTTGAACGATTATAATTAAACGTCATTCAACATTACATTCAATTTATGTATAATCAGGTTTTAAACGGATTTGATTGTAAATGTGAAAATTTCATTAATATGAAATTATAATTATAAAATTTCATTGATATGATATCTATCAGCTATCACTGGATAGCTGATAGAGCTGGTGGGGACGACCCGAATCAAAGCGCGCCATGACAGTGTACTATTGTCCGCGCATGCGCGCAAGGAACCTTTTTTTGCGTGATTTTGAATAAACTCGTCAAAAGCTTGTTGACCTAAGTTATATTATTGTCAGATTTTTTCTTTCGCTAACTACATTATCATTTCTCGCTAATTTCTTATAATTCGCAAAAATGAAACTGTGCGAAAATTGTAAAGAAACAAAAGAAGGGAATTGGAGTTTACACAAGTAAGTAGTAATATTATAAATTGTCATTCTCTACAGTTTTACTTTTTTCTATCATGACTCGTTGATGTATCGTGGTTTTATATATGGGGCATTCCACCTCAAGTGTTCCCACCTCAAAAACGAAACATTTTTTATTTAAAATTGTAAGTCCGAAGATTTTTTGATAATGGAAAGCAAAGAACACGTATCCTTATGTATTTTTTCCGTACTTTCCAAAAAAAAAATATATAAACAATTTTCCATGAAATTTAATAACATTTTTTTTAATTTAAACTTTGTTAATAACATTTTCTTAACAAGAGCCTGTTGGGATTTTTTTCAAACTTACCTTATAATACGGTTTATTCCCTCCCCTACAAAAAAGTATATATAGTATTTTATGGGCAAAGTTGAATTTCTTCTCTTTTTGAGGCTCCAAACCCAAAGCGTCTACCGCGCCCGACGCGCGACGTAGCTGTGGCGCGCGGATTTATTATTTTTAGCATAAATGTGTGTGTATAGTAGTAAAAATGTTCTATATTATAAACTATAGTAAAAAAATACAGTTTATAGTATATAATGTTATATAGTATAAAAATTTAATCAAAATGCTGGTATCCTTGAAAAAATGTATATTTACAATTACTGATACATAGAACACTATTCCACATAAATACAAAAATGTTTTTTCTTTCGTGAGTTTTTATCATGCACATACATATAATAACATACAGAACGAAAAAAAAGTCATACTGCCTTACACTTTCTTACGATTTTCACGAACTTTGGGAAAAACCATACATTTTTCTTGAGAGGAAAATTGTCTTACTTCCATACTGATTTGTGAAATCGGCACAAAGGAGTGAAATTTCTGCGTACCCTGAATCGTTTTCGATTATTGAAATCTACTTTTTAGCTCATTAGCAACGATTTCGTGACTTTCTTTTGAACTGAAAATGATGAGTGTGTCTTTGAAGTTTTCTTTTGCCCAAGCATAGAAAGCACTGCAATTCAAAATCGAATTTTTCGAGGATGCTTGTAAGCTGGCACGCATTGCTTGTCTTTTCAAATTTCCCCCGATTCCGTCACAAGGCCCCTTGCTATGGGCAGTCGCATGAAAATGCCATTCAGCAGAGATACCAAAATCTTTTTTGTGATTTAAAAGATTTTGGAAATTGAACTTGTTCTTAAAATGCTGCGTCGCTCCATCAGTAAAGTAAAAAATTTTTGAAACCTCAAAATTTTCTTTCAAGTACGAAATGAACAATTTCTGAAAAGAATAAACGGCGACTGTGTCATGTTTGAGATTGTCCGATAGAATACCGACGCTACCATGCTCAATATTATTTTCATGTTTATAATAGAAAACAATAGTGAAAATGGTAATTTGGTCATTGTTCCAATGGAATGATTGGGCAGCATTTTGTGCAACAAATGCATAGTTCTCTGCAAAATCACATGTAACTAGAAACTCTCCAGATCGCAAGTTTTGTTTGCACGCTTTGAAAAAATCTGACTGCTGCTTGGCAAAAAAAGAATGAGGTTTTAATTTGTACAGATGATCGCAAAACTCTTCAACAAACTCTTCCACATTCGATGTAACTGTGCGTAAAGTACTCCTATCAGTAGTTTGCCAAGTTCGATATTGTAAATTTTCGAAGTCCTGATCTTCACAAAGTGAACCCACAAAGTCTCTCAATTTTTCTACGCCAGGGCATTTTTTACACTCATTAAGATGACATTCTGGTGTTGTGTTTTCACAATTGAGAATTTTGAATGCGTCGTGATAAGTTTCGAAAGTACACTCAGTTTCAAGAGAAAGATCTTTAAAATTCATAGCTTCAAACATGAGGCGAACATTTTCGTGGTAAACACAAACACATACTGTGTGGGTGCCACTGGCACCAGCAAGAACACAGTTTTTTGGCCTCAACTCACAAAATTTTGACAAACTAATTTTGATTTCCGGGTAAGCGCTCTTAAAAATTTGATACAATTCAGAAAGATTTCCCAGAATCAACCTTTTTTGAACTTGTTTTCGCGAATCATCAGAATTTTTTACAGAAACGTAATCTTTTCTACCTGGCATGATACGGCTATTGTCATCATTTTCGTAAAATTGTAAAACCAACTTGGCAGTGTCATCAGATAAGGTTTTACCTTTTTTTACATCCGGTGAAGTCAAAATACCGAATTTTTTCACCAATTCTTTTGATTTTCGTGCTTGGCGTTCAGACGCTCCGAATTCGGCGGCAATTTTCCTACGACCCCAAGACTGTGGTGCAAGCGTGAGAATAAGTAACCGTTCAGAATTATCCGTGCTGCTTTTAAATTTTTCCTTGATTTGGTTGAAAACTTCTACAGCCGCTTGATGTTCCTCGTTAGAGCAAGACATTTCCAATTTTTTTAACTTTGGAGGTGGAGGACCATCAAATATTTCCTTATCAATATCGTCATCATTGTGGAGAACAAATTGATTGTGGTTTTCTTCCAAAATGTTCTACAATAATCAACAATATGTTTAAGTTAATATTTCATACATCAAGTATTAATTTTTTTATAATAGATTAATTATAATTCAAATTGTTTTTCAATGTACCTGCTCTGTATTCACATAATTCGCTTCATTCACATCATATAGTGGAGATAGAGCCGAAATATTGGCCATTTCCTTGCGGCAACTCGTACAAACTTTAGCAGTATGACATAAGACAACAAACTTCTTTAGAAGATTATCAGATATTGTTCTCAATCCTTTACTGTACGTATGATGTTTGTGAATTTCGAACGGATTGCAACAACGATCTACGGGAAACTTTTTCATGGCGATGCAATTTCTAAACGATGTGAACGGAACAGATTCTCGAAGAAAACTGACCAGAGTTTGAAATTTTCACATTTTAAAAAATGTATCTGCAGGCGAACAAATAATCGGAGAATTTGCCCAAGATAAGGAAAATTCCAAGTTTGACAAATGTAAAAATCTACAGTCATATTTTAAAAGATGCCTTGAATCACGCTTTTCTATGAATTTCGAAAGCGTGGAAAATCAGCAAAACAAAACATGAATAGGATGGAATGTTGATTAATGGTTTCATTATCAATCATGAACCTTAAATACCTCTAGAGAACACTTTTTTCGACTATCGCTTTGAGTCCTCCCGTCTGTGACTGAATAGCTAAATGTTTTTAAAAATTGAAATAAAATCCTTTGTTAACAAAGCATAGATTGTCTTTCATTAGTTTATGCGATTTGTTCGTACGTATAATTATTAATTCAGCAATAGTTATTTTAACTTCTTCTAACAAGTAAAATGTACCACGGCTGAGTCGCGCATCGGGCGCGGTAAACGCGTTGGGTTTGGAGCCTCAAAAAAAGAAGAAATTCAACTTTGCCCATAAAATACTATATATACTTTTTTGTAGGGGAGGGAATGAACCGTATTATAAGGTAAGTTTGAAAAAAATCCCAACAGGCTCTTGTGGAAAAAATGTTATTAACAAAGTTTAAATAAAAAAAAATGTTATTAAATTTCATAAAAAATTGTTTATATATTTTTTTTTTGGAAAGTACGGAAAAAATACTTAAAGATACGTGCATGTTGTTTTTTCGTTAGCAACAGCTTTTTGGACTGAGAATTTAATTAAAATCGACGTCCGAAATAAAGGGCGAAAATTCAAACCCCTGTATCACTGCAACCCGTGCATAAATCCGCCCCTCCTTTTCCACAATCAATGTACTCTGATAGTACAACAACTCTACCAAATATCATCAAAATCGGAAATGTTTCGTTTTTGAGGTGGGAACACTTGAGGTGGAATGCCCCATATATTTTAAATGTTTCCTTCGGCTCACGGAAAAAAGAGACGGCTAATAATCAATAACTCGTTACTCAAACATAGTTTTTTTCTTTGTTTCTTCCAAAAGTTACAATAATTCAGTAAGAATTTTTCTTCGTTAAAAAATGCCCATGCAACTATTAAGCAACACGAGTTACTGACTATGAGCGTAACAGAGTTATAATTCTTAGTAAGAGAGCTCTCTATAACAGCAACTCACGCGTTGACTAGGAACGCAAAGTTGCTCGTTTTCAGTAACCGAAGGCTTCTTATCGGGGCGCTTCTAAAAGGAGCTTGCGTTACTGACAAGTAAAAACCCACCTGCTTAGTAAAGGTGCTTTAATTTCTCTTTACGAGAAAGACACTTGCATCCATTTAATAATTTATGTTACTTTTTTCGAGCAACGAACATTCCTGATTAGTTGTAAAATGAATTTCCAATAAATATAATTAATGTTTTGCTAAAAAGCATGCACTCACTTGTACTGAGTATCTCGTTGCCTAGAACTGAAAAAACAACTAACGTTAATGAGGATGAGAAACTTGCCTGCTTAGTAAAAGTCCCTCGATTTCTCTTTACTAGAAACGTACTCGCAATCAATAAATAACTTATGTAATGTACAACGAGTATAATACATTCCTGATTATCAGTAAAAAAAATTCTCTAATAAGTGCAACTAACACCTTTATGAAAAGCATTTAACCGCTTGTTATGAGTTACTCGTTGCTTTGGACCGAAGATGAGCTCCAAGGAAGCAACTCGCGTAACTGATGTCTGATAATGAGTAGAAATACTATTTCATAAAAGACATCTTTCGAAAAATGCTCAATTAAATTTTGACGTAGAACTACGCCTTTCTCCTCGGTTTAGACATGTATACGGGGGTAGCAGAATGTCACGAAAATGTGTCACGAAGGGGGGGGGGGTCTGGAGGGGGTAGAATGTCACGAAAATATTCAACGAAAGTGTGTTTAACTTCATGAAATCAAATGTCATTATTCAATATTTTACATTAGCATGTGACAGAAAGACGTAGTTCTACGTAACGGCACACTTCTGTGTGCTGTTTGATATTTTTTTTTTTTTTTTTATAAAGCTTTTGGAGTATGAAAAAAAAAGTATGAAAACAAAAACTTTTCAGAAGTTTTTACCCAAATTTAAATTACAAGGTAATATCAAAAGGTTCTTTCAAATTTTAAGGAGTAACAGAACGTACTATTTGATGATCACTATCAGATGGCAACACCAGCAGCATACTATCGTATGCCTATTTATTTGGGGTTTTTTTATCAATTATTACTTATCACTTCTATAGAGCTTCGCGGAAAATTACAAAACTTGGAAGTTTTAGTCCATCGTGTTAAGTACCACATCTTATTATTGAAAATTATTTTTTTTTAAAAGTATGCTCTTTAAATACTTAATATTCTTAAGGGAAGGGATGAGATCTTTACATGAAGAGCTCGCAATGAGATAAAGAAAAATCTACAACAATTAAGTGCTGCGCCCACCCGAAACTTACTTATGGGAAAAAAAAAATATAATAACGAAAAAATTGCCCAAGATTTGAAAATATTAAATCCCGAAGGAAATCGACTTTTTTTAAACAACCTTCTAACATTATTTCTGCCTACGCCCCTGGCAAATAGATTTTCAAACAAATGTAAAACACTAGAATAACTCACGTCATTATTAATATAAAGAAAAATAAACCTCAAAATCACAAGCAGTGGATTACAAGGATAAACAAGAAAAAACCTGAAAAAAATAAATAGTCAAGAAAAATTTTCAGAAATAAAAAAATTTAGTTATCTACAGAGAAAATTTCAACACTGCAGGAAGTTACAAATTTAAACGAAAACCGCGATAGAGTTAAAAAAAAACTGTAAGTAATATTACATCACATGCAATCAATGCGTGAGAGTGTACAAAAAAAAAACTTCGAAAAAAGGATTCGCGCTTGTCATTATAATATACACGTGTAGATAAATAAGATTCACTATGTGCGTGGCGTGGCGAAGTAGGTTAAGTGCGAGCGTGCGATCGGAAAAAATGTCTGTTGTAATGCGAATGTACTGGGTTCGATCGCAAGCGAGTGCAAGATGTTTTAATTTCATAATTCTCGTATATAACTGTAGCAGCGAATGTGAGCAGGGTAAATCGGGTAAATTACATAATATAATATCTTAATAGCGTTAAATGAATGCGAGAAATTTGAATTTACTTGATATTTTTTTTTTTTTTTTTTTTTTTTTGCTTTTTGAGCTGCTATTAAGTAAGCGAGAGAGTTACTAGTATTGCTTGACGTTATTTGTACGCAACCGCGTTACTACTTCCAAGCAAGCAAAGCCGATGACCTCTAGTACCCTTCAGCGCTGCTTGATAGTAACCGAGTTACTTCGTCTAAGTATAAATACAACTCCTCTATAGTAGAACGAGCGCTTAGGATCAATAATATGATGCTGGTTGTGAGAAACAACGATGAACAATTGGAGTATAAACTTTCTTAATATAAGAGTTTGCGTATCAATGATTGAGATTTCGCTCTTGATCAAATTAAGTACTCATTTCCTGTTTCTTAGTAAATTCGCCCCGAAGTCATTTTTTATCAACCGCGTTACTACCTTTGAGCGTAAAAATACTGTTTTTAAGTGATTTTTTTTACGTGCTGATGCAAAAACTTTAGGAAAATGGATCCAAAATATGGGATACGAAAATTGGCACTAACAGGAAATTAATTTGGGCGCATCAGTAGAGCAGAGTTGTGATGCGTGAGTTGTATTTTCAACTTGAATTTCTATCAATGTGCAATTAATATTAATAAATGTCAGAAATCTTATACAGTCCATTAAACAAATTATGTACATGATATTACATTTATGTGTTAAATTCTTTATATTGTAAAACAGGAATTTTCAGAGGCAAAAGTATTTACTTGTGCAATAATTTATGCGTGTGCAATATTGATAAAAAAAGGTTTTGTTCTTGAATCAAATGTTTACAAATTTATTTCAGAATAACGATTTCGAGACACCATCGTCAACCATGTCCATACTTAATTAAATCTCAGTCCATAACTCTTTTCAAAGCACTTTACATGCAGCGCAAAGATTTTAATTTTTTGGATTGCTGGTAAACGATTTCATATTTCATGTTATTTTCATTACGTTAATTCAAATTTCATACAGGTTAATATTTTTTGTATATATCCATATACATGCACTGAAAAAAAGGTTTCGCTGGTTCAGCCAAAAAATGTTCTTCTCCAGCTAATCAAACTGGTTGATATAGGCAGAGCACAACTTTTGAGGTGCGACAGCACAATTTTTGCGCTAGAATTAGCTAAGAGCAACTTGCTGCCCTAGCACAATTTTCTTGGTGCCGTAGCATTTTCTTGTACTAAATGACGGGAGTCATTGAGTGTCTCAGCCTAACGAAATGTGTTTTTTTAACTAGAACTTTTTCTCGTTCTGCATTATAAAGTAGTTGAGTCAATCAGACTTATGCGCTGTTGTAGCACAATAAATTAGGTAATACAACCTATAAATTTTTGAGCATGTACATAATTTTTATCTCTTTGAGCCTTCCCGACAAGTTCGAGTAAAAAATTGATATTGCTGGAGTGTTGAATATTTCTAACTGTTCCAGCTAAAGTTATTTGCTGAACTGTAGAAACCGTTACGAAAATTTTTTTTACATTTAACAGGTTTTTTCATTCAGAAGTAACCTCTATTATTTTAGTGATATCTATAACATAATTAATGTCAATTTTCTGAACTGGTGAAATTCCTCGCGTTGCTGAGATTTGATCTCGGGTCGCCCACGTGGAAAACTGGTACTCTGCCATTGAGCAGTTTGACTGAAACTAAACATGTTGTGTTGGCTAATTATTTGTTGGCTCTAGTGAATTTGTATTGGGGATGACAGCATTGCATGTCATCTATGTTAGCTCTCCAATTATAATAACAACAGCCATACCAAAAAGGCAGAGAAGCTAAGAACTTGATTAATGAAGCAAATTAACAGTGGGTCAAATAACAAAAATTATTTGAAACATTTACAATAAATAAGCTCTTTTTCTTAATTTTAAGAGCTGGAGTAACTAATTACAGAGTCATTCAAACATGTTCGCACTAACTACACCAGATTAAAAAGAAAAGGAGTACCAGTCAATATATACTTGCTGATTCAGCAAATAACACTTGCTGTTATAGCAAAAAACTGCCAGCCTATATACTCTTAGCTGCCACAGCACAACCTTTTTTTTCAGTGTGTGTAAGATAAAATTTATGCAAAGTCGAACGCTTTTCGGGTTTTGTCTTCGGTAAAGTGGACGCGCAAAGATATCTTTGCGGTACGTGTCACGTGATGCGCCGTAAAATTCTTAGCGGCAGTAAAAGTATACTTTTACTGTGCGTGCGCATGCGTGTGACACGCATTCCCAGTCAGTTGACTCAACAAACAGCGGTGCTCAGCATCGATGCTTTACCATAACCACAAAGATATCTTGGCGCGTCCACTTTACCTTCGACAAAACCCTCAAACACCCGACTTTTGATAAAATATCTTACAGAACGCTAAAGAAAATCTTTTGAAGTCCTCGGCCGTGGTTTCCTCAGTACTTGGCCGTCAAATGAGGGTTTGCTTTCGTGTTACGTAATATACTATTATGTATACACGTAGATAGTTTCTATATATCCAACCAAAAATCGATCACACTGGCTTCGTGTGATCGATTTTTGGTTGGAAATTAGAAATGGAAATTAGAGAGTTTTTGATTTTAAATAGTTTCCGTATATTTACCTTAGTAACTTGAGTTTTTCTAAACTTTTTTTAATATCTTTTAAATCTCGGTATTTTTATGAAATTCGCTGTTTTTTACAAAAATGACCTATTGAAAAGAAAAGGACGTTCTATAAAGTTTTTATCGGTTTCAAATGCACCTTATAAAAATGCCGTCAGTTTATAAAGATTTTCTAGAATGACTTTATTAAAACTGATTGAAATTTTATTAATCATTGCTCTTTTTTTGAAGTAACTTTATGTAAGAAAGTGGAATTTTATAAAATACCGTTATTTTATGAAGAGTTTTACAAAACGTTTATCTCACCCCCAAATCCCTTCCCAATACTATCTTTATCGCCCATTCTTCTTTGCGGATTCCCCGTTTTGCTCATCATCCTCGACCTATTCTTTATTATATGCTCAAACATGTCAAGTTTCTGTTTCAATTCTTGCTAGGGTTGTGAAATTTTAAAAGTAGGGCAGACCAGGGCTATTTGTGACGGTGAAAATAACTACAATCCTTAATATTCAGTCAACTGTCCGTATTCATGTAAGTTAGGTCTCTATGTTACTGTTATCCCAAAGGAGTTTGGCTGACGTGTCAACTCCATTGCAGTGAATGAAGAGCATTTGTATTTTTCGGCATCAAATGGCGTCAAAAGTAATTTTTCTTCGTCGTTGAACTTTTCGATTTTCAACACCAAAAAAAGGCTACAAATCTCGCGAGATACGTTTTTTTTTCACTCGGTTATGATCAGGGAATAAGATGCATGCTGTGTTTTCGATTTATCTTGATACGTGTATTTACTATAATGCGCGATTGTCAAAAAATTGTATCGGGGCTATTCGGGACGCATTTTGCCAAGGACTCATTTGGCCATTGAAACATGTAGAAATAATAAAAAAAACTATAAAAACTACAAAAAAGGTAACGAAAAACTCCACCAAAGCGAGAAAAAGTACCAAAAATTACACAAGATAGCAGCCAGCACGTCGAGCGTGACTGATAAATGTTTTACAAAAGTCAAGCGATGATTAATATCGAAGCTAATGTAATAATAATGTTAACGATGTAGACTACGTTAATTAAGTTGAGTAAATATTCGTGATGGATAAAGTATTTAAAAAAACTCGCGTCAAATATATATATAAAGGATTTTATATTTGCCTTGCTGCGAGGTGTCCCGAACAGCCTCGCTATAGGGGCTATTCGGGACCCATAAAATTTATCAACTTTTTCACATAGCTAAAAAACTAGATCGGATTCATCGGCAAACTGTTATCACTGTATATTAAAAGAGGGTTCAAGCTTTCCAGAGATACACATAAATTGCAAAAAAAGTAAGGTGTATTCACTAAAATGAGCATAATAAAAAAAGGGTCCCGAATAGCCCCGCTTTCGAGGCAATTCGGGATTGTTGTTCTCTCCTACAATGAAAGCATATTCATTCATACACATAAAAATTGAGATTTAATCATGTATAAATTTATTCATGTGTCTATTTGTGTTTATTCGTTTTATACGTTCATAATTTTATACATTTATTTTTGGCTATACAGAATAACCTTAGCATAAAATAAAATTTAAGAATATGATGTATTTGATATCAGATGTAGAATTAAAATGATAAATAATATATATAGTTTAGCACTGGGTGGTTATTTATAAAAAAAAAATTCTCTAGATTTCCCAGTCAATTGTGTTTATTACAATTACGTCCACGTTTCGAGTTGGTTTTGACTCCTTTTCAAGACCTAGTAAGTATACATCAATCAACAATTATCAAACAGGCAAAATAAAATAATCACAATAATTATTTACATGTTATCACTTACGTCATGATGGGATATAATTAATAATCATGTCGGAACATTATCAGAAGACTGACCGTCACTTAAAAAAAAAAAAAAACGAAATCTCCAAACAGTTTCAACAATATGTCTCGTCCGAATTATAAAATTACTTTAGAATTATAAAAGTCACAAACTTGAGAAAGGCCTCTATCACGATCGGCCGTCGTTCCGATACTAACTCTGACTAACTCTATGTACAAATCATATCTACTAGGTCTGAAAGTGAAGTGAGTCATCCATAATCAATGTATATAGTCAATCAAAGAATCGTAAATATTATCCCAGTCTTCTAGATCTTTCTGTTTATTAAGGACAATGTCCTGATGTTTTTTAATATAAGCCATCCCCGTGAAAAATCTTTTGCGATAAGTGTGTTTTTATTCAATATTTCTCTATTCTCCCAATCAAAATCATGGGTAAAATTCATTCTATGTTGACTGATTGCAGAAGATTCTCCATATACTTTCTTAATATCATTGTGGTGTTCTTCTATTCTTTTCTCCAAATAACCTTGGATTGGACCAATCTATGTCTTGTTGCAGTTACCACAATTTATTTTGTAAACAACATCATTCTGTTTCTTGTTCTCAATCATATCTTTGCCAAGTTTTACAAATTTATTCTTATTATTGGTGCCTATCTTGTTGAATATTTGTACTGTTTTATTCTTCTGAAGTCTCTTGTTGATCTTTTCAGAAATGCCTTTCACGTAAATAAGCGGAATTCTGTTGATTTCTCCGTCTCCATTGTGACAACGCAATTTTAGAGCAGTACTGCCAATTTTCGTTCTCAAAATTTTCTTTCTCCTCAGAATTATTGAGCGAATCAATTCTAATAGATAATTGTTTTGCAACTGGATTTTAGTTATCTTGTCTAGATTCTCTTCGTTAAATCTTTCATCAGACAAAAGTATCGCATGGTCAAGTAGTCCCACCATTACTCCTATTTTATGTGAAAGGTGATGTGACGAGAAATAATTCATTGTTCCACCAGAAGCCGTGGGTTTTTGATACCAATTCGTAATTAACAAACCGTCTGATTGTCTGATTCTAGTGACATCTAGGAAATTCCAACTTCCGTTATTCTCTCTTTCACTAGTAAATTGTTATCTCGGATGGTATGAGTTCAACCCAAATAGAATTTCATACTCTCGGTCTTCTGAGATAATTGCAAAACAATCATCCACGAATCTACAATATTTTGGAATCTCAAAACCCAATTGACTAAAACAATAGTCTTCAAGGTCTTCTAAAACCATATCTGCAAAAATGGGTGAAGATGGAGAACCCATAGGACTACCATATGTTTGAGAATAAAATTCGCTGTCAAAGGAGAAACAAGTTCTCTCAAATAGTAACAATTATCCATTGGAATTGATCGGCTCAATAATTCTGAGGAGAAAGAAAATTTTGAGAACGAAAATTGGCAGTACTGCTCTAAAATTGCATCGTCACAATGGAGACGGAGAAATCAACAGAATTCCGCTTATTTACGTGAAAGGATTTTCTGAAAAGATCAACAAGAGACTTCAGAAGAATAAAACACTACAAATATTCAACAAGATAGGCACCAATAATAAGAATAAATTTGTGAAACTTGGCAAAGATATGATTGAGAACAAGAAACAGAATGATGTTGTTTACAAAATAAATTGTAGTAACTGCAACAAGACATAGATTGGTCCAATCCAAGGTTATTTGGAGAAAAGAATAGAAGAACACCACAATGATATTAAGAAAGTATATGGAGAATCTTCTGCAATCAGTCAACATAGAATGAATTCTACCCATGATTTTGATTGGGAGAATATGTGGCGTGGACTGAAGAAAGGGTACTAACAGCACCTCGCCGCTTTTCGAGAAAAACGAGGTTGAAAAGAGAAAGTCCCTAAGCGTAGCATGGACAGTCAAATTCTGTACCTCAATTTTTAATGAATTAAAAAAGTCATACATTTTAAAGAGTAGACACGTTTGATAGAGCAAGATTTCTATATTCAGAATCACTGACTATCTCGAATTCGATTTTTGGTGCTGTTAGTACCCTTTCTTCAGTCCACGCCACATATAGAAATATTGAATAAAAACACAATTATCGCAAAAGATTTTTCACGGAGATGGCTTATATTAAAAAACATCAGGACATTGTCCTTAATAAACAGAAAGATCTAGAAGACTGGGATAATATTTACGATTCTTTGATTGACTATATACATTGATTATGGATGACTCACTTCACTTTCAGACCTAGTAGACATGATTTGTACATAGAGTTAGTCAGAGTTAGTATCGGAACGACGGCCGATCGTGATAGAGGCCTTTCTCAAGTTTGTGACTTTTATAATTCTAAAGTAATTTTATAATTCGGACGAGACATATTGTTGAAACTGTTTGGAGATTTCGTTTTTTTTTTTTTTAAGTGACGGTCAGTCTTCTGATAATGTTCCGACATGATTATTAATTATATCCCATCATGACGTAAGTGATAACATGTAAATAATTATTGTGATTATTTTATTTTGCCTGTTTGATAATTGTTGATTGATGTATACTTACTAGGTCTTGAAAAGGAGTCAAAACCGACTCGAAACGTGGACGTAATTGTAATAAACACAATTGACTGGGAAATTGAGAGAATTTATTTTGAAATAAAATGATAAATTATATTTCAATAAATGTATTCAATAAAAACGAAAAAAAGTAAATATTTATGTTATAATTTCAACCATTCTACACATTATTCTATATTATTAATTATGTTATTGTATAGTTATAATTTGCGTGATAATAATTTAACAATATTTGTAAAAGTACAGGGTGCGCCATCTGAATTGGGTCAATGTAATGATTGAATAACTTTGACAATTTTCAAGCGATTGGCTTTATCAATACCGTTTAGTAAACTTTGATCCAGTACAATTTCAACCATGTATCGATATACACCGAAAGAACGTGCCGAAATAGTGTCGCTTTACATTGAAAATATTCGGTCAGTTGTGTCAACCCAGCGTGCATATCGCCGAAAATATCGTGGCCGTTCTGCACCCAAAAGTGACTCGATGCGTCGTTTCGCCTCAAATTTTTTTGAGCACGGGTCTGTCGCAGATCGCCAACAACATCCTAAACCACGCCCACGTCGCTCAAATGAAAATATCGAAGCTGTTCGGGAGAGTGTTGCTGAAAATCCCGATGTCTCGTACCGGCGCCGATCTCAGCAATTAAAGATCAGTGGAACCACTTTAAGGCGAATTTTGAAACAAGATCTTAAAATGTTTCCTTACAAAGTGCAGTTAACTCAAAGGTTATTGGAAGCAGATAAGCCACGCCGCTTGACTTACGCGAATAGTGTCATTCGAATTGAAGAAGTTGAGCCGGATTTTTGGGAGAAAATTCTTATGACAGACGAGGCTCATTTCACACTCTCTGGCGCCGTCAACAAACAAAATTGTCGCTTTTGGGGCACCGATAATCCTCATATTATTCATGAAACACCGTTGCATGACCAGAAAGTGACTGTTTGGGCTGGTGTTTGCTCTAAAACAATCATTGGTCCGTTCTTCTTCAGACCTGGTGAGACAATCAATGGCGATCGATATAGGTGGATGTTGGCGCACTTTGTGTTACCGAAAATGCGTGAAAAAGGTCTGGAAAACTTCTGGTTCCAACAAGATGGCGCTACATGCCATACAGCCCACGCAACAATGGAATATTTGCGTCGGAAATTCCCGGGACGTGTTGTTTCAAAAAACGGGGATATTGACTGGCCCCCAAGATCTCCAGATTTGACTGCACCGGACTTTTTTGTGGGGATTTTTGAAGAGCAAGGTTTATGCTAACAAGCCGAAGACCATAGAAGAGCTTAAAGACAACATTCAAGCTGAAATGGCAGCTATATCGCCCGAGATGCTGGAAAATGTGATGGAAAACGCGAAAAAAAGAGCTCACTATTGTATTAAAAATAAAGGAGGCCACTTGGTCGAAATTGTTTTTGGAAATTAGCCAAGAAAATTGTAAAAAGGTTGTCGTAATAATAAAAAAAAAATTTTTGAAATTCATTGATAACTGTCAAAGTTATTCAATCTTTACATTGACCCAATTCAGATGGCGCACCCTGTATAATTATTTTAGTATCAATATATAATTCTAATGAATATCTATGAATAATAATGTAAAATTGTACGTATGAATTAAATGTAATGAAATTCAATTCATCAATATAATATCATTTTGTAATGCAAATGAATGGTCTTATGCATTCTTATAAATGCATATGTGTCATTGGATGAGAAAACGCAGCTTAGCGGCATATCCGGTAGGGTTTATTTTAGATCGCCACAATGTTTTGGGTCCTAAGTGCCCCAAAAAACCATGCTGTGGGTGGACTATTGTGTTCGAGCTCGAGCCTCAACAAACTCAGTCAATGTAAGCGCAATTTATTCCAGCGCTCACGCTAAACGATTATAATGTTCTCAGATAATAAATAATCGAGCTCAAACACAATAAGACCCCACGATATGGTGATTTGGGCACTTTGGGCTCGAAATTTCAAGTCAGTCCCAAGTGAACCTTACCGACTTTGCCACTAAGCTGCGTTTTCTCATCCGACGACACATGTCGTTAAATTTTTGTGATGCTTTTATTTTGACTCATTAATTCATTCAAATTGATAAATAACTGTTTTAACACTGGACGTGGATAATCATTTTTCATACATAAGCGTAACCTTATGTTCTGAAAAAGTGTTTTTCAGGACCTCCATGGTAACTATAATATTTGGTTACCAAATATTAGTACTTTCATGTCTTCTTTAATGTAAATACAATAAAAGCTACTTGAATTTGTGCGCTTTAATTGCTGTCTTGTATGCATGCACGGACAAAAGTACATTGTCATGGCACGCTTCAATTCAGTCCGTCTCGAATTATCTCTTTTCAATAGCGTCAGCTATCCAGTGTATTATACATATCAATGGAAAATTTCAAATTTAGTTAACACATGTAGCCATTGTGGAACGCAAAAAATTTTATCGGTTGGGGGGGGGGGGTTAACTATACCATTTTTTTAACTCTGTTCGTCGTGCATGTAAAAGAAAAAATTAAAAATCACATCAAGTGTGTCATGAAAATTCCACTACATAAGGGAATCTTTAAAAAAATAGTGTATTGTATGGTCTTTGTGGCAATTATTTAACCATGTAAATATATTGTCCAGAAATTGTTATTTTTCATGTTATAAACAATCAACATTTTCTGTAACCCTTGATAAAAAAAAATTAATATCTTCAAAAAGTCTCAATAAATTGAACAATATTTTGTATCTTGTATTTTTAGAAGTGTGTTCTGTATCGATAGTATGAAACCAACTGATGAGTCTGATAGTTGTGTGAACTCATAAATTGTTAAGCAATTTTTGATAAGCGATTGCATATTTCATTTTTTTTTTTAGGCTAAAAGATATTTTTTTTACCAAATAATACTCTTTTAATCTGAATCTGTCACATCTCAACAAAAGGCAATCTGTTTAAAATTTTCACTGAAAATTTTTGAACATTACACAGGTGTATTTGTTAGGAGAGGAGATACACCTGAATGTCTGAAATTCGGTCACAAACTTTGCGCGTGGATTGCGGGAAAACTATACTATAAAACTTTCGTTTGTGAAATCACTGTTCTCAGTCTTGATAACAAAGCGACCAGGTCTGAGTACGGTAAAACAGCGATCACGACTGTGAAATCGATAGAAAGTAGCGATTTTCGGGACGGATCGCAAAATTTGCAACTGGCTGCTTTTTTCAGGAAAAATGTCATAAACGATGGAAACTAGCAAAATAGCGAACGTGCTTTTTTTCTTTTCATCTGTAATACTGTCTAAGGATTCTTTGGTATTCTCCATGGTCAACCTGAAAAACATACAAAAATTCTCATACTACGGTCCTTGCATATCTTTATTCATTTTTTAAATAACGCCAATTTCGTTGCAGCATACGAGTTTCATGTAAAAATATGAAATTCAAGTTAAGATTGCTATGATTATATAATCATAGCAATTCTATCCGGGTTGTAGGCATATGTCTACAACCCGAAAACTGAGGAACACATTATTGTACGTAAACAATAGCACTGAATATAACATTATTATATGAAAACTTTCGTTAATTCCACCAATTGTCAAATAATATGCCAGGAGCGATAACAAATGTATGAATGTCTGAAAATAATAAAGAAAATACAAGCTGCACGCAAATTTGAAGGCAACTAAGTGAAATTTGTAGCCCGCTTGCGAATTTCGCAAGGTTTCCGTAATTTTGATGCCCGACAGTGATTTTCACGAGACAGCTGCTAAATTGATGGCGCTTGTGAATTCACTGTACTCAGTGCCGGTCACTTCCTTATCAGCGTTCAGTCTAAGGAATTTGCTAGCTGACTGCTTTTTTACAGTATGGCTCCAAAAATTACGTGTCTGAGTCCAGTGAGCGCCTTCTCTACATTTCACAAGCCATTCCTTTTTTTCACTGAGCTGAACACAGTGAATGTTTTGTGCAGTTTTGTGAACCTGCCTGTCATTTTACAAACAAATGTTTTACAGTGCATAAACGATAGGAAGCCCAAACTTTGCGCAAATAAAATTTGTGTCAACATCTATGAGACGTAAGTCTTAAAAAATTTCTTTTTCTTTTTACCCAGAAACTTTAAACCCGTTTTCCCGAAAATCATTTTTTTTGCCTCTCAAACACAAATCATGAGCATTTCTAAACCGGTTTCGACCGACAAAAATGGCGTATATCAGGTTGATATGCAGGCGATGTAAAAAGACACCCGGCAGGCGTTCGTCACCGGGCAATCCGTTCCTATTTTTTCCCGTAGAAAAAAAAAGTAACGGATTTCCTGGTGACTCACACCTATCGTGCGTCTTTTTAGACCGCCTTCGTATCGACCTTCAATACACCATTTCGCTCGTCGAAACTGGTTTAATATGCTCATGTTTTGTGTTTTCGAGGCAAAAAGTATCGTGTGTACCTCGGAGCATTAACAGCCGATTAGAACTCGTGTGTTATTTTTGTCTCTGGTTTCAGTGTGTTCAGTGTGTTATTTTTGTCTCTGGTTTCGCTTCGTTCAGGCGGCAAACCTCATACTCGTTCTACATCGGCTGTTTTTGCTCTTAGCTACACAATATAATATTTTAAAATGGTGGGTCAAGTAAAGAGAGAACGGCTCGACCGATTTTCATAATTTCTTTTACATTGACCAAAACAATGCTTCATGAATTGACATTTCCCGATTTCGCAAAAAAAATTTGTTTGATGAATTTTTCGCCAAAATTGACAAAAAAAGTTCGACTTTTTCACATTTTTTGCTGCTATTTAATTGAAAAATTGTTTTCTAAAAACCCAAGAATGTCAAGTTATAGTAGTCGTAAATGCTTAAAAAATTTGTATAAACATTTTTTCTTTTGATTAACTTCCCGAAGCTGTACAAGTCCCACTATTTGCCTCTGCAAAATGTGCAGGTGCGATTTTGAAGGCTTGGATTCGCGAACGAGGCAACATTTTTGCAAAATGATATTTATCACTGTAGTATATTAAATCAACTTCATTTGTGCCAAATTTAGGGTTCCTATCGTTCATAGTTTTCTCTCAATCTACACGCAAAGTTTGTGAACGATTTCAGCCGTTTTGGTGTATCTCACTCCTTAAATAAAAGAGCATAAACAAAATTTTTGCGCATTTTTAAAGAATTTTGAAAGAAAATTAATAAATTTCGGATCTGCTGACCTTACGCTGCTAACTTCAGAGATATCTTGGATCCCTTGGGACTCATGGAGCGCATGGAGCTATTTTTGCTCGAGCTGCACCATTAGCCACCGTGACTTAAGAAATCCACAAACTCTCAAAAATCTATATCAATTCAGATCGTTCAGATCTAACGCGTCCGATGAATTCCACCTCTTCCACTATTCCCCTCATACCCCTCCCTCATTCATTACAGGAGCCGCTCTTATTCCTCTTATCCCCGCATTCCACAAGCTGCTTACCAGTGATGCAGTGCCAACTATCGATAGTAGTTTACTTTAGAGTTTTTTCCTCCGCAAACTAAATATAGTACAGGCATAGGGAGTCAGAGAGGCATGGCCTAAAGGAACTACATGAAAAATTTCTTGTACGATTTCCAAATAGAAAAATCAGTTTTTCTTTCTTCGCGAAATTGAGAACACAGTTTTGTTTTTTTGCGGGCGCCAAAGGAACACACAACGTTTGTGTGTGTAAAATACATCAAAAGATGAGATTGAAAATACGAGGCTTAAAACAAGAATTAGGCAAACTAAGAAACAACTTATCGAGATTTGCAGAAAAAAATTACGTGCTCATTTTAAATTCAGATTGTTGTTTGTCAATGTGCGATCGTTGCCCGGGTGCGTCAAAAGTTATTGAAGAAATAAAATCACATTTTTCCGCAAGCAGAATTTCGCAAGTGTCTTACAGTCAATGGCTCACGACTGGCAGGTGATAAATCTGTTTATCGTAGTTTGATTGGTCTTTCGGACGATTTTTACTATTCTCAAGTACAACTTTAAACAATTTTTCAGATGTCAACTTCTTAATTACACAGAATTTACAAACACATTTCTTGAAAAACTTGAATCTGACTTGCCTGATCTGCTTCGATACGATTTCATTGCTACCAAGCAAGCTACTTTTTTGAAAAGTTTGAAAAAAACTATTCCTGAAGGAGAATTCGTCGTCTACTTGGACTTCTTGGAAAACTACAGCTTCTACATTCAAGACGCTGTCCAATTTCAACACTGGTCCAAGGATCAAATGACTTTGCATGTGTATGTGATTTATTACAAAGAAAAGGGCAAGGTCAAGCATAATAATTTTTTCGCACTTTCTGAATCAAAAGAAACGGTAGTTTGTTTCCGTCGATGTGGAAACAGACTGCCGGATTTATTATTTAAGAATATCAGGAAAACATAACCTCGAGCTGCGTTTATTTCAAAATGAAGCTTATGTGACGCAGTGTTCGAGTCATTCAACTATTTCTTGACTACTTTCTTACCTTACTGAATCTTTATTTATTGTTTTTTACCATTGACAGTGCTTCATTTATTCAAACACGATTTCTGTTTTTGCTCATTTTACGAAATACACGACAAATTTATGAGAAGCCCAAGAACACTATAGTAAGGACCTGAGACTCGGATGTAATATTGAATCGTGAGACGGTTCTCACGTGGGTGGAGCTTATATTCGAGTTAACTCGCGCAAAACGTTCTGAACAACTTTCTCACTTGCACTGGTACAGGACAGAGAGAGGCGTTGTCAAAAATAACAAAAACCAAGAACACGTGCACATCTACGCAGAAGAAAAATTACGCGTTCAGCGCGAGTAGGGCCAGAAGAGCACTTCTCACGCGAAAATGGTCTGCATAGATTTAAGATCTATGACGGTCTGAGACTTCGCTGCCGAACATAGTCGGACGTACAGAGTTTCAGGTCCGTGTTAAGGCTACTTTACAGCTCGTTGGCTTAGGCCGTGGCTTGGCATGGAAGCTGGGCATAGATGCTTAAGCCGGGCTGTGCTGGACGTAGGAGAAGTTAACGCCGCGCGCGATCCCTCTACACTTTCGGGCTCAGGGACGACTCTTTTGCTCGCGGGAGCTCGCTTCGAAAATATATTAAATTTAAAATAATAAAACGTTTAAATAATTATTATAATAACTGGTTATCATATATAATTTAATTATTTCATTTATTACATGAATTTTATTATTTTTTATTTTTTATGAAGTTCTGAACGATTGGTTGAAAAAAATAATAGCTAAATGTAATGAAACTTGATTTAATAATTATTTACTAAAATTGAAATGCATTACTGATTATTATTAACAATTATTATTAAGTATTAAAATTGTTAACAAAATAATACATAATATTGCAATGTTTTACATACATAATATATCTATATTCTGATACATTATGTATGTATACATATATATTACGTACATATTATATCATATTATATTATACATACTAAATCATTGAATTTATAATTAGGTAACTTTTATTATTAACAAAAATTTTATTACCAACAGTTTTTGGGTGTTGACAATTACTTTTTTGAAATTTAATTTTCAAACAACTGTGGACGGTTGTTTAAAAGAACCTTCCTCAAAATTTCCAGAAGAAAAATTAGTTAAACGTTTTATTATATTGAATTAAATATATTTTCGAGGCAAGCTCCCGCGAGCAAAAGAGTCATCTTTGGGCCCGAAAATGAAGAGGGATCGCGCGCGGCGTTAACTTCTCCTACGCCCAGCATAGCCCGGCTTAAGCATCTAAGCCCAGCTTCCATGCCAAGCCACGGGGTAAGCCAACGAGCTGTAAAATAGCCTTTAATGTTCTAACTAGTCCGTGTATGTTCCGTCATAGTGTTCTTGGGGAAGTATTTTACTTGACACAAGCTTGAGGATTCGGCCGACAGAGGGGGTAATACAGACGATCAGTCAGTAAAACAGGATATTTTTGACGTATAGAATCAAAACGGAACAAATACGAGTAATATTTCACACTAAATCTGATTAAATCAAAAGAAAAATCGATAAACCACATGGAGAGAACGTCACACCGTAGACTAGTCGAAAAACATTGACCGTCAGTTAGGAGTTGTAAAAAATTTTTCTCTCACTGGTGAGCGGTGAGTTCTCACTAAACAGCAGTGTGTCTTTCACTAGCTGCCGTTGACACACACGCGAAGCCGATAACGCCAATAAGTAGTGAGACGAAACCAATAGCCAATGTCCCTCACTGACTTTCGATTACTTTCTCACAGTTGGCTAGTGTAGCGCTTACTATTGCACGGTTAGACGTCATTTTTGGTTGCCTAGCGATATAAACGATAAATATCAAAAATGACGTCTTACCGTGCAATAGTGAGCGCGACTACTTGTAGCGCAACTTACTACTGCTGTACTACGAATTCTTTGCCACCGGTGAGAAAGTCATTGAAAGCCAGTGAAGGACATTAGCCAGCTAGACATTTTGCCGCTCGAGGAAAAAATGGGAAAATACCACCCCTTCTTAACCCTCAGTTCCTACAATGGGTCAAAATGACCCGGGCGTTTTTATTTTATGCATTGAATTTGCGGAAGAAAGTGGAGCCCACTTTGATCGAGTAGGGGTAAAAAAAAGTTGGTGGTGTATACTAATGCTTTGCTGTGTCGTCGGGGCTATGCAGGCGCCACCAACCAAAGTATCCAAGTGTAAATCGCGACGCTGGATCATTTTGACCCACTCTAAGAAAAACGTTATAAAATTGATATCAGGCAAATCCCAACGAAAGGTATATATAGCAGTTATTATTGATTCAAAGGCATTACTACAAAGTGCCTCTACACTTCATTATGTTTGTTATCATTTTGTTATTTGATGAATTTCAAAAAGCTAGAGATTTAATCTTGATCTAGTCGAAATCAGTGAGGTGTATTTTTTTCATTTAAAATAATTCTGATTCACGAATTTCTTACCTTAACATGCATTCTTCATTGTTTAATTGTTTAGTTATTCAATCAAAATCTAAAATTCTCTTTATTGCAATGATAGCATTTCGAATGCAAATTTGCAAATTAATTCGTTTTGAAGAGAATTAAGTTAAAAAAAAATACTCACAAAGCAATTGTACAATCAAAATGTCTGAACACAGTCCATTTTTTTTTTTTTTTGTTTAATTACAACAATGACCAATTCCCGTAGATTGCGGAAAATCTTAGCAGTAACAATATTTCTCTGTAGTTCGAAACTCTGAGATTCAATAGCGTTTCGCTACTCACTATGGACTCGTATTTCAGAGCAGAAATTTCTATACTTCTCATAATTCTGACGTTTTAATATTTTAGGACTTTTGAAAAAAGCCAGATTTTTCGAAATTCCTGCAATTTTCTGAATTCCCTTATTTTCCGGGATTCCCGACATTTTTCCGGATTCCCGTCATTTTCGGGATTCCCGAAAAACTAGTGATCCCGTCCCGACTCGATGCAAAATTTCCCGACTTATCCTGACCCCCGAAATTCTCAATCCCGCGCACTACTAGAAAAAATATTAAAATTTCATGAACACTTGGTAATGACAGGTTGAAAATAAAACGAAACAATTTTGCACGTAACGGTTTTTACAGAATGTAGCTCATACTCTTACCAATCAATGAAAAAAAAACGTGAAGAAAAAAAAAATGATGCAATATCAATAGTACATTACGTACCAGGGGACAAAACCGCCCTTGTCTGCAATTACTCGGTTTTGTCCTCTGGTACGTACGGTATTTTACTCGATGAGAGCATGGAATTTTGGCGGCTTGAGTAGCCTATAGATCCGCGAAAGTGCCCACGAGCCCACGAACAGCTGGTAGCACGAAAGTAAACAACACAAGGGTAAATCTACTGTCAGCTGTTTGTAGGCTGCATGTGGGCACTTTCGTGATGGTCTATAGGTTACGAAAGCCGCCATTTTCCATGCTCGCGTCGAGTAAAATTATTAACTCAATAGTATACTGTGTAGCTAGGAGCAAAAACAATCGATTTAGAACAAGTGTGAGGTTTGCCGCCTGAACGAAGCAAAGGCAGCAATCACACGAGTTCTAATCGGCTGTTATTGCTCCGAGGTACACACGATACTTTTTGCGTCGAAAACAGCAGAAATGAGCGTATCCAAAACTGTTTCGACATGGCAAATGAAGTATTGAAGTCGACACGGAGGCTGGAGAGAATGATACTCGGCAGTGGAAAGGGGGGGGGGGGGTTCTTACGAGCCCACTAGGTTACCAAGAAACCTGCCTTTCACCTTTCACCTCGCCGATTGTCATTTGTCGACAGCCTGCGTGTCGGCCTGGAATACTTCATTTGTCACTGTTGAAACGTGTTTGAAAACGCTCCTTTCTAGTGTTTGAGAGGCAAAAAAATTGGTATGATTAAACCACGCTCCTTTATCATGATTCATAACTCTTCAAACGATCTTTTTGGAGCAGAAAAATTGAAAACTCTTGTATCATTCATCAAGCTTTCGACCTTCCTTTATTTAGCCCTCTTCAGGAGATATTTTTCACTGTTATTGCTATAATTAATTATTTACCATAATTATAATCTTAGTAACTAGTTATAGTAACTGTTACTAGTAACTAGTAACAGTTACTTGAGTATAAGCCTATGTAAGAGGTTCGGTATGGAAGAAAGAAAGTTATACGATATCATTCGACGTATTGTTTCTTATTATATAGTTTTTGCTGTTATTAAAAACAACCGACCTCATAAAGTATTGTAAAAAATGGGATTGCGTCATTAAAAAATTTTTCCTGAAGAGGGCTAAATAAAGGGAGGCCGGAAGCTTGATAATTGATACGAGAATTTTCAATTTTTCTGCTCCAGAAAGATCGTTTAAAGAGTTGTAAAGCAAAAAAATTTGTCATACTTTTTTCATTTACGCTTATTACAATTCAACAACGTTACAAGAGATATTTTTAATTCATTATTAATAAATATCATATAATTTCGAACGTTCTCATACAAAAAATTGGAGCGTGTTGAATCAACACGCGTTACAAGTAAAATTTCTCATGTTACTTTCTTTAAGGTTCCGATCTATAGATTTTTAGATACCTCTAACCTTTTTTAGTTTTAACAGAACCTTCAATTTTTCAGTGTAGTATTTTTTTCGTTTGTTAACTGTAAATCAGTTGAATAATGCTGCCTAAAAAGTTTTACTTCAAAAAGGTTCCTATGTATACACGAAAAAAATCTTACGGCGCTGATCATCGTTAACCTCAATTATAGCTGCTTTTTTCAAAACAAATGACGAAAACGAGATCGATCACCGAGCAGCTCGGTGACCATCAACTTTACAACGGTAGTAGTCACTGTGAGTTCAGTGGTCAGTACTTTGGCAGTGTTTTGTTTTGAGAGAAAAAACTGCCACGGTGATCAGCACCGTGAGATTTTCTCCGTGTAGATTTTATTCCTGTTAAAAAATTTCTTATCAAATATTTTTTACAAAATTACCTATTTGATATAAAAAAAATGAAAATCTTTTTATTATCTGCTTTAAAACTCACAAACTACTGCAGAAAACCTCCTAAAATCTAATACATTTATTGACCATGTTCGTAAGAAGGTAATAGGCATGTTTTCATTTAGAAACTCAATGACCCACTCCTCCACATCTACCTCTGCTGCACTTTTGAAAATATGAAATATAAGACACAAAAATCATAAAATGTTATAAATCAGGAAAAGTCACAAAATCACAAAGTTATACAAATTAAGCTGATGTCAAGGTGAGATATTTTTTGATTGTGACATCTTGCGATTTTGTCTTTTTTGTGATTTTTTCGCATTCTGTCATTTATGAAATTTTGTGATGTCATATTTTGTTATATATGACATTTTGTGATTTTGTAACATTTAGCAACTTTTTTTGATTTTGTGACGTGTGATACTGTGACATTTTGTCATTTTTGACATTTCGGGTTTTTCGAAATTATGTTATTATGTGTAATTTGGTAATTTCGTGATTTTGTGAGGTTATGTGACTTTTTGCGATTTATGACATTTTGTGATTTCGTAAGATTTTGTGACATTTTAAGATTTTGTAACATTTCGCGATTTTGAGACTTTCTGACATTTAGTGACCGAGTATTTTGGTGATTTTGTGTGTTTGTGACATTTCGTGATATTTTTGATTTTTTATAATTTTGTGACATTTTGTGTTTGCGAAATTTCGTGATTTTGCAACATTTTGTGATTTTATTACATCCTGTGATTTTGAGACATTTTGTGAAATTTCGTGCTTTTGTGATATTTAGTAGATTTGTGATATTTTGTGATTCATCATTAGTCGTTCAATTATATGGTAGATTTTACTTGCATCATAATTTACAGGCTTACAGTTCACAGTGTTACGTGTTACAATGTAAAATCTCCAAGTTACTCCCTACATGAATTTTATTTTCCAGAATAAATTATACTCCTGAAAGGTCCTAATGCCGCCTAAGAAGTTTTACTTCAATATAACACTTTTACTTCTTACAGTTTACAGTGTTACATGTTACTCTGTAAAATCTCGAAATTACTCCCTGCAATCGAAAATATTACTTTCTTACATCTTACAGTCTTACAGTTTACACTATTACATGTTAAATTTGAGGGAAATCGGTGATTTGGTCAGTGACAACCAAAATGATTTTGAAAATGTGGACTAATAGGAAAGATTTAATTTTTGAGAAACACAAACTCTAATTATATGTAAGGCTCCGCGAGGAAAGGCATTTAACTCGAAAAGCGGTAAGGTCCTTCCTCTTTTGCTCCGTAGAGTCGAGAATGGACCTTGCCGCTTTTTGAGTTAAAAGTCTTTCCTCGCGGAGCCTCACATATATACGAGGGTCGTTCAAATTTAAACCGTTTTGTCTCTCTTGAATTCAGAGAATAACAGGTACAAGTTCAAGATTTTTTCCATAGGTGACGCCAAGATTTGGGAGGAGATTTAAGCTTTAGGGCTACTCGCAACTTTTTTAAAGTAAAACTTCTTAGGCGGCATTATCACTTTTCTATAATGTAATTTATGAAGGCGTTAATTTGGAGATTTTACAATGTAAGATGTAAGATAGTAATATTTTCAATTGCATGGAGTAATTTTGAGATTTCGTTGTAATGTAAGACTGTAAGATGTAAGCCTGTAATGTTTTCATTTGGAGGGAGTAATTTCAAGATTTCACAATGTAAGATGTAAGACTTTGAGATGAAAGAGTCTAATATTTTCTATTGCAGTGAGTAGTTTTGAGATTTTGTTGTAACGTAAGACTGCAATATTTTCGTTTTGAGGCAGGAATTTTGAGATTTCGTAAGTCTGTAACACTGTAAGAGTGTAAGAATGTCGTTAACAGATTCGACTCAAAATAGAAGTTAATTAATTTTTAACTGATTTAGAGTTTAAAAACGAGAAAAATTGAGGGTGAAAAACGTAAGAGGAATAAAAATCTATACATCGGAACCTTAAAAAAAGCAGCATGAGAAGTTTTACTTGTAATGCGTGTTGATTCAACACACTCTGAATTTTTTTTCAATCAGTAGTGCCATATCTGAGCGAGAAGTCCCTACATCCATTGGGCAACGGATTATTATCCGTTTTCTCGCAAACAAAGGTGTCAAACCATCCGATATTTTGCTGAGACTCGAGAGACAGTTTGGTCATGATACTCTTTCAAAAGCACAGGTATTTAAATGGCATAAAAAATTTTTGGGTGATCGCGAAGCAGTCGAAAACGAGAGTCACTATCGTCGGAGACAGTCGAGTGTCACCGACAGCAACATGCAGATGGTTCGTGAACTCATAGACAGAGATCGTCACGTGAATATACCCGACATTGCTTCAGAGTTGGGTATTAGTGTTAGTAGCGTTCACACACAATCATTTTGAACCACTTGGAGTTGAGTAAAGTGTCAGTAAGGTGGGTCCTGCGACTCTTGACTGAGGCGCAATGGAGAAATCGATTAGAGATAAATCAGCGATACCTGTATGGTTAAAATGAACAAAAAGAATAATTTTTGTATTTAATTATGACGGTGGATGAAGCCTGTGTGCACCATTTCACTCCCGAGAGCAAGAGGGCGAGTATGGAATGGAGGAAAGCTGGAGAAATGGCGGCAACAAAAGCCAAAACGCAGCCATCAGTGGGCAAGGTCCTACTCACTGTCTTCTGGGACTACAAAAGAGTTTTGTTTATTGATTTTTTCCTTGAAAGAAAAACAATCGACGCTGTATACTACTTCAACCTTTTAACGAAAGTAAAAGCTGCTTATCGCAGCAAAAGGCAGCAACATCCAATGCGTTCGGTTCTTTTGCTGCAAGACAACGCCCGACCACCCACGGCAGCTTTGAGGATGAACAAAATTGAAGAAATGCATTGGACAGTCCTTAAACATCCTCCCTGCAGCCCCGACTTTGCACCTTGTGATTTTAACGTGTTTTAAGTGCTAAAAAATTCGATAGGAGGGTTGAAATTCACTTGCAACGATAAAGTCGAAGAGTACGTGCGCAAATGGTTCCTGACGCACCCTCAATCTTTTTTTGAGAACGAAATGAAGAAACTCCTGATTCGTTGGGAAAAATGCATTTCAAAGAGAGGAGACTACATGGAAAAATTGAAAATTTTTTCTGTAATTTTATGTTTCGCCAATAAATTGTAATAAAATGAGTACGATTTAAATTTGAGCGACCCTTGTATAAAAACGGTCATTTATAGATAATAGAATACACGGCGTTCTGAAATTTTGGGCCCTATGTAGGCCTCCGGGGACCCAGACCCAGTGTTGCCAGGTCGTTTGGTTTCCTCCCAAGCACGTATTTATTTCCCCCAGATTTGTACTCTTACAGTTTTGTTCCCCCCAAAATATAAAACTTTCTATAAAAGATGTTATAATGTTTTAAAATGTCTTGAATTTCATTGATCATTAAATTAAATCTATTCATACACTGAGATAGCTAAGGAGGACTAGTTCCTCCTCAAGGAGAAACCATTTCTCCTTAGACAGAAATGGTTCCGCGGAAGAAGCAAAATGTGCGTCAAGGAGGAATAGGTACTGCGTGGGCCGAAAAGGTTCCTGTCTCGGAAGGAACTGTTCCTCTGTAAGGAGAAAATCAGTAAATTCCGTCGAATTACTTTGGCGGGTTTTCAGGTACTGTCAAAGTAAAAGAGGCCGAATACTTTAATCCAGTTATTAGCACATGCACAATAAGTGTGTACGCAGCCAATGCATGTTCTTGTTTACTCAGTATCGCCCAATGGCGTTCGCGCATTCAACAGGTCCGCCATTATTGACTGCAGCGTCTACGCTGATTCGTTCTGGGGGTTCTAGAAGAATGTCCGTTAAGTGCATAAATCCGACAGAGGCGCTGTTACTCGCGCACAACTCGCGCAGCTGTCAAAGTTTATGCTTGTTTCGACAATAATCATAACAACCAATAACAACAAATAACATTGCAGTTTAATGATAAACAATTACCTGTATCAATGTTTTTTTATTTGTATACGCAAGCTTGTTTAGATGTAAAATAAACAGCGTGAATCGTGAAATTCTGGGTGGCACCTGATACAGTATTGTGGTTGACAGGTTCTTAGGGAACATTTGGGAAAAAGACTTTGGATAATTAAGACGCCCCGTTGAGTTTTATGGTCTCGTATAACACCCCAGTTGCTGAGTTCAGAAGAAAAAAGACGCATTGACCAAATCAGTGGGGTGGTCTTGGTTATAAATATACAACTGTTTGTCGCGTCGTTACGAAGTTGACTTGCGTAAAAAGAAAGAAAAATTTGATTTATTGGATTGGGAAATTTCGAGAAGACTTGTAGCAACTTAGCTCTTCTATTTTTTATATTGAAAGGGAAAAAGAGGAGATTGAAGTAAATCGATGAGTAATTTTTCTGAGTCATGAAAAAGTCGTGAGAAATATATTGTTTAATTTCAAAGTGTTGTATTTGGTATGAAAGATGTTATTTTGGATGATAAAGTTAACGTGAGTTAACATTTTTTTGCAATATTGATGAAACTGGAAGTTTGACTAAATGGCAAGATAAGGAATTTTGGGACTGGAACTTTTTCAAATCGCACAATATATGTGGCGTGGACTGACAAAACCTACCTAATAGTACATTTCAATATTTCGAAGAAAAGCCTCCGAAAGAAAAAAGTTCCGGCTGAGTGGCGAAGGCAGCTAGCGAAAGGAACCTTGTCAAACTACTCTCTCCATTTGCCTTTCAAACGCGTGCTCTAGTCTTCCTCGCATTCAGACCATCATCAATCGCATTCGCTAAATAATAGGTGAATAGGATCGTGTAAAAAATGGTCTCGAATTTCTCGATCATGAGCCGAAGCAAAGTCAGAGATGGGAAAACACGCCGGTTTTTCCATGAGAAGAGGGGGTGACCCATACTAAAAATCGCCAGAATTAATTTCTCAATCCATCGTGCAATTATGCGGTTTATCTCAATGAATTTTTATCACACCAATTCGAGAATAGGCTCATTCTAAAGAGCGTGTTTTGAACTTGTAGGAGCAATAATAAACTCATTTTCGAAAAATGTGCTGCTAGGTAGGTTTTGTCAGTCCACACCACATATGAACAAAAAAAGTAATAAAATCAAAGAATTTTGAATAAATATAATTGATTGAATTAAAAAAAATATATAAGCACTATGATGAAGTCCAACTCGGATTTTAATTTTACGAATCGATTAATTCATAAACAAACAAGAAATTTTTGATATTTTGTAACTTATAGGTACAATGCTTGGAAAATTCAGTACTTATATTGCAGTATTTTGATTTTTTTAACTTGAAAATTATGTTAGAAAATGCGAAATTTGTGTAAAAGTGCAAGTATTGATTAAATTGATGAAATTTTTCGAATCATCCAATTTTTTTTAACAGTCATTGAAAACTTATAAAGTAGGGTTTTTAAATATTGACGGTTGAAATTAGAAAATATCAAAAATTTCATATTGGTATACAGCTTTATTAAATTTATGATTCTCGAATACCGATTTGTAATGGCAATTCGTGAAATTCAAACATTCAAATATAAAAGTAATAATTAATCGAATAAATATATAAATGAAAAATTCAACAAATGTACAATAAAAAAACGGTAGAAAAATATGTATACAAATGAAGAATAAATAAATAAATTCATGAAGTAATGAAGTATCGAATATATAAATGTATGAATAAATGAATAAAAAACTAAATTAATAAATCAGACAATAAATAGATGAACGGATAAATTAATTAATAAGACAGTAAGTAAATAGATACAAAAATCAATCAATAAATAAATATATAAGAAAGTAAATAAAGAAATAAGTAAGTAAAAAAAGCAGCTCAGGAATAAATACATGAATAAATAAACAAATAAAGAAAAAAGTGAATATATTATCTATTAAATCAATGAATAAATTAATGAAAGAATAAATAAATGAACAAATAATTCTTCAAATGAGTAAATATACGAATAAATAAGTAAATGAATGAATTACACATAAAACAATGGATTTTCTAATAAATTCAATGATGAATGAATAAATAAATAAAAAAAATATATAAATAATTGACGTTTCAAATCAATATAGTAGTAAGAAAATTCGACAGTTGAATCGTTTATAAACTTTAAGATTAAAAATGTAGCGCAAAATCTATGGGTCAATCAGGCCAGTTTTCTGACAATTAATCATGAAAAATAGGATTTATGTACTGTCTCCTCTTAAACTGTTACATTTATTTTAAAAAAAAATTATTTTAGAAGATAAAAATGGCTCAAGTTACGAGGCCACATTTTTTCGCAATATTGTAGAAACATGAATGTTTGACGAAATCTTAAGATTAGGACTTTGAAGTTGGAATTTTTCAAGTTTTACATTTTGATACTCGGCTATATGATAAAAAATTTACAATAATCCTTATGAAATTCCGATCGAATAATACTTTGTCAAAAAAAAATAATGAAAAATCACAATTACAAAATTCATTTTAGTAAACATAATATGATAAATTGTTGAATTTATGAACAAAAAAAAAATATTTATTGATAAAAATTTCTCAGGTTTGGAAATGCAGGAGTAATGGTACAGTAAATTCAAATGGTATAATTTTTTTTGGAGTTAGATTATAAAACGTCAAATTTTATCCAGAAAATTAAATTTAAATAAAATAAACAGAACGCACATTTGGATAAATTAAATATGTTTAAAAAATGTATAAATATACTAAGATTTATGAGTACAGAAAAAGATTGCAAAAATGTCAAATAGTTATTAAAGTTTACATGTTTAAAGATTCTCGATTTTTGAATAAAAATTATACGAATTTTGAGTATGGATAACTTTAAAAATAGGATGCAAACAAAAATACGTTTTTCTTAGTTTAAAAATTTTGAAGTTGAAAATTTATCTGCATTTCTTCCAATATGGAGAATTCAATGCTCTGACTTTTAGAAAAAAATGTCTGATTTGAAAATAGTTCAAAAATTTGATCCAAAAGTAGTATACATAATACTTACTAACTTAATTAAACTAATATTTCATATTTTAATGTAATTTTCCTATTCAAGTATGTAAAACATGAAAGAATAGTAAATTTGCAGTACTATGGTATATAAAACTATAACATATCAGGAAATTCGGTCGAATTACTTTAGTGGGTTTTCAGGTAAGCAAAGTAAATGAGACCGCAATCTTCATATATGTAATACTCCTATATGGCTAGCGTCCTATGTTCGCCTGTAAGTGGGCGTGAAGCCAACATTCATAACACAGGCCGACAAGATTTCAGAACCAGAAACCAGAGTATACTTTTCCGAAGGTTTTTGGTGCGCTGAACAAGAATCTGACCTCAGAATTGCTCCATCACCTCTGGTTTTCGAGATATCTTAAGCTAAAAGTACGAAAATCGCGGTTTTTGCCAATATTTGAGGTTATGTAGCATAACGATTCTAACTCTTATTGTAAAATCACTGCCAGCATCTTAAAGTACAAGCTTTTCCTTTCAAATGCGCTTTAGTTTGCTCAAATACCATTTTTTCCCTTTGAGATATTAAATATTAAGGTTTGGAATACACATCAATTTCTCAAGTTTGTACACCTTCACGTTTAGTAAACACAAGATGTAGAGTGACAATTCTGAGAAACGATAGATGTTTTACGGGTATCGAGGTATCGCGGAATCAGAATTAGCTATCAGTTTTGCAGAATTTATTAGTTAAACTAATTTGTTTAAACAATTTATTGCACAACTTATGGTGTTGGCGAAACAAACACCGACATCAGATCCTTTGCAAGAAATATGTTCAAAATAGTATTGGTCTGTAATGCATTAAGGTTGTTGTAAACAAATTATATTAAATAAAATAAATGTATCAGTCTTAATGAGACCTTCGAAGTTCAACAGCTCTAATCTCTTACAACTGTTACTTACGGCACTCGGCCGGGTCCAGAGTCATGAAACGTGTACGGAGCGTTATCGACTCTTTTTTTTAAATAATTACCTGATGCACATCGTTTTATTGATTATGTGCTCCTTTATTCTTTTCTTTCTTTACTGTATTCAACTTTTTCAGTTAGAAAATTTTCAATTAAAAAATTGCTGTTAAAAGAGAAAATTACGTTTATTTTTTGGTTCAACTTCTCCTGTTTACTTTGATGATTTATCTTTAACAAAAATATACACTTCTTGCAGTCGCAAAATTAATTTGAATATAATGTAATCCAGGCGTGGCGGAACAGCTTCAAGCCATGTGTTGCATTTGAAGGGTGGGAGAAAAAATTAAGGAGAGGAGAGTATTAAAACTATACAAATCCTGAAACTCCATGTGTTGTGTGCTCAACACATACAACACGTTTTCCGCCGCGCCTGATGTAATCCGTACGATACATTTGAATTTTAGCAGAAAACGCGCGCGATTGACTCTTACGCACATAGTCACACGTTCGCACAGATTACTCACAGTTACCCACCCTACTTTACCGACAATTTTCTCGTTTTTGAAGGATTGAACACCCCAAGAAGACTATAGGAGGAGGAATCACTCAACCGATTTCAAGTTCCCGTATACCGGAGTAATTTCCCCTCCTTTCTCGATATGCGTAAAGTGCCTAAATACATTCAAAATGATTCAAAATACCGTTCTGCGCAATTCAGAGCACAATAGCGCACAATAGAAAAGAGAGGAGAAATTACTCCGGTATACGGAAGCACGCTTTATGCAGGGCTAGATAAAAAGTGATCCTTCTTTCTATAGCTTCTTGAAACACCTAATGCTGCTAGTTTTCTTGCGATGAGCAGGCTAATCGTAAAAGAAACCACAAGCCCAGCGAGCCAACTCCCTCTCCCCCACCACGCTACCTCGAATAGCTCTTACCTGCTCTAATAGAGTTGCCCTCTCATTCGCTCGTCAGCATCGTTCAAATCGTTGACGGGCCGCAGTTTCAAACGACCCTCAAATTTCTAATGGTTCCTCTGGGCCGGGAGCCGGAAAAGGACTTCGAATTCACAATGAATTTCACATCGCTCGATTTTCGAGTATTGTAAAAGCATGTAAAAGGCTCCGAAAAATGAAATAAACGACGATGTACAGAAACGGAAACAATTTTGATTTCACTCAATTTTTGCAATTTTTTTTTTATAGTTCTATTTATCTCTATGCTACATGAAATTTTTTATTGTGGCAAAGATTAATTAAGGTAGCTTTTGCCGTGATTTGTAGTTGTTATAGAATGAACACTTTGCATGGTATGATTACTATAATTTCTTTTAATTACAATATAATTATTAATCATAATACGAAATTATGTAAAATAATAATAATAATAATAATGTTTCACATTAAAACAAGTTTTTCCTCCGCACCGACTTTCATTATTATACGCGAAGAAAACTAATTTTCTTTTGAATAAAATTAAATTTTTGCAAAACACGCAAAAAAGTTGTACTTCGAGGACCTGTATGGCAGATAAATTGGTCCTCGCCCTAAAAGCCACGCCTCAGGTCCTCGGTACAAAATATACTATTACGAGTATTACGAGTTCAATACTATATATATATTAACGGATAATATTTTCAGTTTATCATATTCAAATGTAACATTGTTAGACTTGGTAAATAGCTTTAAAAGATGGGAGCAACTCAAGCAATTAAAAATATTTTCAATGTTTCACATTTTCTTTTATTTTGGATATAGGAAAAAAACAAGTTCCGATTACTTCTAAGTTAAAAATATTCCTACAAAGTACACATAACTACACGCTGAAGTCGCCGTTTGAAAAATTAATAATTTTTCTCAAAAACATAAATTACAGCCACATATAGGTACCTCGCGCATAAAATATTCTTACATACTTCCTGAAAAAGTGCTAAATGTAAATTACATTATTTTTGCTACTTGAGGAATTGGCACAAATTTATTTTACACTATTTCACTCATTGTCTCTTATTTTTCTTTTTTTCGCGGATGAAACTGGTATAATGTAATTATTACAGCACTAAGAGTTTTGGCTGCAGTTTTCAAGATATTTCTCAGAGAATTTGGGGAATTCCAACTCAGAAATTAATGGTTTTGGATGGGTCCCCGGACATGGTATAATGTAATTATTACAGCACTCTTGGAGTTTCAGCTGCAGTTCCTGTGAAATCTGTATAAGAATTTTTTGAAACTTTAATTCCCCAATGGTTTTTGATGGCTTTGAGCTTGGAAAAGTTCAGCTCTCACCATACAAAATTTTTCAGTCTACCGTGAACATACGTGATCGTCGACATTTCTGTTCGTTGTACAAAAAAGCAAAAGTCCCATTCCTGTTTAATTTCGTACATTTTTGCATTAACATTCTCTTAACATTATGACAAGTGATTGCTCTAAAACCCTTGGAGCAGTGCGGAAGCGACAAAAAGTACCGCGTTTTCATGAAGAATGGCTTCAAGATTCCGAAATCGACGAGTACATTTCAAAAAGCGATGATCCAACGAAATTTCGGTGCACTTTATGTCATCGTGACTATTCAGCGAATGATCTTTCCCGCGTTAGAGAACATGTTTCATCGAAAAGTCATAAAAAAAAATTTTCTGAACTACTACAGGTAAGGGCAACTATTAACTGTTAAATATAATGGAAATCAGAGTCATTATTGTTCAATTTTGCCCAAAAAAATTAACTTTACTGACATTCTATCGGAGATATATCTTATCGATTTGTAAGGAACGTTGTAAATTCTTCGAAAATTTATTAAGAAAATTCATTAGTGAATATATGTTAACTCTATGCAAGACCTCGTGCCCTCGCTCCCTGGGAACAATACGGAAAATGTTGCTCAAATGTTGCTCATGCAAATTACATGTAGAGACAAAATAAATGCTTAGAATTTGCTCGAAACTTACTTTTTGATTTAAAGAAAAGAACTAACAGGATTTGTTGCTCTCTAAATAGAGTATACCAGGTGTACTCCTAAGTAATTTCCGGTTTTTTCAATGGATGGCGTTCTGTTTTGTACCGCTGTTGGTAATACATACCATATGTCATTTTGTTCAGTCATATCGAGTGCTTGAACTGCGTTGACATTTTCTCGAAAAAATCTTCCTGTAAGTTTTTATTGGGCTTCAAAAATGTCGAATTTTGTACCGAATTTTGAGCATATGCGCCATGCATTGCTTTTCATGTTCAATCAGGGGAAAAAAGTGTCCGAGAGCCACTGTGCGCTTGTGGAAGTTTATGGTGATCGTGCATTAACACTTCGAACATGTGAAACGTGGTTTCGACAGTTCAAAAATGGAGATTTCGACCTGAACGACGCCGCACGCTCCGGCAAGCGAAAATCGTTCGATGACGCCGAATTGCAAGCATTATTAGATGAAGACAACACGCAAACGCAACGACAGCTTGCAGATGCGTTTGGAATTCGACAGCAAGCAATTTCCAAACGTCTGCGAGCCATGGGAAAAATTCAGAAGTGTGGAAAGTGGGTGCCCCATGAACTGACCGAGAGACAAATGGAGAATCGAAAAGTGACCTGTGAAATGCTGCTTCAACGATACAAAAGAAAGTCTTTCCTGCATCGTATTGTTACTGGTGATGAAAAGTGGATTTTCCTGGAGAACCCTAAGCGCAACAAATCGTGGGTGAGTCCAGGTGAAGCATCGACATCGACGGCACGGCCAAATCGTTACGGTCGGAAGGTCATGCTGTGTGTGTGGTGGGACCAGTCCGGTGTTATATACTTTGAACTACTGAAACCTGGTGAAACTGTGAATGCCGTTCGCTACAAACAGCAAATGAAAGATTTGAGCCGAGCCATTGTGGAAAATCGACCAGAATATCAACAACGACAGAAGAAGGTGATTTTGCTCCATGACAATGCGCCGTCGCATAAGTCGAAAGTCGTTCGTGACACGCTGGAAAGGCTCAAGTGGGAAGTGCTTGATCATGCGGCTTACTCACCAGACCTGGCGCCATCCGACTACCACCTCTTTGCCTCGTTGGGCCATGCCCTTTCTGAGCAGCGCTTCGACTCGTACGAAAATGTACGAAAATGGCTTACCGAGTGGTTCACCTCCAAAGGCAATGATTTTTACTGGCGTGGTATCCACAATTTACCAGAAAGGTGGGAAAAATGTGTAGAAAGCGATGGAAAATACTTTGAATAAAATAAAGGTTACGGTTTTTTTGGAATTATGTGTTTTATTTGCAAAAAAACCGGAAATTAATTAGGAGTACACCTGGTATTTGGCTATAAATATGTGAAGAGAGTAGCCTGAAGGGGGGACTGAAAATAAAAAAAAGAATATAAACAGAAAAAATAAAATTTAATAGAAAATAAAAATATAATCCGAAACTTCAAAGCTTTTCATTTCATAATTTTTATCTGTTTTTGACACAGCAACATTTGAGCAACATTTTGATGTTGCTCGGACGTAGTTCCCAGGGAGCGAGGGTGTCTACAAGAATTTAATTTTTTTATCATTTCAAAATGTTTGTCTGCAAAAAACGTTAAGGATTCTAACGAATTTTAAGCTAAAAATGTGATTCTTTATAGTGAATAGTGCTATTTTATATATTTATTTCTCGTTTTTTTCGTTGTATAAATTAATGTTTGTGCATATGTGTTATCGATGTACTTAACAACACTTTCAAATGAGACACTATTTCTTCTGTAAAGTAAAAATTATTATGATTTGTTCGATTTCGTTAACTATTTTTCTAGAGTGGGTTTTTATTTACTTAGGAGCCGGTAGCAATTGTTACCAATGATTCAGAGGATAAGCTGCAACATGAAGTACATTTACTCCGAAAAGTTGCAGACAATTGGAAAAAATTTGAATCTCATTGGCTCCAGAACCCATTGTACAAAAACTGGTTGCGGGCTGTGGAAAACAATCCATACGCGGGTTTCTACATCGCTTGTGACAAACAAATTTCATGTGTGTCGGGGAAAGTTAGTCTCGATTGACATGCCTTAAGAGATAACCATATGGGGAATTGCATCAAGCGCGGGATCGAAATCAGTTCGGAGCAATCAGCTCTTGAAATTGAAAATCATGAAGGTACTTTTGAATTAAGAAAATCTCAATTAGAACTTGAATATGCGGAAAAAGTAGCGGCTCTTAACTTGAGTTTCCGATGCGGTTCAGAAGTATTTAGATTTTGTCAGGAAAAGGCAGCAAAATACCCTGAAGAATTGGCAAAAATGACCTGTAGCGCTCTGAAAATTCAATCGCTGGTAACAAAAGTTATTGCTCCTGTACACAAAAATCGATTAGCAGGAATTTTGCGAGAAAACCGTTTTGCTGTGTACTTAGATGAAACTACAGCGAAAAATGGCAGGAAGTATATGACGTTTTTAGCTAGGTATATCAATCCTGAAACTGCCGAAGAGAAAGTTAAATTGTTAACACTAATTTCGCTCGACCCTACTCAATTGAAAGCGGTAGATATTTTTTCACGATTCAAAAGAGTTCTTGATGAATTTAAAATTCCTTGCTCAAATGTCATCGCTATCGCGATTAAGAACGCAAGCGTCATGGATGGCGTCAAGAACTCTTTTAGAGTTGAATTTGAAAAAATTAATCCTCAGGTGATAGCGGTACGATGTATTTGTCACAAAATCGCATTAATTGCCAAAGATGCGTTCAAAGAATTTCCGATCGAAAAAGATAAGTTTCTGAATACATTAGCCACGTTCGTTAGGGTTCCATCTCGTGTTTTTGAATTTAGAAAAATTTGCATGCAACTTTTAGGAAAAACTATTCAATTAACAAGATATTGTATAACCAGATGGCTCAGTCGCTACGAATGTATTACAAAAATATTAGAATGTTGGGATTGTTTAAAAGAATTCATGAAGGACATCGAAAAAGATAATGCGAAAAATGAAACTTTTACTTTTTTAAAAAAACATTTAGACATCGCAGAAATGTACGCCACATTGCTTTTTTTGAAGAATGTACTAGAAATTGTCAATAAACACAACATTTTTTTAAAATCCAAACACTTCAAAACCCACTTACCAAGTCAAAAATCTTTTACATTTCTACAAGAAATCGGCGAAAAATTTTTAACTCCTATTGTGATGAAATCTTTACGAAATGATTGGAAACTGGGATCCCAACTAGATTACGATAATAATGAAAACATTGTCAACTTTGATCAAATAAAACTTGGGGCTGATTGCGAATCTGAATTGGACACAATGGATTTAATGATAGTGCAAAAAATAAAAGAAAATGCATTGCTTTTTTTGAAAACGGCAGCTAAAAGAATTGTGAACAGACTTTATATTTCAGACGAATTTTTCAGAAATATGGAAATCTTGGAACCAGACAACGCTTTGAATAAAATTAACAGAGGCGAATCGTGTACGATTGTCAAATGCATTGCAGAAAAGTTAAGTGGATGTCAAAATTTGAATAATTTAGAAGCGGAATGGAGAATGCTTCCATTCGAAGATTCTTTTTCGGATGATTTACTTTCAAATTTAGATGACGAAGTTCGTTTTGAATAGTTTTGGAAAAGTGTCATGAAATTAAAAAATAGAAATGGTTTATTAAAATATCCCGACTTGACAGTTTTTATTCGCGCAATAATGACACTTCCTCGTGGTAACGCTGATGTGGAAAGAGCATTTTCATTGTTGACGGAAGTTATTTCCAATTTAAGGACACATTTGGCGGATGAAACTGTTGATTCTCTTTGCGTCTTGAAATCAGGAGTTATAGGGAATGGAAGTGTTTGCAAAGAAATTGACGGTGACCATTTATATTTGATGAGGCATGAGAATTTGTATGCACCAGTTTCATCCGCGAAAAAAAGAAAAATAAGAGACAATGAGTAAAATAGTGTAAAATAATTTGTGCCAATTCCTCAAGTAGCAAAAATAATGTAATTTACATTTAGCACTTTTTCAGGAAGTATGTAAGAATATTTTATGCGCGAGGTACCTATATGTGGCTGTAATTTATGTTTTTGAGAAAAATTATTAATTTTTCAAACGGCGACTTCAGCGTGTAGTTATGTGTACTTTGTAGGAATATTTTTAACTTAGAAGTAATCGGAACTTGTTTTTTTCCTATATCCAAAATAAAAGAAAATGTGAAACATTGAAAATATTTTTAATTGCTTGAGTTGCTCCCATCTTTTAAAGCTATTTACCAAGTCTAACAATGTTACATTTGAATATGATAAACTGAAAATATTATCCGTTAATATATATATAGTATTGAACTCGTAATACTCGTAATAGTATATTTTGTACCGAGGACCTGAGGCGTGGCTTTTAGGGCGAGGACCAATTTATCTGCCATACAGGTCCTCGAAGTACAACTTTTTTGCGTGTTTTGCAAAAATTTAATTTTATTCAAAAGAAAATTAGTTTTCTTCGCGTATAATAATGAAAGTCGGTGCGGAGGAAAAACTTGTTTTAATGTGAAACATTATTATTATTATTATTATTTTACATAATTTCGTATTATGATTAATAATTATATTGTAATTAAAAGAAATTATAGTAATCATACCATGCAAAGTGTTCATTCTATAACAACTACAAATCACGGCAAAAGCTACCTTAATTAATCTTTGCCACAATAAAAAATTTCATGTAGCATAGAGATAAATAGAACTATAAAAAAAAAATTGCAAAAATTGAGTGAAATCAAAATTGTTTCCGTTTCTGTACATCGTCGTTTATTTCATTTTTCGGAGCCTTTTACATGCTTTTACAATACTCGAAAATCGAGCGATGTGAAATTCATTGTGAATTCGAAGTCCTTTTCCGGCTCCCGGCCCAGAGGAACCATTAGAAATTTGAGGGTCGTTTGAAACTGCGGCCCGTCAACGATTTGAACGATGCTGACGAGCGAATGAGAGGGCAACTCTATTAGAGCAGGTAAGAGCTATTCGAGGTAGCGTGGTGGGGGAGAGAGGAGTTGGCTCGCTGGGCTTGTGGTTTCTTTTACGAGCAGCCTGGCGGGGAGCTGTGCGTGCTACCTTGCAAGCTGCGCTGCTGGAAAACTCGGTGGGTGGGAGTATCGCTGCTGGCCGCACGGCTAGATTTCGAAGATAAATTAGGCGCTATTTTCTATGCAAGTTTTGCTTGCGGGCGCGATCAACGACCAATTAGCGTCCGAGACTAAGGCACTATAATGTATGAGTATTCTCGAGCGCCATATTGGGCCCAACTTGTAACCTGTAGTCGTATGTTTATTATTGAGTATCGCACTTCCCGGACGAAAACGAGGCAAATAATCGCGATCGATTATATTTCGCGTTGTGAAAATCATCGTAGGTGCTAGGTGTAACGTATTTGCTTAGGTTGTAGGAAAAAAGCTGTGGTTTTTGTGTCCTGAAATTTAACTGAGTTCGTCGAAAATAGTAAAAGTAAGCAGTGTTTTGATTTCGTTCTTAATTCGATTATTGTTGGAGATCTAGATTCATTTTTGTAATTAAAAAAAAAAAAAAATTAGTCTGTTTTGTCTGTTTTTCAAAGAGTTTTTTATGTTTTGGATATTGGAAGCTCGTTTACATGTTCTGAAAAGTGACAGTTTGAAAATTGTCTACATTGCGCAATGATTGAATAGTTATTTGTTACTTTAATTTATTTTTCATTGAAAGAAATTGTTATTGTTTTTCATTTTAATAGACAGGCATCTTTCTCAAGGAAAATATAGGAATGACAGCTCTGAATGACGACGTATTTTCGATGAATTCAGATAATATCTAGGGCACGAAAACTATCGCTTTTTTCCTGCAGCGTTAGCAAATACGTTACACTAGCACTGCGCATTATTTTCACAACGCGAAATATAATTTATCACGATTATTTGCCACATTTTCGTTCAAGAAGTGCAAAACTCAATAATAAACATAGGATTGCATATGACAAGGTGGACCTGAAATGGCGCTCGAGAATACCTACATATTTTAGTGCTCTATCGAGACGAGATTCTACGGTCAGTGTCACGTGGTCCCACGTAATCAGTTGTTTACGTGATAAACAGATATTAATATTGAGACACATATTTTCGCTCCGCGAGTGTAGCAAAAATGTCGTGTCACGAATCTACGAAATCTGCGTGGACCAAAGAACAAGTTTTCGTACCCAAGTTCATTATAGAGCATGCTTAACACCCATATTTTTGTTCCTTCTGGTGAGCCACTTTCTTGTCCATAGTCTTTTTTCTTCGGACGATGTCTGTCACGCTCCAAAGTTGATGAGACGGCACAAACTGCTAATCTTCTACGACGCTCAATTTCTAGCGCGATCATTTTACTTAATTGATGCGTGAAAACCAGCGATCGAAATCGCACCGTGTGAACAGAACTATTAACGCACCCAGCACAATCGCACGCATTCAGGCAGCACGCACAGCTCCCTGCAAGCAAACCAGCACCAGCAGCAAAAACCGCACCGTCTGAAGCGGACTTAAGTTGATGCGTAACATATAGTACATGGTCATTTTAAACTGCATCTTTTTATTAAAATTTTGGCTGAAATTTTCACGAAAACATGAGTAGATATTTATGCTTGTGCACTTGAAAAAAAATTTATATTTTATTATAATACAAAAAAAAAAATCAAATATTTTACAATTTAATAATATTATACATTCTCTCTATTTACAAAAAACATTATGAGAACCAGAGATGTTCTCTGGAAAATACTTCCAGAATATGCTGATTAAAAGCTTTTATGCAAAGTTTAACGCTTTCCGGGTTTTGTCGACGGTAACGTTGATGTGCAAAGATATCTTTGCGCCTTTGCAGTACGTGTCATTTTAAGCGGCAGTAAAAGAGATTTTTACTGCGCGTGCACATGCGCGTGACACGCATTCACAGTCAGCTGACTCAGCAGACAGCGGTGCTCAGCATGGACGCTTGATCGCAACCGCAAAGATATCTTTGCTCGTCCACTTTACCGTCGACAAGCACCCGACAAGCGCCCGACTTTGCAGAAAATATCTTACATAACGCGAAAGCAAACCCTTTGACGTCCTGGGCCGTGGATTCCTCAGTACTCGGCCTTCAAATGAAGGTTTGTTTTCGTGTTAAGTAATACACTATTTATAGTCGTCAAAACTTTGAAAAATACGCGCCAATTTCATTGTTACATGCCGACCGACTGCGAAAAACTAATGTGCAAGATTTTTTCTTTTGATAAAAATTTCACATTGCAAACTCTGTTCAAGGAATAAATATTTTTTTTTGTTAAAATATTTTTTATTTATGTTTATCAAAACCTGTAATATGAAAGTCAAACTGCTATAGTAAACGTGATCGAAAAAGTTTTCAAAATTGTATGTACACTCTCCGCCGCTCGAAGAGGACTTGAGCGTGGTTTATGCTTGCTATTAAATTTTTTAAATCTAAAAGTTTTTAAGCGCACTAGTTTTTTTCAATTGAAATCATAGCTCAAAACAACGTAGTATATTAAAGTTTACGTCCGATAAAAATTGAAAGTTAAGAAGTTGCAAAATTATTCAATAGTTTATAAAATTTTTTTAAACTTAAATTTTTTTCGCATAATCCAACTGCATCATGTCGTAAGGTGAAGTGTATTCTTCATTTTGACGTAGGTCGCATGAGAAACCATTGAGCCGCTCTCAAGATATACTAATGTTTATAGAACCCTGGATAAGTATTTAGCTGAAAATCACTTAATTCAAAAATGATTTTTCTTGGGAAAACATTCACGGAGTTGTTTTTTTATCCAAACAACTATCGGTTACAGTCCGAATTTTAAAAAAAACACGACATTTTGGTTTTGGGAGTCGATTTGAGAAATTTTGACTCGTATGCTTTGTAGTAATTATAAATCTTTACTCGCAACAGGTTAAACCTAGCTCGTCAAAAAATTAAAGAAAAATTAGTTATATGTGACGCGGTTCCTAGAAAGGGACCTCACGATCAAAACCTTGATTTTGAGATTTTTACATGGTTCAATAGAGTTAATAATTATCTTTCATTTGCAACCAGTCTCACATTTCCTCGAGGAAAATTGAGCTCAGGATACATTTTTTTCTGAATGTATATTTCTATAATATTTTCGGTAAAATCTGGCTAAAGCATTGCTCTCTCACTCTGCTTGCTACTTCATTATTCGGTAATACGTGAGTAACGGTTCCTCTGGGACTGGTCCTTTTGTATTCTCATTGTGTCGAATCATTAATGACATCTTCTAGTTCACGCTTAATTTTGTCCAAGAATGGAGTAGAAAATAGAAAAGGAAGGAACGAATACGCATCTATTTACCTGCTTCGACGACTGAAACTTTAAACGCATTTTTCTCGAAACGCTGTTTTCGTTGTTAGGTCCCTTTCTAGAAACCGCGTCACATACTATCAATTCTTCGAGTTCGATTGACAAGATAAAGAAAAATTGCTGTTTTCGAACGTTGGTTTCATCATGATAATGATGAGCTAAAAATCTACAAATAAAAATATTTAAAACTCTCAATATGTACTCAGATACTGCTATGTTGTAAGTTGTTCTGTACACTTTTATGGCAGTTATGGATTTTCAAGTGAAACATGCGAAAAATAACATGTAAATCGCATTTAAAACTCTAACACTACGGGAGACAGGCAAAATGCATTCAAATTTCTTGAAACTTTTTAGGTCGCTGATCATGAATCTGAGGTCGAAATCGCAAAATAATTTTGTTCAAACAATTTGTATTAACAAAATAATTTCGCAATTTCGACCTCAGATTCATGATCAGCGATCTAAAAAACCATGAAAAGCATATGCATTTTGGTGAGTATTTTTTTTTTCATAATTTGTTAATAAAAATTGTTAAAGCATAATAATTTTCCGAATTTGACCTTAGAATCATGATCAGCGATCTGAAAAACCACGAAAAGCATATGCATCATAGTAAATATTGTTTTTTTCATAATTTGTCAATACAAATTGTTTAAACAAAATAATTTAATAAATTTGACCTCAGATTCATGATCAGGGACCTAAAAAACTATGAAATGCATATGCAAGTCTCCCGGACCCCCGTTGCTAGGGATGTAAGCTACACATTTTTAATAAAATCATTCTATCATTCTACAAAAAGTGCTTTCTTGTTGGACTGTGTAATCAATTCCTCCTTGTAACAAAGACTCTAATTTGATCACTCCAGTCGTAATCAACACAGAGTTAATTTTAATCGTTCTGACACTTACAGCCACTGTTTTTTAAAAAAATACACCTTTTCAATCAGGGGTAATGACTCAGAAGCTCCACTATATTCAACTATAATCAACTTCATGCACTTAGGCTCTGTTATTTTTTTAGATCACCGCCATAATTTACGTTTGAGTATGGTCGTAGCGAGCAACTTCCGCGCCCACAATGCCAATAAGATGATGCTATTGAAGAATAACAACTATAACAATAATAAAAACAGCAACGATAAAAAATCCAAGAATTCTACAAGCTCAGAATCCGAAATGACAGAAACGGAAGTAGAGACTGAGAAAAATTCGAAGGCAGTGGCACGTGGCGCCCTCATTTGCCGAGACAATTCTCATCCTTTCGAAGCCCGCGTCCTTACCTTGGATAAACCTGTGAAAATTGGTCGCTCAGTGGCTCGTCTTCGGGCTACCCCCAACAACGCAATCTTTGACTGCAAGGTCCTATCTAGGAACCATGCTCTTCTCTCCTTCAAGGGGGGAAAATTTTACCTTCAGGTATTGATGGGTTTGGAGAACTCTAGGGATTGGGACATGTTTAGAACTATTAACAGTTACTAATGAGCTGCATTTACTACTTAATGAAAAAGAAGTTTGTAAGAGGAGGCACAACTCCGGTGAAAGTTGCGAGACGAAACCATCGAAAGAATTCCCTCGCTACTTCCCTCATGCTAACTAACGAAAGCGAGTTACTGCGCATCCCCCACCCATTCCACAGCCGGAACAGATTCTATTCTGCTCATAGTGCAGAATGTTGGGCTGGTCTTGAATCATTGGCATACATGCGAGGAAATGCGCAGTAACGTGTTTTCATCAGTTAGCGTGCTGTCCATCAGGGATCTCGCGTGGGGATTCTTTTGAAGATTTTTCCCCGCAGAATACAATGGGCAACTAGGCGTTTAAATTACCTACATGGCGAATAAATGACAGTACTAACTCCGGTTTATAAACGCACTCAGTTGGGTGACGAGAAATGCGGTGAAGTGCGATAAAGTAACCTGACTAATTTCTCGTTTAACCCATGAGGCATATATTTGAACTAGACTCAATCCGCCTAAGGAGTTAGACCACTGTGTTTTTCAAAAAATCTTTTTTTTTTTTATTTGTTTAAACAATTCTTGAAACTCTCTAAAATAATGTAAAAAATTTTCTATAACCACCCAACTTTTCATTAATTGATATTTCGTGGTATAACCCAAGCACACCGAATCGCTCCCAGACACCTATTTACTTAGTCATATTTATCATGTAAAGTATATTTTATCATATAAAGTACATTTGAGGCCTCAAAAGCTGGAAAAATTGAAAGAAAAAACGTAAAATCAAGCCTGGAAGAAGCTTTTCATGAAGAGGAAGGTCTTTCTTTGAAGAAGATATGGCAGATTGAGGGTGAAGATCTTGAATGATTTTTGTTCAGAAAAATATGTACTGAACTTGGAATGAGTATTTCTTAAAACTCTGTATTTTGAAACTGTGTACATAATTTTTTTAGATCTAATCAATGAATCTACTTGTTTGTATTTTATTAACAACTAGCTGTCACCCGCGGCTTCGCCCGCAGTCAACGGCCAGTTTGTGGCGACTATTCCCTATGCTTTCAATATTCATAAAATATTGGGATGTTTAGCGGCTATATATTCTATATCATTGCATAGAAAAAATTCTTTTTAAGTTGATGATATTTGATTAGTAGATTTAGAACAAACCTTCTTCTATGAAAAACTTTTTTATAAATAATTGAATAAAATTTTAGTAACAAATCAAGGTTGAAAAACCTATTGATATTAACAAAAATTTTTAGAAAATACCTTAAAATCTAGCACCTTATTAGCTGTGCGAATTATAAGAAATATCCCCGAAAAATTCTGCTAAAAAATGAACTTTTATTTTGTATGTAATGATCTACATACGTTTATAAAAACGTGTAGATTTTATGGAAAGGGGGAAATCGGTAAACGGCTCCAATAACTCGGTTTATATTCACAACGTTTTATTTTCGGATTCGTAAACTGAAGTATACAAAATTTATTATAAAAGATGTTGATTTTGGTTTGGATAACAGAAAGAGGAGACATACTTGATTGGATACTTTCAGTTCTGAAATTCTAATCAGTTCTAAAATTTTTTTTATGATTAGAGAGTTCAGACTTTCAGGTTTATGGGCCAAAGCTGACAGGACAATTTAAGTAATTTTGAGTGATTTCATTATTTCGTGAAAATTTGTAATTTTGTACTATTCTGATGTTTCGTGAATTTGTGATATTTTATTTATGTGACATTTTGAGATCTTCTGACATTTTGTAACATTTTGAGATCTTGTGACCATTTGTGACATTTCGTGATTTTGTGACATTGTGTGCGTGTGCGTGCGTGCGCGCGCGCGCGCGCGCGCGCGCGCGCGCGTGTGTGTGTGTGTGTGTGTGTGTGTGTGTGTCATATTTCTTCCCTTCCTGGTTGCCCAACCTTCTAATTAAGAATTCTAAATTTTCTTTAGCTATAAACCGTCCGCTGACCATGAAGAAAAAAAATTTTGAGAATCCGCACTGAGAAAAAAAATGAACTTCTCGATCATAATGTTGTCTGCGGCGCGAGGCATGGCTTCATCGATGCTTGAGAGCATGGATTCGATGCATCCTCTGCGCAGACGCTTGATTCAGAAGCGTGTGTCGTGCTCTGGGGGGGATACTTTCTAAAGTTTGAAGGTCGTCACACCGCGCCCTTCGGACGCGCGGAGCACTGCCATGGTCAAGAAGTTTACTTTTTCTCTGAGTACGTTCAGCTGTTTTCGCGTGATGTGATGACATACGAACATACATTATGCTTTCAGTATATCATGCATAGATAGAAGATAGATAATAGAATAAATTTTATTTTGAAAAAAAAAAGAAAAACTTGAAAAAATTAATTATTGTCACCTAAATTATATAAATAAACTGTTACATTACGTCACGCGACAGCCGATACAATTTGAGAAACAAAAATATTTTAAATTATTGTTACAGATAAATAGTACTCACGAAACCAAGTACACTATCTGACATTGTATGCAAATCACAGTGATCTGTGAAGCAGCGTAACTTGATGAGTTTTCCTCTGAATCGCCAACTCTAATTTGAAAAAGTACTCGAATTTGTGTAAAAATAAATATTTAAAAAAATATTAGTGTTGTATAAATATTTAGCGTTGCAGACATTTCTAAAGTTAACGCTAAAAACATAACCGCCACAGTGGTCTAACCCCATAACACATTAGCCACTCAGGATAAACATGGAATGAGTCAGGTTAGGTTACTTCACCGCATTTTTCGTCACTCGACTGAGTATGGTTATAAACCGGACCTAATACTGCCATTCATTCTCCGTGTAATAAAAAAAAATAATATTGATTTATATTAATTGATATAAATGCTTCGTAATATGCGAAATGTGAGTGAAACTTTAGTTGATAATTCCAGTATATTCCAATTTTTCAAGTACCAATTTTTTCACAAACTCTTCTTATGAAATGTTTAATGCTTGAGTAGAAACATGAATCTGAAAGTTTTTTTTTTTTTTTTTTTTTTTTTTTTCAATTTGGTATGTTAAATATGAATATAGCGAAATAGTTGATTTTTTATAGAGGCCTCGAAGGTAGCATTATATTATTCACTCTTACCAATTTCACAGTCTGACAGAATTTGACTATTTTCTTAATTTTTTTTTTTTTTTATCAGCATATAATCACAACTTGTTTCGAAGAAAAAAACCAAGTTGTTTTCAATGTCAAGGATTCTAATGTCAGAGTCGAAGGTCGATATTTTCATACTTCGATTTCAAGTAAATGTTTCTTTTTTTCACAAAAAAGGGTCTCATACCTGCTCCTTCTCCCATGGACATATTTTGCTGCAGTTAGTTGTTACAAGTGTTAATATAACACCAATGATGATTCAGGAGTCGGGACTGATAGGCTTACTGGAATTGAAAGTTGAGTTTGGATCGCTCTCCTGCGGAGATAGTGTATGACCCTTGTTCGAGAAAGAAAAAACATATCTACAATCCCTCAAAATTTTGAAATAAAAATGTATATTTTCTTGTATTTTTGACTATAAAATCATATTCATGGACATGGAAAACCTACAATTAGGTTTTTTTTTTTTTCTGAAAACATTATTCGAAAAATTGCAGTTTCTAAGCTGACAGGGAAAAAAATAATAAATAATCAATATCGCGAGAACACGATAGGATCATGAAAACTGTTTTGAGGTTGGTACAGTGATGATATTAGCTACATATTTCCACTGAAACATCGGGTCAATATTTTTTTCGTCAGACTGTGTTATTTTTTCATTTTTTGTTGCAACTGCCCTGACATGATTTTTTCCGACGTGGGACAAAAATATATTTCCGAACTTATAACCAGAAAATTGGACACTTGACGCCTGTAGAGCACGACGAATGAAGTGTACTGCAATCAGGGATGTGAGGTGGTAAATTTACCAGTAAATTTACGTCAATTTTAATGAAAAAATTAAAATGAATGTGGTGTCTGAAATAATAAATGATCATATAATTACAACTTCCCCATTTGAAATGAATTATTAAGAAAGAAATAAACAAATCACCCCATAAAAATAGTTTGTTGGTTAAGTATTCTTCTTTGGTATCTATCTACATTTTCGGAAAAATTTCTACCGTGTGTTTTTTGAAAGTACTTACAGAAAAAATGCATTATCGGTTTTTTGGGGTCGTACATATATGACGTCACGCTCTTAGGGGCGGGGGGGGGGGTCAGCCTGAGTGTGACTAATCATGTTAACTCTTATGGAGAAATGCGCGACGAAGTGGGAGGGGAGTCAAAAATGACTAAAAATAGCGTGACGTCATGTAAGCATGACCCCTTAGATGTAAGATCAAACCTGAACACTAGATTTTGAGCGTTATGGCTTCCTTTCTCTTCTAAGGACCATTGATGCACTTTTTCCGTAAGTACTTTCAAGAGACACGAACGGTATATTATTGCATGTCAGTTTTATACACTAAGACAATAATACTGTACTTCTAAATAAAATACTGTAATTGTGGATCGGTTTTGACTATTGCACTTTTTTTATCAAAATCCCTTATTTTTTTTAATTATATTTATTGCAAATACTGGCAAATTTCACTTGTATATTTAGTAATTTTGATCCTGTTAAAAATCTTAAAAGAAAATAACATTTCGTATAAAAATTCAATTTCTTATGAGGTAACCTTCTAAAAACCCTATAAGAAACTGTTATTACTCATAAGAATGTGTTTGATTGAATCTTGTAAGAAAAAAATCTTATAACATTTTTTTGATCAATTCATTATAAGAAATATCTGTTTCTTATAAGGTTTTTATAAGGCCACCGTATCAAAATTCGAATTCTTATAAGGCTTTTATAAGGTGTACCATATAGAAAATTTAATTCTTCTAACAAATTTATTTTCTTATAAGTTTTTTATGAGGGTAAAAAAAACTAGGGATTTGTTGTAATTGTAGCAGAGTATGACACAAATTTTATCAAAAAGTGAGACTGAACCGCGGTAGCAATATTATAATAAAAAGTACAGTATTTTTTCTCAGAGTATGTATATATAATTCTAAAAGTAACTTTATCTACATTAATCAGAAATACCGGAATTCCAAAACTTTTATAAGTATCGCGGATTACATTGATTTCAAAACATAAATATGAAGTTTCTGTTTTCGATTCGTTGTTGATGACAACATACATATATAGGATGACCACTAAATCACCGTACCAACCAAAAACATTAGATTTCTTACTAAATTTGAGACAATTTTTCCTTCCAAGTGTTCAGAAGTTTGCAAAATTGCTCGAGTTATTAACAATTTTACTTACAATGTTTAACCTTATGTAGAAGCCAAGCTGTTTAACAGTCAATTTTGGTGGTTCTGAGAGCCACTGGCTCATCCATTATTCTTTTCCACAATGCGATTTTCCGAGACGCATCCCGAACTCTAACATTTATCTATGGCTCGGGTTAGAAATAAATTAATGTGAGAGGCCTTACAGTTTTTTTATCAATGATTTGACTTATGTCGAGTTTATAAAACCATCGTGAATAATTTTACCGTTGTTATGAAAACATTCGAATTGCTGATCTCTTTTCATTAATAAAAAAACTTTTGATGAATCCTGATGAAAAAGTATGAAACATTTCGAGGAATAAAGGGAGAGCCAGTGGATCCCAGCATCGCTACAAATGGAACATTAAAAATTAAAATGTTTGTAACTTGGACAATTTTGCGAATTTTTAAAAAACGTCAAAGGAAATATCGTCTTGAAATTCTATAAGTAATCTATGGTTTTTGTGGACACCCTGTATATTGAGTAGCAAACGCAGTAGTACACTGACTCATTCATGAGATTTTACTAGAAAATTGGAAAAGCTATTTATGAAATCGGAAATAACAAGATGGGTGATTTTCACTAGTGATGGGCGATACTTACTCAATACTTTTGGTATCGAGTACTTGATCAAACGATACTTCCGATACCGATACCAATACTCAATATGTCGATACTTGAGGGTATCGATACCTTCTTCATTGTTATCGACAAACCGATACCTCTTTTTCTCGAAAGTGCCAACAACAATATTCAAAAAGCTCTTTATGTGGCGCCGTTGGGCCTGTTGGTGCTGTTGGTATGCTGCAGCTTAATAACGTCTTTTTACTTTCATTTTTTTTTCATTTATATCATTATTGTTGAAAAGCTGATACTATTGTTAGTCAATTTTTCTACGATGTAACTTTTCTAATAGCTCTCTAACTAAAATAAATTATTTTTTAGCTAGAAAACAAAATGAAAGTGCCGAAAAGTGGAGAACTTTTAATATTAGTCAAGTGAAAATATAAACTCTTCTTGATTTTTACTATGAGTAAAAGAAAAAAAACCAGTGACGTTTGGAAATACTATAACAAATGCCAGGATAATCTGGATTACGTGCTATCTAATTTATGTATGAGCAAAATCTTGCACAGTGGAACGACATCAAATCAATGGAAGCATTTGAAAACTGTTTATCCAGACGTACAGCAATGTCACGACCCCAAAAAACCAAAAATTTCGGAGGAAATTCCAAAGAATTCAAGTTAAATCCCTAAAAAAAATGTAAGAGTGAACACTGCTGTTTTTTTTCCTCAGCAAAAAAGCTGTGAACTCAGAATTTTAAAAAAATAGCTACTAAGTGTGATATCAATAAAAATATTTTTTCTCGTATTTTTATCATTTTCAAAAATTATCAGCTTCAACTGGAAACTTTTATATATCAACAAAGCTAATCAAAATACTGGTATTTGACAATATTGTGAAAATTCCAAATATTTAAAAAACAAAAACCTAACAAATTTGTGAGTTTTTTTATGCATTGAAATATTCTAATATTTGAAAAAAAAAATTTTTACTGTCAAAAATTGTAATTTTCGATTTTTTGTGTTTTCAAAATAAAATAAATCAATTAAAATTTTCATGCTAAGATAAAATGTCATAATTCCAAACTATGTATTCTCAGATAGCAAAATGATTTCATATTCACGTCATATGCAAATCTCACGTGAAAAAAAGAAATCACGCGTAACAGAAATATTCACAAATTTTTAATAATATGAACATAGTTTAATTTAATAGTTTACGACAAAAAATTCTTCATTTAATCTTCAATGAAATTTTTTTTCAACATTTAACCAATACAACGTATGATTTGAAATTTTTGAAGAAAAAAAAAATCGCTGATGTGATGTGATGTTATGTGATGATCAAAATATTCACGTGAATATTTTGATTTAGAATTATTTAAATATTTGAAAAAGTATGATATCTCAAAATCTCTCGATTTCCCAAACTTTATTTTATAAAGTTCGAAGTTTACATAATCGAAGATTTTCGAGAATATTTAAAAAATTTTCATTTCAACTGAATAAAAGTTCTTGGAAACTTATAAATTTGAAAAGTTAACTTCGAGTGACTGAAATTTTGCAGTTAGTTTGAACTGGAAAGTTGTGAATTTTCATTTTTTTCGAAAATGATTTATTCATTTTTAGCATATTAATTTTTTATTGGCATTTCAATTTCCTTCACATTATTTTTATCAGCTAAAAAAAAATTATAGTTTTCATATGTTGACGATATCGCTGGCAGCACTGACTTGCTAGGGATAAATAATAATTAGTAGCGTATTGTGTGCCACAGTAATGTCGAATTACAGGCCACTCTTGAATCTTCGGGATCTTCGGAGATGAAACGAGCAGAAAAAGCTGAAAACGTTAATGTTTTGAAGTCCTAAAATCGAATACACAGCACTGACTAAAAATTAATATCATGTTTAAAGATATGAAGTCCTACGAAGGTAATAAATAAGTTTTTGTCAAGTTACAGAAATTCATATCTCTCAATTATTAAGAGGACTTTAATATAAATATAAAATATTGAAAAAATAAATGAATAAAATTAAAATAAGTTAAACATGAATATAAAACTGTTTAAAAATAAAAAACATATAAATTTAGTTAATCATATATATAATTAACTTTATTTATATTCATATTTTTACCTATATTTGTATTGATGAATATAAAATTTATTTAAAAAAAAAATAATAAAATCTAAATAAAGTTGAGTAAAAACATAAAATATAAATAAATAAATAAAAACCTCATTCACAGTTCGGCCATTCCAAGAAACTGGTTGACTCAAAAACGAAGTATCAAATTCGGAATTTTCCAAAGCATAAAACTAAAGACTACTAATCCAAGTATACGAAAACACAACAACCGGAAGAATTCAAGCAGCTTATCATTATTTTTACAAGCCCCCAACACATCTCATCAGGTAGTGCTCAGTTGGAGTGCATTTTTGAGTATGTTACCTTGGCCAAATTCATGTTGATAGTGACAAATGATTGTGAACTGTGGTTATGTTTCGATAGTGTTTGACATCAACGTTTTATCGTGGAACATTTTCTATTGTGGGGTAAGTAATAAATACTTAAAATTAGCGTGTGAAAAGTTGCAATTTTTATGTCCTCTCCATTACCAACAAGTTGATAATGTTGTTATACATCGCAAACAAATTTTTTTCAGCCGTATTTTTAAGGATACAAAGACATAGTATAGCAACTAAAGTTGTGTAATTTTTTCGGATTCTTGCCACCAAGATGAACAACAAAAACATGGTAACAGAGAAGACAAAAATACGATGCACTGTAACCCATGTGAGCCAACTCATCTGAACGACGCTTACTTATAATTTTTTCCGTTTCAAACACATAAAATTAATTTCCCAGTACATAAAATATTTCTATGACGAATAATGCCTCCTTCGCCTTTCCCTCATATCGCATTTAACGTAACATGAAATGTATTTGACTCGCCAGTTTCTCAAAATAATTGATTAAAAGTTGAGATTCTTTCAATCTTTTTTTGGCATAAGTGAATATTTATCGAAATGTTATGTGAATACTCGTTAAAGCAGAAAAATTAACGTGTCGACCAAGTGATAATAAATTAGACCTTAACGTTCTGGAGCACACGAAATTGTGATAGTGAAACTTTGAAAAGGAAAGAATTTTTCGTTTTTGAATGTTTAATTGTCGAAATACATTAAATTTTCTGTCTTTTACATTTAAAGATGTCTTTAACAAATAGATAAAAAAATTTATTCTACACGTTAGGAAAACTTAAACATAGACAAATTATGGGAAGAAGAATTCATGATAATTAGATAAATAAACATGATTATATTCAAATCAAGAGGTCACAGGGTAAAAAACTTTATCAGGAAGAGAAAAAAAATTTGTTTATTTTACTTACTGTCCTGAAAACGAAAAATTATTAAAATTATTCCCATATTTAAAAATTTCTACAAAAAACATTAACGACCTAAAACATACAACTCACCAAAGTGGCTCAAGAGATCCATGTACGACTAAAACTAAATTCATGGATGTTCTTTACAACAACAATGTAATTTTACAGTCGCACTATGGCTCCCAAACTGAAAAGCGTTCTCAAGATGGAATATCGAAGAAGGTTAATAGGGAATCTAGAAAAATACGCTGAGCATTTTGAAGCTGACAGAGCTCGTAAGCGGGCGTCTTACGAAAAAAAAAAATCGACAATGACAGAGGAAGAAGCTGATGATATCAGGAGAAAAACAAAATTTCAAAACGACTGCAAAGGTAATTCAAAAAATCTGCTATCGACTCGCAAAGAGGCATGAATCACACTCTGCATAACCGCTTTTTTGTCAGACAAAAGAAGAAGCTACAGAATCAAATTATCCATGGCAAGATTGAAAAACTAGGTTCACAAAGTGCAGTCAAACGTTTGGCAAAGTCATCCGAAAAGTTCAACTCGCTTTGCCACAAAGTCCCGCGAAAAGAAAAGCCGGGGTCAAGGAAATCATTAACAGGAATTTCGATTGCAAAGCTTGGGAGAGCATTTACAAAGAGGGAAAGGCAGCTTGTAGGCAGAGTGATGAGACTCAAAAACTAATTGAAGATTTTTTTGCAATGACAACGTTAGTCGCCAAGCTCCAGGTAAACGCGATATCAAGTCCATCCGGAACGAAGCCACTGGGAAGAGAGAAAAAATCCCCGTCCGTTACATGACCATAAATATCGCGGATGCTTTTCATAAGTTTAAGAATAAGAATCCCGATTTTAAAATTTCTAAAACCACATTTTTTATGTGTAGGCCGAAATTCGTTCTCCCTGCTAAACAAAACCCATTCAATGAGTGCGTCTGCAAAAAACTCCAACTTTATATTTCGCGTTGAATCGATACATTCTGCTTGCGTTGAATTCCCCTCAAACTTTCAGCACTTGATGTCTCTAGTTTGTTGCGATCAAAATAACGAGAATTTCATGTGTGGTACCTGCTCTAACTGTACAACGAATGTAGATAAATTTCTGCCATCGAATTTCGATGTAAGCGCTACAACGATCAGGAAGAAATGGCAAGAAATGGATGGCTTTTTGCAAGTTGCAGATGAGAAAAAAGCGATCCACGAAGTTGTTGATGCACTTAACCAGGAACTCGCATCTTTCGAAAAACATTGTTACATCAAAAATGAGCAGTCAGAATATTTTAATTCCTGTTAAAATATGAAAAATCCGATTGAAGCTGTTGCGCAGGTACACGGAGAAACCGTCACGAGCGGGCGCCTTGTTTCTCACGCGTGGACGACGCGTGAATGGGAAAGTTTGACTCGAAAATCGTTTCACAGGCGTGGAAGCTGTGAATCACGCACGCCTCGCCTGTTTGTCATGGCCCTCTCGGACGCGAGAACCAGCTCAGCTAAGTTCGACTTTTCACATCTCGCCGCCCTGTTTTCACGCGTCCCAGAGCTGGGAACATTTTACTTTCACGGCTGTACGAGACGTGATTCACGGCTGGTGCAAATTGAAGCAAATGAAATCAAAGTTCGATATCGGAGTTGTCATAATCGATCGATATACATCGATACACAAAGAAAGTACCTTGTATTTTCTTCACATTCATATTTGTTTCTCCTTATCAGTTTTATTTTAATCGTTGCGTTATAAATATGTACGAATCAGTTAATGTTTTAAGATAAAATTATTAAGAGAGATTATTTTTACAATCGATTTAATGTTTTGTATTTCAAAATGTATGATACAAGTTTGTCTCCTATGAAAGTTTTTATAAAATATAATTAACGGAATTACTAATTCGATAGATATGTGATATATTATTGCATGTAATTCATTTATATATAATTGTATACATACATCGAAAATAATGAATTTCTTACACATATTTAATTACATGCAATCATGCATATACCCAATATATGAAACTTCTTATCTGAAATCGATGTTCTCATATTTGTATTGTTGTACAATATGTTCATTTTCATGACATCTACAAATCAAAAAACTTAGACATTTTAAATCTTCACATTTATAATAAAAGTTAGTTTAAACTCTAATAAAGAAAAAAAGTTGGAAGGTGTCACTGACATAAAAAAAGGTGTGTATAACATGTATTAGGATATTATTAATGATAGTAATTTTTTATTCAATATAACACCATTTTTCAAACGCATACATTCAGTTTCTGGCAAATTAACGTCGATGATTTTGACATTATTTGATTTGCATCATTCTATAACTTACACATGTTGAGATTATTCAAAAATTTTCATCCATAAATGAAAAATCAGTAACGTTATTTTTGTATAAAAAATAACTGTCTCAAAGAAACTTACTATATCCAGCGCTTTGGAAAGTAAGAATGCCCTTTTCCATTGGTCGTTAGAAATGAGAAAGATAATGATTTCATATCGTTTACATTCATAAATTGCAAACAATTACAATTAGTAAAGTCGAGTTCGTATTCATGTTCAAATATATAAGCCTGATAATGACCATCATAAGTCGCATAATCAGTTATAACTTTAACAATGAAAAATAAATCACCATGCTCACCTTCCACAATACAGTGAACCAAGTAAAAAATGTTCTCCTCTTGGCCTGACCGCATAAGGACAACATCACGTTTTATAATGTTGTCTTCAAAAATAACATGACTTAGCACTTTGACATGATCTGTCAATTGAAATGGAAGTTTAGATTCGTATCGATATAGTTCTGGAAGTTGGTAGACTGACATTTTTTCCATTGAACCTTTCTCGAAAACAGTATCATGTACCCCCACATTTTGTCGTCATCTGTAGCTAAATCGTAATTGGCATTTGATTGCCAAGGATTTGCAAACGTTTACTCTGCTTAACGTTACGTGTGACGTTCTCTTTAAATCTCTATTCTTGCTTTCACAGCGCATCGTTGATAAATTCCATATTGGTCCCATTCGACGCATGACATGGGGGTAGTGAATTAAAAAATGATGCTTTGTTTTTAAACAATCTTTCGCAAACGTAGTTAATGAATTCAGATATTGATGTATGAGTGATTCCAAGTATACAGACAATTCATAGCAAACAACTCTGGAAGACAATATATCAAACATTTCTTTCAATTTCATCATTATTTCCCAAACCTCATTATACTGTGGAATGAAATGCCCTATTAGAAGTCCTATGTTTCTCAGCAGGCATAGGGATTCACTTGCAGACATCTTAATAAATTTATTTTTGACTTGAAAAATTGAAATGGGACGAGGCTTATTGCGCTCGTCTGCACCGTAATCAAACTCAGCAATTCGTTTGTTTAAATCCTCAATCGTGAAAAAATTTTTGTCTATAATGAAATTGTGTTAAATTTGACCCAAGTCGTATTGAAAAATTCCTTCAAGAACATCATGCATTACATCAACAGTCATTATATCAAGGGTGTTGATAGATTTTAAGTTATTTAGAACTGACAGTCCAGATATGCCACTCTCGCTTGGTTCGCTTGTCAGTAAATTTTGCTTGTAACTTTCAATCGTTCTCATTTGACACTGTGAAGCAGTAAAAGTTGTCTTGATGTCTTTGCTATGAATGTTACAAAACCTGCATATTTAATTAGAAATAAAACTCTTGTTGAATCCTAGAATTGAATGTACTGCCAGATTATCGCCTATAACACCTGCCAAGGAAAAAAAGAGTTTCATAGGACCAGTTTGTGTTTCTATTGAAATCCCCTCCTCTTCGAGAAATTGCAATTCTGAAATAGCGGGAGCAAATATTCCAGTCAATGGAACCATTTTTTCATCGGACGAATTGTAAAGCATGAACACAAAAATATTTTCAGTTTTGGAAAGCATACTGGGTGGTAAACAGGGAATAATTATGTATACTCCACCAATTTTTCCAATGCCTTTGTGGCTACCGAGGAGGTTATTTGTTTCAAAGTCATCTTGATAAAGTAAAATGGGCAAGACTGTACTGTCATTGAATTTCTTTTTGTGCATCTGCCATTGTTCTCCCTGAATTAAATTTGTTATCAAAATTTTTTCATTCTCTAGGTTACAAATGTTGTCCATTGTTTTTTGAAAAACGTCAGGCAATTCAAAAAATTGCTTCCATGTATGTCGCAAAGGAATTAACTCTACTGAAATCTGCTTTTGGTTTGAGAAATCATTATGCAACTTTTCTAGTGGTTTTTTTGTGACATCAATTTTCACTTCAACAGGCGGAATGTACGCCTCAGTGCTTTGCGAAAATTCAAGAAATTTTTTTTCAGTATTAAGTTCCTCAAAGGGTTCCTGCATTTGTAATACCATTTTTCTATAAGCCAACAGATTATTCGATGTTTCTCCTAAACTTTCCATCCTTCGTATCATTTGATTAAGTAACAATGTTATAGGACGATTTTTTAAAAAATTTTCTACGTGATTAACAATATGCATTGTCCGCGCTCGAGGTAGGTCTGCGAAAAAAAAAAGTTCTCCAACAAAATCAGCCGCTTCAGAGGTTAAATCACGACGGAAGGTTTGAGGGTCCATATTGATATGCAGCGCAGAATTTAGTAAAAATTTATTGTAACATTCGAAAGTTACGAGCTGAAAAAAGGGAACTTATATACAATCCCATGAACTTGGTAAGCAACGTTTCTTGACTTCATTAAATTTAGGAGAACAAGTTGTCAAAGAGTAAAAAAGAAAATACCGTCCAAACTGTTTTCCATAACTCTAGATAAGAGGAGCCTCCACAATTTTTTAAATATATAATACTGCCTGACTCAAAGAAGTATTCAGTTTTTCTTTGTTTGACTTGTAACGAAAAAAACTCAGTTGCAGAAACGTCAAAGCTGATCTAGCGAATTTCGGATAAGGAATATTAAACGCCAAATAAATCTTGAAGGTTAAGTGAAGCGCATGTGCTAGGGAATTGCACATGTATCGGAACTGACCAATAACGCAATAGTACTGCTGAGGTGATCGTAAGGGTTCCACAGAAGCTACAAATGGGAATAACGTCTCTTCATTCACTGCGTAGTCTTTGCCGTTCTTCGACAAAAAGCAAAAAGTCTTCTACATTCTATAACAAACGAATTCATAAAATTTTTAACAAGCTGTGCCAATCAATATACTTTTGACTTCTTTATAAATAAAATTTCGATTAAAATAAAATCGTTCCTTTGAATCGAAATTCTTGTTTTTTATAGAGTTTCTTTCTGTAAAATAATCCTTTTTTTCATCTATACGTTCAAAAATACAAAACTCAACGTGTAATAGCAGCATTTCTCGATCCTGTAGCCTCGAAATTTTTGATTCCTCCGATTCAACTCTCCCTTTTTTTCGCGGAGGCTCATTAGTAAAAGAGAAAGGGGTTTTTGCGTTTTTGGCTTTTAAGGCACCTGGCAATAGCATTAAAATTACCAGATCCTTCTCAACTGGTTCTGAAAATGAAAACGAACAATTAATTATGCTTAGTCGTATTTTGAAGATGAAAAACTCATTTTGCGTGAATATACCTATTGCTGCATCAGCTATGATGTTCAGAAAATTTCGGTATTCTTCCCCGATGAAATTTTTTGAACATATGAATTGAAAAAAGGCATTCCTCATTGACGCCCAAATTTCATCACCGTTATCAACAATGTCTGGGTGCTTGATCGAGAAATCGTGAATCACCTATGGAGTGTGGAAAATTTTACCTTACTTTGTGGCATTAGATATTAATTTATTAGACACTAGGTATTATTGTTATATAAGATATAGATATTGGATATAAATTAGATATTAGATATAACATATAGATATTATATGTTTATCGTTTGCTAATTGTCTTGAAATGCTGAGCAGTGTTATAACAGTGCGCTACTTGACTCACTAGATTTGCACCGTTGGGATGTGCAAGACAAGGGAATGATTCGAATTGCCAGTCCCCGCCTTTTTTGTCCTTGTTTGTGAGAGACTGTCGAAATAATAAAGTATCCCTCCAAATTTTTTCAACTTTCTCCCAAGGTTCAGAATTTTGTTTCAAAAATTCGATATCAGCCTCAACAGACGGCGCTGATGCTAAAAATTTAAATATATTAATATTTTGTATCCGATATCCAATCATACCATGTGTTCATTTTGGCAATTATTTATTAGCATGTTAAAAATTTTCATTGAATTACATCTGTTATCGGCTTCAGATTGATTACTCTTCGGCGCTTTTTTAATTAATCTTGTAGTCATTAATTCTTTGCGGACGGTGTTTACGCGAGTCAGAAGTTTACCGAAAGCGGGATGACTCGTCTTGTCAACAGTTCGCGCCGCGGTATAAAAAATTGCTGAATTCACGCCGAACAACTCATGAATTTGTGTTGCGAGTTGTATTAGAATAGAAGAAGCGACTCTGAAACATTCGAAAATTAAGTTAGAAAACTGGTGTATCGTGAAATTAAAAATATTTGAAAAATTCAGCTTACGAAAGTTTTGTAAGTGGGTTTTCATGTGAAACATTATGTTCGCGCAAAAGCATGTAAACTTCGCGACTTATCAGAAGATGAGAGAGAACAGTTACAGCATTGTCTGACAGAGTGTTGTTTATTTTGAATTCGGCGAGAATCTGAAGCCCTTCAAAAGAGCTTTCCAAAAAGGTTTTCAAATCTTGGCGGATGGGTACAAAGTTTGCGAAATTTGAATCGATTTTCTCTTTGCATGACACACAAACAACTTTATATTGTTCATTTTTTGAAGTAAGATTGTCGCCTAATGAATCGTTTTGTGTGGATGCATTTAGATTTGAATTTTCCGCAGACTGTATTTCATTCGCGTCATTAAAAGATGGATCTCTAATAGGAGTTTGTAAATCGTCGTTCAACATGACTAAAAAATATGCAGGGAAATATATATTAAAAAATGATTCGTGGTAATAATAATTAGTCGATCTCAATATTTTCTCAATATTTTTTTTCTGATGACTCTCGTTTACGAACATTCATTTAAGATATCTCAATAATTTTTGCCCAAAGTAAATAAAAAACGACTCTTGAAGAAAGATAAAATAGTTTTTTGTGTAAAATTCCGACGATCAATTGATAAAAAACGCAAGTACTTTTCGACAATGTTCAGTCACTTTCCGTAACAATTAGAACGTGAGTTATTGTGAGCGCAAAACCAATAGAAAAATTACAATGTATTGTCATAAAAAAGAAAATCGTATACAGGGTGTCTCGAAGTCCGCGATACAAAAAAAAATTTGGATTCCTTGCAAAATTCTTAGACGATTTTTTCCTTGCCATTTTTCAGAAAACTGGAAATCAAAAAAGATATTTGTGTTTAAAATTCAACAAATCTGATTTTTTGAAACTTGTAACTCGAATATATTTTTTGATTTGTTTCGATTTTGATTTTTGTAAAAAATGGCACAGGAAAAATCGTCTAAGAATTTTGATAAGAATCCCGTTTTTTTTTGTACTGGGGACTTCAAGACACCCTGTATAATATCAAAGAAAAGTATAGTAACTCGAATATATTTTTTGATTTGTTTCGATTTTGATTTTTGTAAAAAATGGCACAGGAAAAATCGTCTAAGAATTTTGATAAGAATCCAGTTTTTTTTTGTACTGCGGACTTCAAGACACCCTGTATAATATCAAAGAAAAGTATAGTTTTCTAAAATGATCTTAATTCAATTTTGAAAAATGTTCTACGTAATATAATCACTTGATGAAGTGTAGGGTACGGGTAAATTGAACGAAAATTTATATTGACAAAAGTTTACTTACTTCAGGTATCAAGGCAGTGCTGTTGAATCTTCATATATTCGACGATGCAATACTTGACAAGATATATTTCAATGCTCCCGCGCACCAATTTCAAATAGAAAACACCGAAAATATACACAATTTTCAGGAAATAAAAAAAAACAGCACTCACAGCCAGACAACGTGACACAACCAAAATAAAAACTCAGCTGATCGCATCGATGCCCTAATTCAATATATCGAATGTACGACTTAATCGATTATAGGATTCTCGGCTGTTTCTCGCCAACCGGTTTCTCGCGTCTGGGCGAGCCGTGATTCACAGCTGCCACGCTTGTGAAATGATTTTCGAGTCAATCTTTTCCATTCACGCGTTGTCCACGCGTGAAAAACAGGGCGCCCGCTCGTGACGGTCTCTCCTGCACAGCTCTGGAACGCGTGAAAACAGGGCGGAAAGATGTGAAAAGTCGAACTTAGCTGAGCTGGTTCTCGCGTCCGAGAGGGCCATGACAAACAGGCGAGGCGCGCGTGATTCACAGCTCCCACGCCTGTGAAACGATTTTCGAGTCAAACTTTCCCATTCACGCGTCGTCCACGCGTGAGAAACAAGGCGCCCGCTCGTGACGGTTTCTCCGTGTAGACTCCTCAGAAAATGCATCACTCACAGTTCAAAATGAAATTCAAAGTGCACATTGGAAAAAGCGTCTTGTGACTATTTTTACATGTGTAATCTGGCACATGAACGAAGTGAAATCCGTTGCGATAATCAGCAGCGATTTGAGTTATTCGAAGTACAGTGTTTGGACATTCTTAAAAAAAATCAATTTTCTCATTAAAATCGAATTCCAGTTGGTTTCACGTCTTCGAATTTTTTCTGACAACGCTGCTAGTCAGTTTCGGAGCAAATTCATAATTTCCAATTTGTGCTACCTTGATGAAGATTTAGGGTTGTCTTGTGTCGAATGGAACACGTTTCCTGCGTCACACGGGAAAAGGGCGGTTGATGGTATTGGTGCGGCAGTAAACAATGTTATTTGGACAAAAGTGAGATCCGAAAATCTTAACTTGCATTCTGCTCTCGAATACTACTATGCAGCTGTGGAACACTGTAAAAAAACGAAAATTCTTTTTGTTGATGAAAAAGAAATCGTGGCAGACGCGTCTTTTTTGGATTTGTGGTTCGAAAAATGCTTGAAAATTGAGTGCCTTCACAATAATAAGAAAATTGGGCTTGAGTCATTCCATTCTTTCCGAAAAATTGATAAATTTTTTATAGAAGCGTCTCAAACTTTCGATTCAAAAAAGCACAAGATTCAGGCTGTACTTTCAGAATTAGATCAGCACGATCAGCACAATGTAAAAAACTCTGTAAATTCCGACAAAGGTAAAAAAAAAGGTACTTTGAGAGGTACGGTTTCAAAAGATTCAAAGACGTCAAAAAATGTGTGTAGCTCAAAAGTCAGCACTCGATCTCAATCGCGCTTCAATCGGTAAAGTACATCAGTAGTTAATCAAAAAAAAGATGAGTAATAGTTGCGTTTTGTTTGAGTTGATTTCATTAACACAACATTTTAAAATATGATTCAAATGAAAACAACTTTGTTCTGTTTCAGTGATAAATTGGATTGTTATATAAAATATTATATTGTTATATATATTGTTATATAAAATATTATATTGTTATATATATTGTTATATAAAATATAAAAGTCAATAAAAATGTTCTAATATGTGCTGAGTTACATTCCGAATTATTATTTTATTGCCTTAGCCTTTTCCCACGAAAGAAGTAGATGGCATAATAAATTTGGCTTGGAATAAGAAAAGGGTCCTATGGTTACAAACGAGAATCTTGCGAAAATGAAGAGAAACCTTTCTCTTTCTCTATTCGTAACAGCTTGTTCGTATGTTTAAAATTTTATTATACAACCATCAATGATCGTAAAGACTCGGGAAGCAGCTCATTAGATATGGAATTTTTTAAGCTATTTTTTAAAGTCGAAAACTCAAAAACGATTTTTGTAACCATTGGTCCTTTTTCTTATCCCAAGTCACAATATTGTGCATGTAGCATTAAAACTCAATTTTGGAAACAAATCTTCTTTAATTTTCATCTATTTTTGATGCCTGCACATTTTAAATGTATGCGTTCAAGAAAGCGTAAAACGTACCCTGAATTTTCCATTTTACAGGTACTATTACATCTCTTTATTATAAATGAATATCTGTTGGTGGCTTAAAATACTCCTTTTTTCCAATTTTTTGTAATTTGTTAGCCAGATCTTTCATACAACATAGAATAGTAAGCGAGCAATCGTACTTGTCCTCTTCGTTACTATAGACTGTCCTCTCCGTTACCTTTACCGAAATTTTTTTCTCAGAGTAGAATGACTTCCATGGGAGACCACCATAATTTTTCATGACCACTTAAAGCAGATATATCGTAAAAAAAGTTCAAGTCTTGTAAGCTGGTGGCCCTCACAGAATTTTGAACATGAAATTAAAAAAAAAGTTTTCGGAACCATACGCGTCTTCTCCGTTTCCACCTTTGTCGTACCATTATAACATGTGATTGCATTTTTCAAAAGTAAAACTTGTGCAGTAGAAACACCATCCCTCGACGGTTAAAAGCCACCATATTTTAGAGAAAAAAATTTTTTATTGTGTCTTATAAATCTCATAATAAGCGTTCAATTGTCCTCTCAGTTACTTTAGAATGGCCGAGTTACCCTCCACTCTATTCAGTGCTGCTGATCTTATATTCTCTCTTTTACTCTCTGTTCACATTTTCCACCGACATTGAGATAAGATAGATAAGAGCACATCACTATTTTACGAGTGTGATGAGGTGTAATTAATAAATTTTTCAAGAATGAATGTATAAAGTTGTTTAAATCTTTACTCGACGCGAACGTGGAAAATGGCGGCTTTCGTAGCCTCTAAGCCATCGCGAAAATGTCCACATGCAGCCCACTAACAAGTGACGATCGCTTAAGTATACGTAACCGTCTGAAGTTCATTTCCGCACCTACTTTCGCGTACCACGGGGCGAAAATTTTTGCATAAGTACGCAAAGGTAGGTACGAAAATGAATTTTGACCGATACGTAAACTTACGCGATCGTCACTTGTTAGTGGGCGCATGGACACTTTTGCGATGACTTATCGGCCACAAAAGCCGCCAAAATTCCATGCTCTTGTCGAGTAAAATACGGTAAGCGCCAGGAGACGAAATCAAGTGATTGCAGACGAGTGCTGCTAAAATTAGTCCGAGTTTGCATCACTCAGTTTCGTCCCCTGGTACGTAATGTACTATTTTGTGACAAAAGGAGGGAAAAAACACGCACCCTTAACTAACTCGCTCTTATATATGATCGCTGTTGACAATTTGCCACTCTCGACCAGCGAAAAACCAGTGTTCCGAAAATTTGCTAGTATAGCTGCTCCCCGTTACAAACCACCTTCGAGGAAAACAGTAACAAAGGCATTGGAAAATAAGTATAAAACCCTCAACGAGAAAGTTAAGACTGAATTGAAAGAAGTGAAAAATATCGCGTTAACGAATGATTGTCCAATAGTCATACTACAAAAAGTTACATGGGATAACAGTACATTTTAAAGATTTCAATGCACCCAAAATTTTGTCCAAAAATTTGGGTTATTTTTGGCTGAAAGATCGCCACACTTCAGAATATTTGGGATCAGAACTTAACAAATCATGTTAAGATTGGAACATTCAACGTTCTGCGATAAATTCTATTCTGAGTGACAATGCAAGTATTATTGTAAAAGCAATCAATGATTTTTTCGGTCCCTCCATTCATATTCCGTGTTTTGCTGACAGTCTTCAACTGGTTCCACAGAAAGTTCTCAAAAATACCTTATTTTTGATTGAAATCATTGACAAAGTTAAGAAAATTGTAAAATTTTTCAAAAAAAGTACTATCGCTGCCGACATGTTAGAAAAAATTCAAATCAAATCCAATAGAGATGTAAGTTCGAATAATTCAGTTAATCAAACCCCTATGAAACTCATTCAAGAAGAGCCTACATGATGGAATACCATACCACGTTTTATATGATGTATAAAGATATTTGATATTAGCAGTGCCAATTAGTACCGTTCTTTTCAGCATCAACAACGGTCCAGCAATGATATTGCCTCAAGAAAATTGGTACTAGAGGAAGTTATGGAACTGTTAAAACCATTCGAACAGTTAGCACGGGAACTTTCCAGTCAGGATGTCACGTGCAGTAAAATTTTCCCATCTGTACAATGTTTAAAAGTTTCTGTGAATGCTAAGAGCCCAGAGACAAATAGCAATTGCAATGCAATTGTTTTTGATAGAAGAGCTTGAATTTAGATATGCTGACATGGCTGAAAAGTATCCTGTGCTAACAAAAGCAACTCTTTTAGACCCCCGTTTTAAAAAAATTCATTCCGAAAAAATATTGGCCGTTTCTCGCGCGATGAAATATATTTCGGACGAAATGTACCAAACGAAAAATCATCAGACATCTCGAAACATTATTTCTGCGGGAAATGAACCGAATCTCAGCACTGATGACGATCTTTGGAATTATCATGACTCTCAAGCGTAAAAAATGATTATTTGTCCCGATAAATCAGGTGCCATTTCGTCTGAGCTTCGAAATTTTTTGTCACAGCCCATCTTGCCCTGAACCATAAATCCTTTAGAACATTGGAAAGAAATAAAACACAGTTTCCCAAATATCTACCCTGTTGCGATGAAATATTTATCTATCCCTGCGACATTGGTACCATGTGAGCGACTCTTTTCCAAAGCTTCATTTGTTGAATCTGATCGTCGAAGCAGACTTGATCCTGAGCGTTTATTTCAATTGATTTTTCCCTCAAGCCTCCAAGAAAAAGATTTGGGATTTTGATTTTCATTTCGATTGCCATAGCCTTGCGAGTCTGCTTTGAGTTTGATAATAATCTTGTTTCTTATTGAGAATCTATAGTATGTGACGCGGTTTTTAGAATGGGACTTAACGACCAAAACAGCGTTTCGAGAAAAACGCGTTTGAAGTTTTAGTCGTCGAAGCAGATAAATAGATGCGTATTCGTTCCTTCCTTTTCTATTTTCTACTCCATTCTTGGACAAAATTAAGCGTGAACTAGAAGATGTCATTAATGATTCGACACAATGAGAATACAAAGGGACCAGTCCCCGAGGAACCATTACTCACGTATTACCGAATAATTTAGTAGCAAGCAGAGTCAGAGAGCAATGCTTAGCCAGATTTTATCGAAAATATTATAGGAATATTAATTCAGAAAAAAAATTATCCTGAGCTCAATTTTTATCGTATAAACGTGAGACTGGTTGCAAATAAAAGATAATTATTAACTCTATTGAACCATGTAAAAATCTCAAAATCAAGGTTTTGGTCGTTAGGTCCCTTTCTAGAAACCGCGTCACATATATCCACTGATTATATGAAAAAAATACTATCACAAAATTTTGTACCTAAAAAATGTTGAATAAAGTCCGAAAAAATTGTAGAATTCTGTTTCCCTGAACGAAGGCCTGTCCCACAACGCTATAATATTTGATTTTTAGAGTTTAGAAAATGGATAGAAGTATAAAATTGAAATAAATTCATTTCAAAAAGTGAAATAATAATATTTGTGATATGTGCATGTATCATACTAATAGCTGATTCTAGTGTACGACGATCATTTCGTTTTTTTATATTTATAATAAATAGAATATGAATATTTTCCTCTAAAAAGCACGAATCACATCACCATATAATATTGATTGTATAATTAAATAATAAAGAAATGAGTATTCTTGTTATTCAGCATTTATTTCATGTCATCCTTTTTAAACCCGAGCGTTTCAGATCGGTCGGAAACTAATATACGAGTAGCCGGTACTCGATACCCTCAGTATCGATACATATTGTTTTGGTATCGTACTCGTCTTGGTATCGGATCTATTGTAGTACTCGATACCTTGGTATCGATACTTTTTTCTGGTATCGCCCATCACTAATTTGCACCTGAAATTACTGGAAATTGTTTGGTCAGTTAAATTTAGTTACATTTTTTCATCGAAATTCGGTCATGACTTGCAGTTACTAACCGGAAACGAGCTCTGATGGTAAAATAGATATAGAGAGTTTTGAAGTTTGACCGTAAATGACCATCAGAAATTACCATGACCTGGCTCAGTTTTTTCCTGACTGATAAACTCACATCCCTGACTGCAATTTATCTGTATTTTCTTCACTTGCGGAGAAAATGCGATTTTCTTAACGGGTAGGTGTGATGAAAATAAAAGCAGCTGTGTTTTTTATCAATACCTTCGACAGTATCGATTTGGTCAAACTACCGATCGTTTGGTCCAAGTATGTGTAGCCCAGTGCAAGCTACCTCAGTTAAATTACAAAATGCAGTTGGCCGAGTCAGTTTCGCAAATGCTCCACCGACTCCAAGTATCGAATTTTCTATTCATTTTTTATGAAAAATATAATGCACAACACATTAAAAACAATGCTTCTCTGAAACTCGCATGACGCTTTATTCTTCACTTGTCCTGAAGTATATTATTTCGCTACATGTCGAGATCACCAATCAAGGCTAAGATTATTTCTACTCTTGCTATGGCTCTGGTAAAAAAGCCTTTGTCTTTTAAGGAAAAGGCCCACTGATCTGTATTCTAACTGGATAGGCGATGCAATACTCCCCACTCCAGCAATTCTGTCCCATTTGAACGCCGCCATCATATACCAATTTGTCGTCAACTTGGTGTGTGCATGGATACACAGGTTGACGAAATAGTGTACAATGGCAGTGATCGACTATTTTCCTCCATCCCAGTGCTATTGCCTATCCAGTTAGAGTACAGATCATTGGAAAGGCCTGATGTCTAAAATTCAAATATAGAAGTAAATATAATAAATTTTTTAGAACAGTAATTGAATTTCATTCGATTATCTCGGCTTTTATTAGGGAAGCTGAAAGTTGAAAATATAAATTTCTGATAATCGCAGTTTCCGTCTCTGATTTACAAGTATCTACGAGGTTTGACAATTAAGTAATGAGACTGATTCCATAAAAACCGTATATTTAAAAATTATTCTTCAACTCTGCCATCCCCTTCAAAGTAGTCCCCTTGAGCAGCTATACAACGATTCCAGCGCGTTTTCCACGCTTCGTAACATTTCTGGAACGCTTCGACTGGGATGTTCGCGAGTACCTTCGTCACGGCCGCTTGGATGTCCGTAATCGACTCAAAATGGGTTCCTTTGGCCACCGATTTTGTTCTAGGGAACAAAAAAAAGTCACAGGGTGCCATATCGGGCGAATAAGGCGACTGTTGCAACACGGCGATCCCTTTAGAGGCCAAATACTGGGACACGCTGAGGGCGGTGTTGCACGGCGCGTTGTCGTGATGAAGGATCCAGTTACGAGAGATGTCTGGGCGCACGTGCCTGTTGACTCGTTTTCGCAATCTTTCGAGTACTTGGCAATAGTAGACTTGATTGATGGTTTGCCCCGGTGGAACAAATTCTTTGTGGACGATTCCACGGCTATCAAAAAAGGCAATGATCATCGTTTTCACCTTTGATTTGCTCATGCGAGCTTTTTTCGGGCGGGGGGCGTGCGGAGACAACCATTGTGAGCTTTGGCGTTTGGTTTCCGGGTCGTAATGGAAAAACCAGCTCTCATCGCCTGTAATAACTCGATTAAGTAGCGTGGGATCGTTTTTCACTTGTTCCAAACAGTCTTCTGCAACGTTCATTCGATGCCGCTTTTGCTCCTCAGAAAGGTTCTTTGGAACCATCTTCGCGCACAACTTTTTCATCCCAAAATCGTCGGTTAAAATTTGTCTGACTGTTTCACGGTTCATACCCAGCTCCGAGGCCAACATTCGAACTGTTAAACGCCGATCTTCATGGATTAGGGCGCGCACACGCTGCGCATTCGCGTCAGTCCGCACCTCGACTAGTCTCCCGCTCCGCGCCTCGTCTTCCACGTTTTCACGACCGTCCTTAAACTCTTTACGCCATCGAAACACCTGGGCACGACTAAGAGCACTATCACCATGCACTTTTACAATTTTAGCGTACGTTTCCGAAGCTGTTTCGCCTAATCTGGCGCAAAATTTTATCGCGACGCGTTGCTCTAGATTTTGTTTCTTCATTTTCGTGACGAGCACCACCAACACACGTCTACTCAACACGACGTAGCAGGCGAACTAAACAAGCTAGAGTGACGGTAAATACATCAATGGAGAGGGGAAGGATGCCGGGGAAAGGGAAAAAAAATTTTAAGGTCGCAGGTTTACCACAAGCGCGGCAATACAATCAGTCTCATTACTTAATTGTCACACCTCGTATGACATATCACACCTTTCAATAAGCCGTAGTGGCCTAGTGGGTAAAGCCTTTATGTCCTATTTATAACATTTGAAATTCAAATGCTGAGGGTGGCATTTGTTTTCGTTTGATTATTTTCGTTACATTTAATTCTGAATTCGACATTGTTAAAAATTATAATTTCAACAAGAATGAGATGATAAAATAATTCCGCATTTGAAATTGATATATAATTTATGGAATCATATATTTTACGTAATAATTTATCAGTAATAGTGAATAAAATTAATTTTATATAATATATTCAAGTAATATAACACTATAGTGGTTTTTTTAACACTTGCTTATGATTGATTTCTTCTTCCTCATCCTGGAATTTCAAACACAATACCATTCTAATGTGATCTAATTCTTGTCAGAATTGCAATTTTTAACAATGTCGAATTTCACGTGAATAGTTGGATTAAAAAATAAAAAAAATGCATTTGAACAAAAGCATTTGAACCCCGCAAGTAAGAAATAGAATATAAAGACTCTACCCACTAGGCCACTACGACTAGTTGAAGAGTGATGGAAACTGTGATTTTCAGAAATTCATATCTCAAAATTTTGGCTTCACTTACAAAAAAGCCGAGATACGTATCGAATGACATTCGATTACCTTTTTAAGAAAGCTATTGTAATCTCTATTGAATTTCAGACTGCAGACCTTCCCCTTGTTTGTCCAAATAGGCAATGTCAGCATATCAAAATCGTTTGGTATTCAGGCAGTTTTTTATTGTTTTTCACAACTGTTTGCAAATGAAATCATGATAACTTTACTGTTACTAGGACACAAAGAGCAGCAATGGCACCTTTGTTAACAACCACAGGCTGAGCGCTACCAGTGAGGAATCGGACCCTTGGGAAATCTGTTCTGGTGATATTGTGCAATTTGGGGTAAACGTAGTAGAAAACACAAAAAACGTCCAGCACGGTTGTATCATAGCAACCTTGAAATTGTACCTCCCTGATGGAAAGGAAGCCAAGGCCAGCACCTCGGTGGCATGTCCCGCTAGCGTGTCTTTGGAAGATTTGTACAAGTTGAATCAGTTTCTCCAAGAAGCAGCAAGGCGTGAGGAGAACTTGAGAACAAAACTAGGGGTTTTACAGAGACTTGTAGATAGCACACGCCAGGCCGCTGGCGAGTCTTGGAAGGCCTTTATCGAAGAAGACCATTTGTTGTCAAGGATCAAGAACACAGAGACTCAGTTGGCTGTGTACTCGAAGAATTTCACAGATGATAAATTAAGACAGGAGGTGGTGAAGCTACAAAATGAGCAGGCTCAGTACCAGATGGTTGCTAAGGAGGCGTTACTGAAGATGTTCCAGGAAAAATTAGAGGTAAGTGATGACAGGCTTGGTGGTATTTATTTTATGATGATAGCTTAGCAACTCTGGCATTTGACATTCAAATTGCTGACTGCCCCCAATAATGCCTGAAACTTGAAAAAACATTCAACTCTTTAAATGTGAACATTATTAAGATTTTGACCTAACATAACCAAGAGTACTGAATTTTAGCATAGGCAACGCATATGTAGTAAATTGGAAGAGCAATTAGGGTAATTAATTGAAAAAAAGTATTTAACCTAGACACTATCTCTGTTGACAAAAACTGTTTGTACACGATTATTTTTGTATGCCTTTCCGCTGATGTAAACATTTCTAACTAATTCATTATTTTTTCGCTCCCAGGTGAGTCAAAAGCTGACGCAGGTTGAGAGGAGGTTGAGCGATACCGAAGAGGAATGCTCGAGTTTGCACGATGTTGCCAAGCACAACGAAGCAGAACTGCAGGAACTCGCATGCAAATACACTAAGGTCCAAAAGAAAATCAGCGAGATGACAAACCAGCTTGTTGAGAGTGAGGACGTCACTCGCGAAATTATTGAAAAAATGGAAGCCGAGAGGGAATACCTCGTACGCCAATTAAAGAGCAAACTGTGCGCCGAAAGGAATCTCCAAGCACGCATTCGCGACTCTCGCTTAGACTCTTTATACGTTCATAAGCAAATCACTGCCCTCAGAAATTATATGCAGACGATACAAGACATGAATTCAAAACTCATTTCTACCACCGATGAAAATGTGGAAAAACAACAGATCACAAGTGCTATGGGAACCAATTGTCCTATTGACATGATTAACGCCACGTTGAAAAAATTGAGTTCGATGGCTGAAGAAAATGACATCACAAATGACAACAACGAAAACGAGAACGTTATCAAAAACATTGAAAATTTTTATCCAAATTGGGACGAAAACGACTCTGATCGGCTTGAAATTCTACGTCAAAAAATCGACGAATCGCACCTTGAGTACATAGATTCATACCTTTCTGAAAATTCGCGGGTCAATGAACCCAACGAGAAAAATTCTCTTGGCGAAAAAATTTCTCTTCCCAAATACATTTTGCCAAAAACCACGTCCAAAGAAGACAGGAATGTTGTTTCAAATGGGGAAGTTGTTGACGAAAAAGTGGAAACTGAAAACGAAGAAGATTCCGAAAAAGGGAACGAAGAAGAGCAGATAGTAAACGAAGAAAAAGAAAAAGTGAAAACAGAAGCAAGGGAAGATGGAATTGAAGTTGAAGAAGTCAAGGAAGTTGTTGCAGAAGTGAGTGTCCTCAATCGATTTCGCCATCTTCTGAAAAATATTAGACCCAGAGACGAAGAAATAATTTCTGAAGAAGTCAAAGATTGGCTGAACAACCGGGAAGAGGTTTCCAGATTTGAAGAGGAGGTTGACGGAGAAATTGAAGATCTTCGGAAAAAGTTGCATACTCTTGAAAAAGAAAAAGAAAAGATTTCAGAAAAATATGTGAATTTACAAAATCAATGCGGAGACTTACTTAACGCAAATTATACAGTTTCGATTCAATACGTAGCACCTCTTTTTATGGCGCTGTTATGGCTAATTTTGGAGAAGTTATTCTAATTTTCTTTTTTTTTTTTTCTTCAATAAATATTTGCCTCTTGATCGGCGCTTGATTAGAAAAATATTTTTGTACTTTTTGTAAATAAAATTGTCATTTGTTGGTATTCATTTGTAAAAAAATCAGTTCTTGCGCTGCAAAGTTGTTTTTTGTGTGTGCGAGAATTAGCGTTCAATGTTCAAATTTGGAGTGTATATCTTATAATCAGGTTTTTTTGGAAAGTAAATGTCATTAAAAATTTATGACTCGTAAACTACACTTTTTAATTTTATAATGAAATAGAGCGTTAGAACTCGAGTTTTGTTAAAAACGTTAGAAAACTAGAGTTTTGATAGAGAGAAATAAAAAATTCAGTAGCTTCAAATCTTTGAATGTGACTTATTCATAGACATTATAGTACATGGACCGCTACTTGAGCAAAATTCTGTTATCAGACGTAGAAGTTGGGCCTTAGGGTAAAACAAAGAAAAACAAAGGGACCGACTCCACCAAAAGGTTTTGAAGTAGCTCGAGCAGAAGTTCGGCAAAACTCGTGGTCATTCGTGGATTTGTTTACATCATTCACATACTTCTTCGTGCTTTATTTTTTGAGTTTTTCATGAAAATTGAAAATGTTTTTTTATTTCACGGTTTCCTTCAATATTATTAGTAATTATTTAAAGTGCAGAGCTCAAGCAATCTCGAGCTCAGACCTTTAGTCCCATGGCACTCAGCGACTAGATACGGCACTGGTACCCTCAGGCCCATCTTCTATGTCTGAACACATTATGTGCTGATATGAGTGGCTAATAGCGTTCCATGTACTATAATGTCTATGGATTTATTCAATGTTTGTTTCTCAGCGTTAAAATATGTTCAGGTTTGAATTTTATAATTTATTTATATATTTTTTTTAAAACCACTGGTTTTCAAATTCCGAGTTTTTGCACTTACACCTCTAGTTTCCGGAACTTGAATACAGTTCTAAAGTACATACGTAAAATTTACAGTTCGATAAGCAAGAATTTCAAGTGCCAAAGTTCTCTGTATGTGAGTTTTTCAGTTTTTTGTACTTCTTTTCAGTTTCGAAGTCGTTCAGATTGGAAAATTCAATTTTTGTCTAAAATAGTGACATTTTTGTACTTTCTTATTCTTTAGTTCCATAATTCACATTTTTGAATTAAAGGAACATTCACATTCTAAATTTCGAACATTTCCCAAGGTTCATCAATGAAATTTTGAAGTTTCAAAATTAACTAATTTTGTATTTCATTGAAAGCTCGGAAATCAGATTACTTGAACAATTGTTTTCAAATAAAAATATCAATTATTCCGGTTTGTTAGATTTCAAATTTTTACTACGATCTTCTCACTGTAAAAACAAATTTTTAATTCTCACATTTTTATCTTTTTTACTTTAGAAATTTTGAATCCAAGTTTCTAATTAGTGGAGTTTTAAATTGCCTGATCTTTTTTACATGTTCCATTGTCGTGATTTTTGGGTTGCCCAAGTTTGATTAATGATTCTCAAACAAATATTATTTGTTTTAAAAACTTTCTTGATTTTTAGTCATGAAATTTTGGAATTATGCGATTAAGTCAAGAATGAATGTTTGTTCATGGAACATTTAGAATTTTACCTTTCCCAGTTGTAATTATTAGCCTTGCATTATATTTCAAATTCTTTGACTCAGGAATGTTTGATTTTATAACTTTCAAGTTATATTTTTCATTAAGAATGTCAAATTTTCTGATAAAAACTTTTTGTCAGAATATGAAGCCTCATGATTGTAGTTTTGAAAATTGTAACTTCTAAAACGTTATGCTAGGAATGCTCATTAGAACGTCCAGAAATTTTTGAGTCTTCTTATATTAAATGATAAAGTCTAGTATAAGATATAAAAAAATTTTTGTCAAAACATCCTCTCGGAGCAATAAGTACTCAACATAGTATGTCATCATGTTGTTTATCGGAACAGATTTTCGGATATGAAGAATTTTTACCATCATCCATATCAGTCCTTCCACATCAATCAAAAATATGTGCAAAAAAATGACTCAATTTTAACTTTGTAGCGCAAAATACAAAAATTAATAAATTATTAAAGTCTTTAAAGATAAGGCCTTTAATTACGATTTCGTTTGTTGATGTAAAGTAGAAAATTGTAATTACGTAGAAAACGTTGCCAGGGGTTTTCAATAAGCGCATTTTTTAATTTGTATCCAAGAAAACTGTAAATATATAAAAAGCATTCTCTTGGGGTCGTATTTAAGATTAGTGAGCATTGATTTTGGAATTTTTATTTTTATATTCTTGCACCTTATTCTCGTTGTTTGGAACGATAGAAATAACCGAAACTAATGTCGGTGGTAAAGTTATTATAATTGTTGTTATTTTTAATTATTTTTTTATTAAAATATAAAGCGTTTTTGATAATGAACATCGCGTAGTTGAATGTACAAAACGTGACTGCATTCGCATTATTAATACCATTTACTAATAAAGAAAGTTTTTTGACGAGTTGCTATTTAATGCTAGTATAAAAATATTTGTATTCCCAGTTTATACCTACAACTTTCAGCATATCAATTATTTTTACTAAATATAATATTAATTGAGATTATTGACAAGTATGATTTAAATAACATAAAGGCGTTCAAGTACTACATAAAACAGTGTTTCAGAGTTTTTTACCCCTTCTGGTGCATTACATAACGTAAAAAAAAATTTGTTTTAGTTCAGCCTTTTAGTATTCAGTGAAATCGTTTCCGCTCAATTTGATCAATTTTTTTAACATCAGATTATATTAGCGCGCCCGTAGGGCGTGCGATACAAGAATCATCATTTAGACAGAATTGAAAAAAAAGTATATAAACTTTCAAAACGACTGACTGTTAAATAGCGCTTTTGAGCAAACCAATCTGGTTTAGTTAATGAGCAAATGTTGCTGCTAACGATTAGAATATTTGATTACACATAATTTGCGTATAGCGCGTTAGAGTTTTGCTCGAGAGGTTGTCGATTTGCCTGGAAGCGCCATTAAATTTATTAGCAATCGAACCATACAATAATAACTGATGATTGCATTTTAAATATGGAAAAATTGCATTATGAAATCTAAAATTGATCTCGCAAATAAGTGACAGTCAAATAAATATTTTATTACCAATCAATAATTTTTTTCCCCAAAATTTAAATTGAATCTGTCTCAGCTGTTTTCTTAGGAATGAATATGGCCCGTATTTTATCATGGTGAAAGAATGATTTTACATTATTACATCACAACAAACAACAAATTATTATAATTTTACTATGATTTGTGGAATAATTTCCATCACATACGGAAAATTTCAAGAGAAATCAATAAGGAAAATTCCATACAGGGTACACGTCCCGTGAAAAAAAAACATACATAAAACATGTATGCATCATGTATGTTTAGATATATGTTGAAAATGCATGTGGCATACATGTAAGATATATGCCAACATGCATGCTGCATGTATGGCTATAGATACATGTTCCATGCATGAATCTTGCATGTTCCATGCATGCTTCACGTAAGATTCATACATGTATCATGTGTGTCATTTTGGGTCGAGAATGAAGAAAAAATTTCAGTTACATATGCACTTCGGTTTTATTGTGTTACGATACGTAAAATCAGTGAAATCATGATTTTACCGATAAATTTAAAAGAATTTTAATTTTGTTTATTATAAATACGTTATTGAATTTTTTTTTTTTTTTCAACATTATCGGTGTAATTGGAATAATTCCACCCAATTTTCATAAAAAAATTGTGAAAAGACATTGCGTTCACACCGATACAAATTATTATGCTTTATACTTGATGCATCCGTGCTAAAATTATAGTATGAGAAAAGAAAGTAGGTAGACTCCCTTCTCGCAGATTTCGCAGAAAATATTGGTATGGTGCTAGATTTTCAAATATGTCGCGCTTAAATTCGAATATTCCGCGCCATAAGAGTATCAACTGCGGGACCCGCGAGAGAAAGTCTACTTTTTTTCTCATACTACAATTTTATCACTGATATATTAAGTATGAAACACCACCCCCTACTATCGAACATTAAAATAGTAAAAATGAAGGCTAAGGTCAGTAACTCAAGTATGATTTTGAATTCGATCTTTATAGAAAAAAAAACCGGTATTAAATAATGTTATTTTTCTTTGCAAAATATTTACAACTGCATCGTGAATTCGTTTCAAGGTTTACCTTTTGACGCCATCCTTCTCGGCTTACGAATGCTGTGAAATCATAGAAAGGTTCATATCAAATATATAATATCAAATGAGCAATGCATCAAAAGTTTTCAGTTGTCGCTTATAAAAGTTCTGGAATCATATTAACCCTGGCAAAGGCCCGGAGACGGGGTTCCGTGCTTTTTCCGTTCCATGTTGTTTTCTCAGCAATTATTATTAAAATCCCATAGATTTTTCCCGGAAATTGCTTTTGGGAGTGTTATGTTCTTAAAAAATCAATTTCGACCTAACAATTTATATATAATTTAATTTTTAATGCCAAAATGACTTTACACAAATTTATCCGAAATCATCCTTACCGACTTTTTTGCTTGAAATTTATCATGCGATCACGGATTTAATTTTTCGACTTTCTTAATTATTGCATGTAGAAATACAATTATCAACTATATAATAACGGAGAAACTGACTTTATTTATTACATGTAATCAAAAACGTCATTTCAGCTTGAAATTTAGGATAATTGATCAAAGGACGGAAAAGGCATGGAGTTTGAACGCAATGAGCACGGAGCTGCGTGCTTTTGGCGTCCCCGAGCCTTTGCTAGGGAAGGTAGTTCTTGCACTTGGAAGAAATTAAAGTTAGTCACACAGTCTTGTGTGGCCAACTTCATTCAGCTCCGCAATCTCTGTTCGTAGATTTGGCAACGTTGCAACTGTTTTTTTACATCTCGCTCAGCGTATGTAAATATTTAAATGCTCGGTGAACCAAATGGAGGTGGATTTGAGTTAAAATTGCTTAGTCGAGCTGCGCAAAAAATCATTGGTTTTACGACCGCAGTACCACCCTATTTTTTGGGCAAATACATTAGGTGAAGAAGTTGAGTAAAAAAATGCCCAATTTTCGGGCAATGTGACTCAACTTTACGGTCGTGTACCAATAGTTAGGACGGCGTTGAGCTGAAATGTCGGAAAAAAAGAGACATACATATGTACCTTTAGCCTCAATTTTTCTGTCCCTCACTTCTCCGACTTTTATTTTCAGCCTTTCTTGCAAAATCTCCACAGCAAAGTCGGGAATCTAGAAAAATCTTACTTACCTGCTGAATATATTTATTCCATAATAGTTGGCCCGAGTCGAAGGTACATTAAACCTATGTTTGCTTTGCTACAGGCCCCATACACTCCGGTGCACTCCGGGTTAAAAAATTCTTGCCTTAACTGAGCACGATTTTCTGCGTCCTCTGAGAATCTAACCTTGGAAAAACAATGTATCTCTGCTGTTTTATCGTTTTTTCTATTGTAAATTAGTCGATCGGTAATACTTCATAACCGGCAATGTCGGTATAAATGACACTAGTGATACCTGAATTCTAAACCAAATACTATTTTTGACATGAATTCATTCCATAAGGAGTGTACGGGCCCTGCTTTGCTATCGAGCAGCGCTGATTACAGCTGAGCCGATGACAGCTTGTGAGTCGAAAACAAAACTGAGTCAACCGCGCAGCGCGGAGGGGGATACCCACGATCGGGCAGGGCTCCTACACTCCCTGGAAAAATCCTGTCGCGAGAAAACTGTAGGTTAAGATGGCGTTAGTACCCTGGCGGAAAAATTTACAACCAATGAAAACCATTGAAAACCGACCATGGTTTTCAAGGGTTTTCACTGGTTTTCGTTGGTCGACCATAATTTTATCTTTGTTGTTACAACCATTTTTTCACAGTTTTACCTTTACAAGGTTATTTACTTACCCCTACAACACGTTTTCACTGAAAATACATTACGAAAGCATTTTTCCTTGAAGATATGTGTCATTCCAATGTTTTGGTTGTTCAGGGACGTATAAATTGAAGACTCTTATGATAATGGCAAATGTCAAAGTTAAATAATTTCAATTATCTTTATCGCAATGGTTACTAAGGGTGTTTTTTCATAAGTTGGAAAGAAAAAAAAGTTTATCTTAATTTTTTTTGCCATTTACTATACATATGTAACAATGTCAAAAAATTTTTTTGAAGTTTGCTGCATGTCGATTCAGCAGAAACCGATTGATTACATAGACCAGAAGGAACTGTTGATTTATTTGTTCTAATTTTTCTAAATTCAACCTAAATATATCGAAAAATGTGTATTGTTGCTAAATAACAATTAACAGTGATAAATATATTGTATTGAGTTGATCGCGGTTCGCGATCACACACGGTCACAGGCAGTCAAAGACGTTCGGGATGTTTATTTTTGTCGTGTTGAGTTACAAAAGGTGGTGCCACTAACCAGCATGCTTTGCAGCCCCTTCGCATGCGTTCATCATTACCGACTGTTACTGACACTTTTAATTGATTTCTTGCTATCGCAACTGGATTTTTTCATTAAATAGAAAGATTCTGCGGAGGAAAAAATAAATTTATATGAAATAGATCGAAAAGATATATTGTATTACATTTGCAACATGATTAAAACGAAATGAGTCATAATGTAAACTGTCCAAAAGGGAGGGCACATCTAATGTATGTGTACGACCCTGACCACCGAATAGAATGGAATGATAGAAATCACAAAATAAACGCTTGGAAGTATTTTTTTCGGTAAAAATGTGTCCCTTACTTAAGTTTACTACCGCCTAAGGGCAAATAACTAAACAAAAAGGGTGAAAAGGCAAAATTAAAATTATGGTCGACTAACGAAAACCAGTGAAAACCCTTGAAAACCATGGTCGGTTTTCAATGGTTTTCATTGGTTGAAATTTTTTCCGCCAGGGTAGTATGAAAATGTCAAATTTCTTCGGTGGAAAGCAATTGTTTCATTTGAAATTCGAATGTTGAAAACGAATAAATGGATATATCAATATTTAATACTTTTTCACGATACGATTTTCATAACATGTGTGCAACGCTTTGCTGTTTCATGTGCTCTTGTTAAATTCGGTCAAAACATAATTTTATTCACAAAACTAGTGTGGTTTTTCGTATTTGATACTTGCTAAAAACAGCGTAGAATGCACGTAGGAAAGAAAAAGTTTCATACTTTGTGACAAAATCTAATTTATGCTTGATGTTGCATTTAAATCACTTTAGCGTGTAATACATACAGAAAAAGTCGACATTCCCTGGCGATCCCGAGGGAGCCACCATGGAATCCTTTTGACTCTTTTTGGACTCCTTATGATTTTGTAAAATTTCATGTATTTTAGCCCAATACTTTGCACAAATAATCATCGTAATCACTCCGAGAATATTTTTGTTCATGAACATTTTACATAATATCGTGAAAAACTGTAAAAACGTAAAAATAGTCACGTGCAAACGCAATGTCATTCTTCATCGAAAATACTGCCTTTTTTCAAAACAAAAAATCTACTTTAATTTATTTTGCAACCTTGCTGAAGAAATCTTCGATAATTCACATTTATTAGAGTCTTTATTGAATGAAACACTTCAATTCTTACACACACGCATTTGGACTCCTTTTGGATTTCTTAGGGGTCCAAAAGGAATCCACAGTGGACCCTTTTTGGCTCCCTTTTGGACTCCTCTGGACGGTCAGGGTTAACATGAGGTTTTACTTTGAAATAATCAATCACCTTGTTTTTCTATAGTTGTTGTTTTTTTATGAAGTTTTTATAAAACTCCTAATAAAATTTCGCTATTTTTTATGAAATCGCTTTTTTATAAAGTCACTTCATAAAAAGTGCAATGTTTTATGAAGTTTTTTTTAGTTTTTATAAAGTCATTTTATAAAAACTTCATAAAATGACGGCATTTTTATAAAGTGGATTTTTAAATCTACTTAATAATGATTGTGTATTTATTTATACAGATTTTTCAAAGTTTTTATAAAGTATGTAACATTTCTTTATTTCTTTGCACTTATTGGTCATACATTATAAGCCATTTTAGTATCTTCATCAATAATATCTAATTCACTATCTCCTGGAATATTACATTCCATTCCGCAAATTATACAAAACAAAAAACGAGAGTACAAAAAAAAATTTATCGCATATTAAATGTCATACAACAATCACCCTACACAATAATTATTCAATGTATACTAATTATTAGGAAAAAATCATTCCCCAGTACATGAATCAAAACCGAAATAAAAAGAAATTACTTTTCAAATCCACTTATGGCTATCAATATTCAAAATCTCTTCTCAGATTAATAACTTTACAAAAGTTTCCCAATCTCACATAATATACATCTGTCCTTAGAATGACTTGTCATATCCAAAAATATCAAAAGCAATTACATACGTAGAAAACACATCGAAACCCCACATTTCTCAAACACACCAACAAATATCATGTTCTCATCATTAATCAACAATGATAAAGTAATCAATCAAAATAAATCCTATAATCCATTGGCAATGATATCCCTCAAAATATACATTGACACTTCCCGTCTCTTACAACTACCACAATATAAATCACATATAAATTCGCAATATCGAAAACAAATCCTATCAAATTCCCATTAAATTCATTTGGTAAGTGAAAACAAATTTTATGTTATCACTTTATTCGCCAACATTATATCCCCCATAGTTATCACCTCAAATTTAATTTCATTTCATCGGGATTTCATTTTATGAACACAACAACAAAAATTTACCTCAACAAATTCATTTATTTTTATTTTTTTATTTTTTTCGTTCAAACTTAAACCCTTAAATATTTGAAGTTTACACTAAATTATTCAAATTTCATACCAAAATATCTCAAGTTCATTCAAAAAATTCAAATTGTATCCCAAAAAATTTACAAAGTTGATCCAAAAAATTTTCAAAATTCACCCCGAAAAATTTTCAAAGTTGATCCAAAAAATTTTCAAAGTTGATCCCGGTTGAGCTCCCATTTTGTAAGATTTGTTTATTTCTTTGCACTTATTGGTCATACATTGATCAATCAATTTATAAATTTTTCATATACTGTGAGTTCAAATTGACTCCCCACAAAACCCTTTTTTTTTATAGACAATCCCCAAATAAATTTTTTACTATTATCACATATGATTAATATAGCAAATCTTATCTGAAGAGTCATTCGTCGTGGTGGATATCAGTTGGAGAATCCCAAGGAGATGTGGCTTCCCCTCCCTGTTTACTCCACAAAAGAAAATAATTTTTCTCCATCCATTTGAACCAAAACCAATAAAAAAATGAATAGGGATGACTCCTAGACTGGACCTTCTCTGAATATTTATCCTCACATCCCAACTTGAACGACTTCCTTCCTTCTGATCACTCCAAACAATGATATTTTGGGAAACCCGATTCTGACGCGGAAATCCCTTTTTTTTTGAACGATATACACTTTAATAACACTATCAGAATTTCACTCAATCGAAATCTCGTCAAAAAAGGAAAATCCTTACCTTTCCTGAGACATTTCCGCGGTATTTTCTTTCTTAATTGAAAAGAAAAGCCAGAGAGCACATTTTTTCGTGCTATGCTTTTTAAGATCAATATGACGGCCGAGGACGCCTTCAAAAAAAAAAATGTCGCAACGAAGAAGAAGAAGAAGAAGAAGAAGAAGAAGAAGAAGAAGAAGAAGAAGAAGGGGCAATATGTATCGCTACGCGTAGTATTGCTGCGTATCGATCATATCGACCCGCGCCATAATCCCAGTTTCCTTTCTCTACCGACGAAATTCAAATCATTTTAGAATAGATTCAGGAAGACTCTTTGCGATAGTATGTACATTCGGTACAAGTAACTGTATAAAAAAGGATGAAAACTTTATAAAACATATGATATAAGAAGAATCTTATAATATAAGAAGTTTTATAAAAACTCAAATTACTAGGGCCTGCACACAGAGCTGCCAGATCGTGGGTTTTTTTTACCCTCACCTAGAACCCAATGGGTCGAACACACACGTTAAAGCATTCCGTACATGAGACCGAAGACCGGCCCAACACCTCTCCCACTATTTTGGATTTTTCTCTCACCCGCTTTCCGTTTTCTCTCTCGTCCCCGGCGATGATCGCTCCTTTGGGACTTTGACGAGGATTTCTTTCGTTTTGAAAATTCAGTCAAAGAATTCTAAAAGATATTATAGAAATTGAGCCGAGGCAAAAATTTTTTAGCTCCTTACTTTTGGAAGTAATGTTTTCTGAATCAACGATCAGCGGGACTGTCAAAAATCATTACAGCCCAAACGATAAACATACGACACATAGAAAAATGATACCGTGTTCGTGATTAATTACGAATATTAGTTAAATCATATATTACACCTTTTAAATTGAACGTTTTCGGAAATTTGTTTTTATATAAAGATATTAAAACCGATAAGGAAATGTATTTTCTATACTTGTTATGTAACCGAGGAAAATCACAATGTAGAGTACGAGTGTTATAAAGTAACGCGTAAAATTAAGTAGTTATTAATGAACGAGGAAGGCAAGCAGGACTCATATTATTTATATTTATACCGTTATTGAATACCATGGAATCTGATGATTGCAAAGCTCACATTGCTTTTAAATGCTTGGGTTTGTTCGCGTGTATTTTGATTTCCGATTTCTAGCATACGTTTAATTTTTGCACTCTAAACAATAGTATTTTTTCGGATCGTTACGTAACGGTTAGACTTACACATTCTATTCTGGATTATTATAAAACTATTCGAAATGAACATTTTTTGTTGAATTTTTTTTTGCGCCATGTTTATCTTTGTCGTTATCAATCACATTATCCATCCGGTCCATGGCTGGATGGGTGAGATACAATTTTTCGTTCGAGAATTTCACGCTTTAAAGCGATCAAAATTCCTAAACTCGTAATTTTAGAAAAGTATGCACGAAAAAACTATCATTAATAATCTTTGAAAACAGCAGTTTCCGACTCACTGGGTTTTCTTCATTTTTAACTTTTCCATTCGGTTTATAAATTTTATTTCTGAGTCAGTCTGAATTTCGATTTTGTACAGTCAACTTCGGTCAACTTTTTTCTTGTATCAATTCGTTTTTTCTGTGTTTCCGTGTGTCTTCACTAGCAAATTTTTTGTATTTTATAGTGTTTCTGTAAAAAGTAAAGAGTTTTTCCTTGCGGTTTTTGCAGTGTTATTATTACGTTAGCAAATTGTTCATTTTTCTTCGAAATTTTTCGTGTGTGAGAGCTTTCCTTGACGTTGTTTCTTGAGTTATAAACAATATTGTATTTTAAAAGCATCAAATTTTTTCTGTTTCTGTCATGGACTGGATGGATGATGTGAATGAGAACGACGTAGATGAACATGGTGCAAAAAAAATGTCAACGAAAAATTTGCAGTTCGGATGGTTTGATAATAATCCAGAATGGAAAGTGTGGGTCAAATCGGTACGTAACGATCCTAAAAAATACTATTGTCTAGCGTGCAAAAAATCATACGTATGCGGAAAATCGGAAATCGAAAAACACGCGAGCAGACCCAAGCATTTAAAAGCAATGTTAGCTTTGCAAAATGATTCTATGGTGTTCGATAAAATGACCAATACCCCTCAATTGTCTACTTCAACTTTCCGAAATTTTAAGAACGCTAATGCCAACCCAGTAACGTCCTCAAAAGCCAATACCTCAAACTTCCACGATTCTGCTTCGAATATTTTATCTGATTCATTTGAAACGATTTTCCCACGTGATGAAAATAAAAATGACGAGAATCGTGCCCCATTTTCTGAGTCAACTCATTCAGGTGAATTTACATTTTCTGAAAAAGTGAAATTGGCTAGTGTCAGGATTGCTTTGATTTTTGTTCTGTACAATATTCCTCCAGCTGTAGCTGTTCATATAATGAACGTTTTGAATGCTCTTGTAAATGAGTCAGATTAAGTCGAACCAAATTGAGCGCAATTATCACGCGAGTTTTGTGAAAAGTTGAAACTGACCATCTTGTCGAAAAACTGCAAAATATTAAATTTTGCGTTCAACCAGATGAGACAAGCGACAAAACACAGGAAAAGTGGTTATCATTAGTAGTACGCTATGTGGATCCTATCAATTCGTCACTAAGAGTAAAAATTTTACAATTAGTAAAAATGAAAGCGTTACTTTGTAATGCCGAAAATCTTTATCGCGCATTCGAGAATTCTTTTTTGAAATTTATGATTTCAATTATTAACATTATAGGAATTTCGTGCGATAATGAAAATCTAATGACCGGGAAAAACAATTCTTTTTTTGCGAGACTGAAACAGAAAAACAAAAATGCAATTTCGTTGCCTTGCATCTGCCATAGATTAGCTCTTGTTGCATCGGCTGGTTGCAAAACTCTTCCACCAAAGATTGACATTCTTTTAAAAGGTTTTCCAGCACTTTTGGGAGTTAGTTGTAAACGTACGGCACAGTATCGCGAAGTCATCCAAGAGTTTATGGGTCGCATTCTTAAAATTCCCAAGTACGCAGCAACTCGTTGGTTAACACGATATCAAGTAATAATTGCTATTTTGAAATTGTATGAGGCTTCGTTAGAATTTTTACAACGATTGGATCATAAAGAATGCCCAAAAGCTAAAGAATTACTTGACATTATGCAAGAGGGAACAACAGAACCTTACTTATATTTTATGAAATTTGCCTTATTTGAGTTCAATAGAGTAAACGCTAAATTTCAAGCAAGGAGTACTTTGGTACAAGAATTGAGGACAGAATCGTGGAAATTGTATTGTTGGTTTTTGGGAAAGTTCATGAAACCTGAGGTACTTAAAGAAGATTTACTATCTCTCGATTTGAATTTAATAAGTAACTATCGTAACGACATTCAATTAGGAATAGAATGCGAAGATTTTTTAGAAACACAAAAAGAATTGAAGCGCATTTCGAGTGAAGAAATTGAAAATTTTCGGAAGCAATGTTTGCAATTTTACGTAACTGTTGCGTCCAAAATTCAGAAAGATATGAAATTTTATCTGGAAGATCGACTTTTGTACGCAGTTAGTCGATTAACAGCCAATGTTGCATTGTTCGAGGCCGACCGACAAAAATCTTTTTCGTGGATATGGTATATTTATGTAACCTTCGGTAATTGCGACCAAAACTGTAAAAATGTCCTCTGGAAAGAATGGCAAGATTTGTACGCAGTTAACGAGGAGGTGAAAAAGTCATGGGCTTCATTGAATTTCGATGATATGTGGAATAAAATATGCTTACGCGTCGACTCCGACGGTGAAGTAGTTTACAAGGAATTACGTAATATTCTTAATCAAGTTCGGGCTCTACCTCATTCTAACGCCGATGCAGAGCGTGCGTTTTCTACCCTCCCGTTGGCAAAAACAAGCCATCAGAACAACACAAATGAAGAGTTGCTGAATGCAAAATGCATGATAAAATTCAATGTTCAATCACGAGGAGAAACCGCTGCAAATACGCCGATTGGTCGGGAACATTTGGATTTGATGAATGCAGCTAATATGTATTCGCGTCGTTCAAGAAATGAAACACAATTTGAAACTGTAGTCGAAAAATGTCTTAAGAAAAAGAGAATTGAATAAAAACGATTTTATTTGATATGTAGTTTTCATGATTTTTTAATTTTATTTTTTTTGCGTTAACGTGAAATTATCGACCAAAAAATATATACAAAAAATTTTTCAAGTCCTGCCTTCCTCGTTCATTAATAACTAATTTATTTTACGCGTTACTTTTGAACACTAGTACTCTACATTGTAATTTTTCTCGGTTTGATAACAAGCATATAATAGATTGTGTACCATAACCGCAAACTCTGCAAAAAGCAACATACTATACTTGTAAAATATATGCAGTTTAAAATTGAAAAAATTTGTAACAAAAATTTCCAACAAAATTTTTGAAAAAGTCTGGAAAAAATAATTTCAACAAATTTAGGAAAAAAATATTCAAAAAATGTTCATCGTTTGGGCTGTAATGATTTTTGACAATCCCGCTGATCGTTGATTCAGAAAACATTACTTCCAAAAGTAAGGAGCTAAAAAATTTTTGCCTCGGCTCAATTTCTATAATATCTTTTAGAATTCTTTGACTGAATTTTCAAAACGAAAGAAATCCTCGTCAAAGTCCCAAAGGAGCGATTATCGCCGGGGACGAGAGAGAAAACGGAAAGCGGGTGAGAGAAAAGTCCAAAATAGTGGGAGAGGTGTTGGGCCGGTCTTCGGTCTCACGTACGGAATGCTTTAACGTGTGTGTTCGACCCATTGGGTTCTAGGTGAGGGTAAAAAAAACCCACGATCTGGCAGCTCTGTGCATACAAGAGCATGAATACGATTTTTTTTCGGAAAATGGTCACATTTGAGAAAAAAAAATCGTAGCTTATATTAATAGTACACTGTATACTGCTGTGCATTGTTGATGTTCCAAGCACAAAGGCAATAATTCTTCGTCCGAGGTGCTAGCCCAGGACAGGAAAATATCGTCCTTGTCCAAAGATGGCCAATGTGCCAAAGGTTCAAATAAGATTTTCTACTCGGAGACGTACAAAAAATTTTTTCCCTATACTTAGTATTCAGCTAGATTAGATAAGTGTTTTTTTTAACTAAATTTTTTATACTAAAAAATTTTGTGACGAAAAAAAACGCATTTGAGGTGCATGCTTGAATTAAAAAAACCTTTGTAGTACATTTTTTTGCTATGTAAATGAATAAATTAAAATTATTATTATTCGTTGATTTTTCATGATAGCTTTAACAGTTACAAGTATTTGAAAAAGAAAGTTTGTCGCAATCCATTCATTTTTGGTCAATCTATGCAAACATTCGAAAATGAAAATCCTGCAATGAACGAAAAAAATCGATTATGTATAAGCAGAATAAGAGAATTGCGAAAAAAAAAATTTCTGGGCTTCAAAAAAAGGATAGCATTCAAACGCACAGCATTTCAATTGAAACAAAGTAATTATACTTTATATGTGAATTAGATCAAAGGCGCCGACACCAAAAGTTTGAAAACGCGGTGTGTTTAAATCCTATTTTGTGTCCTCTAATAACACTGTGCGACAAAATCAGGGTCAAAATTTTGAGCTGGGAAAGTATGAACGGAAATGGGTTCCTTATGACCCCCCATACACTACTTCATAAGCCATTTTTTCAGTTTAGCTCTCATAACCGAGATATAAAAAAATGAATGTTTATAGAAAATTCGAATTGTAGAACTGGCATTTCTCGTCCGTTTTGAAAAATTCAAAATGGTACTTGGATCATTTAAATTAACGATCCTCGTTTTATAATTGTTTTTCTCGAAAAACAATTTTTTTCAAAAAAGGCAAAAATCCAGATAAAAATCAATACAGTGGGACCAACAGCCTTTTTGTATTTACATAGTACGAGTCGTATTATGTAAATCTAGCATTTTCGATCTCGCTCGCTCGCCACGGGTAGCCAAATACAGTTCAGTTTCGGCGTATGGATTGATGCTCGTTTTTTTGAAGATAACTAAATAAACAAACGTTTACTATGAGAGATTTACATAATACGACTCGTATTATGTAAATACGGAAAGGCTGTTGGTGCCACTTTATTGATTTTTTTCTGGATTTTTGCATTTTTCGACAAAAATTATTTTTCGAAAAAAACAATTATAAAACGCGAATCGTTTTATAATTCAATGCAGATATATCTATATACACAACTTCTCTCCCAAACTGAACGGAGGAATGAATTCACGGAGTTTTGGGATCTCGGTGTTCCTTGCCCACGCTGTTCCGAGGCAACGGGGGGGTTGGCGGATCTGGGCGTTGACATTTCTGGTAAACAAGAGAATGCGCTTTTGATGAATCGTAACGTTAATAAATCGATATTCTGGCAAGCTGATGATTTGAATGTTCGGTAATTTAGTGATTCGAAATATTGAATTTTAGGTGTTTTGATACTTCGGATTTTCTAATCATTCGGAAGTATGATAAATCGGGAACTTTCAGAATCGGCAAAATGCGGGTTCGGTCAAATGACGATTCGTAGAACTGAATAAAAGGTTAATTGAGCGTGCGGATTCCATAACGTGTTCTACGTGTGGGACAGTTAGAGAATGGAGGACATGAGTGAATGCAGGCAGCGAAAATAGTCGAAAATTTCAATCCGTTTTCAAAAACTAAACTCTCGATATCTCCGGAACTATTTATCCGATTTACGCCAAATTTTCAGGCTCACCGTTTCTTACTTTAGCGCCGTCTCTTAATACAAAAAAATTATCATTTTCAATGAAATATAAATAATAACTGCAGCACAATCTTGTCTTTAGCATATGATCGCTGTTTATGAAAAATTTTTCAAATTTCAAACCAAGAATCTTTTTTTCTGAAAAATAAAAAAGGCTCTTGATCTCAAATTCGAAATTTTTTCATCAATTGCGATCATATGCCAAACAAAAGATTGTGCTCCAGTTATTATTCAGATTTTATTGAAAATGATACTTTTTTTGTATTAGGACACGGCGCTGAAGCAAGGAGCAGTGAGCCTGAAAATTTGGCGTAAATCAGATAAATAGTTCCGGAGGTATTGCGAGTTTAGTTTTTGAAAACGGATTGAAATTTTCGATTATTTGCGCTGGCTGCGTTCACTCATGTCCTCCATTCTCCAACTATCCCACGCGTAGAACACGTTATGGAATCCGCACGCTCAATTGAGGAAACGGAAAAAAACAAAATCGGTCAATTGAGCTTTCGCCGTTTCGAAAAATCGGAATTATATTTTTGTGGGAAAACGACAACCTGGTATTTTGTTGAAACGGGATAAAAAACTGTCGGTGAACTGAATTTTCAGCGCTTTAATTCATCGGCGCTATGAATATTCGGTTAAGCGCGATCGCGGCAGTATAAAGAATCGGGGGAATCGTTTTTCGGAGCAATGAGGGTTCGTAGTATTTTTTTCACGGTCTTTTGCATTTCCGGGGTTTCGTGATTCGGACATATGACAAGTACGGTGTTTTAGAAATTCGGAAGATCCATCATCTGTAATAGTAGTTTCATGTTGAAAGTGTTTTGGAAAATGCTTAGAACACTTATTATCAACAATACACCAATCACCACATGGACCGTGTATCATATTTTCCATAACTATATCATGCAATCGTTTATTCAAAATCGGATCAAGAATTTCAGCAGAAATATAACGGTCAACTGCCGCGGACGACAAAATTTTGTCTTTCTTATTTAAATTAATTAAAAGGTGCATATGAGGCAAGCCTCTTTTCTGAAACTCAATTACGTACACATAAGCTGAAACTCGACCAAAATACTTTTGTTTCACAATTATATAAAGTAAATAGTCCTTTTTTATATTAAAAACTCGTGCACTTAAATCTGGTCTATCTGAAGGCTATTGGTGATGCAATAAATTTTCTCTAATTTGAGACCAATTGGGATCACAAGTCATAGTCACGAATATATCCGGTTTACCAAAGTTTCTTACAATTGCCATTGCATCATGATAATGTTGTAGCATGTTTCTTGGCGATCCTTCAAAAGTTGATGGCAGCATAGTCATTTTACCTACATCGCAATTGTTTTGATTAGCTGTAGTTTGTAAGTAGTCTAAAAGGCCCTTATATGTGTCAGCTCTCAACTCCTTTTGGTATGATTTGCAATAATGAATGCGATCTTTCTCAATTTTTACATAACTATCAACCACCCATTGTTGGAAGAGCCTTCGTCCCATAATAAAAGGGTTGAATTCTTTTTTTCGAATTGCCACTCTGTATTTAATGTAGCCTAATCTTGTGACTCGTCTATTACTTCCAACAGATGGAATGTCACGATTCCATCCTTGTGTTCCATAAGGATATATCCATGGTTCGACATTTGGATCCATAGAGCTTACGAATTGTAAATTTTTAGTATCTTTATGGCGCACAGTTACATAAGGTTCGGGTATTTCACCATCACATGAAGTTGAAAAAATAGCAGCTACTTAATTTGTTTTTTGAAAATTGTATCTTCTTTTATCGAGACCAGGTTTTAATGTAAAAAGCAGGATTAAATCTGAAGGTGTATCTTTGTCGCATATTTGTTGTTTAGCCAGTTCTTGGCCCATCATAACATATGACTTTGCAAAGATATTGTAATCTCTCAAAAGACGGTCAAGAGAATATAAAATTTCTGAATCAAGGTGATCATATATACTCGTACGATGATGCAATGCTTCATCTTGACCAATAAACAATTGTCCATATGATGGACGTTCTTCATCTACAGTATATAAAGTAGTATTTATCTGATAGTAAATTTGTCCTTGTATCTTGAAACAAAATGGCCCACGTCGTCTGTTATTGAAATGTGATCAATTGGCATTTAAAGAAGCGAACGACGATGCATTATTGTATGCCCTAATATTTTCGTAGAAACTTGATAATTTTTCATTTGATCCGTCAAATAATGATTGCAAATATTCCGGTAGATTCGGTATAGGATCCAAAAAAACTTTTCCATGGCTACAACAATCATTGAATGAATGACCCGAGTTTGTAACTTTTTCTGCTAAAAAATGTATTGCATTTCAGTGTTCACATGTTATACTCATTTCACCAATGTAATGCTCAGTAATGTTATTTATAGGATTATTCATATTTATTCTTGAATATCCTCTTTGTTCACTCATTTTACTTCTCTTTCTAGGAGTAACTGGTTGTTCTAATAGTCTATTTTCATTTGATAGACTTGGACCACAATCCATAACGTCCAATTCTGTGGAAGTGGAAACACAATTATCGACAGATGTATTTTTTGCATGATCATCATTACTTTTTATGAGCCTACTTTTTCGCATATACGTTGCTTTTTGCAATCTTCTTTTCTCTTGAAATGCTTCTTCTTCTTCTACGGATCTATTTTTCTTTTTACGCGGCATATTTATAAATGAATGTTAATCTGCTAGAATGGGATGACATAGAAGGACATGAATCACTTATGCATCAAATCAATCAGGTCATATGTTTCAATTTTCATTGAGTCGATATTAACTGAGTCAGTATCAATATATTCAAGTTCAAAACTTCTGAATCAAATCTTGTCAGATCGTATAGAATCGTATCAAAACAATACAAAGTGAGGAAAGAAAAAATGTAAATAGATAAATAGTTTATTTATTACAATTTTATCTTGCACTTTTTTATTTTCTCCTAAAGATGTATGGACCTTACGGTGTGGTTGGGACCTGGAAAGAAAGAGAAGTTCATTAATAGTCAATAACTTAGAACATAAAATTTCATTTTCTTAATACTTTGTATCATTATAAAAAATGAAAAATTTACAATCAATGATTTTTGTACCTTATTTTTAAAAACTCATACATAATATGTGACGCGACCAGAGAAAAGGGACCTATGATCCAAAAGTCGAAATTTAAACGGCGAGCAATATAAAGAATTACTTCCCATTCAAATAAACGTAAAACTTATTTCTAAAAAATTATTTCTCCGAAATCATTTATAATAGAAATATTCTGTTTGCGCTATATGAAACAACTATTTGAAAACTTATAAAATCATTTCTGTGGCTTCCCACCATATTCGCCGAAGTCACTTATGCCATAACGTTTAAAACAGTTTAAAATTTCATTAGAATATCATGTAAAATGAGCCTTATAGCAGAAGTGACTTCGGCGATTATGGCGGGAAGCCACAGATTTATAAGGGGTCGTCGATTTTTTGAATCGGTAGGTCCCTTCTTTCGAGTTCCGTCACATATGTTCCTTTTCCCAAAATGTATACATAAAAAACTCATATTTAGGTCATTCCATTTCATATCGTTCAGACTAACAGAATTATTTATCGTTTCTGCATTCAAATTAATGGGATACCTTCTTGCAAAATGTGGCATTTTTAAAAAATAGTAAAGATGTGCCTATAAAAAAAAATCGCGTTTTCAGTCGATTTTTAGAAAAATTTTTATGATGTAAAACCTCAAATTCAAGCGAAGAGAAAAAAATAAACGTCTCATCAAATTAAATGCAGAAGAGGTAAAAACACTTTCATGCAAAAAAGGCCTAATCCTGATTTGTGATGGAATGACCCATTTATAAAATTGTTTCCAATTTTATGATGTTAAAGTACGATCTTTAAAGTTCAAGTAAACAAAGCATCAGTAAACAATACGTAAGTTTTCGTCTTGTGCAATATGTATTGTTTTTTTATGATTATCAAAAGCAATAATTTGATACTACTAAAATTGTCCTGGTCGTTGATGAAACTCTGGTTATCTTTTCCTAACGGAATGCGAAGATGTTATTGAACGCAACAATTCGAATCTCACATGCAGATTCTAATACAGGTTTTTCTGAAAAAAGTTTGTACTTTAATAACAAAATTTTTAATGTCCAATATTTGAAAAAATTATATCAAGAAATCCACAGGAGTTTCTCAGGTATTTCTAAAAACTTGGCAGGTAAAGTAACGCTAAATATCGCTTATTACATTCTACTTTACTTATGCCTGCACTTTACAATGGTACATGGATTTCAAATTATGTCTAACACTGTCACCAAAGATAGAGAAAACAAAGAGAATAATATAATATAGATTTCCTGTCATTGGCAACATTGTGAAATTGATACTGAAATTCATGAATATCGATAAAGAGAGGAGGCATAATAATGACAAAACTGTAAAAATGCAAAAGGAATTTATAAATTTATTATTTAAATTGCATTCGTAATCAAAATGTAAATTTAAATCAAATTGAATTATATTAGAGTCAAAAACACAATCAAAAATATGTAAAATACACCAACTTTGAATCAGGGACGGCACGCATTCACAAGATGTTGCAAATATATCAGTGTTTATCAACATAGCTTAAACACTGAGCAGGGACCCTCTTTGAAAAGGCGCCTAATTTACTCGAAGCGCGTTCTTCACTCAATGGAATTGTGCACTCTGATTTTTTGTAATATGTTAACAGCGGGAAGACTCTGTCAGGATTGACTGGCACATTTCATACATAACGCACATAACAAAAACTAATCAAAACAAATAAAAACAATTTTTTAACTTTTGCTAGTTAATTAATAATTTAAATGAATTATTTAATTTTAATTGAATTGAATTTGAATTTTATATTATTTAAAATTAAAATTATTTAATAAATAAATAAATAATTTTATTAGAATAAATGAAATCGGCCCTTCAATATAAAATATCTCTTTTATTTCCCGCGTCTTCACGCGGAGCTACGCTCTATACAAAGAATCGAAACAAAGTGTGTCCTCGGAGCTCTTGTACATCCGCACTTACACCATTGCCCGACGCGCGCGACATCTTACGTCGAATCCACAAATCTCTCACTCCCTCCATTCGACAAACCAAAATAAAAGAACTCCATACGTAAACTTATAACTATACAAAACATGAATACAAACAACGCCTTAAACTACTATCCATGCTCTTGTCATCCATGCTCCTTATGTCCTCCGTGCTCTTCATTACTCCTCGTGTAGTCTACGCTCTTTGGTCCCATTTGTTTCATCCATCCTCTTTACTCTCATCTGCCTCCAATAACATCCATGCTCTTTTATTTTCTTTGTCCTGTAATCATAAATATTTACATCTTCATTAGTCATTATCTGCCAAGCACAATGAATCCATAATTCTCTCTCGCAAATATCTGTGCGCATCTAAAGGTAGGGGTTTCGTCATAATATCCACCAAATTCTCTTTAGTTGCTACCCATTTAACGTTCACCCTACCCTGTTCCACACATTGCTTTATGAAATCTCCGTGCGTGTCAGCCATATGACTCCTCACACAGCTTCTCTCTCCCTCTAACAACTTTCTCTTTACATCTTCGACTTCATCATCAAAAGTTTTTAACCTATGGCTACCATCTTTGTTGGTGCAGTCAACAGCTGACCTATTATCACACCAGACCGTTACTGGGAAAAACGTCCTACCTAATACATGTCTGATCGCCTTGTCCAGTGAGATTAGTTCCTGACATGTATTACTCATCGCCAAGTACTCTGCTTGGCATGTTGAGAGTGTGACATAGGACTGTTTGCAGCTCCTCCAGGAGATTACGTCCCCAAACAGTCGCACCACGTAACCTCCTGTTGAGGAAGAGTCTACATTGTCTCTAAAGCTTGCATCCGTCATTGCTTTTAGGTGATCTCCATACCCTCGATACGTCAAACCAACCCTTTTTGTCCCTCGTAAATATCTAAATATTCTTTTCACTTCTTGCCAATCTTCTTTAGTGGGCTCTGTTTGTCTTCTGGCAAGATAATTTACTGCAAACATGATGTCTGGCCTTGTTGCATTCGCCAATTACATCAAACTCCCTATAGCCTCTCGATATGGAAATCCAATCTCATTATTTGCTTCATCTTCAATGGAATGTCTTTCATGGTACTCTGAAACCTTGAGTCTCTTTATTCTGTTACTCATCTGCCTGGTGACCATAGGTGTGCTCTGGGGGTTACACTCGCTCATTTGAAACCTTTCTAAGATATGGTCTATGTAACTTTCCTGTAATAATTCCATGCTCCTCTTTTTAAGGTCTCTTGCAATTGTAATGTCCAGAAAATTCCTGGACTCTCATAGATCTTTCATTTCAAATACTCTTTCAAGCCCCATCTTGATCTCTTGAAGTCTTTCTTCGTCATTGCTGGACGCTAATATATCGTCTACATATATTACGATAACTGCAAACTTTCCGTCTCTGCGCCATGTGAACAAACAAGGTTCATGCGAGTCGTTCTCAAATCCCATCTTCTTCATTTCTTCAGTGAACCTCTTGTTCCATTTTTTAGAACTTATCTTTAGTCCATACAATGCCTTCTGTAATTTGCAAGTTTTCTTGGCTTTGATGTCTCTGTCTATTTGAACCTCTTCAGGAATTTCCATGTATAGTTCTTCTTCTAGTGTGCCATTTAAAAAAGCCGTTTTGACGTCCATTTGTCTCATGAATAATTTATACTTGTTTGCTATTGCAAGTACTGCTCTTACGACAGGCAATCTCGATACTGGTGCGTATGTCTCTCTTACATCATATTCTCTTTTCTCTTTAAAACCTCTTATCACCAGTCTTGCTTTGAATTTCTTTGTGCCATAATTTTCAATTTTCTTTTTAAACACCCACTTGGAATCTATTATGTTTGCTTTGCTTCCGTCACTCATTGTCTTTGGCTTGTCTACAATGGACCATACATTATTCGACTCCATTAATATTAATTCTTCTTGTATACACTGTTAGAAATTTTTGTATGAATTTTAATAAACTTGTCTTGGAAGTTTTTTACATAAACGCATTTTAATTTTAACAGACGGTGTTTATTAAATTTCATACACGTTTTGGAAGTTTCACAGACTTGTTTATTGAATTTAATATATCTGTTTCTTGATTATTTACAAGCGAGTATATTCAAATTGAAATACGATGTTTATGAAATTTCATGCACGTTTTGAGATTTTTATACCATAGACCGATAAATGGAATTTAATGTTCTTGTTTCTTCACTATCCTCAGCAAAGTGTATTAAAATTAAAATACAGTGTTCATTGAATTTCATGCGCGTTTCATACTTTTAAGAGACTTGTTTATAAAATTTCAATTAGGTTCTTCTTCGCTAAAAAAAACAATCGTACTCTAGTTTATTTTTCTTTTTTAACACTTTTACATTTGTATATTTAAAGACGATCCGTGAATTTTTTAAGTTTCCGGGCCAATGTCAGCACAGGTCCACTGAATGTTCTTTCGCGACCTTTTTTTCAAATTTTCCCTCTTCCTGGTGGGTTGATCTGCAGAAATATTCTGGAACAAATGTGAAATTTCAATTAGGTACTTCTTCGCTAAAAAAAAAAAAACAATCGGACTCTAGTCAATTCTTTGTTTCAGTTAATTTTTTTCCCCATTCTTACATTTGTATATTTAAAAACGATCCGCGAATTCTTTAATTTTCCGGGCCAATGTCCCCTGATGGGCGCGAGAAGACTCTAAAAAGTCCTCGAAAGTCTTCTAAGGTCTTTTGCCGAAAAAGACTATTTTCGAATAGATTACATACTGCTTATTATGTGGGATGTCACTTACATGGCCCGAGAGTACTATTTCTTCATAAAATTATTATTTTTCAACCAAAAATTTACAATCTAAAATAAATAAGTTTCAATCTCTTTCACCATGGTAATGCAGAAATCTTAAACTTGATCTTGAGTTTTTCTGTTACCCGGACGTTGCAGGTATTCTCGTCCCGTCGGTAAGCGGAAAAGCAATAGGGGCAATAGGCGGCGCTTTTTTGGGCATAAATGCGTTTAGCCGCTGTATGTGCCCCGTTCCGGGCCCCAACAGTCCCTAAGCCCGGAGGGCGTGCCTGGGGCAACTGTTACGGTGAATGGAGGCGGTCCTAAATCTTGTTATAGAGATAGCTTTCTTTGCTTGGCTAACAGAAATTCACTTCAAGCTTATCTAGACTCGACTCATCCGCACAATAAAGTTGATGTAATAATGTAGCACGGCTGTGCTGAAAGCTATTCAGTTTACGTTTAAAATAAATCATAATGAAATTACTTGAGAGTTGATGATTTTTTAAGGATCGACACTTTCTTGTGAATATCGATTGAAGTCAACATATCTGTATACACCATATTTAATATAACAATATTTAGAAGCTTCTGAACAGTTCTATCAATGTTTTTGCTTCATTGAAAGTTGTGATAATGAAGTTGAAATAACAACTATTTTAATACGAAAATAAGAAAGATACGATTCAACTTGGAATACCAACATTATCTTTGCCAAGAAAATAGAAATGATATATTACTTCTGTTTCAATTTATAAGATTTAAATTAAATTTTATTGAAAACTGTAACTTGATTTCTAGTAAGAATAATTACTGAATCAATACAAGAAATATGTAAATGAATTAATTTTTTTATTAATTAAACTTGATGCCAACTCATCAGCGATCTGATCGGACTTGTATGTGTTAAGTCTAAATGTTATACTTTTATTCCGATTTGATGGTTCTTCTACATTCAGTGCATCTCTGGTGGAAAATGGAAAATTTTAACTTCATCTAGAAGTCGAGTTTCAGGGTTTGAGTTAAAAATGTTTTCATCACTATAGAAGAAAATGCGATTTTCGCAACGGGTAAAAAAGTTGAAAATCGCACTTTTATTCACTAGTGATGAAAAATATAGTCCTCAACTTGTGCAGAATGGCTTTTTTATCGAATATGATCGCAAAACTCGCCTTTGGCTCGTCTTAGAAACTTCATATATTCGCTGAAAAAGATCAATCTGCATTCGTTAAGAAATATACTATTTTGGACTCGTATTTATAGAATTCACATGCAATTCTACTAAGATACATATCCAACGAGATGATTAGTTGGAATGCATATTGAATTTTGCGCGAAACAAAATTTGTTGTTGAATGTTTCACAAGATTTTCAGTAAAAAAATTTCTGTAAAAAAATTTGTGGAATTTTTTCCATACATGTATCGAAAATATTAATCAATACACGCATGGAAATTTTCCTATCGCTCAAGTTCCGTAATCGAACTTGAACTTTTATGTACATAGTATGAAAAAAAGTAGATTAGTGATAGAATCCAATACGCGTATAGGAAATTTTCCATATAATTTAGGAAAATGTCCAATACATATGCACGGGAATATTACAATTTTTTTCGCAATGTCTTTTTCATAAAGACCATTGAAACATTTCTACTGTTTATTTTCACAATATTATTCATGTTCTTAATTATTCAAGTAGCTTATTACGAGATATTCAGATTTTCGAAGTTGAATGAAAATACAGTTGACTTGAATAGTATAGCTGCATATACGAGGGGGGACCCAAAAGTAACGGGAATTGTGTTACAATTTTTTTATTGACAAATTTTTTCACACACAATTTTTATCACCTTCGAAGTAACCCCCATTGACTGTAATACACTTGTTCAATCTTTTTTTCCAGTGTTCAAAACAGTTCTGAAATTCATTTTTTTCAATGTTTTTTAAACCTTCCAGCGATTTTTGTTTCACCTCTTCTACAGTCCCAAAACGTTTTCCTTTCATGTCCCTTTTGAGTCTAGGGAACAAAAAAAAGTCACAGGGGGCAAGGTCCGGTGAATAGGGGGGGTGAACAATCGGTGTCATGCCGTTTTTGGTCAAAAATTTCTTCACGGACAGCGCTGTGTGGGCAGGTGCATTGTCGTGGTGGAAGAACCAATCTCCTGTGCGCCAAAGATCCGCTCTTTTCTTCCGGATGTTCTCCCTCAACCTTTTCAAAACCTCCAAGTAGAAGTGTTGGTTGACCGTTTGGCCTGGAGGAACAAATTCTGCGTGCACAATACCTCTGCAATCGAAGAAACAAATGAGCAATGTCTTGATGTTGGACTTCACTTGGCGTGCCTTTTTTGGACGAGGCGAGAGAGGTGTCTTCCATTGGCTTGATTGCTGCTTTGTTTCGGGGTCGTAGCCATAGCACCATGATTCATCGCCAGTTATAACCTTGAGAAAAAAATCTGGGTCTTCATCCAACTGATTTTGCAACTCAAGACAGGTCTGAAGTCGACGCTCCTTTTGATCGTCGGAGAGAAGGCGAGGAACAAATTTGGCTGCAATCCTCCTCATGCTCAAATCTTCAGTTAAAATCCTCTGAATTGAACTCCATGACAATCCAGACATCTCACAAAGTTGATCGATGGTTCGGCGACGGTCTTCATGAACAAGAGTGTTGATTTTTTCAATGTTTTCGTCCGTTCTTGAAGTCGAGGGGCGCCCAGAACGAGGTTGGTCTTCTATTGACATCTCTCCATTTTTGAAACGCGAAAACCAGTCGTACACACGCGTTTTACTCAAAGCATTATCCCCATAAGCTGTTTTCAGCATCACAAGGGTTTCCGCGGGTGTTTTTCCTAACAAAAAACAAAATTTTACAGCCGCGCGTTGCTCTCCGCACTCAGCCATTTCACGTTTTCGCCGAAACGGAAAAAGTCGTTTCACTAGAAAAATTCTTACGGACGAACGAATGCACTCACAGCAAATGAACTTTGCACACTGACTTGGGAGAGTAGCAGCTTGGAAGAGAACCAGTGGAGAACCCGATCCTCCCCCTCCGCGGTCCCCCCACCACCTAATTCCCGTTACTTTTGGGTCCCCCCTCGTATGTTTCAAAGTTTTTAGTTAAAGCGCTCATTTTGCGTAATCAGCACACAATAGTTACATGATTCTCGTGACGAATAATTTTACACGGTTAAAGTTGCTTTGGAAACAAACGATCTTTGTTTCTCGAAAATAAAATGATTACATCGAATTCTTTTATATATAAAAAACTTGTAAACTTGCGTCAAAAATTCGTATTTGTTCTCTTACAAGTTGCTATTAGAAGAATTTAATTCTTTCTCTTAATGGAAGTGCTTCAACAATACATTTTTGCGGAATAGTTGTGAAAAACGAGAATACATTCCGTCCACGTTTGATTATATGTTTCTAGTGGTTTGAAGTTGATTTCTTGAAATTCCAAGAATATGTCTTTACTGTCGAACATTTTGGAATCAATTTTAATGAACATCCTGCAATGTTTAGTTATAAAGACATAATAATAAAAATTTGTTGTGAGAGTTACTTGAATTTCATAAACTTTCCGAAATTAAAATGAAATGGATTATGTAATTTCATGATACTTGTATATCAGAACGTATTATAATTTCCAAATTCCCAATCTCTCCTCGCAAATTCGTATGCTTCAGAAAATGACAGTTCGCTCACCTCGTAATATTGAAAAGAGAAAGGAAGTTTTGTGGAGAACTCGTTTCGCATGGCCGGTGAATTTTGAAAAATGATCTACAACCGGAAAAGGGTCTCCTTTGTTAGACAATGTTTTAAAAACAAACATCTATCAGGCGAAACGTGCATAAGGAAAGTTTAAACTTTCATTTTCGAATTCGATGCATCCGCTCTTTCAACAATATTATCAGTTTGTCCTATATTTTGAATTTGTAAATTATTTCACGAGAAATTATGGTATAAAAATTTCATTTCTTCCAGACTTCGAATTACAGGAAGGATAATTTACAGAAAAATAATAGCATCTTCGTTTTTTGAAAAAATTATCTTTTTTTTTAATACATAGTTTAAAAACGAAAAATATATCTCTCTCATGCTCTGTTAATTTCCATAAAGTAAAGAATCATTTCTTGATCAAACAGAGCAAAGTTAGAAGTTCTCTCTTCAGAATGAAATGAAATTTTTACGAAAATGAAATAGAATGCACTTTGAAATGTACTGTCCCTATCAGAGTATTACATCAATTGAACGAGTCTATTATAGATATTATCTGTATCTATCTATTGATAAAATTGTACGTATTTGATGTTTTAAATTAAACGTGTAGGTATGAATAATGAAAATTAATTCAAAACTCTTAAAATACAAGGGCTTGAAAATCATAATTTTGTCGTCAAAAACCATATGATTTGCTACTTTATAGTGTTTTTTAAGCCTTTGTACATGCTTTCAGTTTCAATTACTGCGGAGAAAATAAAATATCCTTTCAACTTTTTCTCGGCAGTAATTAACACGTTTAATACATCTGATCTTCTGAATGGAGGAATTCAACTTCAAGGTGCATGCTATTTTATTTTCGCGAAGAATTTTCAACAAATGTATTCATCTGTAATTCGGAAAATATCGGCTGAGCATGTTGCTTACGAAACTGGCAATAAAGAAAGAGTAAGAAAGGTATTCAAATTCTCTCAAAAGATAGAAAAATAAATATGTAGAAAAATATAATAACAATCTTGCGCGAAAAAGTATGGAACTAAGTAACGAAAAATTGAAACTTGACTGGAAAATAGAAGCTTATGTAATGTGATTCGATTTTCATTACTATTTTTTTGTATTTGCTTTGAGTTGAAGATTATCAATAAATGATGCGATAAGAAATACGGTAAATATATATTGAAATACGGTAAAGTAGCCTCAACATAAATCAATCAGGTATATTCTTGGTAAACGCAAGAATTTCGCTTAATATTCTAACACACGCAAATAAAAAAAAAGCGGAAAACGAAAAAAACATAATTTTTTCAAAAAACGAAGAAGCAAGTATTTTCCTGTAAATTATCCTTTCTTTACTCCGAAGTCTGGAAGAAATGAAATTATTGTATCATAATTTCTCGTGAAGTAATTTACAAATTCAAAATATAGGGAAAACTGATAATATTGTAGAAATGTGTGAAAAGAGCAGATGTATCGAATTCGAAAACTTACCTAATGCACGTTTCGCTTGATAGATGTTTGTTTCTAAAACATCGCCTAACATAAGAGACCCTTTTCCGATTGTAGGTCATTTTTCAAAATTCACCGGCCATGCGAAACGAGTTCTCCACGAAAATTCCCTTCTCTTTTCAATATTACGAGGCGAGCGAACTGTCATTGTCTGACGCATACGAAGGCATGGGGAATCCGGAAGTTGCGAGGTGGGAGTCAGGGGAGACTGGGATATCGTGTATGTATATATGTATAACTACAGTAGATCGTGCTCCGAAATTTATAATAACATCACTGATTCCCATGATGTGTGAATTCCAATATTCTCTATTATATCCATGCCTGCAGATATCTGAAAAAACTTATATAACGAGTTTGAAATTCCAAATATGTATATTAACACTGTGAATTAATGAAGTTCCTGAAATAAGAAATATAGAATGTATCACAGTAGGAATTTCTGGTAATATAATTTATAAAATATTGGCATTCGAAGTACGAAATTTCTGTGCGTATATATTTTCAAAATTTTCAAAACCTTCTATGAAGGGCAATATTTTATCAGTTTCAACTTAATAGTATCTAATGGAACTCGCACGGAGCTCTGATGCGTGCCAATGAAATGAATTCATGACTGAAATATGTCTCATAATATTCTTTGAAAATTGATTGCTAAATTTCTACCGACGTAATTGATAAAATAAGTACCAAAGTTAATTTTTGCACTTTGAAAAAATCGAAATACACGAATAAAAGAGTTCAAACTTGTGAAAGAAATCCTCTATAGGTATAATTAGGATATTAAGTGTGATTTCAATTGTCAAGAATGCCAAGTGTTGTGATCAATTCCATTCTGTTCAAATGATGAAAAAATTAAAATCAATTAGTTGGCAGATAATCAACCTACTCTGACTATTTTAAAAAAAGTTTTCAAAACACTCTAAAGTTAAATTTTGGAATAAAATATTTTTCCGTCCCGATAGTGTGACAGTGGACACTCAGAATGGCTGTAAATTACGTGCTGCAAGGAGTTTTGCTCGCAACGTAAAAAACTCAGAGAACGAGCGTACAAAAAATGTACATAACTATATTTATGTATATGTATGGTATATAGACGAAACATATATTAGCCAGCGTTGTGGAAGCGGAGCACGATGGAAAAAAATATGAAGGTACACCTCCAGAAGCCACATCAAACCCAGATAAGACGTGAGCGACAACACCTGCTGCGTGAAAGATCGAGATTCATTATACACAATGATGATTGTAGGGCTAGTTTTTTTCATTTACAGCTTTCCGGAAACGAAAATGTGAGTAATGCATTACGTGACATCATAAAGTTACGATGGCGTTTGTTGGTTTTTGAAAATGCTCTTAAATGAACGATTAGGGAGACATAAACTTAAATCTTATACAGCTTTTTCATAAGAGATAACAAAATGTATATTGTCATAGCTGTCAAAGCTGAAAATGAAATAGGCATTGCACATTTAGTCGCTTAATAGTGTGTGACTGGTAAAAATAAAAATAAATTATTCCGATTCGAATACGTTTCCGTGGAATCAGCAGCGGAAAAAAGTAATAATCTTCCTTATCGTGAACTGAGAGGAACAGCAGATAAATGGACGTTTAGTCATTTCATAAGCATAAATTATATCTCGTAGTCCATATGATGGAATAATATGACTCTGTTTTCAACCACATGAAAAACGTTACGGTTCTTGTTTTGTAGCTCCGCACTGCGTACAGCGCGTGAGCGTGGTGACATGTTTAAATGCGACCATGCGCGTGGCTGTAATAATAATATGCTCAAGTATGCATAGCAAAGTAGCATTTGATTTCTTTGAAAATCAACATTTTTGCCGCCCGTTGTTTGCGTAGCGCAGAAGACTAATTTTTAGCTGACCTTTCGATGATTATTTAGAAACAGAATCAATAGCGATATCTGAAATTGCGAGTGACATTATTCATTATGTTATTCATATTTAACATTTCAATTTTTAGCGAAAACATTACTTGAAGTGTAGTATTTTTTGGCTATTTTTAAGAAAAAATGTCCAGTTGATTTGTTCGGACACGCGTATCGTAGAGATTTTGGGACATTTTTTATGACGGCCATTCGTAATTTTTTGACCTTCAACGCACATTTTGAATGTTACAATCACACTATCCCGAGTCTTACTTATTTTCATGTTGATTCTAAATTTGGCGTTTTAGCATGTCTCGTAACATGCGAATAAGTGAACATAGAGTTACTGGTATCGAAATTTGACGATGAAGAAGTACGGGTCACTGCACGGGCTCTTGAAAAAACAACAAAAATTTGCCACGATATATTAAACAATTCAATCATGTAATGTCTGATGTTTTCAACATCGCTGATAGTGTGCTAGTTAAAATAGCACGAAAAGCACAGTTTTTGGCAGAATATAGTTTTTTCCCGAAATATATAACGATGAAACTTGTTGAGTGCGACATAAATTATTGTCACGACTACGTAACGTGGTTACACCTTACTGAATGATGTGTTCGAAATAATATTTTCAATAAATTCATCAATTCTCTATTTTTTCCCGGGTTCCGTTTTGCCTTTCCCTACATTTTTCAAAAAAATTGATAACGATGGTATTCGTATCATAACTAGAAATCCTTTACGTATAACAATCAATAAAATTAGCTGAAGGTTAGGTTATTGTTAACTTTTTTGATTTGGTGATTTTCGTGCAATAAAAAAAAAGTTTCTTTACAAACTTGATTTTCATAATTTTAATCGTTTGCAAATTTTCGTTTACAATTTACAATTTTTCTAGTAGCAGTATTTCGGCTACCTCTTTGAATAGATTTTCACTCTTCTTAAATAGAAATTCATTCAAAGGAACCAAGAAATCACTGGGAAAAAAGTTTACGCTATACAGGGTGTAATTTAAACCACGAATCATAATTTGCCTGATTTATTTTCAGATTTTTCTAAAACTCACAGTCCTCTGCCACTTTTTACAAAACACAAAATCAAAAAAGATAATCGAGTTTGAAATTTCACCAAAAAAAGCGCTCCTTCGAGGGGTGGAGATTGAAATCACAGACCAAAATTTTCCGAAATTTTCTCCGTTTTTTTAAAGTCAAAAAGTCCTTTACCACTTTTCAACAAATTAAAAATTAAAAAAGATATTCGAGTTTTACATTCAAGCAATCTGATTGGTTAAAACTTCTAACTTGATTATCTTTTTTGACTTTGAGGTTTAAGGAAAGTGGAACAGGACTTTTCGACTTAGAAAAATATGAAGAAAATTTTTGTAAATTTTTGTCCGTGGCTTATATCTCCACTCGTCGGAGGAGCGCATTTATTGGTCGGATTTCAAACTCAAATATTTTTTTTTAATTTTGAGTTTCGAAAAAAGTGGCAAAGGACTTTTAGTCTTAGAAAAATCTGAAAAAAATCAGGCAAATTATGATTCATTGTTTAAATTACACACTGTATTCAATAAATCATCGCGACTGTGAATGAAAGTGATAATGAATAATTTAAAATTTGAAAATTCAAAATTCAAAATTTTAACGCAAATATGACAGGGTGTCTAACTGAAATATTTGGCGCTTAAAAAAAATTTACTCACATTTAAAATGCCTCTGTTTTTACTATAAAAAACCCTAAATTTACCACAAAAACTTTCCCTTTCATTCAGAAGAATTAAGAGGTTTAAAAATAATGGATTAAACACAAAATTTATGTAAGATAAACATGAGGTAAGCATGCATTCGTCAACCAAAGAATACCCTAGCTCGCTAGTGCTCGCTAGGCCACTTTTCCGGATCCGAGACCCCGCCTCGTTTTGAAAGGCGCTATAACAATTGTTTTCGGCACGCCTTACAAATCTGGGCCTGCATGGGCCTGAAAGGGGCGCGGCTGGGCGCGGCCATGAACAGCTGCTTGCAGCAGCTTGCTTGCTTGCTTACCGACGGACAGAAATGCCTGTAACGTCCTGGGTAAAAGAGAAAGCTCAACTCGGAGATTTAGTGTTCCTACATTATCATGGAGAAAGAAACTTGTGCCTAAACCAATATTTATTAATTATCGAAGATTTGCAATGTTTTAATTATAAATTTATGAGTTTACGTAACCCTTATGTCATAAGAATCACATCGTATATCATATGCAATCTCAAAATTGTTCATAAATAGTCTTTTTTGGAAAAGTCTTGGCACAAGACTTTCGAAGACCTTAGAAGACCGTAAAGCAATAGAACTACGGTCTTCGAAAGTATTCGAAAGTCTTCGCGCGCATATCAGGGTCAGCACAGGTCCGCTGAATGTTCTTTCGCGACCTTTTTTTTCAATTTTCCCTTTTCCTGGTAGTTTGATCTGCAGAAATATTCTGGAACAATACAAATAAATATTGAGTTCTAAGATGGAACGAACTGAATGACATGCGAGTCAAGCTATGATACTTCATCTATCATTCTTGTTTAATAAATTTGACTTTCGTTGTCAATAGTTTCTTGTAAATAAAATCATTTTTTACCTTTGCAAAAACTCCAATGTTTTCCCAATGTTCTTGGAATACTTATAGTCGAATACGTAGTGCGAAATGAAGACGATAAGTTCGCCTTCCAGGAGATCGGCACATATTATTATGCAGTTTTCCTCCAGCGCGACGAAAAATTTAGCGTTTGGGTCACGGACTTCTCTGCCTGTTGTAACAAACATTGTTTTTCGAATAATTAAAGTCAAGTTTGTGAAATTACTATAAAAAAATTGAAACATGCATTAGGTGCCGAGTTCGAAGGTATGATTTTCAAAATCTTATTGGTGACCGCGATATTTCTTCAATATAAATAAATAAGCAATCTAACAGATATACAAATTTTGCTTTAAGCAAGACAGAACAAACCTTATACGATAAGACAAGGGTGAACCGAAGGTGCAGAACTAGCAATTTGGGCAGCTGGAATATTATCCTGTCACAAAAAAATCAGAGATAGTTTCCCGTCAGTTAACATATACAGGTTTTTTCCCTCCCATCCTTAAAAAAATTGTGGTTTATTCAAACATTTAAAGCATGAAAAACGGGATAGAAAATTTCCAGTTAAAAATACATAGTTTAAAAATTAATAATTTAGCTATAAAAATGTACTCAAACGATTGGAAAATTAAATAACCTCACATTAAGTAGTAATTACTCGAAAATCATATTATTGTTATAGTTTTAAACACTTTCCTTCATAATTAAAAAAAATTTCAAGTTTAATAGCTTACCTTGATCACTTTTATCAGAAAATCAAGGTCTTCTTTGAAGTGGTCGACCAACAGCAGAAAAACGACAACGGCTTTTGGGATGTTATCTTTACTGACAAGTGTAGCTTCCTTAGCGTTTTTCAACATTTCTGAGACGGTTTCTTTCTGTTTGCCAGTGTGTGCTTTCGCTCGAAAATATTGGCGAATCGGCTTCGTTTTGTGTGCCAACGAGTCATCGCACGTTTTTTGTACGTCTTTTCCAAGCAATTTCGATTGGATCAAATGTTTCGGCATTTGTAAAAAAGGCCACTCAATAAAAAAATCGCTGAGATTGCGATGAAAAGAAATGATTTGACCTCTTTGACTTGCGTACGTCATTTCCATCAAACTAAATACTTCTGGTGAGGAATGACTTTCCAGTGTGCGGTACAGTAATGCCAATTGCTCGCGCTTCAACTTTTGAGTGTCCTCTGTTTCGTCAGGTGGCAATTCCGAGTTGTATGGAACGCATCCGTATTCGTCGTTAGTACGTTTTTTCTTCGTTGGTGGTTGTGCAGCTGCAGTTCCATCCTCATCATCACTATCGTCAGCAACATTGGTGGGTTGGCTAATCAAAGACATCTGGTTCTTCATATAATTAACTCGGTTGTATATTTGCATTCTCAGATTTTCGATTCCTGAACCTACAATTTTTCCATCGATGTCGTCTCGAAAAGAAGCTGTATATTTTTGGCAAATCAACTGAGCTATTTTCGAGCAAGTTCCTCTCATACTTTTAGTACCATGAGGTTTCAGAACATTAATTATGTAATCTGCTGTAATGTGAATCAGGTCTCGCCTGTCGTAAGGAGTAGGTGGTTTGTCAGCAGCACATGCCTCAAGTAACTTTTTGGGAGCTTTTTTCCATATGACTTCCATGTCGATGACGTTGCAAGAATCTTGAGGTCTCACAGTCCAGTTTATGCTATCATTGCAAAAAAAAGAGGTCTAGGGTGTGGGTAGAGTGTCATGTATATGTTATGAAATGAGAGAAGAATTCAAGGCAGATCAAGTGCCATAAAATGTTTTAAAAATTAAGGGTTACAGTTGTGTGAGACGCCTATTGATAAATGCCCCAAAATGGGGCATCGAACATCTGTGAATCTACAAGTATCCCTCGCTTTAAAGGATTATTCAAAAAAATTCCATAAGACATGCTTCTAATTGCTAATTTTTAACTGAGATTCATTTATTCATGAAATTTATGTAGAAACTAGAAAAATTACCATGTTCAATTTGAGCATCATTATTCTGAGGGCCTTGGTCTACTTGATGGATTTCATTTTCTTTATCTTCCTAATTGAAGTCAGGGTCTTTTAAAAGCAAAAAAATCGGGGGTTTTCCAGTATTTTCTTGCTGTTTCGCATATTCAAGGAGAACTTCGTTATCGTCAACTTCTGCATCATTGATTTCAAAGATCAACTGAAAAATTCATACCAATCATTAATTTTTTTTTTTTTTTTTTATTTCCTTTCCAGGTTCCTTTGTTATCTATTTTAAGGTGAATCGGTTTAAGAGGAATCTTGAACATAACCGAGACTTTATTAGTCAGTGTTTTTTGTGTCGTGGCACGTGGATTGTGGAATCGGAGTAGTAGAACGTTAAGAGGGAAAAAATAAAAAATCTAATCCCATGAGTTGGCCACACATGTATCAGTTTCTGTTTAAAAGTCGAAAGAAATAAATTTATGGCAACTCTAATAAAAATAATTAACCTTGTACAATTTCTGTTGAAGTTGAAACTTTTGGCAACTTTTTTCGATGATTTCTTCAATTGAGGACGCTATAACAATTTTCTTATTGGTTGTTTTTTGTCCGAAAATCCCAACTTTGAAAAGCGGCATGATGAATCTGTGGCATTCCGAGACAAAGTACGATAAGATCAAGAATTGCCTACATGGTAATACAATGGCATAGAGGATCAAAAATAAAGTGCTGATGTTCCACCTCCAGTCGAAAAACAAGACTTAATGATTTCAAAGCTTTGTCAGTTCTGGATGGCTTTATGATCATTGGAGTATTTAAAGAAGTCTCAAATCGAATCTCAAATAGCGCTGTGGGTGATAACTATGAAAACTCATAAGGTTGTGAGTAAATGAACACCTAAATATGTTTTGCTCTGACGTGCTGATATGCCATCATTTAAATACTTGTTTTCCGACCAAGATGTTTCTTATTAATTTTGTTCAATACAGATTTTATTTCAGAGTGTAAACATTCAGGAATTTGTACAATGTAACTATGTTACTATAACGAAATTAGTAAATTGAACGTATTTACAGTTTCCACTCTATAAATTACTGATTTAAACGGGCTGACTAACAAATGCATGGTGTTGCCTCAAACACAACGTTTTACTTGGTCTGTATTCACACATTGGTTTAAAGTCCGTAACATTTTTTAATGCTAAGCATTCATAAGAAATGACGTCACCAAGTGCATAAACTCTTATATGAGGAAGAAAAGTGGCCCTCACAATTTGAAAAACTGCATAAATTGACTCTCCACTATCGCAGAGTAGTAAGCAAATTTTTCCAATCACAACTCCATATTGATAGGAGGTTTGACGAAGAACTAGAAACCCTTTCTTGTAATGAGTACCTTTAATTATGACACTGCATTTTTTGACATCACTTTGTAGATCAGAACGTGCAATAGCTGCTGTAATTTTTTCATCATACACGCGAGAGTCAAAAGCGAAAATATCGGTTATTTCAACATCATTCCTAATATCTGCGCCGAGTCTAATACAACTTTGGTAAAGCTCATGTTTAATGGCAAGTGACTTAGGAACATTAATGAAGTTTTGAAGATACCTTATTGTCCGCTTAAAAAAGGTATGTTTACTTTCGAAACGCATCGTCCATACCTTTATCAATGGCCCAAATTGCAAAATGAGGTATGCGTATTCCCGTAGAAAATGATGTTTTGGACGCAATTTTACAAGCTCCCACGATTTCAATTTCGTACTGTATTTTTTCATCTTTACTCTCACCGACAAATATTCGCAGATGATACGATCCAAGTATAATACACAAGAAACATGAATTTCCGGTGCACATACTATTTCTACAATTTCACTCAAAAGGAGAATACAGAGCCATTCGGTACAATCTTTGTCTTTGATTTTGTCTTCGATGATTAGTGGAAATAATCTTATGAAATTGAAAATTTGCCAAGCTCCCCCAGAGAGTCTGTTACTTGAAGAAATTAACGTGCAAGGTTTGTCTTGCCTGTCTTCTGTTGAGTAAGGAAATGAACCTATTCGTTTATTCAACGTTTCAAGAGTGAACCACTTTTCCTTTATCAACTTGTCAGTATAAAGTTTCATATCAAAAGCAACTACACCTTCGAGAAGGTCATGTCCCAGACATGGAGGAAGCCCAGGAGAGCATACATGAAAGTATTGAAGTTCATTGAATTTTGAATTGAATTTTATTCCTTCATAATGTTCAGCATTATCAATTTTAGCCAAAGACTCAGCATATGTTTTCGGAGATCTTTTTTTCCAAATGTGAAAGTATCCATTTTCAGAGTGAAATTCATCTCTAGTCAAATGGCAATATCTGCAAATATAAGCGGAAGTACTGAAATTTTCCACAAAACCTCCAAGACTATGACTACGAAGATTATCACCAGAAATGAAAACCAGTGCACCTTTGATATGTTGACCATAAATGTCAATACTGATTTCCAGTTGCTTCAAATCTTCAACTATTGCACCATAAACAGTGTCATGATTGAAATTTTTTTCAGTGCACAGAGCAAGGAGTTTAATGTTGTTCGGATGTGAACGCAAATTATCTGGTAAATCTCCAAAACTTACATACACAGCTAGAAGCTTATGTTTTTTTTTTTTTTTGCTGAACCAATAGGATTAACGACTTCAAAAGAATCCTGATAGAGTATTATTTTCAAAGCATTGGGATGTTTTTGGAAGAAAACATTTGTTTTAAAAACTTCTCCATCGGTGAAATCTCGTAAAATTTGATCTTCTGGTGTTTGAGAAAAGTTTTTTTTGTCTCTCACAATGGATTTATCAGAAAAATAATATTCAACGGTTTTCAAAAGAGGAACGTATTGAAAGTACAAAGCAGGTTTTGCATGTGTCGGGGTTAGCAAAACTGACTCAGGGTGAAAAAAATTAAAATTGTTTTTGTAAAATTTTTTTCTCTTGAAATCAGATTGCAATACTTCTGTACTTCTAACAAATGGATCTTCGCTGAAAATTGATTCAACAATTTTTCGCACACGGTCACTTGAAATACCTTGTGCTAGCAAAACTGGTTCGAATTTTTTTTTCAATATTTCTTGTCCTTTACAATGTGCGTTGCACATTTCAGTCACGAGATACTGAATTGTGGAAGCTGGTAAAAAGAACTGACACTCAAGCTTCAGAAAAAGTTGAGCAAGATTATGAAGAAACGAATCTTCTTTGTCAGAATCATTCTCATCAATCGCGGCATCACTGCCATTTTCACGATCAGTTTTTGCGACATTTCCCATGCCATTTTATATCACTGTCAGGAGACATAGGATAAGTTTCGTCGAATGCATAATTCTCTTCTTTTTCTGAACTTATTGAAATTTCGGAAATGGTTCTGTTATCGTCTTTAACATGAACTTTTGTACTACTCTGCAAAAGTGGTGTTTTCTTATGGTATTTGGACAAATGTCCACTGAAAGAATTCAAACGAGTGTATGAACGATTACAATGAGTATATGGGCACTGTATGTGGTTGCCATTTCTTATGTGCGTCTTTAAATGTTCAATCAATGTTTTTGGGGTTTTAAACTTTTTCCGACAAATTTCAACTGTGCAAACGTAATTTCCCTTCCCCACATGATATATAGGTTCTCGTTTTACAAACACGTTGTGCAGAAGATACACCATGCATTCGTACTAAATATATTTTTAAATGGCACTCTTTCTTGAAAAAAGAAACGCATTTTTCAAAACCACAATTATATCGTGTAGATAAATTTCTATGTCTCATCTGATGACTTAATTTCAAGTTAAATGATGCTGTTTGAAATGGCAGAAATTACGGAAAAACATTTTTTAACAAGTGTAATAAAGTCATAAAAACAATAAAGGACCACACTGTAGTAAATCCTAAAAGTTAAGAGTATTGGATTCGAGTTTCTTGAAATTTTCATGATCATGCTGTTCAAGCAGCAGAGGTGCGAGCGAAGTCATTCACTTTCACCCACATTACTAGCGCAAACGATGATTAAAATATAGTATCAAAATACTATACCATCTTCTCGACTTATAGATCTCAATGAATATATGTACCATTCAAACAGGTTGCAGCTAGGTTATTGAGAAAGTGTCGAGAATATCCTGTAGAAACCTCCAGAGTCAGTAATTTATCTGTAACATAATGATAGAAGCCATAACTTAGATTTAAGTTTTTGTAATGACGAAATTTTTAATTCACTAGATCTCAACTTTTCCATATTCTTATGTATATCTCCTATATTCATATAAATTTTAGATATTCGTATGTATTTTGATTTCAGATAAAATTGGGAGTTGTTAATACCCAATTGGATATTAAACTATATTCATTCCCTCCGCAAACATTAAATTTAATATTTTTTTATGTCACAGGAACCATTTTCCTTAAAAATGACTGATTTTCATATTTTAAAATTTATTTCTATTGAAAAAAATATTTGAAGTAATTTTTTAAAATTTTTTTCTAGAATGTCTGATTTTTTTAGATTTTTATCAACTCTAATCTTTAATACGACTTAAAGTAAATAACAATAATGTTTGTATAGCAAAAGGAATTTTCTATGTAAACTTCGGTTTTTCCATATTCTTGAAATTCTCTGCACTCAAGATTTTCCTGAAAAATCAGATTCTCTGACATTTCAGTGTATTAAAATTTCAGCTAATGTTTGGAATTATTTTTATAGAATAAAGATTTTATTACAATTACTTTATTTAATTATTTTATTACTACCAGGTGTACTCCTAATTAATTTCCGGTTTTTTTGCAAACACATAATTCCAAAAAAACCGTAACCTTTATTTTATTCAAAGTATTTTCCATCGCTTTCTACACATTTTTCCCACCTTTCTGGTAAATTGTGGATACCACGCCAGTAAAAATCATTGCCTTTGGAGGTGAACCACTCGGTAAGCCATTTTCGTACATTTTCGTACGAGTCGAAGCGCTACTCAGAAAGGGCATGGCCCAACGAGGCAAAGAGGTGGTAGTCGGATGGCGCCAGGTCTGGTGAGTAAGCCGCATGATCAAGCACTTCCCACTTGAGCCTTTCCAGCGTGTCACGAACGACTTTCGACTTATGCGACGGCGCATTGTCATGGAGCAAAATCACCTTCTTCTGTCGTTGTTGATATTCTGGTCGATTTTCCACAATGGCTCGGCTCAAATCTTTCATTTGCTGTTTGTAGCGAACGGCATTCACAGTTTCACCAGGTTTCAGCAGTTCAAAGTATATAACACCGGACTGGTCCCACCACACACACAGCATGACCTTCCGACCGTAACGATTTGGCCGTGCCGTCGATGTCGATGCTTCACCTGGACTCACCCACGATTTGTTGCGCTTAGGGTTCTCCAGGAAAATCCACTTTTCATCACCAGTAACAATACGATGTAGGAAAGACTTTCTTTTGTATCGTTGAAGCAGCATTTCACAGGTCACTTTTCGATTCTCCATTTGTCTCTCGGTCAGTTCATGGGGCACCCACTTTCCACACTTCTGAATTTTTCCCATGGCTCGCAGACGTTTGGAAATTGCTTGCTGTTGAACTCCCAACGCATCTGCAAGCTGTCGTTGCGTTTGCGTGTTGTCTTCATCTAATAATGCTTGCAATTCGGCGTCATCGAACGATTTTCGCTTGCCGGAGCGTGCGGCGTCGTTCAGGTCGAAATCTCCATTTTTGAACTGTCGAAACCACGTTTCACATGTTCGAAGTGTTAATGCACGATCACCATAAACTTCCACAAGCGCACAGTGGCTCTCGGACACTTTTTTCCCCTGATTGAACATGAAAAGCAATGCATGGCGCATATGCTCAAAATTCGGTACAAAATTCGACATTTTTGAAGCGCAATAAAAACTTACTGGAAGATTTTTTCGAGAAAATGTCAACGTAGTTCAAGCACTCGATATGACTGAACAAAATGACATATGGTATGTGTTACCAACAGCGGTACAAAACAGAACGCCATCCATTGAAAAAACCGGAAATTACTTAGGAGTACACCTGGTATACAAAACGATTCATAATCATATATTATTAAACGAATTTCGTATTTGCTCGTTTAACTTGTTATTAATCATGATACACCGTAATTTACCGTCAATTGCTGATCGTCATGATATTTAAAAGACATATAAAATGAGTATCAAACGATTTTCATGATAAGTTGAAAAATTATATGAAATCACGTGAAATTTCTCATGAATTTACATGATGTCAAATAAACGGAAATAAAATACTTTTTGGTAGAAATTGTTCTAACAATAAAAATCACCTGTTATAAATTTTTAATATGCAATAACTAAAAAATTTATTCTGAAAAAAAATTACAAGGTAACGATAATTATTTATTTATTGTTATTCTTCAAAAAACAATGAATAAATTATTCATATTCATTCATTATACTGCAGCTTATCGCCACTACTAATTGCAGCCGCGTTTCTTATTTTTTTACGAAAAACGTAGAGTATTGGAAATTAAGAGTCATTAGTATATTTTGCATTATCTTAAATGACTTCTGAAATCCTGTTTCCTCGATCAATAAGGATCTCGAGAAATCTAGAAATTCTTTGCAAAGATCTTCATTAATATGCCAGAAAATAGAGAAAATCCAGTGAAAACCTAACAGTAGTCGCGTAACTGTTTATTTTGCCCCACTATACACCCAGATTCTACGCCCCTCATTCCCCACTCGACGTGAATCTCCTCCGCCGCCATGGCTCACGTACATGTGACGTTACGAGGTTGCGCTTGTGTAAAAACTACGTGCATCCCACTTGGGTACACTGATCACTTAACATGCCATACTGCATTGTGTACAAATGTCATACGAAAATTTTTAAAAGTTGCCTTATTTCTAGTTGTTGTTCAGTAATATGTCTCAAAATAACTGAAAAATAACCAAATTCAATGATTTTTAGTAGTTTGGAAACATGAAAATCGATTTTTGGCTGAGAGAAAATTTACCACCTAGTTACCACTTAACTACCACCTAGTTTCCACCGATCTAGGTGGTAGTTGTACTGCTAGGGGTGTTAATCTCGAGAAATCATAACTTAAAAAATCGGTTCGGTAGTAAATTATGAAATTTTTACCATAGATTCGGTACAATACCAAGATCAACTTCTCAGGAAAATCTATAGAAAATTGTCCAAGCGCAAGTACTATCTTGAAAGACTAATTCATACTTGAAATGTGACAAAACATAATATGACCTATGTTTTTCCCATTGTTGCCGTTCTTACAAATGTTGAAAAAATCGCAAAAATATAATTAAGTTTTACGCATGCAAGCTTCTATTTTTGTTTTCCATAAAAAAAATGTATCAGTATTCTCAGGAAGAAAATTGATTCCATTTTCATGGTCAGCGTTTAAAAGAGTGTGTTGGGCTGTTCGCGGATTAAGCGTAAGAATCCCCTTTTCACTCCGCTGCGTGCCCACACACTCATTTCAAACGCCGACTAAGAAAAGTACAGTTCGTATCACGGGGCCAGAGCCTTTTCATGCGTGACGAAAACATTCTCAAAACTCGTGGAATGACCTCGGGCTTACGGCCCTTGGCATTCCCTCGTTCTGAGAATGTTGCCGTCGTGCATGAAAAGACGCTCGTAGGCCCCGTGATACGAAATATACTATTTCTTCGCCTCCTGCTTTTAATAACAAAATATGTATCAAGCTGGTTTAATGGCAAGAAAAGATATTTTACAGATTAAAAAAAAAACTTTCCGAAAATTTCACTGTTGATGACATTTTGGAAGGTGAGTGTACAATACCGGAGAGTCTCGCAAGTTTTTTTTTTCAGAGTACTTGCAGGGGCGCGTGGAGAACGTACGGTTGGTAGCAAGTGCCAGAGATTGATGAAATCACTGTCACAAGACACGATTTTTGCAGTAACCAATGGAAACGTAAAGCCTTCCAAACAAATGTCCCTCGGATTAGCTATGAAAAGTTTGAGCAGTAGCAGAAAAATCATCAAAATTCTTAATAGACTTGGTCATAGCTATAGTTACAATGTCATTAAAGAATTGGAAACAGAACTCACTTGTACATCAGCTTCTTCAAGTCAAATTTGCCCCCCCCCCCCTCCCGATATTGTGAAATCCCCTAATTTACGTACTGGTCTAGCTTTTGACAATTTTGACCGATATGTCGACACTTTTGGTGGAAAGGACACTTTGCACGATACTGTCGGTATAATTTTCCAAAATATCGTTAGTGGTGATGATTTAGTCTCTTGTGATTCCGATCCTCTATCAGGACCGTCGTCATCAAATGAAAATCCACAAAAGGTCATGGGAAAAAGAAGACGGACTTTTGACGAGATTACTCATGGACTAGAGCCCTATCTTAAACGTCCAAAAATGATCGGAACATTATCTGTTTTTAATGATGAAAATAGTGTTGCAATCAGCAGCGTTAATATCTTAAAAAAAATCAACTTTGCCTGGATACTTAGCCACGCTTTGCACATTAAAAAGACTCCAATGTGGGTAGGATTTCACTGCTTTTTTCATGAAGATGATTTCCCAATACAGAAAATTTCGTATCCCACTCCAATAAACAAGTCACCAACCAACAATGACGTTGTCTTAGAAACACTTGTGCAAAGTCAAAAAGTGCGCATTGAATGTAGACAGGATTTCATTGAAGTTACCTATAATCTTGGAATTGCTAAAACCGCTTTTCAGATTCAAGCTACTGAGCGCCCAACATTCGCTTACATTTTCATACATCTCGGAACCTTTCACATTTTTCTCGCTTTTTTCAAAGCCCTGGGTAAATTAATGGACAAATGTGGCTTGAAAAATTTGATGGTACATTCTGAAATCATTGCAAACGGCTCTGTGAACGGATCTGTACAAGGCACTCACTTTAATCGTTGCAAACGATTACATCCTCTTATTTCTTTGGCGTTTCAGGTGTTGCATTTTCAAAAATTTTTGGAAGATGAATGCTTGGAAATTCCAGACGACGTTACTTTTTTTCTTGAGGACCTTGTTACTTCAAAACCAAATACTCAAAAAGTTGATAGCGAGCAACTTTTGCAATTTTTTCAAAAATATCGTGAACTTACATTGGCAGGATTTCATGGAAAGACTCCTCAGTTCTGCATGACGTACATCAATTTCGTTGAGCATTACTTGACCTTGAATGCAAGTATCAGAATTCTTGATTTCGAATCGTTCAAATCAGTCCTACCAAAAATCACTAATATTTTTTTCGTCTTAAATCAATAAAATTACGCTCATTATTTGGTGAAATACTCTGATAAACTATCCAAGGTGACCGGTGAGCTTGAACAGTCGTTACGGAAAGGCAGTTTTAGAATCAAAAGAACGACAAAATCTTTCTCCAGACAACCGATTGACTTGACGCTTGAACAAACAATCAACTGTGACGCCGCAAAATCTCTAACTGGCGTTATTCATTATTTCTGGCTCCATATCTGCCCGATAGAGATGGTGTCGCAGTCACAGTATCAGGGCTACTATCACATCTCATGTGATGGCGGAAGCAGGACTGAATCAAACACAATACGTAACGACCGATTTAAGACAACACAGCATTTCAAAAAGTACAGCGCATTTGCAAAAATTCCTACAGACTGTAGAAAAAAAATTAAACCCTTTCGACGACCATCGTGACAATGACAAGTTGTACCAAATTTCCAGTGGTTTGGCTGCCACTGAATCAGTAGCTGAGTTTTTATTGAATGTTAGCAACGGGGAAATGATTTGCAACGAAATTTTAATTTGGAATGTTCGCAAAATGAATTGTCCTTAATATCTCCTGATAAAACACGTTGGTATCCATGACAAGATTATTATGTGAATTTCGTTCGAACTTTGCACAAACCTCCTTTTGTCAGTAACTTTTTTGAAATTAAAATAAATTTTTTTTTTTTCGATAATATGTCCATTTTCGCATGAAGCACATGTGCGGTTAATTTTTATTTGTAATATTTACAAACCGAAAATACCATGATACGTTTCTATATTTCCTCGTTCGGAAGTTTTTCACAATGGTTAAGAGTTAAATAAATGAATGAATACATTTTTAATTTTGCAATCATATATTTTTGAATTATCATTGAACATTGGCAAACGCCAAAAAGCGAATTTCCCATGAGACCGAGTGCCGTCAGCGTATAAAGATCACGCAAGACTTCGCTGCGCGACGGCGACTTCATGTCAGCAAGACTTCGCCACTGATTGAAGTCGGCAGCAAATGTTTTTCATGTAAGTAATTATATTCCCTAACTGTGTACAAAGTTTCAAGAGCTCCGGCTATGAGGAGGGTTGACCCTCAAATTTTGCATTACCAATCGATTGGCAGCAACAATAAGCCACCACTTACAGGTGGCAGCAACTGATTTATCGCTTCATCGTTAATAACACTTGCATCCTGCAAGTTCTTAGACGCTCCGAAAATCGTTGTTTTTTTTTATTTTTTTCAACAATTTGTTGTTAAATTTCGTCCATTATGCCACCGCTGTGAGGTGACAGCAAATGATTTTCGTGATGTAGGAGTAAAAATGCGTATTTTAATGTATGTTTGGAATACTCCGGTTATGAGGAGGGTAAATTACGTGCTAGCTCCCGCACTATATATTGCGTATCAAGGGGAAAAGCAAAGTCTTTTCATGCGCGACGGGACAACGCTGTCAAAACTCGTAGAATTTCCTCGTTTCGACAGTGTTGCCGTCGCGCGTGAAAAGGCTTTGCCCCGTGATACGCACTGTACTTTTCTTAGTAGACGCGTAAATGAGTGTGTTATGCGCGCAGCGGAGTGAGCGTAGGTTTTCCTTTTCGACTCGGTGGAATATCACACTGAAAGAAAAATATTGACTCTCCAACTGTAAAAATATTGTGATTCCCACAGTAAATAGGTAGTTTGTTCCAACACCAACCAGTACAGTTATTGCTGCTCCAACTACGGTTCTGCATGCTTCCCGAGAAAAGTTTAAAATTGCATTTACTATAAAATTACAGTTTGACTTACAATGCATATGGTGTACGATGCTTTCTAAGAAAAGGTTAAAGTTGCATCGACTATAAAACTACAGTTGGAAAGTTCTTCTACTTTTGTCACGAAGTGAGGTTAGGAAAAAAATGGACAGCAACGACAAATCGTCCTAATATTACAAAAGTACGTTATTTCGTGATCGTAAAAGATTTTTTTAACAAAATAAATATGTCAATTTTTGATATTTCGTACCTTTTTTCTCGTAAATTTAGTCGAAAATGCGGTTCGAAAATACAGTAGTCAACAACTTTTCTTAATTATCATTCATACGCATGAGTAGAATGTATCAGCGAGTTCGAGCGCACGCGATTAAAAAAAAAGCATTTACGTGCATGAATATTATTTCACTGTAAGCCACTTTATCAAGTAAAATAACATTAAAAGTTTAAAATGTATGACTTACCTTTCCTCCTCTAGACTAAAACGGCAACTCATTATCACGTTTCTTTTCTTGTTATAGCTTTTAATTTTATGTGATTTCCTACATGATATTGAAGTTGCCTCACGTATATTTTAAAAAGATGCAACAACTGTCTCTCGAAAAGCACGCATACCCGTACGACTATTCGAGTAGCAACTTGAATTTACGATTGCACCAACTATAAAAAAATTTTAGATTCCAAAACGAACTGTGAATTTATAGTTAAGCGTCAACTGCGGACTGCGAACTTAGAATACCTTTAATTGCAGTTGTCACAACTGTATTTTCAGTTACTCCAACTATAATTCCCTCAACAGCATGAACACAGTTAGGGTAGCTATCATCAATTTTTTTCAGTGCACTTGTGGCGTTGCGGATTATACCACGGTTAATTCATTCATCGTTCGAAAAGGGGATTTTTACGCTTGATCCGCGAGCAGCATTACACACTCATTTTAAGCGGCTACCATAAAAAATATATATTCAATATAAGCCTTTCTTTTATGATTTCACAGCCTTCGTAAGCCGAGAAGGATGGCATCAAAAGGTAAACCTCAAAACGTATTCACGATGCAGTTGTAAATATTTTGCAAAGAAAAGATAACATTATTTAATATCTGCTTTTGTTTCTTTTATAAAGATCGAATCCAAATCATACTTAGGTTACTGACCTTAGCCTTCATTTTTACTATTTTTATGTTCGATACTGGGTGAAGGTGTTGATTTCACTGCTTTTTACCGATAATTAAATTTCTTGCATACTGAAAGGAATTGGGCTTTATCGATCTCATTTGTTGTAGTAATTATATCAAATAAATTAATTATTGAGTAAATAAAATTTGTTTATTTATACTTCTTTGCTACATCCTCGAATAATTCTACTATTGTACAGTTTTTACCGTTTTATTTTATATTATTCACACCTACAGACTTTTTTTTAACCGAAGTAACTGAACTAAAAAATTTGAGTTTGTGAATGCGGAATAGTTTGTTGAAAGTATTATTTTTGTAATATTAATTATTTCAAAACCTCAAAGGATGAGATTCGAAATCGAAAATGTGTTTTTAATTCAAAATCTAAAAATTAATTTTGAAAATTACGCGATCGGGAAACCTTATCTATTCATAGCACCAATTTATTTAAATTTATAATTGACAACGCTGACTATTGAATACATTATTTTATTTGCCATGTGACGGGACACAATCATTACTCCGGATTTCCAAGACACCGAACTTGTCATATTTCCGAATCACGAAACTCTGGAAATGCAAAAGACCGTGAAAAAAATACTACGAACCTGCATCGCTCCGAAAAACGATTCACCTGATTCATTATACTGCCGCGATCGCGTTTAAGCGAATTTTGTGTTTTTCCGTTTCCTCAATGAACCTTTTATTCAGTTCTACGAATCGTCATTTGACCGAAGCCGCATTTTGCCGATTCCGACAATTCCCAATTTAAAATACTTCCGAATGATTAAAAATTCGGAGTATCGAAACACCTAAAATTCAATATTTCGAATCATTAAAATACCAAACATTCAAATCACCGACTAGCCAGAATTTCGATTAATCGACGACACGATTCTTCAAAAGCGCGAGGAATGAATCCACGGAGGTTTGAGATTTCGGTGTTTCTTGCCGACGGTATCCCGTGGCAACGGAGGGGTGGCGGATCTGGGCGTTGACGTTTCTGGTAAAGAAGAGAACGCACTTTTGAAGAATCGTGACGTCGATTAATCGAAATTCTGGCTAGTCGGTGATTTGAATGTTTGGTATTTTAGTGATTCGAAATATTGAATTTTAGGTGTTTCGATACTCCGGATTTTTAATCATTCGGAAGAATTATGAATCGGGAATTTTCAGAATCGGCAAAATGCGGGTTCGGTCAAATAATGATTCGTATAACTGAATAAAAGGTTCATTGAGGAAACGGAAAAACACAAAATCGGCAAATTGAACTTTCGCCGTTTCAAAACATCGGAATCATTTGTTTGCGGAAAAACGGAAACCCGGGATTTTATTGAAACGGGATTAAAAACTGTCGGTGAACTGAATTTTCGGCGCTTTTATTCATTGGCGCTATGAATATTCGGTTAAACGCGATCGCGGCAGTATAAAGAATCAGGTAAATCGTTTTTTCGAGCGATGCGGGTTCGTAGTATTTTTTTCACTGTCTTTTGCATTTCCGGAGTTTTGTGATTCGGAAATATGACAAGTCTGGTGTTTTAAAAATTCAGAGTATTGAGTGGGTCCCCATGTGACACCTTTTGAATCAAACAAATGATTTTCATGCATGCAAAACTATGAAACAATTATAGTACATAGTGTACCGCGACGCATAATTGCTGTTCCGAGGAAAAGGATGATAATTTTTGTTCCAAGGCGCTAGTCGAGGACAGAAAAATATCGTCCTTGTCCGAGGATGGCAAATGCGCCAAGATTCACATAAGATTTTCACCCATAGACGTACAAAAAATTTTACTTTACAAATTATTAGATTAAATAAAGAGAGAAAAAATGCCATAAAAATTGGATTTTAAAATGTGCATGGTCATTTTTTAATCAATTTTTGAATTTTAGAATTTCCATTACTGTAATTCATATTCAAAACAAATTTTTATCAACGAAAATCGATGCAAGTTGAATAAAAAAGGGCCTCATTTCAAAATACTCAGAATTTAATATTTATTAGATTTATCCTGGACTGTGAATAGTGAAAATTTTTTTTGCACTTGCACACTTGCACCCTTTATAAACATCGTCCTGAGACTATTGGATAACATTGCATAATAATAACACGTCCCATAAAACCAAAAGATGTCAAGACTTGCCCAAGACTTAAGCAAGAATCTTGAGAGCTCTTGTCTAAGTTTTGGGAGGGCCTGTGGCCACAGTCTCGCTCCAGTCTTGGACAAGATTCTTTACCTACTATTGCCAATGTCGTGTACAAGTACCTTGATCCTGCTAGCCACATTCAAATTCAGATTCTTGATCAAGTTCTCGGGTAGTCTTGCTGAAGAAATAAATAAAAAAAATATATAAATATAATAAATAAAATAAAAAACAAAAAAAAATTTATTGTGCCCAGATACAAACCCGCGGTGGCCGTTTGTCAGGCTGAAACTTTATTAACCAAGCCACGCTTTTTTTATTCATCAAGAGCATGTGAAGCATCTGACGCGCCATGCTTATTTTTATAAATATTTCTTGCAAATTTGTGACCATTTCAATGTAACATTTTACGCCCATTCTTTAAAGACCCAACAGAATAATAGTATTCCATTTAATTTCTTAAGTCAATTTTCATAGTTCGTATTTTTCATCAGAAAATGAATAGAACTTATCCTTACGAGAAATGATAACGTATTTAAATTCGGTTGATGATTAAAATTTTTGCCGACCTAATAAAAATTCTGACTACGTCCTTGACTATAACCCTGCTGAAAAAAATCTGTTAAATCCCATTGGAACCCTTTGAAAACGGTAAAAAGTTCCAATTGCCAATGGTGCCCTGTGTAAATCAAATGCACTTTTCAATTGGCCCAACAGGTCATGACCAATTGAACCTATTGAAAAGTCCATTTGATTTACACAGAGCACCATTGGCAATTGGAACTTTTTACCGTTTTTAAAGGGTTTCAATAGGATTCAACAGATTTTTTCAAGCAGGGAAGTCACGTTAAACGAATAAACAGCTGATGATAGCTGCAGAAGACAAGCAAAAGTAAACAATGTTTCACATACACACGCACGTCACTCACACAAAACAAATTCAAAAAATGACTTTTGATCCGGCTCAAAAAAGTAAAAGCAATGATAATTGTTGTTTATTGTTGATAAATGAATGCATTGCTACTTTTTTGTCATATTTTATTTAACATTTTATTTTTAAAATCATGTGAAAAAGATATATTATGAAGTATTGAGCCTACTCGATTAAAATGCGATTTACCAAAAACGTCCGCTAGGAGCGTCAGTACAGCCGGCAACGGAAGTCTTGCAGTGAAATATTCACGCTTAGTCTGAAGAAATTTTGTCGTGTTGACGAAAAAAAAACTGTTTTCCTGTCCCCGAGTGTATTTACTACTACTACTACTACTACTTTACGGATTGTAAAGTGCCAGGGTTCAAATGAAAGGTAAAAAATTCTTATTTCAGGACTAGTATCACTTGGCACTAGATCCATTCAGTAAATATGAAATATTTCCCGAAATATGAGCGTTAGTTCGGCTAAATCACTATACCTCGGGTATAGATGCCCGGTAAGCTGTCAGGCTACTTTTTTATTTTTTTTTACCTTAACCTTCTCGATCCTACTCGGGCTCTTGATGCTTAATGATTCGTAACAACGTGAACGCGATGTCGTTCTACAATTTTCATTTTAAGTCGGGCGGAATTTTCATAATTCCTTCAATAATGTTGACAAAAAGTGAAATATTTGTATAACTAATCTATAATAAACAAAATCTAACGGGAAATCACGATCTCGCTGATTCAACCCCTAGCAAAGTTTTTGGACCAAATTTGGACCACAGTTCGATCAAGATTTGATCCGATTCTCGTTCAAGCGTGATCCACTTTGATCCAGCACGAAAATCTTGCCTTAGAAAAGCTAATATCGCATTAATGACTCTCCGGAAGCATTTTTTTTACCGTAATAAAGTATTTAGGCAGCCGAAAACATTTTTTCGTTACTCTAAAATCACTAATTATTGCGTGAGTGGTAATACAGGAATCTGGGAAAAGTGATCGACAGATAAGTTTGGGCTATACGAAAAAATCATCGATTACTTAAAAAAACCATATAATTCTACAAAATAAGACGTGCAATGATATTTTTTTTTATAAAAAATATATATTAAATGTGCAATCACGTGATAAGAGGTCTGTTTATGATGAAAATGATAATGGATCAAAACCGGACCACAGTTGGACCAGAAACGGATCAAAATTTAAACCAAACACTCTGCTAGGGACGTATCATAACGCAAAGAAACTGAAGTACATACGTAATTAAAAAATTTATTCTTCCCCAACCCAAAATGGCGTACATGATGCATGTATTAATCTTACGTGGAGCATGCAAGATTCATGCATGGAACATGTATCTATAGCCACATATGAAGTATTTATGTTTCATGCATGCTTATGCATGCTTCAGCATACGTTTAGCATGCATGTTGGCATACATGTTACATGTTTGCCACATGCATGTTTAACGTATGACTAAACCATAGACATAGGAAGATAGGGACGGAGCATAATGCAGAGGGATTGTTATCTTTGCTAGAGCACTAAAATATGTAGGTATTCTTGAGCGCCATTCTGGGTCCACTTTGTCGTCTGCAGTCGTATGTTCATTATTAAGTTTTGCACTTCTCGGACGAAAATGTGGCAAATAATCGCGATAAATTATATTTCGCGTTGTTTAAATAATTGTCAGTGCTAGTGTAACGTATTTGTTTATGCTGCAGGAGAAAAGCAGTGGTTTTTTGCGCTGAAATTCACCTGAATTCGACGAAAATACATCGTCGCTCAGAGCTGTCATTTCTATATTTTCCTTGAAAAAAATATCTGTCTATAGAAATAGATAACAATAACAATTTTTTTTAATAGAAAATAAATTAAAGTAACAATACCTATTTAATCATTCCGTAACATTCACATTTTTCAAACTGTCACCTTTCAGAACATGTAAATGAGTTTCTAATATCTGAAGCAAAAAAAAAAACACTTTGAAAAACAGTCAAAACAAACTACTTTTTTCCAAAAAAAATTACGAAAACAATTCTTCGACAGTAATCGAATTAAGAATGAAATCGAAACACTGCTTACTTTTACTATTTTCGATGAATTCAGATAAATTCCGTAAGCAAATACGTTAAACTAGCACCAGGCCTCTGCAACTCAGGATCTCAACCATAGGAATCGCGATTCACATAAAATAAACGGCATTACGAAGGCACCACCAGTCTAAGCTGCAAAATAAGCCACAAATGGCGGTTTTGATCCATGTACACTGGAAAAAAAAGTATTTCAGACAACACTAGTTTGTGCTGGCACAGCGCGATTTAGTGTTGCCACTATACGGTGGAAAGTGTTGTTAAAAGGTGTTCAAAGGTGTTGTACCAACACTTTTAGGTGCCGGTTGAACTCGGGCTGTTCGGGCATCGCGTTGACAATAGGCGAAAGTGTTGGTTCAACACTTTCGTAGGATTTCTGTTGAACCGCGAGGTGTTCGGACAACTCCGAAGAGTCAACACTGTCAATGGTGCCAACTTAACTTTTCTGAAGTGCTCTCTGAAATACTTTTTTTTCCAGTGTATAGACACGGAATACACTCGCGAATGCTTATGCGTTGAGGTGCGTTGAGCGCGAGCGCGCTCACACACACACTAACAAAAGTGTGGTAAAATCGCGGAGAGAGGAACTACACGATTTGCACAGGGCTGACTAGCACTAACGATTATTTTCACAACGCGAAATATAATATAGCGTGATTATTTGTCTCGTTTTTGTCCGAAAAGTGCGAAACTCAATAATAAACATACGACTGCAGACGTCAAGGTAGACCCAATATGGCGCTCGAAAATACTCACATATTACAGTGCCTTACTTTGCGGGGAGGGTGGTGAGGTAGCATGTTCCTACATTTTATTGGCTGCTGACGGAAGGCATGCGCATCAGCATCTACTTAGGTTGTGTTTCAAATGCAGGTTTCGTGAACCTGTCAAATGCTGGGAAAATACAAACTGTCAAATGTAAGCAAAATTATACTATAAATAAAATAGTTTTTCTAAAATGAATTTTTATTCATTATTATCATACAATATTAATTGAATATTTAATATTGTTAATAATAATCAATTAAATTGTAAAAACAAAACATTTATGTAATAATGAATATCCGAGAATTATTCAATAATAAAAAACATAAATACGATCATTCATAATGATTATTAGATAATAATAATTTCATTAATTTTTGATTGCCGATACTTTTTCTTATTTATAATTATTTTAATTTGATTTTGATAAATTCGTTTTTATACGTCATTACGTTAACATAAAAGAAGTTCCAGTTATCCATAACGTGCACAGTGATCGATGTCATACATTAACAGAAACGTGGTATGTTGAAGTACGTTCGAATTCCGCGCCACTAAGCACCACAGCCAATAACATTTAGAAACATGCAACTCCTTTCGAAGGCTTCACCCCCTCATCTAAGATGACACTTCATGCTCCGTCCCTATCTTCCTATGTCTATGGACTAAACATACATGATGCATACATGTTTCATGTATGTTTTTTTCTCGGGGTTAAACACTTCAATATACTTGAATGAAAACTTCCCGAAACTTTAAACAGTGTAGCGACAAATAAGATGCCCTTGAAAAAGTTCATTGACAATTTTTTACCTTACCTGAAATATGAATGGGATGAATGAAATAATAGAAACTCCTTTCCAATCTTTTTGATTTATTAGTATATAATATCATGATGCTTTTGGATCATGAAAAAATGGCTATTTTTGGAATAAATTGCTACATTTTTGTAACTTAGTAATTTCAAACATTTTTTTTCTCATTATAATTATTCAAATTTTTGTTTGATGATTTTTTATGTATTTTTTAGTAGTAAATTTTAATCATTATTTTATTCTACACTTGTAACAATTTTTGAAAAATTTCCAACTCACAAATTTTGGAACAATGAAAAGTGAAGTAAAGTTTTTAATCTCTCTAATAACATGGCTCTGCTATTATTGATCGACGGTATTAACATTTAATATGTTGAGAGTAGAACCGCCCTTGTAGCCGAGTGGCTGTGCCACTGGGCTGCAAAAGCGGAAGTCGCGGTTACGCATCCTGCCTGGGGCCCAGGATTTCATTTCTCAGCAAATAATTTCTTGGAAGTCAGGGCGTCAAAATTTTCTAATATCGGTGCCTCTCAGGCGGATTAAAGCTCGTAACCGCTTGCTTGCCACGAGGTTTTCCATGGTTTCCCTCGTGGGTCTATAGCGGCATCGTGCTCAAGTCGACGTGAATAACAAGTGTAGTTTGGAGAAGTCAGTCCATGGCTGCAGGGCATAGGATAAGAAAAAGGAATTCGGATAAAGAAATACACTCGTTCCTAAATCGTAGAAGCATGCATCGTACAAGCAAACAAGCGAAAGAGCGTGTGAAATTTCTGGAAATGAGAATCAGTTATTTTTACCAAGGGGCCATCTATAAAAGACGTCCGCATTTTTCCTATTTCCATCCTGCTTACTCTGCTGCTAAATAATATTTCTATCTTTCTCTACTTTGCGGACGTCTTTTATGGACGACCCCCAATGGTCTGTGGCGAGCGGGTGGGAACTTTTTTCCCCCGCTTTTCCCTTCTTCTGCGCGTCCCGCAACCGCAAAGCTATGGCTTTCTTATATTTCGACGCGTTCGACTGTTTAGCTCCGACTGACTCTCACGCATCTTGCTTTGCGCAGTCATTCGAGAGTGGGAGCCATTCGTCCATCCCATGGTAACGAAGGTCACGGACCCGAGCTGCTTGTACGATTTAGGGACGAGTGTAAGGCCTCCTTAAGGTAAGCCAGGCTCAGAGACTCCGTGAGTTTAGGGATGAGTATTGAGAATTTTCTATATTAAGAGTAGTTTCCTTCAAAAATATATACATACATCTAGAAATCGATAATCTCAGTTGAGACTATAAAGTTCATAAAAAAAAAAAAAAAAAAAAAAAACAGTCAACTTCGGGTATTATACACAACATACCTCGAAATTCTATTCCTGTAGGGATCAGTGTGGTGCAGTCTCCATAATGCTCCATAAGCAGCAATGTGGAAATGAATTTAGTTCCTTTCGATAGGTAGGAAACTTCAAGTGATGCTTGCGATGCAAAAAGTGAAAACTGGCGAGAACATTTGACCAATGACAGTCAGTGCCAGTTTGAATTTTATTTCCCGCTTTCCCCCTCTACTTGCATAGTGTTGCATAGCGAGCATCTATACCATTTCCTACTTATCGATTCGAACTAAATTCTATGAACCCTACAGAAAGGCAACCGACTTTGGTCGCAGATATATGTAAGGAATCAGCAGCTCGAATCCCCCCGAAGGTCCTTTCTCTCTGCGATGTGCCAACTGGATCATTTATACGAAAAGTAATACTGAGCAATACGTTTGCGCATCGCAGGATAGAAAGGATTCCAGCTACCAATTCTATACACATTTCGCAAGCCAGAGCGGTATAGGGAGTTTGGCGTCCTTCTAAGGGTTCATACTAAATTCCTTTCTCATCCTTTACTAAGAAATCAGCCTGACTGGCCCACATTGGTAGGAATTCCTTTAGACTCGTTCGCAGCGTCCCGAGCGGCGAAAACTTGCATGGAAGACTCCGCTCCGAAAGTTTGTCGAAAATCTTCCACAACGTCGGGGTGGATACTGGCTCACACTGATCCCTACAGCAATAAATTTCCGAGGTATGTTGTGTACAATACTCTCACTTGACTTTGATGTTTTTTTAAGTTTTTTTTTTTTTGAAGTGAAACTTCTATGCTCTTGTTCGGACGCTCGGTTGGGTGTGAAACAAAAAACCCGAGATCAAGGCGACCATGGCCCCGCTGGCCAGGGGGGTCAGGGGAAGAGGCAGGGGACCGGGCGAGAAGGGGGTTAAGGGGAAAGTGAATGTTAGTTTGTGCTTATAGTGATGTGTATTTTAGCTATTAAAGTATATTTAGGACTATAGAATATATAATGAATTATATTCTATATATATATAGAATGTAGAGAATATTGAAATTTTTCGATACATGGCATGGAAATTTTTTTATAATTATGCATAGAAAACAACATGAAAATTACTCAAATACTTTTAATAATTTTTATGTTATTTGATTTGTAGAAAATGTATGTCATTCCAGAAATCGAAAAACTTGAATTTGTCGAGCTTTGAATTTTAAAAATATATGTTTAAAGAATCTATTGCATAAAAAGATAAGAAAACTTTTCGAATCGTATAACTCTGTGAAAAGTACAAAAAATATTGAGGGCACTCTAAATCTATATGGAAACTGTTTTCTGCAAAATCGATCAAAATACTTCAGAAATATTGAACTTTGGATTTTATCTTCTTTTGGAAATTCAAAGAAATATATTTGAAAGAACTTAAAGATTCCGCTACATTCTTCAAATACTTAGAAATACGGAAAGATAATACGTAAACAAAAATACGTGTAATACAATGTAAAAAAAATGGATTTTTTCCAAACATGCATGTGAAGTTTTTTACCATGACACCAGTATGGATATTTTTCCATACAAATGTCTGGAAGAATCATGGCTCATGTATGAAATTTTTCCGTGCAATTATATTGAAATTTATTGACACATGGCATGGAAATTTTTTTATACTTATGCATGGAAAAAACTCGATCAATGCATGGAATTTTTTCTATACAATGGTCTGGTATAATAGCAAACTTCACTTGGATTTTTTTCCAAACATGTATGTGAAGTTTTTTTACAATGACATCAGTATGGAAATTTTTCCATACAAAAGTGTGGAAGAATCATGGATTATGCATGGAAATTTTTTGTACAAGTGTATTAAGGTATTACCTCCATAAACTGATTTTGACATAGGATTTTTATAAAAAAAATCACATTCAAACCTGATACATCCCTGATCACACCTGCAAAATTACAACTTGTTTGACCGTACAGTTTTTTAATAAAAAATTACCAAATTTAACATTAGTCTTATGGGCAGGAGTTGTTTTTTCAAATTTTGAGCTAAACTACACATAGGAATTTGCCGAATTTTTTTTCACTTGCACATAAAAGTCCACTTCGTCAAATGTGTCAATCAGCGCGAATACGTACCGTACAGTTATTATAATAAAAAATAAAATAACAATCGGTTTGACAGTTCCTACGTCAAACCAGTAAACTTGGCAACAGTGTACCCCGTCCATCACAGACGCACATATATATGACTGACATGTGGGCTCCAACGTAATGCGGGAATTTTTAAATATGAACAAAGTTTATGACGTTTATGCTTCGCTTCATTATCTGTCAAATGAAACAAAACCTGCTGACATTTCTCGCAGTGCGTAAATAAACAATACAACCTAACCTATGGTCATGTGGAATAGCAAGTAAATAATAAAAACAAGTAAATAAATAAAATGTTTTAAAAATGCAATAAAAAGGTTTGTAAACGTGATACAATGAAGGATATTACAATTTTTATGAAAACTCTAATACAAAGCTCATCGTGGATGTGTTTTTCGATGCTTGTACAAGTTCAAAAATACTACAGAAATAATGTCAATGAAGTTTGTTCACTTATAGTTAATTATTATTCCACGATTGTATAAAGTATTAATATTAATTAAACCTAACACAGAAATCTATCAGTAGCGAAAATGTCATGCGCGATATTTATTTTATTTAAAATATGTAGTTTGTATTTTATCATTTGCAGGAGTTATATTTTAAAATTTTATTTTTAAACTTTATTTTAAAAATTTCATTTTAAAAGTACATATTTTCGTTCGACTGTCACGTTTTATTGCAACTTTTGATTTTTGAATTCCATTCCGAAATAATTTTATGTACTTTTATTTAAGAAAAACTCTATTGTGCGTTGAATTTAGCAACAAAAATTTCATGAATAATTTTGTTATGACTTGGAATTTCAGATTGTTGCTAAAATTTTGTAAAAACTGCGTTTTGAATTGAAAATTGTTGTGACTCAAAATTATTTTATAGTATTGGACAAACGTTCCCATAATGTGCATTGTATTGGAGTTTTTATAAAACTTTCCATTTCCTTCTTGTAAGTTACTGTAGTGAAAAGAAGAATACATTTTTTACTTTAAGAAATAAATTCTAAACAACTGTTACTCTCATTTTTATTGAAAAAGTATGTTGTTGATTATTATATGAAAATTTCATTTCGAAAGATGCTGAGATTCCACATTGAGTTTTGATTTTTAATGTAAAAAATAATGTAGAAGTTTTAAATTAGAAATTGTTCAAGAATCAAGATAATTGTCAAATTTAATTTATTTCATTAACTTTAAAACATATTTCAGAAATTGGATTTTTATTTTGAAACAAGGTCCTAGAATAATTTGTTTTATTAAAAATTTTTCATGTTGTATTATGCAGTACTTTTAAATGCAGGACATCAATTTTTGTAATTATCCATGTAATGTATGTTTCCGGATAGTTATAAAACTATCAATATCCCAGCATTTTTCATAATCGTTTTTTTGTTTCATTTATAAACATGACTTCAAATTAATCTTTCCACTTTTAAATTTTATCTATAACATTTTGTTAACTTAGGCTTGAGTTTTCATCTGCAAAGTCTCATCGTCGAACATAATTGTTGAATGTTCGGTACATAAATACATAATGTAAACGCTACTTTGGATGTGGATGTTGACTTATTATTTTTTTTTTATTGCACGAAGCTTTAAAATTCTCAACTTTATTTTAAAAATAACTTGTCTTTGAACCTAAAATTGTTCTGGATGATTTTCATATTTATCTTCTTGGTTCTATTCCATAATGTAATCCCTATATTGTTCATAATTTTCAAACTTTATTTCAAAATGAGATTTTGGAAGTTTATGTAGAACTATATGGTTCTGTATTGTACAGTAAAACACTGTTTTGTTTGGAAAATCAATTATTTATGTGTAATATATAACATTGTACTGTAAAATGTGGCAATATTATACCAATATACATTTTGTACATGAATTCAATATGATTTCACAATTTTTATTTCTTATCACAATTATTTATAATTTATCCAAAATACAATGTAAAAATTTTAAGTAACGCTAATTTTCAAAATTATACTTAACATAAACAGAAGAACACAAAATTTCAATTATTATTTTAACAAACATTAGTTTTTTTTTTCGTAAAATAAAATGTACGGAGTGCAGATTGCAATCTTTTGCATATGTAAAAAAATGTCCCGCATCCAATGTCTTTCCTGAATGAATGACTGTCGACCTGAGACTATACTGCATATCAACGTGGCCTTGACCTCCTTCGGATTTTTCTGGCAATACAATTTCTGGTGGACATCGAATTTGATGTTCCAATTTCTTTCGTTCATTTCTGGCAGCATCAAACATAAAAAGTTTCAAAACGAGTATCAAAACTTCTGGTGCTTGGGAAATTTCAGTAATTTTGATGCAATCACTGTGAGTGTCACAATTGCAGCAAAAAACTTTGTTGGCATCAGAAAGAAGTTCCGCCTGTATGTTTTCTTGTAATAAGTGCTGCACAGAAACAGTCTCTTCTTCTGTACTCTTGTATGGTGTGGAAAAGCATAAATCCATTTCTAAGAAATGTTCAGATCTTGCACTGGCATTATTGCAGTTCAGGCAGCAGAGGAGATGTTGCAGGGTTCCTCCGAAAATTTGCTTCGGTCGCAAAGATGTCATTTGTCTGGATGCTGGCCCCAGTTGCTCTTGGGGCAAGTTTGTAACATCTTTCAGATAATCGTCCAACAAGAAGAAAAGATGCCTGTAACATAAAAATTTACCTTAGAAAACATTGTCATGAGACTTACTACCTTATAAGTCGAGCTACTGCACCTTAAATATTCTGCGCTATCTTGTTGAGTTCCTATAGCAAAATGAGTCGGCAAGGTGGCTTTGCAAAAATACGTAGGATCCACCGTTGGTTCCGTTCAATACGTTAGGTCTTTAAACAAGTCCCTTAAATTTCCAAGTGCATTTTCAGATTTCTCCGATGTCAACATTGCAGTGGCAAATCTGGGCGTCATAAAGAGTGCTTGAATAACGCTATTCAAGTAGCAAGTTTGTTCCAAATTTTGGAGGCCGATCTTTTTACTGCTTGACATAGCATTTGTAAGTATTGATTTTTTTTTTGTTTCGAGATGCTCTTGAGTATTCGGCAGGCTTTTTGACGTCATGTCCATCGTTCCGAGTTCATCATTGAAGAAGGTAGCTATGGCGTTCAATATTTTTTGACTTTTTGTAATGGCCACTTTTTTTGAAATTGGATCCTCAGACGATAATATACGCCTCACTTTGACTGTTCCTTTTTCTTGAAACATTTTTCGAAGCTTTTCAAATGTCAAGCCAAATTTTCCTATTTTCATGATCATTCCTTTTGAGAACACTGCCTCCAAAGGTTTCAAGCTCTTGAAAATTCTGTCTTTATTCAAAGTCCAAAAAAACATTTTTGAGTGAGCTCTTGGCGGAACTTGTAGAAAAGTGCTTGCAAAATTTGAACATCATAAAGAGCATCATGAAATTTTGTTTCCTCAAATAAATCTGGGATGAAATCATTAACTAAAGTTGAAAGTTTGAATGCCCCTGGACCTCGCCGATCTTGAAGTTATGACCGCGTGTCGGCAAATCCAGCGACAGTTTGTGTAAAATAATTTTCCATTTCTGTCGTTCTGATGGCTTGGCATAAAATAGTAGAGTCGAAACCAGCATTGTGAGCGACTAGCACAACTTTTCTCCGTGGAATGTGAAGAAACTTGCTGAATCGGCGCAAAGCCTCGACGAGTGGGACGCTGTCTAATTTTTTTCCATGTTGGAACAATTCTCCTCCGCGATTTTCCAATCCATGGACGTTAGTAGCTTCAACAGAAATACGTTGCGTAGGATTTATGTAGATGGAGAATTCTTCGCCGTTCATTTTCGCCGCAATCTGCAGGATTCCCGCTGCTTTCCCGAAGCCTCCAGTTTCGAGATAAAAAAAAATAATGATTTTTCCTGCCGTCGAAACGAGAGCGGATAAATTGAAGGCAGCATCCTGCGAATTGGTGTCAGCAATTCCTGTGCTTGTTACGAAACCGTCCTCCGCAACGTCGTTCAAACTGGTGACATTATTTTCTGAATCTTGAGTAATATTTTCCATTTCCATGTCCATTTGTAAGCCAAACTTTGATTGATAGCGAACGCCTTCCCTATTTTCTTTCATTTTGCGCAACGCTTCTCTTTTCTTTGTCAGACGCTTTCTTTGGATTTTCTGTTTTCTAGATTTTGCTCGATGACTCGCTCTATTTTTTGTGTCGATGGTTTTTTTCAAAAATTTCTTCAGATTGTCACTAGCAGGCAAGTCTTTCATTTTCAGCACGTCAAGTAAATATTTGTCTCCCTCATTCTTGGCCAAAACTGAGCTTGCGAATCGCGCATCGGACGATTCGCTCAACGAGTAGCAGTATTGCTTAAGACATTTTCTACCCATAATGGAATTTAGGGACTCGTTTGGCTGACTTGATCCCGAAATGCTAAACTTTTGAGCGTTTTCAGCATATTTTACGGAAATGGCCTTCAATGACGAATACAGCGTCTCGTTCGTAAGAAGCACTGCTTGAGATTTTTTTTCAAAAGCTTTACACCATGACTGGCAATTTTCATGATGCCCAAACAGATGTTCGGGTATTGCGAGCATTTTTTTCGGAGTTCCTCACTTTGCCCCTGATTTTGGGCAACAGCATATGCAAAACAAGTCTGTATGTGAGAAATGACATCCTTCGTTAGTTCTTTCATTCTCTGAGTTTTCAAGCCATAAATTTCTCCAATGAAATTTTTATTCAAGTGATTTCTGTCGGCAATTTTGAAAATTCGATGCTGCGCTTGTCGACGTACCCCGGCCATTGTGCTTGCGTCTTCGTCCCCGACGACAACTCGTACTCTCAAGTTCGATTCTTTGAGTACGGGGCTGTTGACGATCAGCTCTGTACCAAGGTCAGCTTCCATGGCTTTTGCTGTGCCTTGGAAGTTTAGCCGGCAATCATGTTCTTCTTTGGGTACACCCATGTCACACGCTTTGCATTTTCGGTTTCTCGTACCGTAATCCAAAACTTTACCGCTCATGTAATCGATGATTGCACCGTAACCATTCAGACTGTCGTACTGTTTCCCAGTGCCTCACTTGCTCCAGCCCATATCGTAAGACGCAATAATATCCACCACTTTTGTTGATTCTGTGTATCTGCCGTGTGAGTCAATGTTACCTAAATTGGGTAATGAACGAGTACGTGTCAATAAAGTCCGACAATTATCTTGAACGAGATTTGGGAAAGATGGAGTTCGGGAGAGCGGATGAGGATTTTTGTTTCGATCTGGGAGATATTGGTCTTCTGAAAATGGCAACGCCTTCGGAAACATCTCCTTGGCGATGTCAGATGGTCTGTAAATGAAAAAGACAAAATATTTTTGTATTATATTTATTACAGTAATATTTTGATTTACAGTACTTTTTGCCGAAAATGTAACAATCCACCTAACAATCTATAAATCAATACTACCTTGGTTGATTACTAAAATGGTAACATAATTATAAATGTAAAATATAAATAGAAAATCGAAACATGATTAATCGATGCTAGGCGTACAAGGTTTTGCATGTTGCATGTTGTTTAAAACAATTTGTATAAGGTCACCTTAGAAATAACTGAATTTTTATAAGAGTTGCACGAAGTGACTGACCTTATGAGAAATGGAATTCTTATAAGACATTAAATTTTCTTATAAGGTTTTTGTAAGGATCAAAATTACTAGGGGTTGTCTGTAAAGCTAATCTTCTTATCAGATTGTACAGTGATTATATTATACACAACAATATCAAAACGTGGAATGTTGATTCACAATAATTAGAAACAACTGAAAAAAAGCAAGAAACTCTATGAATGAAATGGAAAATTATTTAAAAGTAAAATGTTACCAAAACTATATTTATTAATTCACAATAATTAGAAACGACTAAAAAAAACAAGATACTTCATAAAAGAAATGAAAAATTAATTGAATTAATCAGTTGAAAAATTATATTTACTTTGGCATTTACAGAGCAGAAAAACTGTTGAAAAGAAATCGCAAACAATCAATCAGAAAATTGTGTATCAAATTGTAGACATTTCAAACAACATGATGTACAAAATATGATGAGCTGTCAATTTCTCAAATCCACAAAAATTAACTTTTCCATTTCATTACTTCTCCAGTTTTTTTTTTATAAAATGCATGAATACTCAATTATTAGATAATGCGTCCGCTTTGAAGGTGAACACCAAAATTTTTCGAAGTCCAAGTTTTTTCACGAATGGAATAGAGTCCGAGATTTCGGTATTCACCTTCAAGGCGGACACACTGTACAATTGTAAATTGATTGTAAAAAATGTATTCAAATCATATCATTTTGAAATGAAGCTGTGATGATAAAAATCTCTAATAAAATTTTCTATTTCAGATTTTCATTACAAGTTTGATTTTACATTTTCTAAATAAATCGATTTGCTGATTTGGAGAATCTTAAGCTTTGAATGTTAATATTGCATGTTCAAAGTGGTGTATGACACAAAAATAAAATAAAGTTTCTTGAAAAATACCAAAGGTATATATGGACATAAAGCTGAAAAAATTAAATTTTTACAAGAAGCGAACAAATTGAATTATGAATATAAATCATAAGATATGTTAGACCGGAGCGAAAAATATCAATATAAAAATTGAATTTTCCATTTTATTTGTTCTCCAGTTTCTTATAGAACGGATAAATATTCAATATATGTATATACATAATTGTAAATTGACTTTAAAAAAAGATTCTAATAATATCATTTTCAAATGAATTTGTCAATATAAAAATCTGTAATCAGATTTTGAACTTCTCAACAATTTTACGACAATTTTCATTTTACTTCATCTCAAAACAATAATTTCTCGATGAGGAGAATCTACAACTCTGAACGTTTATATCGAAATTTCAAAATGGTGTATAATTTAAAAAAAAGTTTCTTTACAAATAATAAAGCTAAACGTGGAAATAAAGCTGGAAAAATTCAATTCTTCCAACAAGTGAACCAATTAAATTGTGATTATAGTTTGTAACATATATTACACTGGAGCGGGAAATATCAATGTAAAAGTTGAATTTCCCATTTAATTAGTTCTCCATTTTTTCATAAAATTCGATATATATACAATTGCGAAATCACTATACAAAAATATTCAAATCACGTCATTTTGAAATGAAGCTGCGAAGATAAAAATCTGTAATCAAATTTAGAATTTGTCTACATCTTTTTAAAAACTTTCAATTTACATTTTCGATGTAAACCAACTTGCTGATTGGTTGAATCTACAACTCTGAACGTTAATATTAAAATTTCAAAATAGTTTATGAAACAAAAGAAATTTTCTTAAAAAAGAATAAAGCTAAATGTGGAAATGAAGTTGGGAAAATTCAATTCTTTCAAATAGTGAACAAAGTTAATTATGATTATAAATCGCAACGAATGTTAGACTGGAGTGGAAAATATTAATATAAAAATTGAAAGTCCTATTTCATTTTAATTTTAATTTTAATTATTTTCATTTTAATTTATTTCGTTTAAATTTTTTCAAAGACGACATTTACTGTAACAATTGTCTTATAAATTTGATTTGAATGTATAAAAAGAGTCTAAAGTAAATGATCTCATACAGAATATAATTAAAAATTACTCTGTGGAATTGTTTTGATGAAAGTGATAGATGATCAAGAGATGATATTTTTCGTTGTTTCACAAAAGTACTTCAATAATACTAGAAAAATTGAACATTGGATGAAGGGAAATTACAATTTTTTGCATAGCTCTTCTTCATGTTGAAGTACTAATGTGCGTTCCATTAAAGCTGATTTCCTGCAGCTATCTTTTGCAACACTTTCGATTGTCCGTCCGATTTCTCTCTCACTTCCTTCGAAGAGTTTTTCATCAACAGGTGGTAAATCTAAGCAAGTTATAAACTTATTCACTGTGGTGCAACCGATGCCAGCATGAATTGCATCTATGAGACAGAAATAATAATTGTGTTAGATAATCAACAATTTTTTTATTCTAATAATGTTAATTTTCAATTTTCTGAGAAAATATATATGTAAATGAAACTCTCACAATTTTTTTTCAGTGGACAAAAATGCTTTTTATATCATTTTGTACAATTTTGATACAATTTTGAATTTGTTATTAAGATTATGGTATGTATGTAAAGTTAAACATCAAAACTATTAGATATTTTCTAATGATGTGACATTTTTTGAAAGTATGGATTGTCATCACATCAAGAATTAGTTATTTATAAATAGTTCTATTACCCATTGCTAGTTTGGTGTTGATCACAGGTATTGCGTGATTGGATGCCGAAGGATGAATTGGCCCTGTTGTTACTTGTTTAATTTGTTGACAAGTACGACACTTTACAAGGAAAGTGGAATGCAGACCTTGTATTTTTTCTTTGACAGTGTCTTGTAATGAGAGTATAGCATCACACTTTTCACAATTCAATTTTTCACCAAGATTGCTGATATTTACGATTCGCGACGAAATTTGGGGTACTTCCGACAATGTCAGTGATTGATCTCCCACATTCTTTCGTAACTTCCTTTTTTCTGGATCATTGGAATTTTCCATGAATTTCTTTCGTTTTTCCACGTATTTCCTCTTTCTCCATCGCCCCTTGAATAAAACTACTTCATCCGACATGTCACTCTTACTATTTATTCATCTTTCACTCACGCGAATCACTGTTATTATTTTTGAAATGTTAAAAATGTCTGAAGTTATGGATCGATCGTTTGTATACAATCATCAATATTCATCGCATGTAAACATGACATATTTATGCCCAGAAGTTATACATATATGGTGTGCCATATATACGTTTAGGTACTATATAGGTAGGGTTCTCGGTTCTCACTCTAATAGAAAAAGACAGCACACTACGACGTTGCCGTTGCTCAAAGCAACGGTATGATCTGAAATAAGCTAAAACTGATTTCCTTTGCAGCTACCTTCACTTATGGAGGTAATACCTTAAAATTATCGTCTTGAAAAATTCAGAAACATTGAATGGAAATTTTACGTACAAAAGTATGGAAATGATACCTGCAAATTAAAAAAAATACATTATGAACAACGCAATGATACGAATTGCTGACAGGACAATTGTAGATTAGTTACATTTGAAAGAGGTATATATTTATTACATACATAATTATAAAAATTTGTAACATATATCCCTAACATAAAATCTCGCCCTCGCTATAGGATTCGAACCGACGACGTCTTGTTTCGCACGCACCTAATTCCCCAAGACCGCTCGCCTCCTTGTCCACTACGCTAGCGGACAGCATGATCAATGTCTTTTCCGAACTTCACCATGTCAATTGAAAAGCCGAAAGTTGAAAGTCATTTTAGAATTTTATTATGTCAATCGACAAGTGTACCGGAACTGAAATATTCACAATTGAGGAAATTAAAAACGCGATGTTTTCTCTTAATACCCTGCTTATCACATTGCATTATTTTTGGTGTTATCTGGTTGCTTTATATAAAACTTCAAAATTTCATATATATCTTTCATGTACGGGAATCGCGTTTCCAAGGCTGGATCGATGTTGTACCGAAAATTTTGAAAGCATGTAAATAATTTTTTTCAGAATAACTACCCTGCCGGACGAGTTACACGCTATAGTGTGGTAAAAGTGTGGTAAATGTGTGGTAGATTTTATTTTAGTAATTAATATTATATCAATATTTTTCAACATCTTTCGCACGATTTGGTTACAAAGCGACCCTAATTGACTTATTACATCATTTTGGTTTTTATTTTTCGACGAACAATTACTGAAAAACTCCATGGACGTTCACGGACGTTCGTGGACGTTCGGAACGTCCGCGAACATTCATAGCACGACGATAGGAGAAGTAGATTTTAAAATCCACTCTATAAAAATGTCGTCATTTTATAAAGATGTTGTAAATTTTTTAACAAGTGAGTTTATTAATTTGAATTGAAGTATTTTATAAATGTGAAAACTTTTTATATTTCATGAAAAATTTGTATAGTTTGTCATAACGGTAAAAACGTACATTCTAAACACAGGCAAGTTGTAGCCTTGAAGTAAATTACATACTCAGAAAATGAGTTTTAAGGTATGTAGGTGTAAGAATGACAGAAAAAATTGGTCTAATCATTATTTGGTAAATATCAAATTTTTCGTAAAACAAAGTACTCAGACATTTATAAGATTTCAACTTGAAAATATATAGAGAAATTATTATTATAAAAATTTATTTTATTTTTAAATTATTATTCAATTTTTATTATATTTCACATTCGAAATTCAAATATGCAAGAACGCCGTTAGGCCCCTTGGTAACCACTTCAGTGGCCGTACCACGAATGAAATGTACTCATGGCGCATGCGCAAAAGCTACTCGCCACCAAGTTTTTATTGAACTTTTACAGGTTTATTTAACCTGACTAGTAACATTCATTGCTTTCAAACTAACACATTTCCATGTGGACAAAGTATCTTTTTTACATTAAAAACATTATTTCATGTAACAATTGTTTATTTAAATAAAAAAAATCTACCACACTTTTACAGGGCCGGATTTACCCGAAGCGCCGCCCTGGGGCAGTAGATAAAATGCCGCCCTTTCAGAAATGAATTTCGAATTTCTAAAAAAAAAGGGGCATCAATTTTCAGAGGATATCGATATATCGGTTAGTTTTTTGAAAGAAAAAATTAACGACCTTTTTTTTATAGAGATTTATCACACCTTCGAAAATTTGCCACCCTCCAAAATTTTGCCGCCCTTGGCAGTTGCTCATGTTGCCTCTGCTTAAATCCGGTCCTGCACTTTTACCACACTTAAGTGTGGTCAGGGCCGGATTAAAGATTATACAACAAGATTATGTCTTTAATTCATTTTATTTATTTATCATCACAATTTGAACTTTGTCATTCAATACAACGTAGAAGTTCGAAGAGTTTAACTAAAGTAAATTGTTTCATATCATATGTATACAGTAGTAACAAATGTACTATTAAATTTTTATAAAAAAAAAAATTCTTTTTCCGGCATTTCTCATTCGCGAAATTCTTAACAATGTCATCAAAAGTTGTTTCGCGAAGTACATCTCTTTCTGAACTGAGAAGTACCAAATGAACCAGTCGATTTTCTCCTATGCTCGAACGAAGTCGATTTTTGATCAATTTCATTTTTGAAAACGATCTTTCACTCGTACAATTCGTCATCATCATCGATAGGTATAACCGTAAAACAATTTCGGCATCAAAAAACGTCGAATGTAATCCATTTTTTTAAATAATGCGATATAAAAAAATCTCGACTGGTTCATTCTCTTTTCGTTTTTGAAGATCAGCAAATTTTTTGAGCTGTATAAGCTCGTTTGCCAAAGTTTCTTCCAAATCTTCAGAATATGTATCCACAAGATTGGACGCATTTTTTGCATTTTTTTTCATTGGATTCAATATCGAGCAGAGTAGCCATAAAATTGAACTTTGCCACGACAAACTTATAAGATGAAATTTTTTCATTCAATGTTGTCATCAATTTATCTATCACTGGAAGGAAAGCTTTTATACGAAATTTGTCTCTCGTTGAATGCTGTACTTCTGAGACCTGAGACACTTGAGAGTCAAGGTATTGCAACCGTACGTTAGTTGATCTGACTAGAACAGATTCAAAGTCAAAAGTGTTTGAAAAAGTTTTTCCTGCTTCCTCGTAAGTTTCTAAAGCATATCTTTTCGATTCCACAAAAGATTGTAAAGATTCTAAGCAATCAACAGCGACCCTCAGGGTCACGGTAGAACTTTGTGAAGATTTGCTACTAGAATCGAATCTTTCGAGACTCTCATTCCAAAACACAATGTATATAGCTGTTTCAAGGCGACTTATTTTTTTTACCTCGAGTTTGGTTTCTTACAATATCTTTTTGTTCAACGTCATCTTGTGTTGAAATTAATGATTCTGAGATAGGAACAAACCCAGTTTTTAATGCTTTCGTAGCATCAGCACGACATTAAAAGCGAATGCTACTCAAATTCTTGAGACTATAGGATATTTTCGAATTCGACATTTTTTCTTTAAGAATTTTATATCGCGCCGGTGAACTCGTAAAAAACACGTATAACTCTTCAACGAAATCGAAAAAAATAACCGCATCAGGGGATGCACTGGCCGCTGCCTTGCCTACCAGATTCAATGAATGTGTGCAACATGGAATGTAAGCTGCTTTGCTATTTACCTCAAGTATTCTAGCCTGCATTCCTTTGTACTTGCCACTCATATTTGGTGCGATGTCGTACGATTGACCGCGACAATCTTGAATATCAATGCCGTGTTCCTGGAGGAAATGAAGAAGAGCGTCCGTCATTTCTTTTCCCGTGTGGTCACAATTGGGGAGAAAAGTCAAAAACCGTTCAACTGGCTCCAAATCCTCAACATATCTGATGGTCACTGACAATTGATCAATGTGCGCTTCATCAGGGGTAGAATCGACACACAATGAGAAATACTTTGCCTTTTTCACACGAGCAATTATTTCCGCCTATAATTTTTTCCCCACCAAAGCTATTAGTTCTTCACAAATGGTTGAAGATAAATAATTCACATTCCCTCGTCCACGGTTTCCATGTTCTTGAAGATGACCAGCCAAAAACGGATCGTATTGAGCGAGGAGTTCAAGCATTCCGAGAAAATTTTCATTGTTTGGCGAGCCTAAAATTTCATCGGTGCCACGGAACGCTAAGCCACGTTCTGCGATGAATATGATGGTACTGACAACTCTCTGAATAACTTTGCGCCAGTACATAGCTTCTTCTGTGATCTGTAAAACATATAACTTGTTACATATAACACGAGAAAAAAAAACATAATATTACCTAATTCAAGTGTTAAAGTATAAACCTGCTGCTGCAGCGCTTTGTCAACACACTCTATGTGACTGGCACGTGTCGCATACGCTACAATTGAATCAACATGGAGCTTCGACTTTTCGTGTTCAGTCACACGTTCTGATGAGTGTTTCGAATCGCAATAGCATTCTGTAATAAATGAATTTCCCCGATCTTCTGCTAATAGTTTGCAAACGTAACAGTAAAATTTGCCAGTAGAAGGCGAGAAGCAAAGCCAAAAACGATCGAGTCGTTATTTGTTCGGTAGCGTTCGATGAAAAATACTCACACTGCATTTCCGGTCCGCGTATCCATGATCTCGCGATTGAGGCACAGAAAATTCGGTCAACTCTTGTTCATTACGATGCTGCAGCTCAGTTGAGCCCTGCTTGATCCAAAAAATGATCATCGCCTCAGTTGGTGGATTTGTTCATAGTCCGATGTCATTCATGAAATTGAGGTCTTCTATATTTTTCTCGGATTCTGATGTTTCAGCCATAATATCTTCATTGTCAGTATCTGGTTGCGCTTCTTCTGTGGACCTTATTTCTGAACGTGGTACCGGTTTGCCATTGAAATTCGAAATGAATTGATGATTTTCATCTTCTGTCTTGGATGGAATCGTAACTGTAAAAAACTTGTTCAACTTAGGTGTTTTCGCCAATATTTCTTCGTTATTTTTGTTTTTTTCAAGAGTGGTTTTTCGCTTCTGCGCTCCACTTTTGTACGTTCGGATATTTTTGTGCCTGTCACTTGACATGTTGATGTATCTTGTCACTTGAATTTTGAGCACGCCTGTAATACATTATGTATGATTAGTATGATACATAATTGTCATGTAGAATTATGGACTTTTGGAAATAGTCTTATGAATAACGAAAAGCAAAAAGCAGACGTTATAACTTCACAACTTGAAACGTAAAATATTTCAAATTAAAAAATAAATGCGATTGGGAAATGATATTGCTCATTACATGCATGTATATCCAAAAATTATGAGATCAAATAAAATATTTTTTTTTTTGAAAGTACTATTCTAAAAAATTCAAAATTATTTCGGAAAATAGATCAAGTATGATTTTAACATTTTCAAAAGAGTAATTCAAATCCGAATGATAAATTTGGCTTGTAATCAGATTAATATTTGAGTATATCGAACTTATGAGAAGGGAAAAAATGTATATACGTCAAAATATAAATAATTCATTTTCAAAATTGGAAAAATTCTTTTATTTCAGCAATAATACCCAAACTTAACATGATTTTTTCTAATTCCCTATGGAAATCTTATCACGTTAAACGTTCTCCATAAAAGTTAGTGAATTTAAAATACCAGCTTTTTTTCAAGTCAATACAATCTTACACTAATAAGACGATAGAAACTACGATTAGAAATTAAGGGGAAACATTATGTCATCTTTTCTTAGTCAACTTATATTAGAAATTGGTAAAATTTTAATACAATTCTGAATATTATGAAATAAGAAAGTTCAACTATTAAGAATCCCAAAACTCCTAGCATTCATGAATTTGTAAAATATTCTAATATGTGTATTTTCAATGAGCGAATTGAAATTTGTATAGTTCTGCATTTTAAAAATATTTAATTCGAAACTTTGAGTTAAAGACATTTAAAACGATAATTTTCTACAAGGTTGAATTTCCAAATTCAAATCCAACTATATTTACTTCCTTTTTGTATTTATTTTAAGAAAAATAAAACTGTGAAATTTACATTTCTTCAAACTCCTAACTTTTGAAAATTCGCATCACACTATTCTTCATTTTCAATGTCCAATGTTTTTAGTTACAGAGATTGAATTCCTTTTTCATCAATTTTTAATGCTCCTCATTTTTATTACACTCGTTCTTAAACCATACAAGCAGCTCGGGACCGTGACCCTCGTTTCCTTGAGAACAAGTTGAGGTGCTTGAGGGGCTCCCACTCTCGAAAGACTGCGCACTACTGCGCAAAGCAAGATGCGCGAGAGTCAGTCGGAGCTAGACACTCGAACGCGTTGAAATACATATCAGAAAGAAGAAAGCCATTGCTTTGCGGTTGCAAGACGCGCGGGAGAAGGGAGAAGGAGTCCATGTTCCCGTGTTCCCGCTCGCTCGCCACAGATTATTGGTGGGAGTAAAGGGTTCTCGTTCCCTTAAAATTTACACACTCATTCGCTCGGTTTGCTTGCACGATTTAGAAACGAGTGTACTTTAAATTTTAAACAACATACGTTTTCTTAAGTTTTCACAGCTTTCAAATTATATCTGTCTCTCTCGGTAAAGGGAGCACTGGTGGATGAGACTTTTTAGCTGAGTTTGGACCGCCAGATTCAATGTTTTGTCAATTTTTTTGCATTCAAATATAAACCTCCGTTGTCGACGTGGAAACGAGTGGAACTAGAGAACAAGGACACACTAAATATTTTGTTTTATTTTTGCTGGTGGCTGAAGATCGCAGAATTTATTTAGGTTAAATGAAGGCGTCGTAATTTGGGATTATAATTTAAGATTCATTCACTTTAACCTATTTCGACACTCGTTAACGTGCCCGAACGCAAGTTTAGAACAGTTTATAATAGTAAACGATTAGTAGTGAAATCGAGGAATGTTACCTTTTTATCCAAAGCAACAGGCAAGTGAGGCCAAGTGAGGCACATGAGGCACGATAAGCACGAACAAGAAGCTAATCGCTGCTGATGCCTGATCAGCCTTGATCATTAGCCTAATGCTATTCTTCTGCGCAGCCGTTGACACAAGTTAATTGAAGATATCGAAGTTGACACAAACGATGAATCGATTTCAATATACCGCACACTGCGAGGTAGAGCGGTAGAGGGAAAATCAAAATCTCTACTCGCGCATTCGTGTGCTCAGTTTTTTACCCTTAAAGAATGAACGTTTATACACTGTAGAACTATATTTATTATTAAATAAACATTCAGAAAAGCGATAAATTGTAATATAAAAGTATAAAAATAAGTAACATGAAATTGATAACCGAAAAAAATATGTTATAAATTTTTTAGGAAATTATCAAATGAATCCCCAGCAGTTTTATTAAACGAACCTGACAGCATTTAGAACCACTTTCACGAAGTTTTTGTACACCTCAATCCTTGTTAAAAAATTTATTTTTTCCCATTTTTGTGGGGGCCTCTAAAATGTGGGGGCCCCGTCGGCCCTGCCCTTAATCAGGCCCTGAGTGTGGTATAAGTGTAGTAACTTGTCCGCCAGGGTAGTTAAAAATAACTAAAATGAAATGAATCATTCTCTGAAATGAACACTTTTTGCCCTTAGAAAAAAAGTTTTATAAAACTGTAGGAGAACTCGAATGTTTGGAAATTCGTTGATGCCCTGGCGGACGAGTTACCACGATATAGTGTGGTAAAAGTGTGGTAAAGGTGTGGTAGATTTTACTATAGTAATTAATCATTTTTTCATTAATATTTGACACTTGTATTCTTCTATGTCAAAGAAAATGTAATTTCAATTTTGCGTGGTCTTTTTTAACAATTGTTGCCTTTAACATCGTTTTGCAAAACATATCGAGTTCATGGAATCGCTTCAACATGTTTTCGAAAACAACGATACATTTTTGACAAATTTTTGTTAACATGCTCTAAAAATATAATTTAAGCTAGTAGTACTGTTTTTAAGTGCAAATTCTAGGTTACAGTATTTCTAGTCAAGTTAAATTATAAACCTGATGTAAAAGTTCGATGAGTAGCTTTTGCGCATGCGCCATTAGTAAATTCCATTCGTGGCACGGCCACTGAAGTAGCTACGGAGGGGCCCAAGGGCGCTTTTGCATATTTGAACTTCAAATGTGAAATCCAATCAAAATTGAACAATAATTTAATAATGATAAAATTTATTTATTTTGAAAATTTTTATGTTTATTTCCAAGTTGATGTACCAAATTATGCTTATAGTAGTTTTTTTTCTGCCGTTATATTTCATGGCTCACTTTTCGAGATCACAATGTAGTACTTCTCGTACTCTGCCAGATGTCACACGTTCACAGGGGCTGTCCACATATTACGTCATCAATTTTTTACCCATTTTCGACCCCCTCCCTTGTGTTGACGTCATCACATAAAATATTTTATACATATTTATATTTATATAATACTTTTGAGAAAGACTAATTTTATGCATTTTAGTCAAATTTCTATAAATGCAAAAAAAAATTCGGAAATCGATAAAGAGTTAGCATCCAAAAGAAAATGTCACGTGTATGTAAGTAAATGAAACTTACATAAAGCTTAACCTTATTGGAAATGACAGGCTGATATTGGTAGAACCGTTCTTGGGGAATGACAATCGAGGTGATGAACCCCTACTTCCCTTGTACACTTGTATTTTACTGTTAGTTTGAAGATTTTTTTCTCGAAATATTGTAAAAACAACTCTTGTCAAAACCTTGAATAAAAAAAGTACGCAACACAATTCATTCATCAAATGAACAAAATATTAATGTAATCTCAAGATAATTTTCTGAGATGTTATATTGTAAAAAGGCTTTAAAGAAGTCGAAAAAGACATGATGTTTTGTCAACAAATAAAAGCTAATAGTTTGAAAAGCTCATGAATAATATTGAGTAGCAATATCACAGATCTACAAATACCGGGGTCATGTGAGTTGTTGGAAAGCAAAGGTTCATATCCAAAGTAATTTGCTGCGTAAAATCCAAATCCAGCGTCAGAACTGGCCCATCACGTCAGGATTTTGAGATATTTGAGGTTATGTACCGGAAAAACGGCGTTTTTTCCTACTTTTGAGGTTATGTAAAGGGCGCAAAAAATTTTTTTGGTCTGTCTCTTCAATTACATCATTTAGTACAACTCTTACCCCTTAATTTAAGAGTTCAAGAGATCAGTTACGATTTTTTTTCGCGAAGTTATGGCCAGTGGCGGATTTAAGGAAAAAGGCCATGTGGGCAAAATTTCTTCAGCCCCCCCCCCGGGGGGGGGATTATGTACTCAAGAATTGAGTTTGTATCAGGTGTTCTATTAAAAGAAATGAGTATATGTATCAAGAAGTTTATGAATATAAAATGGTTTTTATTCATCGAGCATTTTAAACGTTGTATTCTTTTTCACATCGAGAATTCAATCGAGTTCGTCGTTGTCTGGTGATAAGAAAATCCGGATTCTTCCATCCCATCTTCTCCCATTGAGATTTCGCTTTCGAAACGAAAAAATCGTACTTGCTTCCTGTGCGCAAGTTTTGCAAATTTTTCATTACATTCTGAAGACAATTTTGAGCCATTAAAAGATCCACTTCTTTTTTCTGTAATGCCACTTCAGCAACGTCAATGAATGTTAGGACTGAATGCCACCATGTCAGGTTTAGTAAGAATAGTCAATTGATCGCCGAAAGTAGAGAATCTGCGTCCATTATATCTTCTCCAGTAGTCATTTCTCTCGATATTTCTCGTTCTGAACAGTTGACAATACAGTCAATATTTTGGATAACCTCTTCTACTGATTTCCACCGTGCAGACCAACGAGTATCGCTCAAGCCTTTGATGTGGAGTCTTCGTTTCTGTGACAGCACTTCGCTTTCAATATCTTCCAATGGCACAGCACACTGCTTGGTTGATACCGAGTTGCGGTAAAAATTGAAAATTGCGGTAATTTTAAAATGTCCTAGTTGCGGTCATATCCGAGTTGCGGTAATTCTAAAATGTTTGAGTTGCGGTCATGTCCAAGTTGCGGTAATTTTAAAATATCTGAGTTGCGGTCATATCCAAGTTGCGGTAGTAGTTTTAAAATGTCCAAGTTGCGGTCTTATTTGAACTGTGGTAATGATTCATCCGAGTTTTGGTAATCTAAGTTATAGACTTACAACCAATTGCCTCGAGCCACTCGATAAGCCACTGATAAGTGAAAATTTTCGTATGTTCTGTATCAGTGAGTTAGCTACTGTTTAAAGGGAACGAACGCTTTCTGTATCCGCAAATTTTTAATTTCCCAACAAAATGGTAGTTTTAACAAAAATGCTCAGCGAAAAGGGGAAGCCTTTATTGTTATTAAACAGTTTAACAGAGTAAACATCTCTGGCCTAATAAATATTCCTCCTTTTATCTTTGCCTCACTCAACTTAAGAAATTTATGTTGAAGGTATCTAAATAATACACCATCACGATCAAGGGCCTTCACAAATTGCTTCGTTAATCCTAATTTAATATGAAGCGGAGGTAATAAAACTTTTTTAGTATCTATCAATGATTCTGCAATGATGTTGGGGTCTCCTGTTTTTAAAGTTTAACGGGGAGGCCAATCCTTCACAACATAATGCTTTTCTCTGGCTCTGCTGTCCCGCAGACATATGAAGCACGAATATTTTGTGAAACCCAAGTGTTGGCCAAGAAGCATTGAAACCATTTTTAAATCTCCACATACTTGCCATTCATGTTGTTCATATTGTATTGCTTCAAGAATAGTTTTTACAATTTCATGTGATTCTTTTAAGTGAACGGAATGAGCAATAGGTATAGGACGCGTATTCATTTAAGTTATGCAATAAAACTGCTTTTAAGCTGCTCTATGAGAAATCAATAAACAATCTCCATTGATCGACATCATAAAGTAGTCCTAACTCTTGAATTAAGCCCTGAACGTCATTGCAAAAAACATAGTTTTTACTTGCAGAATAATACTCAACTAATCCCTTCTCTCGATTACGATACCGAGTAAAAGTAGTTTCTGGAGTGAGAAGGTTTTTTTCTTTAAGTCTGGAGCCTAATAACTCAAACTTATCTTTCGGCAAATCTAAATCCCTGACTAAATCATTCAGAGAAGCCTGATAAAATAAAATAGGAGCATCAGAAGTTGATGCGATTTATTCAAAATCCTGATCTTCAGTATCGTCACACCCTGTATGATCTTTAACATTTCTCTTAAAAAGGGGTGGTGGAGTTGGGGGAATATCATCGGATGCATAAAGAACGGGTTATGTTACGCTTGCTAGAATGGGATATTTTATATTAGAAGAATTTTTTACATTACATCCTGTTGTACGTCAAATAGGGGGACGTCAACAATGTGACTGGGAGTAAATAATAAGTCGTTTTCTATTCTTTTAATGACTTAAAATGAGTCATGTATTCAGAAAAACGCAAAGAAAACATAATATTTACAAGGAATCTAACAACTAATAATAATTAAACGGTGATTATTTCGCGGTTGACTCTGGGTGCTGCCCGCTCCTTGCCGTACGAAATTCTCCCTCGTCGGTTTCTAGGGCGGTGGTATTTCGCCGAGTACCGGGGCCAGGTGGCCGCTGAAGGAAATCAAGTCAAGAGGAAACCCGGAACCGAGAAAGGCTACACGGGGTGAGGAATTTCCAAGGAAACCCGGAGCCGAGAAAGGCTACATGGGGTGAGGAATTTCCGAAGAAACTCAAAACCGAGAGAGGCTGCACGAGAAAGGAGCTAGGTAGATTAGGAGGAGTTCTAGAGCCGAGAGAGACTCGATGGATTCTGCCGCGTCTGTCGCGCGCGATGCTTGAAGTCCCTTCTTGGCCGCGATCCGCGCGCCAATCAGGAAACTTTGATAATTTTCCCCTCTCGCCGCTCTTATCTCCCGATAAGGCAGCGGGGAAATTTCGAGTGTTCTAGAACATTCTCGAAAACGCTCGAATCTCCCGTTCCGAAAAACTTATCTATGTCGACAGTTTTCTCGGTTTCCGACCAACGTACAACAATCGCCGGCCTTTTTTGGACGGTGAGATTAAGAGCGTTCGTGTTTGTTTGGATTGCTTTTTGTTTTGTTTTGGGTTTTTTTTTTTTTTTTTTTTTTTTTTTTTCTTTCTTCCAGGGATTAGTAATAAACCTTTATTTAAATTATATAATTACACATTATATTCCGAACGGGCAACGTTCAAAGCCTTAACATTATAATTTTTCTTTTTATAACAAATGTACGATTTTCCCTCGTACGAGGTCTCACAATTCATCGAGGTCTTTCACCCACTCCGGCGTGTATCCCGGGTTAAGGCCTGCGAGAACGCCAGTTGCACTTGGTGAGCTCGTTGGTCCGTGGGGAAGTGTTGGTGGTGTTACAACGACAATCTTGGAGCGAACTTTTGGTCGTGGCTGCTTATCTTCGTCGCTGTCAGCAAAACCTGGGAAGCTACTATCGGAGTAAATCTCTCGGAGGTTAACCCGGTTGAGGTTGGCTCGCCCTTCTTTATGCCGCTTCGCCGCTGCCTGCTGCCGTAACTCTTCCCGGAGACGCTGCCGCAGTTCCCGGAGTTCGGCGTCCTCATGAGTGGTGTCCCTCCCCGTGGCACGACGTCTAGGATCTTGAACCGGCAACCGCTCTCGAAGGATTTCCGCGATGCTTGAGGGTTCTTTCACCCACATGATTCTTCTAGGCCTCCACGTGATCTCCCGACTCTCGCTGTTTGAGATCTTTGCGGGTGGCCCTTGGCGCAGAGCCTCGTAGTTTTTCCTACGAGGAAACATTGATAATTTTCCCCACTCGCCGCTATTATCTCCCAATAAGGCAGTGGGGAAATTTCGAGTGTTCTAGATCATTTTCGAAAACGCTCGAATCTCCCGTTCCGAAAAACTTATCTATGTTGACGGTTTTTTCGGTTTTAAGACCAACGTACAACAATCCAAATGTTTTAGTTAAACAAAAATAACATTCATTGTGTCCAACAGGTTCACGCCAAACTGCAGATATCTTGAAAGTCATTGGTATTTCACGAGAGTTTTCGGAATTATTCCAACGTCTCAATGTTTCTACACATGATTTACAAGCCATATGTGGAGCCCAAAACTTGTCTTGATTACATATCGAAAGACTGAAGTAATTGTGATAATATGTTCTGATATTATCATCAATTTTCATCTTATTTTACGTGAACATGAAACGACTACAAATGTAACGAAAACTGGTAGGATCATTTAAACATCTACACGAGGCCATTGTTGAGATGATAAACAGTTATAATATCGCGTTATATTTCCTGCGACTACGCGTATACCGTAGGGGCAATAACCCTCTCGATACAACTGCCCACAGCAGACTGCCTGGATTTCGTATGCTCCTTCGCAACGATTCGCTCGTCCGCCCGAATTCGGGGATCTTCGGTGATTCTCGAATCCACTAACGCGAAAATCGGTTTGCTTTGACAAGCCAACAGAAAGACGAAAATTAGTCAACGGGTAGCAACAGGATAAAAATTAGGCAAAATTGGAAACAAAATAAAAAAGTAAGCGGCGAGTTCAAACAGATCCACGAAACGCATAAATCAGTTGCCTTGAAAAGCCGACAGAAACACGAAAATTAGTCGGTGACATAATAATTGCAATACATAAATACGAAAAATTGCTTGAGTCGACATCATCAAATCGGAACATGAATGAGTAGCCGACCAACGTGAACGAAGAGTGATGTTGACTGAATTTTTATAGCCAACAATTATATAATGTGAAATTATATATTGGACATGCAAATTTTATTATTCCGACTTCATATTCGTTCTCAGCGACCTCAAAAACCCTCAAGTCAAAATTTTCAAGAGAAATTACACAGTAAAAAATTATTGTCTCAAAGGCTTAATGCAAATGCTAATGACGTCGAAGAAGTATATTTCGTAACTTCGAATAGCCATAATTTTGCGAAAAAAAACCGTAATTGATCTCTTGAACTCTTAAATTAAAGGGTAAGAGTTGTACTAAATGATGCAACTGGAGAGACAGACCAAAAAATTTTTTGCGCCCTGTACATAACCTCGAAAGTAGGAAAAAACGCCGTTTTTCGGGTACATAACCTTGAATATCTCAAAATCCTGAAGTGATGGGCCAGTTCTGACGACGGATTCGGATTCTACGCAGCAAATTACTTCGGAAATGACCCACAACTTTCCAACAACTAAACCATGTTGACCTGTGTATTCATTTCATGTGAATTCAGCGTCAGATTTCAAAAAAATCAGAGTGACATTTAAAAAAACGCGTGCTAAGTTTTTGAAATTACTCAAACTTTATGAAAAAAAATTTTTTTTGATGATTACGCCATCATCTCTGGAACCCCTACACCTCCCTACGTCATTATCCGTCATTAAACTTAACACCCCCTTCCACCCTAAGAGTGATGATGTAATATGTGGACAGCCCCCACAGTCCAATTAGAGCAAAAACCACACCCCATTCCACCCAATAGACCTCATTCTTTTCGTGTGTACCACGATCGTCACTTCGTTGATTATTCGCGTATATTTTTGTTCGCTGAAGTGTGAAATCATTGTCATTGCTTTTTTTCACGTTTTTTCCCGTTTTGTTAAATCTCATCTAGTGCAGGATATTTTTTTCTAGCAGTTTTAAAATCAAAGAAACTTATCGATTTTATTTACATCAAAAATCTCCTAAAAACTTAATGAAATGAAATTTTATGGAAAATTAAACTTTTTTAATAAAGCTTGTTTTCTTATTAGGTGACTTATACGAAATCTTATATAAATAAACTGAAATTTCTTATACGAATTTTTCGATGAATTCTAAAATTTTCACCTACAAGAATAACATCCTATAAATATTTGTAGAAAATAAGTTTTTTTTTTTTGTAATGTTCGTTACTTTTTTGTTTATTATGAAAATCGTATAAGGATCAAAAACAGTAGGGAAATCTGGTTAAAACCCTGTGTACTGAAACAAAGACGGTGACTCAACAAAATTTACATAAATTCAAATATCAAAACATTTTCCGAAATTCACGATATTTTGGAGTCTTTAAAATTTGAGACCTTCTGCAACTTGAAAAATTTCGAGGATGAAAAATATTACTAGAAGACGAGAATCAATATATATATGTTAAGAGTCACGCCGAATTTAAAAAAAAAGGTCACTTTAACTCGAAAAGAAACACAACACGTCTATAAAAATATACGTTTAGTATCCACCTTTTCACATTATAAGTCCGTTCGCGCCTGTTTCACTCCGTTTTCGTACAAACGTTCTCGCCGCACACGGCCCGAAAGTATCGATCGATTGTATCTCTCCGCGCGTTAACTCTCAAATGAACTTTTTGACCAACCACGACCGCGCTTTATCTTCTAGCCATCCCATTCGCTGATTCCTCTAGAACGTTCAAGAGCCGTTCGCTTCCCGGCAATCAAATATATTCCACGCGTATCCCGAACATTCCACACGAATCCAGAACATTCCATTCCGTTCTATAATATTCTATCGAGTAATTCATAACTTCCTAGGAAATTCCATACTATAATGTTGAATGAATTATAATATCCGAGGTAATTCTATGCCATGCTATCAATAAATCCATAACAATCGGCCATCCTACAAAAGGTTTAGTCCTCTAAACCCTCCTACACCTACATATTACGTTCAAACTACATAATCGTCCAAATACGCAGGTCTCCGTACTCCTCGTCTACCAGCAATTCGTCTCTCCCCAGAAATGTCACCATCATCTTTTGTCTTGTTCTTAATTTCCTCACTCCCCTGTACTTTATTCTCACACTCACTCCCATCATCTCCCGCCACTACTCCGTCCTGGGCTCTCGAATCAAGCCCATCCTCTACAAAATTCTTGTTAGGAGCTCCCGTCCAAACCTTCAATTGACTCACATGGTCGGTCGTCTCAAATTTCCCATTCAAATCGTCTTCCAACTTCCGCAGTCGATAAGTGTCGCTCGGTTCGACACCCACGACAACCAAAGGCCCAGTGTAAGCCGTTGAAGCTTTGTCGAAAAGCCCGTCGCCACCGGATTCCGTTTCATATAAACAATATCGCCGATTTTCAATTTAATATTCATGAGTCGATGTCTGCCATAACGTCCTTTATAATGCGCCTGTTCTCTTATTATCCTCTCCCGAACCTGCCCCCAGATCTCACCCGGCGGGGTGTACGTTTCGCAATTAGTCGTGATCTTCCGCAATTCACCTTCACCAAAACGCGGTACATAACCGAATAACGCCTCGAATGGTGTTCTGCCCGTCACGAGACTTACCGTAGCATTCAAATCCCTCTCTATCTTCCTCAATAGGTACAAGATTCCAATCAGTCTGTTCGTCATTCACATTGACCTTCATGGCAGGAAGCAAAATCTGATTCAACTTCTCTATTAACCCATTCGCCTGCGGATGGCGACTAGAATTCAAAGTGTGACGGATCCCATGCCTATCACAGAATTCCTGAAAACTCCCGGGCGTGAAACAAGTCCCCCGGTCTGAAATTAACCTTCCAGGAGCCTCAAATCTGTTAACAAATTCCTCAAACTTCCTGACCGTACAATTCGCGCTCACATTTTTCACTGGAACAAGATACACGAATTTCGTAAGATTATCAATTATCCCCAACACGTACTTAGTTCCGCGAGGAGTGGTAGGGAAGGGTCCGACATGATCGACATTAACTATATCAAACGGCCGTTTCCCCGGGGGAATCGGATACAATTCCCCAGTTTCTAGGCCCGCTTTCTTCTTGGCGAGAATGCAATCCAAACAGTTCCGAATATGTACCTTCACATAGTTCCTCAAGCGTGGGAAATAATAAAATTCCTCTATTCTCCTAACCGTCTTCTCCACCCCAAAATGACTGGATAAATAATGAAATCTTATAACCAGCAACTTCCTCATGTTCATCGGGACCACCAAGCGCTCAAGAAGTTGGTCATTTCGCAAAATTGTCCTGTACAACAGCCCATCGCGTAATGTAAGCCCAGCCACTCGTTCTCTCTCTCCCTTTGACCTATCGCTTTTCTCCTTTTTCAAAATAGCAACCAGCTCAGCAATTTCGGGATCTGAACGATGAAACACCAAAACCTCGTCCTCTTTATAGCTAATCGTTAACATTGGCAACAGTCCTTCATCCTGAATTGCAGTTCCAACTGGAGCTCACGGGAGGGCGTCCACGTATTTCATCCCCTCGCCACCCTATGTCTTATTTCTAAATCGAATTCAGCCAACTCACTCATCCAGCGTGCTATTTGCGCATTCTTGGTCTTCCAAGCGTTTAAGTGAATTAAACTCTGACAGTCGGTAATCAATCAAAATTTCAAGCCAATCAAAAATGGTCGAAGTCTTTGCAAAGCCCATGCCACAGCCAACAGCTCAAGTCGACTTGAATGATGATTCGATTCACAATCAGAAGTGCATCGGCCAATCGCGTATACCATCTGTAACGGGTCATTCTCTCGGTCAGCCTGTAATAAAATAGCACCTAATCCAATTGAAGAAGCATCAGTGTGTAATTCTGTCCGACAAGGCTTTGGGTTGTAAATCTTCAACGCAGGTTTCGCAATCAAATGGACCTTGATGCTCAAAAAGGCCCCGTCTTCTCGTTCTGACCAATTAAACTCATTTTTCTCATTTAACAAATTCGACCGCGGACCGGCAATCCTGGCAAAACCCGGTACAAACCGCCTGAAAAAACCGGCAAGCCCTAAAAACCGCCTCACATCGTGCTTACTCTGCGGAACAGGAAATTGCTCTATTGCCTCGATTTTCCTATCACCCGGTCAAATTCTTCCTTCCCCTAAAATGTAGCACAGGTATTCCACGCGTCTCATTCCGAATCGACATTTCCCTAGATTCAACGTCAGCCCAGCCTTCTTGAGTAATTCCAATACAAAAATGAAATTCTTCATCAACGATTCCCACGACTCCGTGAAAATACAAATATCATCAAAAAAACTAAAAGTGATCCCCTTCTTTCGAGCCACGCCTAAAACCATGTCCATCAGCTTCGCAAAATATCTAGGGGCATTGGCCAAGCCAAAACAATCCCTAGTGAATTCCCCGGTTTGGATTTCCGTGATGAAGGCCGTCTTCTCTCGAGCTTCCTCAGTCAAGGGCATTTGCAAGTAACCACAGGCCAAATCCAGGGTAATAAAATAAACTGCGCCATTGACCTCCTCAATCATATCGTCAAAATTAGGAATGGGATAATGAATCTGTTTCGTCACCTGATTCTATTTCCGATAATCGATAACCATCCGAGGGAAGCCATCTTTCTTCCGAACTACGAAGACGGGACTTACCGATCATGTAGACGTTTCGACCCGATTCGAGTCCTTATCAAGACCTATATCACAGTCACATCGCAGATTCCAGTCTTAGTCAAAGTATTGCACAGGATCAAAATGACCAACATGGTCGATATAATCGTGTCACTTACAAGAATTACAAAGAGTAAAGAATAAAAATCATCTCTGAGCTACAGATCAAGTCCACTTATTAAAAGCTCACATCATACTCTAAATAAGTAACGTGTCAAAGTCAAAGCAATACTAATAAGAAATAATGCGTCCTGTTCGTATCAATAGTTTTATCTATATCAAATATGTCTTTACAATCCACATGCAATGAAATATGACCATGAGAAGTACAAAATCCCTCACTCATCAATCATTTCCTAATTATCAACAATATTTTACCAAAACATCATATGTGTTATTCCAATTTTCTAAGTCCTTCTGTCTATTTAAAACTTTGTCATCAAACTTCTTAACATACAACATCTCTGTGAATAAGCGTTTATATTACGATAAGTCATTATTCAAAATTTCAATTCCTTCTCAATCTATTTCATGATCTAACTTCATCTTATGTTCACTAATAACAGTAAGTTCCATGTTAATTTTATTTATATTATCTTTATTTTCCCTAATCCTTTTTCCAACATATCTTTTAGTTTGGCCAACATACAATTTATCGCAATTCCTACATTTAATTTTATATATTACATCTGTCTGTTTATCTTTACCTACTATGTCCTTACTAAGTCTAACAAAATTGTCACATCTATTTTTATGAATCATATTAATTATTTTAACACCGAATCTTATAAACTTCTTTCCAATCTTCTCTGAAAAATTCTTTATGTAAGGCAATGGTAAAATTGTCTTATTATCTTTCTCCTTTTTTAACATATATCCAATCTTTTCTCTATATTCTAAAGTTTTAATCCTATTATTAATCACTTCTTCAGTAAATGAAGTAGGATAGTTATTTATCATCAAAATGTCCTCAACTCTGTGTATATTTTCATCATGAAATTCTTTATCCGCTAATAAAATAGCTCTATCAACCAAACTAATAATTGTACCAATTTTATGCGTCAAAGGATGAGCCGAAAAGTAGTTTGAACATCTATTGGATGCAGTTGGTTTTTGGTACCAATTTGTTGTCAATGTGAGATCGTGTCTCCTAACTATCGTTACATCCAAAAAGTTCAAACCACTCTCACTCTCCTTCTCAACAGTAAATTGTAACCTCCCATGTAACGAATTAAAAGTATTTAATATCTCCTCAGTTTTCTCTGCAGGGGCGATCATGAAACTATCATCAACAAATCTAAAGTATCTAAATTGGTGAAAGCCTAATTTTTGGAAACTTGAAATTTCTAAATCCTCCATCACTATATCTGCAAAAATTGGGGATGATGGTGACCCCATTGGACTTCTATGTGTTTGGGAATAAAAATTATTATTAAAAGTAAAAAACGTATTTTCAAATAATATTTTAACCGCTAAACTAAATTCTTCAAAAGGAAGGTCCGTATTTTTTGAAATATAGTTCCATCTTCTTTCTATTGAATTTAAAAGTAATTACATCATGACATTATTAAAAAAAGAAACAACATCAAAGGACACCAAAATATGGTCCTTTGGGATAGTTAAATTTTTTATTAAATCTATGAACATCCAACTATCTTTAATGTAAGATTTTGGTTTCGTAATAGATCTACTTAGAATGTTCGTAACAAATTTAGATAATTTATAAAGTGGACTATCAATGGAGGAGATGATAATTCTCAAAGGGTTCGTTTCTTTATGTATTTTTAGAAGTCCATAACATTTTGGAAGGTGATGGTTGTCATTAATCTTGAATCATATTATTGTCCTTTTTTAATTGCGTGATGTATTATGTGCACGGCTCCTAAGAGACTTTCGCAAAAGACAAAATTTTGTTTTTAACACTCCAATTTTTTTGAAAAAATTTAATACGGATAAATGCCTCAATATATGTATATGCATGTCTACATGTTTGGTTGAATAAATTATACATTATATTTCGCTAGCCAAAATCAAGTGGTTGAATTTCAATTTAATTTTTTAAACTAGGTCCGTGAGTTTAGTATGTATAGATCGATTACGGTCAAGTTTCCGACGTGAATAATTTTGAGATAGTTTTCATTTGTTTCATTATTTTTCAAGGTGGATACAATCTAATAACAGGGGGAAGAAACGCAGGAAACACTCATTGGCTCAGAATTTATTTATCATGATACACCTTATTTACATACAATGAACAGTCGATGCGATTTATTATTTCTTCATAAATAACATATGGTTGAAACATATAGGGAATGTTAATGTCAAAATTGAATTAGGCTCATTTATGTATTAATTTAATCAATGCAGTTCACATTGCAGGCTTAATCAAAAGTATTTATCGCAAAAAAAGTTTTTCTTGGCAAAACACTTTATAAATACAAGTCTTGTATATTGTTAGCAATCTAACTGCAAAGTGTAAGAAAAAAATTTTTTTTCTTGCGCCAATCTAACCATTTATTTATAAATTCATCAATAAATATTGCGAATGTAGCAGCCTGACTTTATAAAGTTATAAAATATAGTTATAAAAACCATGGTTTTTGCTAAAAAAAATTTATATTGGCTACGCAACAGAAAAAATGCATGTAATATTGTATCATACAAAGAGATTTTTTTGTCAAGTACAATTTTTAGCTGATAAGTTAATACTATCTTGTTTAAGCTATTATAGTTCGATCGAATTGATGTTTTTTTTTCGATTTTCTACTCCGAATTGCACTGTTAAGTACATATGTACTCAATTTTCACCAATCATATTACATATGAGTTTTCTTAATAACAATGAAAGGAACAATAAGCAAACAACTTTTGCAAAAGTTTGACCCAAACATTAACCAGGTGGAGCGGTTATTTCTTTTTTATGCTTTCGAAAAAGTTCGAGAAAACTTCTTGACCATTCTTGAAGTTATTATGTGTGAAATCAAAATAAACATTACTGAATAGTTTATTCAGAATGGACCTTGAAGTATAGAAGCTTTTATCACTTACTTGAATTGTATAGTCGTCGATCGTCTATTCTAGAAAAGGTTTCTGGAATGTTTATTTCAATTTCACGCTTTATTATTTCCAGAAGAGTCGAGAAATTTTCTGCAACTTTTTTGGCAGCATATAAAAGAAGCATCAGCTCTACCCTGTTTCAGTTTTGAGTTGATCTCCGCGAAAGTTGTTTGGTTTATATTTTTTTTCTGTTTTAAGAGAACATGAGTGATACAGTCAGTGAAAATGAAGTACTTGAGAGTGAAAGTATTAGTGAAAAAACAAAGAAGAAACCTAAATTTGATCCAGAATGGCTCAAACAACAGGATATTAGCTTATCCATTGAGCCAGTTGAGGGTGATCAGCATTCATGTATTGCAAATTCTGCAAGAAGAATTTCGCTTGTGGCTCCATAAGCCATGTTAAGAAGCATCTTGCATCACAGCAACACCAAAAAAATTTTTTAAAAGCGGTAGGCTTAACATAACGATAGACCTATTAGAACGCAAGAAACAGGGTATGTCGTGCTAACTTTATGTTATGTAAGCAAAAACCTCTATAAAAAAAAAAAAAACTAAAAGAGCTGCAATTTTTTGGTTTTCACTGCATAAAAACTGCAAAAAACTGCAATGAATGTAAAAAAAATTTTTTGATTTTGACAAAAGTGCTGTGCTAACTTAACGCACGTGTAAGCTTAACGTTGCCTATATAATTTTTTTTTATGTACCATATCTGTCCACCTGCAATTTTGTTACCTTACACGGAGAAAAGCTTACACTAATATTTACTCTAGCCCACACGACTCAGTCGTGTAGCGACACGAACCATTCGTTTTTCGACAGTAACCAGTCGTGCCAGCTACACGAACACCAATAGAGCAATGTGTAGTGCCAACCGCACTACTCTTTACTCTTTCTACACGACTGAGTCTTGTGGGGTGCACGAATGAGTCTTGCGGGCCGCACGAATCAGCACGAATGTTTGCAGCTTCTTTGAATTCAAAAACAAGCCCTATGTTTATGAAATGTATTTGTTCGATATGCGCTTTCTACAAGTTCAATAATTATAATTTATCAACATATTTCCCACTAAATGAAATAAAATCCCTAGCAAAGACGCGGATTAAACACGATCCTTTTCCAATCCTTTTCCAATGATTTTACAATCCAGTCTGGAGGTCCATCTCGGCTTGCGTCAAAATGCATTTTTTATCGTCATGATGTAGAATTTTAGATGCCCTTTGAATTTTGACGCACTTATCTATAGTTATTATGTACAAAATGGTTGATAATAAAATAATTATATAAAATAAATAATAACCATTGATAGTTGCGTCAAAATGCAAAAGAAATCTTGAATTTCGAAAATGGATTTCGAGAATGGCATGTGAAGTCATTGAAAAAGGATTGGAAAAGGATCGTGCACGATCCTTTTACAATCCTTTTTTAATCCGCGCCTTTGCTCGGGATATACTGAAATAAATTGATATGTTAACCGAAATTCTTATTTTTCATATTGTCAGGGAAAAGATCAATAACCATGAATCCATTTTTCATTAATAAAAAATTTACATGAGTAACATGCAAAAATATCATTTGCTTTTCTTACGAAATATTTATTAACCTATCCTTATTCATTCGCATGAATGTAATTCATGATGGAATTAAGAAAAAAAATTATGTTTATCATCACAATAATTTTCAAATTCACATAAATCGAAATGTGAAGTATTAAATCAAATTCATAAATGAATATAGATTAATTAAGTAGTAAATAATTGAATTTCATGTGAAGATCAGCAGAAAAATATCGAAATTTCAAAAAGCTCGAAACAAAAAAAAAACACTTCTTCTGCTCAAACAGTAATTTTACTATTCTCAGGCTTAAAATTTTGAAACCGATTTACGTAAAAAATTAAGAGTGAATCGGAATACACAAATTTCGCTTGCGCTTTAGTGGGCTTAACACCATTCATTTCAAAACGTATATAAATAATGAAATATCCATTAGAATTATATTTTGTACGAAACATGATTACGTTGTATTAAAATTATTTTCAAATTACATCGATTCGACACAGGCGTTACAGATCAGAGTAAAAATAAGTAATATAGCATAGACACATTGCTTTTTGTTTTCGTCCGTTCAGATTTTTCCGAGGGAAACGCCGAAAACATTCGTGCTGATTCGTGCGGCCCGCAAGACTTATTCGTGCACTCCATACGACTCAGTCGTGTAGAAAGAGTAAAGAGTAGTGCGGTTGGCACTACACATTACTCTATTGGCGTTCGTGTATCTGGCATGACTGGTTATTGTCGAAAAACGAATGGTTCGTGTATTAACTTCGATTTTTTAGGTCACACGACTGAGTTGTGTAACTATTAGTGTAACTATAAGAGTAAATATTAGTGTAAGTTTTTCTCCGTGTAGTTCCGAGCTTAATTATTATTATTCCATAAAAAACGATAAAAAGAACGCAGAGTGTAAAGGGTTACATGATACAATTTGATCGCAAAGCTTTTCAGAACTCGAAACCCAGACCGAGGAACTGGTCTAAAAGAGAAAGGGTGGAAATGAAAATCGAGATTGATAGACAGTAAGAAATTAGGGCCATTCAGACCTGTACCGCGATTACGGACCAGTTCCTCTCTGATTCTTTCTTCGTTCCAAAATCAGATAGCTCTAATCGGTTTATCTTGAATTTAAAGAAATTGAATAAATTCATAGATCCACCTCATTTTAAAATGGAGGATTTAAGAACGGCCTCCAGACTTCTTGAACCGGGGATTTTTATGGGGTCAATTGATTTGAAAGAAGCTTATTATTGTATACCTTTACATAAAGATAGTTATAAAATTGTGAGGTTTGAATTTGAGGGCACCCTTTTTGAATTTAAATATTTGGTCTTTGGCTTGTGCATGGCACCGCTGATTTTTACAAAGATTTTGAAACCAGCTCTGAGCCTTTTGAGGTCTCAAGGTTGGATGTCATCAGAGATCGGCGAAAGTACTACTCACGAGTCCTTGAATACAGAGTACATGTACTCGAGTACAATCCGAGTCCATGGGCTCGTGTACTCAGTTGGAGTCTAATACTGTACTCGAGTACTTGGCTAGAGGTCGAGTACTCTAGTACATATACCCGGGTACTCTGCTTGCGCCTAAGTACACGAGGATATGAACTCGTGTACTTGGACTGTACTCGAGTCCACGTACTCAATACGTTATACTCAAGTACTCGTGAGTAGTACTTTTGCCCACTCCAATTGCTCTTACTGCAGGTAGCGCGTTACGTAAAACGATTAACGCATTACGTTGCTCTTCGGACTACATAGTTTATTTTTACTTAATACATAAAACTGACAATCATCACAAGATACATTTGGATGGTATTATTTCTTATCTGCTGATTTAAGTTCTACGATCAAATTTGACAAATAAATTTAAATATTATTTTTTAAGCAATTAGAGGCGAAATTGCACTACTCGCAAAATGCTTACACAATTTTCAAGACTTTCCGATGCGCTGATAGTTGGTTTAGTGTATAATTTACAAATTTGAATCTATAAACATTTTTCAACAATTTCTTGTGAAATTCAAGTATCTGCGAGATGCATATGCTTTCTATAGTTTTCAAGTGCACTGATAATGAATATTCTGTCGAATTTGGAAAATAGATTTGTTTTAACTTTTTTTTTTAATGAGGTTTGAAAGTTGGTGTTAATAAAATTATGCATTTGCTTTCCATAGTTTTCATATGCGCTGTTTATGAATCTTTTGTCAAATTTGCAATACTGATTTGTTTGAACTTTTTTTTAACAATAATTAAAAAAATACATGTCATTGAAATATGCATATGCTTTCAATGATTTTCAAGTTTGCTGATAAAGAATCTTTTGTCAAATTTGCAGTATTGATTTGTTTGAACATTTTTTTTGCAATATGTTGGGAAATTGATGTTTCCGCATGATGTATATGCTTTTTTATGGTTTGCAAGTTCACTGATAAAGAATCTTTCATCAAATTTGAAAAATTAAATCAATTAAACATTTTTTTGCAATATGTTGCGAAATTGATGTATCCGCACGGTGTAAATGCTTTTTGATGGTTTTCAAGTTCGCTGATAGAGAATCTTTTGTCAAGTTTGCAGTAATGATTTGTTTTAATATTTTTTTTGCAATATATTGCAAAATTTATGTTTCCGAACAATGTATACGTATAATTTTTTTAGATTTCGAATTTTCTGATAAAAAATCTTTTGTCAAATTTGAAAAATTGATTTGCTCTAGCTTTTTTTAACAATTAGTTGCAAAACTGATGATTTCGAAGTATGCATTTGCTTTCCATAGTTTTCAAGTATGCTGATTATAAATCTTTTTTCGAATTTCGGAAATAAATCTGTTCAAACTCGAACAGAGGAAAAATGCTTGAGAAATATCTAAACACCCTTTTGAAAGCTTTTAAGTTTCTACAGAATAAAAATTTGTTTTCGTCTGCTATTGCATAAATATGGAAATATTTCTAGCTAGACTATCGTGTCAGAAACTTTTTTCATTGCCTTTGAGAACCTATTTTATTGCCTTATGTAATAGTTATTTTTTTATTGGAAGGGACCACGTTAGTCCCCGTACTTCGTAGTAGAGCAATAATAGTATATTTTGTAGCTAGGGGCAAAAACAGCCGATGTAGAACGAGTGTTTTTGCCCCGAGGTACAAACGATACTTTTTGCCTCGAAAACAGTAAAAATGAGCATATTAAAACTGTTTCAACATGGCAAATGAAGTATTGGAGGTTAACACGAAGGCTGGAGAAAATGACAGTCGGCAGGGGCAAGGGGGGGGGGGACATTTAGTCCACCGGGTTTAACTTGGCGGGTTAAAAGGACCCCCCCCCCTTTCACTGCCGACATTCATTTGTCGAAAGCCTGCGTGTTGGCCTGAAATACTTCATTTGTGTATGTCAAAACGTGTTTAGATACGCTCATTTTTAATGTGTGAGAGGCAAAAAATTTTTTTACCTCTTTCTCCTCATGAAAAGACGAAAGACGATCGTGTCCTATGAAAGCTATCACGGACCGTGACTAACTTCGAAAATGTATTTTCTAAAGTCATATCCAGAGATGCAAGGCAAATTTGAAAAAAATTTCTGTTTTTTCGAATTCAGGTTCAGAATAATGCATGTAACCCAAGAATCAAGAATTAAAGATGAAAGTAAAATAACGGTTATAAGTTATAGGTTCCCACAGTGATGCAAACAAATAGTCGATAATTATTCAAACAATCGTCAATTGCTTAAACAATAGAAGAATTGTTTTAACAATCAACATTTGTTCGAACGATAGACAAATTCGACAAAAGATTCATCATCAGCGCACTTAAGAACTGTGGAACGCATATGCATATTTCAAAAACATCAATTTAAAAAAAATCAAGTTAAAAAAATTTAATAGATTCAATTTTTCAAATTTGACGAAAGATTCTTTATCAGCGAACTTGAAAACCATAAAAAAGCATATACATCATGCGGAAACATCAATTTCCCAACATATTGCAAAAAAAATGTTTAAACAAATCAATACTGCAAATTTGACAAAAGATTCTTTATCAGCGAACTTGAAAATCATTGAAAGCATATGCATATTTTAATAACATGTATTTTTTTAATTATTGTTAAAAAAAAGTTCAAACAAATCAGTATTGCAAATTTGACAAAATTCTTTATCAGCGAACTTGAAAACCATAAAATCTATATACATCGTGCGGAAACACCAATTAATAACTTATTGCAAAAAAGAAATGTTTAAACAAATCAATATTGCAAATTTGACGAGAAATTGATAATCAGCGCATATGAAAACTATGGAAAGCATATGCATATTTTAATAACACCAATTTTCAAACTTAATGTTAAAAGAAAAGTTTAAGCAGATCAATTTTCCTAATTCGACATAAGATTCATTACACAGCCCCACAGGGAAAAAGGAGAATGTGCGATAGACTATGGTAGTCCTATTATATGGATATTGAGTCGCTGAATCCAAATCCGTACTCATAATTGCAAGATAATTGAGGGTTTTTGACATAACCTTGAAAAACATTGTTTTTTCGGCTTATTTTGCATTAAAAAATTCGTGAAAAAAAATCGTGAATTTTTTTTATTTTGACTACAGATTCAGATTCAGCAGCAAAAAATACATAAGGGATGCTCTATTCAGTCCACTAGCCCCAATACTTTGCGGTGAGGGAGAGACTGTAAGAAGGGTATAAGTGGAAAATCTCGCCGAACAAAAGTGACTTTTTTTGCCAACCAGACTAATTGATTTCAATGGATTATGGGTCGCTGAATTCGAATCTGTGGTTAGAATTACAATATTGGTGACAGTTTTTCACATAACCTAAAAAAAATTTTTTTTTTGCTAATTTTGCATAAAAGAATAAAAAAAAAAAAATTAGTATATTTTTTTCAAATTTTATTACAGATTCGGTATCAGCAGCGAAAAAAACACGAGTGATGCTTTTTTTAGTTGCCTAGCACCAATTCTTCGTGGTGGGGAAGGGACTGTACGAAGGGAATTAGTGTAAGACCTCGCCGAAGGAAATTTACTATTTGTGCCAACCAGAATAATTGATTTATCTAGATCTTGTGTAACTGAATATAACTCAGTAAAAATTTTACGAAATATTCGTGAGACTGAAGTCTAGGTGTACCATATTTAAAAATGGGGAAATCTGTTATTCGTTAATGACGCAAAAAAAGTAGAAACTTTGTGTATCAGACGTCTGTACGTCTGAATCAGGTGGCCTGAGCATGTCTTTTTTACACACTGAAAAAAATTTGTCGTAATTTTACTCTACCGATACAAAAATCATTACACATTACTGTGGTAGGGAAATTTCACTATAATTTTACTGTAATATTTCATATTTTACTATAAGTTAACAGTTTATTCATACTAATATTGCATATTCAAATGAAATTTTCCTATTCAAGTATGTGGAACATTAAATTCCGGTTGGCACAAATAGTGAATTTTGTTTGTCAAGATTTTACGCTAATACCCTCTGTACAGTCCCTTCCCCACCTCGAAGTATTGGTGCTAGGCAACTAAAAAAAGCATCACTCGTGTATTTTTTGCTGCTAATACTGAATCTGTAAGAAAATTCGAAAAAAATCCGCGAATTCTTTTTCACAAATTTTTTATTGCAAAGCGACCGAAAATCCACAGAAATCGACTACTCTGGTTGGCAAAAGAAGTCACTTTTGTTCGGCGGGATTTTCCACTTATACGCTTCTTACAGTCTCTCCCTCACCGCAAAGTATTGGGGCTAGTGGACTGAATAGAGCATTCCTTATATATTTTTCGCTGTTGAATATGAATCTGTAGTCAAAATAAAAAAGAATTCACGATTTTTTTTTACAAATTTTTCAATGCAAAATTAGCCGAAAAAACAAGGTTTTTTAAGGTTATGTCAAAAACCGTCAATTATCTTGCAATTCTGAGTACCGATTCGGATTCGGCGACCCAAAATCCATATGATAGGACTACCGTAGTCTGTCGCACATTCCATTTTTTTTGTGGGGCTGTGTTATCAGTGCACTTGAAAACTATTGAAAGCATATGCATCTCGTAGATACTTGAATTTTACAAGTAATTGTTGAAAAATGTTTATCAAATCAAATTTGTAAATTATACACTAAATTAACTATCAACGCATCTGTAAGTCTTGAAAATTGTATGAGCATTTTACGAGTAATGCAATTTTGCCTCTAATTGTTTAAAAAATAATAATTGAATTTTTCCATAAAATTTGATCGCAGAATTCAAATCAGCAGATAATGTATCTTGTGATGATTGTCAGTTTTATGTACCAAGTAAAAATAAACTAGTCCGAAGAGCCACGTAATGCGTTAATCGTTTTACGTAATGCGCTACCTGCAGTAAGAGCAATTGAAGTGGGCGAAAGTACTACTCACGAGTACTTGAGTACAAAGTACGTGGACTCGAGTACGGTCCGAGTACATGAGTCCATATCCTCGTGTACTTGGACGCGAGCAGAGTACCCGGGTATATGTACTAGAGTACTCGACCTCTAGCCGAGTACTCGAGTACAGTATCCGGCCCCAACTGAGTCCTCGAGTCCATGTACTCGAGGACTCGGATTGTATTCGAGTACATGTACTCTGTACTCCGCGTTGTACTGAGTACTCAGTGTAATCGAGTACGCTCAACTCTGGATGTCATCCAGATATCTCGATGACTTTTTGTGTTTTGGGAAAACTTACGAGATATGTGAGAATAATCTAAAGGTTACCAGACTTTTCCTTGAAAATTAGGTTTCGTAGTTAATGAAAGTAATTGCAATTTCGTTCCGGACACCAGATGCAAGCATTTGAGGTTCATTTTAGATTAAGAGAAATTCGGAATAGAATTACCTACAGAGAAAAGATCTAGATTACTGGAATTGATCGAGAAAATTTTGAAAATCCATGAATGTTCAACTAGGGAATTTTCTCATTTGATAGGATCACTTATTGCAGCATGTCCAGGCGTGAACTATGATTGGCTTTATACTAAGGCATTGGAGAGAGTAAAGATGTTAGCGTTAGATAGAAATCAGGGCCATTATAAGGCAGTTATGACAATCCCTGAACACCTTCAAAAGGATTTAGAGTTGTGGAGAAAATCCTTATTTATCACGTGGTGCCCCATTCGTACAGCCTTGTACATAAGGACGATTTTTACTGACGCTTCACCATTGGTGTGGGGGGCGTATTGCTGTTCAGGTTCAGCACAGAGACTTTGGTCAGCTGAGGAGAGGACTTATCACATTAATTATTTGGAACTCTTGGCGATTCTTTTGGGTCTGAAAAGCTTTGCAACCAACGACTCTAACTGCAAAATCCTACTCAGGGTGGATAATTCAACTGCTATTTCTTCTATTAATAGGATCGGTGGGGTTCAATACGAACATCACAATAAACTGCCAAAGGCGATCTGAAAGTGGTGTGAGAGGAGAAATATATTCATTTTCGTTTCTTACATCCCTTCCAGTGAAAACATTCAGGCGGATGGCTTGTCACGGAATTTTGATGTTAATACGGAGTGGAAATTGAACGACCGGTACTTGAATGTAGTGACGCAGAATTTCGGCCACTCTGAGTTAGATTTGTTCGCTTCAAGAATCAATGCGAAATGCCAGAGGTATTGCGCCTGGCATCAGGACCCTGGGGCAGACAATATTGATGCCTTTGCCATTTCTTGGGGGTCAATTTTTTTCTATGCTTTTCCCCCCTTCGCGATTTTTCTAAGGGTGATAAATAAGATTACATCAGATGGGGCCCGGGGTATTCTGATAGTGCTGGATTGACCAGGCCAACCGTGGTACCCTAAGTATCAAGAATTACTGATTGAAACTCCGATAAGATTCAAGCCATCAAGGGATCTACTTCTTTCACATTGTCGGTCCAGACAACACCCCCTTGCGGACAAACTTACCCTGGTGGCAGGAGTCTAATCCGCACGGCCTACATAAGGAAGAATGTGTCCCCTCAGGTTGCGGAAGTTATGTTTGCTTCACTGAGCGAAAACACATTGAATCAATATGACTCATGTCTTAGATCTTGGTGGGTTTTTTGCGAAACGGGTAGCCACGGCCTTTTTTGTACTTCGGAAGATATTTTTTTGCAATTTTTTATAACAAATTTGAACATGGGGCGGCCTTTGGGTCTCTAAATTCAGCCAGAGCGGCAATTTCACTCATTTTATTGAAGGATTTGTCAGAATATCATTTTGTGTCTAGATTTTTTAAGGGTATTTCTCATCTTAGACCCCCAAAGCCGAAATACAGTTTTACATGGGATACAAATATTGTTTTAGATTTTTTTAGAAAAGTTCCCTAGGGTGTCAGATATGACCCTGAAACAGTTGACAGAGAAGTTGATAATGCTTTTGGCTTTGGCTACAGCGCACAGAGCTCAAACTTTTGCTTCGATCGACATAAGAAATATTCAGGTTAATTTATCTGGGATGAGTATTGTTATTCGGGATAGGATTAAGACCTCCAAACCGGAGGGCTTTCAGCCTCAATTTAATTTGCCTTTTTTTAAAGAGAAAAATAGCCTGTGTGTAGGCCTCCTTAATTACTCACTGCTTAAAATTCACTCGACCATTGATGGCCCCAGGGAACACGAGATTATTCATTGCTACTAGGAAACCATATGGGGCAGTAAGCTCCCAAACGATCAGTAGATGGTTGAAATTAGTCATGACACAAAGTGGCATAGACACTTCGGTATATTCGGGCCACGTCACAAGACACGCGGCGACCTCCATGGCACTAGAACGGGGCATCAGCCTAGACTTGATACGTCGAACTGCAGGTTGGTCCGAGAAATACCAAGTCTTTGTAAAATTTTACAACTGACCAATCATTCGAACAGACAGGTCTGATTTTGCATCTTGTATCTTGCGACAACATAAAGCTTAGGTTATGAGTCTGCTTGTATTTGTATTTGTTTCCTTGTATTGATATTTGAATGCAATATAGTGACTTTGAGTTTAAGAAAGGAAGGCCATTGATTATGTTGTTTGTTAGGAGTACTTGATTTAATTACTACTCTGGACAACTACATTGTGATCTCGACAAGTGAACCATGAAATATAATTGACGATCAAACGAACTGACCTGTTGTGAAGTTCGATCGTAATTATATGATGGGTTCACTTGAGATGATCACATCCCTCTCTCCCTATTCCCTTTTAATTTGGAGACTCTGAAAAAATGAGGTCTATTGGGTGGGATGGGGTGTGGTTTTTGCTTTAATTGGACTGTGAACGTGTGACATCTGGCGGAGTATGAGAAGTACTACATTGTGATCATCTCAAGTGAACCCATCATATAATTACGATCGAACTTCACAACAGGTAAGTTCGTTTGATCGTCAATTATTACACGTACCTTAAGGGGGAACACCACTATAGACGCTCTAAATCATCAGTCAACTTTGTGCGTGGATTGAAAAAAAACTATCAAAGTTATGAGCCCAAAAATTTTATTGGGGGTACAACTAGATATGAAAAATATGTTAAAAAAAGTTTTCCGTGAAAATTCGGGTCCAGGTGTCGTATATCATCGCGCAAAGTGAAGGCTGCTCTCGTCGAGGAGGTAAACGGTGTGACACATAGACAGTCAGGAAATACTCTTATAACAAAAATGAATACAAATTATTTTCGGAAATGTGTCATCTCGTCCCTGACGTTCTCCGATTTAAAAAAAAATTTTTTTTTTCAAAGTTACAGCGTAAAAATGAAAAAAGTGTTTTTTTTTTTCGCATATTTTTTGGAAAAATTAAGGAAAAAAAAAAGTTTTTTTTAAAAACTCTTCGTCAAGGACTAGAGAAAAGTGTTTCTAACAACTGAAAAAAAAATTTATGAAAATCGAATGAGAAGTTTTAAAGTTATTTGTCACACCGTTTTAAAAACATGGTTTTCGGGAAAACGCGTTTAAAGTTTTTCGTTTAAAAAAATGTATTTTTTTTTCACTCACCCTGAAAAAAAGTCAATCGGCAATACCAGGTGCGTACATCAGTCCTTCCGATTCTTCGAATAACTCATTTTTCTTCATTCTTTCCATTCGAGCGATGGTTCGGGCTTCCTTCGACTCTTTGGCTGTGGCGTGCGCCTGCTGGCTCAAGCGTCGTTGGTCGTGACCGTCGGCGGTCAGCTTGCATCTCGGGCCAATGTGCAATTCCAGGATCTTCATTAGCAATAAAGTGGCCGAATGTCCTTCATTGAATACTAACGCGGTGATATAAGCGGCAATTTCGATACTTTTCATGCCACAATTGAGGTGTTTTGGAGACATCCGCCAAATGCAAGCGTTGAAACTTTCATTTGGGTTTTGTGTGAAACTTCCTAAACATCTTTCTAACAAAGTATCATCTGACAAACTTTCGTAGATTGGGAGCACATGTTTTTGAACTTCGTGGTGTAGCGGAGGAGGATGCACAAAATTTTTCGTTGTTTTTGTCGCTTCGGCCACGCGCCATTCGCGCCAGCTCTCGAGACCTGCTGGACAGTATTGGTGCTGGGGCTTCTTGTCGGTCGAAATCAAATGGAAAAACGTTGCGAGGACAGCGTTTTTCATATTTTGAAGTGAATCGCCATTCCTTCGGATCGCGAGGCCATAATAAACTATAAGTTTATTTATCAAGTCGTTTGTCAATTTGCCTTTGCCTCCTATTCTCTCTCTTTTTTTCAAATTCCGAAGCCTGCTACCCATTCGTTTAGCGACGTGTCCGATGTCTTCTTTTTTGAAAATTTCGAAATCAGGGCCATAGGGTTGTGCATCCGCGACAGACTTGTAGGTTTTCGAATCGCCATCACCCACGTAATTTCTATAACGCACTTGAAATTTTTCTTCGGACTGGGAGAACATATCCACGACGCTGTCCACCTCCATTTTTCCTGCTAAACCTTAGTGATTCGCATTGCACTCTTCACTATGAGTTTCATACCACTCGTCAAATTCGGATTCGGTAGTTTTTGCACGTTTCATAGAACAAGCTTGACAAAAAGCACTTTTCACCACTAGGTCAATGACCTTACCAGTAAAATTTCCAATAATGCTCGTAACGCCAAATAAAGAGTTAAATCCTCTTTTTTTCCAAGAGCCATCACCACTAACCGTTAGTTCATTCTCAGGCAAATTACGCGTTCTGTTTTCTTCTTTCTCTTCAGCCACTGCTTTCTGCGTCAATGTCATAAAAGCCACTTTTGCCGCGTCATATATATGTTCCAGGATACGCGTGTACGATACATTTGACAGTCCCGCTCCTATGTCCATGAAACCGCTAAAAAAGTTCAATCCAGCGTGTGAAATCCCCAAAAGTTTCATGACAAACACCATTCTTCGATTCACTTTATATCCGTTATTTATATAGGGACATGACGGAATGTTTTCTTCGCCACATCGACATTTTAGCACAATTTTGAAACTGAAACCACGGCAATCACTTTCGGAGAAATGCACAGTTTTTCCACATTTTCGGCACACCATTTTGTCTGAAATCGCACTAAAAACAGCCGCAAACTGAATTATTTGATAAGCGAATCCAATATCAACCGCAATTTTTTCAGTACTCGCGAATTTCACTTTTTCGCGCTGGCACTCGGGCCGGGTTCTTCACTTCTATCTTGTCTGTTGAATGGAACACGTTTTTTACGCGGTTTCGTTAAACTACGGACAGAATTAGATCTCGATCCTTTCGAACGTCCCATTTTTCCGTATGCTTTTTAAATGCTCTCGATATAACGTTAGACAACGGACTAGTGCTTAGGACGGAGATTCATCTAAAAAAAGTTTTCTATTCACACAAAAATCACCTTATCTACACTAACGTACACCTACGAATGAAAATTCCTAGATATCCTGACTTGTTTTTTCATTTTCTTAATGATGCAATTCGGCGAATAGCATTCTTTCAAGAGATAAATCGATGTCTCAAAGATAAGAGCTCCGGAGCTCGAGCGCGTTGAGAACAAGTTACCTGCAACGCGCTAGAAAATGAATCGTCGATCCCTCAGTTTTTGGAATTTTGGTCTAAAATTTTACGAGAATACTTTCGAAGAGTTAGATAATACATTCATGCAAAAAAAAAATCGATTTTTTGAAAAATCTATAGTGGTGTCCCCCCTTAAAACTCATTTTCTGGTAATTTGTTTGAAGATCATAACTTTGCTGTGTTTGGAATGTTCATTATGACCGTCATGACAACCTTTACAAATTTTTTATGAAATATGTAAAATTTTTAACACTTATAGAATACCGAACAATGATTACATTCATAATTATTAATTTACTTCTTATTATTATACATACATGCGTCACTATTATGTTTTTTATAATTATCGATTGTAATTAATGTTACATCATTATCAATGTACACAGTATTAGATATATTATATTTTTTATTTTGTAAGGGTCAGAATTTTTTAAACGTATCACCTGACCTTACTGATTTGGGTTTTTATTAAGTTTTTATAAGACTTTTTATGAAATTCGGGTATTTTTCATAAAACTCTGATTCTTTCAAAAAGTCGCTTCATAAAAAAAGCAATGTTTTATAAAGTATTTATCAGTTTTTATTAAGTCACCTCATAAAATTTTTAAAAAGACAAAATCTTTTTGGAATTCAATAAATTTTAAAAAATACAATAATTTTATAAGGAGTTTTATAAAAACTTCAAGAAAACCCAAATCATTAGGGGAATTTAGTTGCGGATCCACGGCGGGGATGATTGTATAAATAATAATAAAAAGTTAATTTATAAACATGAATGGAATTATAGTCAAGTATTTTATGAATGTGAGAATTTTACATATTTTATAAAAATTTTGTATAGGTTGTCATAACAGTCATAATGTACATTCTAAACAAAACAAAATTATGGTCTTCAAGTAAATTACTTACTCAGAAAATGAGTTCTAAGGTAGGTGTAAGAATGGCAGAAAAAACTGATATAAGCATTATTTGGTAAATCAATTTTTTCGTAAAACAAAGTACTTAGAAATTTATAATATTTCGACCTAAAAATAGATAAAAAAATCATTATCGTAAAATATTTATATTATTTTTCAATTATTATTCAATTCTGATTAGATTTCACATTCAAAATTCAAATATGCGAGAGCGCATTCGGTCCCCTCAGTAACTACTTCAGTGGCCGTGGCGGCCGTACCATGAATGGAATGTACTCATGGCGTATGCGCAAAAGCTACTCGCTACCAAGTTTTCATTGAACTTTTACAGGTTTACTTAGCGTGATTGGAAACATTTTTTGCTTTTAAATACATTTCCACGTAATTGAAGTATCTTTTTTTACCTTGAAAACATTATTTCATGAAACAATTGTTGATTCAAATCAGAAAAAATCTACCACACTTTTATCACACTTAAGTGTGATAAAAGTTAGGTAGCTCGTCCGCCAGAGTGAAAATATGTATGCATATGCATTTAGATTCTCCGTTATTTTTATTAACTTGTTTTAGTGTGGGCATGGAAAAAATCCATGTACTGAAATTGTACAAAGTACAATGGAAATCTTATATACAAGTATTAAAGTTTTTGAGACTGGATCATAATCCATCTAAAAAAAATAACATAACTAAATTTTCTAAAATATTCCCATGCATATGCATGAAGATTCCTAATTTTTTGTATACTGATGGCATTCATTGACATGATGGTTCACGATGGTACACTGATGACAATATTACGAGACTTCGTGATAGTATTAGTCTTGTCAACGCGTCGCGGGCATAAAAATATCAGAATTTCAAGTTATTTATTTATTCAGGTGCACTGTTGAAAAAAGTCGGTAAATTTTCCATGAAATTATTGGAAGTTTTTAACCCATATTCCGTATGGGATTTTATCATAAATATATCTACTAATTTCTCTATACACCATGGGAATTATTCCATAAATTATAATAAAATTTCAATATTTATCAAAGAATTTTCATAGCGTATGGAAATTTTCTAGATCTGTTTATGGGAAAAATCACATACAGTATAAAGATGAAAAATTTCCAATACTGTAATACAAAATTTCTCTAATAACAGTTCTTTTAAAGTATTTTCGAAAAACATCAGGCTCCTCGAGCAAGTCCCTTGAGGTTTCTAACTTTTCGTATTTCTTCTTGACAAAAAGGCATCATTCAAATGACACTTCCCTTCATTCTCATTCTCTCTTTGAACCTTATACAGCAATTAGGTTCTTTTTTAATTTTTTCCACCTATTTAAAATGGCTCCGTGTAGAATTTTTAGAGCGAGACAAATCATGTTTAGTCAGGTATATAAGCTTAAATTATTAGGTGCGTCAAGTCCTATCCCCCTTTTCATAAATCTTGTTTATTTTTATTTCATAATAATGTATCACTTATGTGTTGAAAAAAAAATTTTGTGTACCTTCGGAACATGTTTTTTTTAATAATCAAACTGGAGGGTGTAGCTAGACGTCAAGCTACACCCCTCATGATCATACATTGATCGAAATTGAAAAAGTTTAGGTGTATAATTATTTGTGAATTATGTGTAGACTATGTGTCGGAACCAAAATTCACTTAGATTAAAAGAAACTATTATTTCCAATAGAGCAAGATGTCTGGCTGGACGTCTCGCCACACCCCCCATCGTTCAAAAATCATGTAAACTAAATATCTTCCGGCTATTGTTTATGTATTAATTATGTGTAGATTACGTGTGAAAATTAAAACCTTATTACTCAAACAGCAAACCATTTACAAAGTACTGCAAGTAACGAGTTCACGTAGAAGTTAAGTGACACTCTCAATTAACATGAAATTCCCCTGGCAATGGCTGTGCGACCGAGTTCGGTCGCAGTTCGGTTGTACTTTTCATTTGACGATTTCTCTGTGAATAAGTAATGGAAAAAATCGAGGCAGTGCACATTTTAAACGTCTGACATGTGCGAACGATTCCATGCACACCCAAACTGCGGAATATTTTATTTCGTGAAAAATAATTCAGCAAAAAAAATTGTGTTCACGGCCACTATTCACATACTTTAGACGATACATGCGCCGAGTTCAAGTTGAGTTTTCAGTGACTGGCTACAAAAAAAAGTGGAAAAAATATTTATCTTCCTATTTCTACTAGTTTTCGATCACGTAAACGTCACCCGTTAAATTGCGAATCATCTAAATAAAAAATTATTATTACACGAATCAGCTGTCACTCGCCATGATTTTTGCTGTTGGCAATCCTGCTTCATGTTTGTATGTATAGACGATTTGTGCTACGGCCCCTGCAGCTGCAGAACAAGATGGAATGAAAATATCAATTGTCATAACATGCATTTGTCCGTATTGTTTTAGAACAAAATCTTGCTCAAAGTATATGTTCATGTTTGTTAAGTATTATGATTTGCACATTTGTTATTAAAATTGGCGGCCTTTGTCACTTAGGGCCATAACACAAATCGTCTATATATACAAACATGAAGCAGGATTGCTAACAGCAAAAATCATGGCGGGTGACAGCTGATTCGTGTGATTATAATTTTTTATTTAAACGATTCGCAATTTCACGGGTGACGTTTACGTGATCGAAAACTAGTAGAAATAGGAAGATAAATATTTTTTCTACTTTTTTTTGCAGCCAGTCACTGGAAACTCAACTTGAACTCGGCGCATGTATCGTCTAAAGTATGTGAATAGTGGCCGTGAACACAATGATTTTAGCTGAATTATTTTTCGCAAAGTAAAACATTCCGCAGTTTAGGTATGCATAGAATCGTTCGCAAATGACAGAAGTTTAAAATGTACACTATCTCGATTTTTTCCGTTACTTGTTTATAGCGAAATCGTCTAATGAAAAGTGCAACCAAACTGCGACCAAACTCGGTCGCAATTCGGTTTCACCACCGTTGCCAGGGTCTTGAACCGAGTTTATTTTTATTTTATAATTATGTGTAAATTATGTGTAAACTATGTGTAAAAAAAATTTTGTTTGTATCTTCGGAACACGGGTTTTTTATTACTCAAACTGGGGGGTGTAGCTAGACATCAAACTACACCCCCTATCGTTCATAAATCATGTAAACGAAATATCTCCTGGTTTTTATTCATGTGTAAATTATGTGTAAATTACGTGTGAAAATTAAAATCTAATTACTCAAACAGCAAACCATTCACAAAGTACTGCAAGTAGCGAGTTCAGGTAGAAGTTAAGCGACTGTCTCAATTAACATGAAAGTATGTAAAATAGAAGATTCTGGGCATAAAAAAATTTTCTGTTTATCATGCGTAAAAAAAATTTAGAGTTTCTTCGTAACATTATTTTTAATGTACTTGAAGCCCCTATCGCCCAAACGCCAACTTTCAGTTAACTACAACTTTCATCCAACTTTCAGAATTCAGCAGAACTCAGTGAGCCGAAAGTATGTTGGTACTTGGGATATAAATGAATTATCATATTAATTATCAAATAATGGGACATCATTTATTTGACTTCTGGCGCTTTTGGCTAATTGAATTCTGAAAGCAATCTGAAAGTTGTGTAAATGTTGACAGTTGTCTGAAAGTTGGCGTTTGAACTTTAGTAAGTTACTTAGACCATATAATACATGGAATGCTACTGCCTATTGTTCTCGGCAGGAAAAAACGGTCAAACATGTCGGGCGAGAGTGACGTCACAGGGCCAACCAAGCCCTTATCTAGATACAAAACGCCCCGGGGACCTACTAGCCTTGTACTTATTATTTCCGCCCCATGCTTATAAATCTTTTCAAGTTGTTAGAAAATTACTTACAAGCTGCAGCAAAAATATAATGTTTCTGAAACATCATCTGAAAAATGCGAGGAAGTAAAAGAAGTGGTTAAATGAGTGAAACTCAACCTTCCTGCTAACCAGGCAAAAATGTGACATTTTTTCGCTCACTTGTGATTAAGTGATAATGTGATTATTACATCGATTTTTTTTTCCTTCTATTGATTCACCTTAAATCACATACACCTTAATTCACATCCTCACTTTAGACAATAAAAAAACAACTCTTCACGTGCAAGTTTCAAAAGTAAACATAAATACAGGTGACGTTTCAGCGGTCGGCCATTGGCCCTGTGACGTTACTCTCGCCTATCATGTTTGACCAGTTTTTTTCTCACGAGAAGCAGTCCATGTATTATATGGTCTAAGATAAGTTAGCATAAGTAGTACTTAGCACTTTCACACTGGTCATTCCCGGTAGGTTTAGGTTGCTCCGTGGTAGGTTGGTTCTATAGGGTTCTATATCTATATATACAATGGCAGGTAAATCTATCGATATATAATCCTATAAAACCAACCTACCGCGGAGCAATCTAAACCTACCGTGAATGACCAGTGTGAAAGTGCTGATTTCATAAGAAAAGCATAGGATCAGTACTACAAACTCTACTCAAGTGTCCAATTGTATCGCGGGACACACGATATGAGTGCTAAGATAGCTATAATGATCACTCTATCACTCTCATATATGTAATACTTCTATATTGCCAGCGTCCTATCCTCGCCTGTTGGAAAGGAGCACCGTGATAGAAAGAGAAAGGGATAAGAAGATTCGAGTGGTACTGCGCATGTGCAAACGTCAAGCACCCATTGTCTACTGTTATTGAATTTATATATACTCTCATATATACTCTGCTCTCTTGGTATTGTCGCACGCACGCTACGATATGCGCTTACGTATCCACTCCTGTGCGAGAGAGAAACGAATCGTCTACGCTTTTCTCTTCCTGATGCACTTCTCTCTCAAGCTGGCGATATAGAAGTATTACATATATGATCACTCTCTCTACCTACAAAGGACAGCACGCTGGACATAACGCAATCAACTGAAGTTGGCGGAAGCATGTATCTATCCTCACTGCGGACAAAATACCGTTGGCGCTACAGTTCACAAATAAATTCATATCTCTGTAAGTAATTGAGAAAACAACATTTTCTAAACGGATTCTTAAAGGTAGACGTTTCTTGCGTATTTTTTCATCTGCATTGCGTTATTATACGGCATTAAAAAGGTTAAAAAAATTTGAATTGTTGTAAAAAAATTATATAAAACTTCGTTTGTTAAAACAATATTGATCAAAAAAATTGATAAAATGATAGCGCGAACATTTCTAAGGAATTTAAAAAAAATTTCAAGGAAATCGGTTGAATGATTCAGAAATTATGAATTTTTTTCTTCAAAACAAAAGCAATTTCTCAAAAATTCATGGTCTTGAGGACTAATATTTACATATTAACATGAGTATTGTGTACACTTAACAACCCATACAAAGTTTTGAAATTCTATGATTCAGTTGTAATTTGTCGTAACCCTTAGCGTGGAATGAGTCTAAGACAGAATCGCTCCAAATCGGGAATAGAGACCTGGTCGCCTCTCTGGTTACTTTTCTATTTATTAATTTTTTCAATCTTCTCTTTTGTCACTAGGTATGAAATGTTTCAGATAAAAAAACCATTCCTCGAATTCCCAGTCAAATTTTTATTATTCAAGTTTCGTTGTCGACGTTTCGGTTTATTTTAGACCCTTTTCAAGACTTCATTTCAAACAAAATCATCGATTCTTATCCGTATTAACATTCCGAGAGAACTTAAAAGAGAATTCCTTCAACTACAGTTACAACTTCTTCGGCGACATTAATGAATAGGATGTACAACAAAAATTATCAGTCATCTTTTTTGTATAAACTTTCTGAGAAGAATGAAAGATAGTTCATCCAAGAATAGTGTTATATATCGCAAAAATATTAATTTCGCGACATATATTTGATGATATTCGGCCACCTAGATTTTTACAGCCTCGATTTGTTTTTTTGAATTCAGGAACCTTTCACAGTAAGCAATTTGCCTATTTTATCAGAGATATCTATTCCACGGGTAATCAGAAAAATAGGCTATTGCCGAAATCGGCCTTCTTTTTTATTTCAGTATACATTATTCTATTGGTAATTTCCATACTTAAAATGAAACAAAAAACTTTGAAATGAATTGGAAATATCTAGCACACGATAAACTGGAAAAAATGATGATTGTCGAAATCGACCTAATTACATCATTGTTTTTAGGAATTTCCATATTCGAAGCGTAACAGAAAAAAAAAACATAGAAACCTTTCTTTCGCTATTGCCTAACGAAATTAAGAGAGTGAGAGTTTTTTAAAATGTTTTTTTGCTATAATCTAAGTGGGGATTTTTGGAGCTCTTTTCAGGTTCGACGGTGTACTCCTGTTCTGACGTTTCAAAGTTATTACTTCTGAGGCTTCCAGCCATAATGACGAAACTCACTAACAGCTATTTTTGAAAAAAGCAGCCTTGAAGTTTACGAAGTGTTTTTCGAAATTTTCAAACTTTTGTGACTTTTTCTTTTACGAAATCATTGATTGCATTGCGCAAGTGAAAATATTTTAGTTGAGTGCGCTCAAATATCCCTAGAAGGTTATTCTTCATTGAAAATTGTGACTTGGTCGGTTACGCCGGGAAGCCACAGATGTTATGACATGTGTGCGCAGCAGTCAGCTGATGTTCAGCTATGTTCAGCATCAAAACAAAAACGGGAAAAACGGAAAAAATTAGAAAAAAGGTTGTGTTCGTGACATTTCGTGAAAATTGCGAAAAACAGGGTAATTGAATGAATAATCGTACCATGCGGTCGAATTATTTATTTATTTTGTCCGCGTGAAATTCTGTGGCTTCCCGCCATAACAGAGAAAGTCACACATCTCATAACGTTCAAAATGTCATTAGAATATCATGTAAAATGAGCCTTATGGCATAAGTGACTTTCTCTGTTATGGCGGCAAGCCACAGACATCATTATCAAACTGATTTAAACAATGACGGATGAACTTATTCCTTACGCCGGAAAAACGCTGAGCTATGTTGTTATGCTGAGAAAAATGCAGTTTGTTGGTAATGAAATGTCGATATAACGAACCGAATGTTGGGATCCCTGGCAACTTTTGTGCGGGGCTATAGTGTCGCAGTACCGTCTCACTTGCGTCGCCCTGTTTAACACGATGAGAAAAAGTTATTCAAGTATAAAATTGAAGAAAACCTTACTGAACCAGTAGGTGGTACTTTTTTTATACCTGTTATATTGCAAAACACGCCTAAATAATCGTCAATTTAGCGTTTTTCAGTTCAATAAAGCATTAAATACCCTGACGGTCCTGAAAGAACGTTTTTTTGCGTTCCCGAAAGTCGCAAAAAGAACGCTCGGAAATCGCATTTTAAACTACTTTCTTCAATGATTTGCTTCATGAAATCATGTTTTTAGGTTGAAAAAAGATACTTTTGTATAATTTTTTTATTACAATATTAATATAATATTACAATACAATGTAATGTATTTAAAAGCGATAAATGTTTCCGGCCAAGTTAAACAAACCTGTAAATGTGCAATAAATACTTGGTTGCGAGTAGCTTCGGCGCATGCGCTATGAGTGAATTCCATTCGCGGCATGGCCAATGAAGTGGTTACCGAGGGGCCCACGGGCGCTCTTGCATATCTGAATTTTGAATATGGGATATCCAATGAAAATTGAATAATAAAATAATGATTATAAAATTTTTTTTAAATGATTATTATATTCTATTCAAGTTACAATCTTATAAATATGTAAGTATACTTTATTAACGAAAAATTTTATGTAGAAAAATAGAATTTTTTTTCTGTCATTCTTAATCTTACCTTAAAACTCATTTTCTGAGAATGTAGTTTGCTTGAAGAACATAACTTTGCTGTGTTTGGGATGTACGTTATGACCGATAGGACGACCTATACAAACTTTTTATAAAATATGTAAAATTTTTAACATGCATAAAATACTCAACTATGCTTTCATTCATGTATATAAATGTTTATTATTCTCTATACGATAATTATTATAATAAAATATACATTCATTATTTGTCATTTTTGTTATATTTTAATCAAAATATATAATTTAAGATATGTTATACTTCATCCCTAGTAATTTGGAATTTTTTAAAGTTTTTAGGAAACTCCTTTTAAAACATCGGCATTTTTTATAACATTCTGAATTTTCGTAAAGTCACTTTGTAAAAAGAGCAATGTTTAATAGAGTTCGTATAAGTTTTTATAAAGCCGCTTCATAAAAATTTTATACGATCTTTATATAGCGATGGCATTTTCATGAAATGGATTTTAAAATCGACTTGATGAAGATTCCGTCTTTTTTTCAAGATTTTATGAAGTTTTTATGAAGTGGCGTTATAAAAAAAGCGAAATTTTATAAAAAATACCGAAATTTTTTAGGAGTTTTATAAAAACTTAAATGACTAGGGATATTCTATAAAGGTCATAATTTTTCAAACCTATTGCCTGAAATAGAAGAAAATCAAATTCTGCTTGAAAATGATTTTTCTCGATATTCACATTACCGCGCATAAGCTTCTCGTTGTATGAAAATGATTCTTGGGTAAAAGTAATAGAATTTGTGAACGTATTTGACTATCAAAAAATATCCAATCGCTTCGACCAAGAAACATAAAAATCGACAAATTAGACCACCTGAAGTTTTAATTTTTAATTTTAAGTGTCATTTTCATAATCAGCGACTTTGGAAACCCCTCTATACTAGGTTTGTCAAAAATATGATATTTAAAAAAAAATGTCAGCCATATTGCATCCGCTATATTGAATTTGGAATTGTAAGTGTTATTTTCGAAATAAGCTACCTTAAAAACCTCTGTATACTAAGTTTCACAGATATCTCATATTTTCATAAAAATTAAAGACACATTGGATCCATCATTTAAAATTTTTTTAATTTCTTATAATTTATTAAATTTATAATAAATGTGTAAATAACAGTTAAAAGTAAACTTATAAACATGAGAATCAAATCATAGTTGGGTATTTTGTGCATGTTTAAAATTTTACATATCTTATAAAAAATTTGTATATGTCGTCCTAACGGTCACGACGTACATCCCAAACACAGCAAAGTTATGTTCTTCAAGCAAATTACATTCTTAGAAAATGAGTTTTAAGGTAGGTGTAAGAATGACCGAAAAAAACTTCTATTTTAATATATAAAATTTTTCTTTAATAAAGTATACTTACAAACTCAAAAGATTGTAACTTAAACAAAATATAATAATCATTTAAAAAAAAATTATATTCTCATTAAATTATTATTCAATTTGTATTGGATATCCCATATTAAAAATTCAAATATGCAAGAATGCCCTTGGGCCTCTCGGTAACCACTTCAGTGGCCATGCCGCGAAAAGAATTCACTCATAGTGCATGCGCCGAAGCTACTCGCAACTAAGTATTTATTGCACTTTTACAGGTTAATTTAACTTGAACGGAAAAATTTATAGCTTTTAAATACATTTCCATGTGACGAACCCTGGTAAAAAAAATCCGACTATTGTCCAAATATAGTACGACGATTAATCGTCGTAAGATAGTCGTTACGTTCGACGAAGTTACGACTATAACTTCAATTTTTTTTCCTTGCCTTTGATGTGACATTTTGTAGTCATGTGTTTGCGAAAATAAGTAAAAGTGATTTATTTATTATTTCCAGAAAAAATTTCGAATTTTTATTGTGTTTGTTAGAAATAAATAACAATTTAGCAGTGGTATTCGAGTTAGATAAAACAGAACAACACAAAACAAAGCAGAACAATGCGACTTTATCGAAAAAGTTGTCGATCTGACAATCTGTATCCAGCTATGTCAATCTATATTAGTGCTTGATTTTTCGGCTGGAGTGTAGTATGTCGCGCGCAATTTATTTAAAAATATTATTCAAAGTTTTTAAGAGAATAATCTTAATATAAACGATAACAAATTAAAATTGATTATGCGTATGAGTGAATATTTTGATATTCTGATATATAATAATTAAAATACTATAATCGATATAATATAATAAATATTATCCATAATACATATAACGTAATAAATATTATAATTGATATAATGTAATGAAAAAAATGCATAATAATGAATAAATATATGGTAAAAAATAAGTTATTATTCAATAATCTTTATTTAGTAATAATTTTATTGTTATTATAAGTGATATATCATAAGTAACATATTCAAAAATTATATATTTTGATAATAATTGAAGAGAAAATGCTTATTTCATTTAAGTTTGAAGAAACTTAAATAATACCGTTTTTAAATTTCGCGCGCTTGAACGGACGAAACAATCAAAATAATGGAACAATTGCTCTTTGAGGTTATGGCGATGTTGTCACTTTTGATACTTAATAAATCATAATTTTTAGAACAATTAACAAATATTCAGTATCACAATTTAATTGAAGGAGGTACTTTTGCTCCTTTTCTGACAATTCCTCGCAAACAATATAATGGGATTGGCCTAACATCAAAGTTTAAAAATACAGTCGTTACGTTCGACAATGTTACGACTATGGTCCGACTATTTTAGGTCGGAACTTTTTCACCAGGGAAAAGTATCTTTTTTCAACGTAAAAACATAAATTCATGTAGCAAATCATTGAAGAAAGTAGTTTAAAATGCGATTTCCGAGCGTTCCCTACTTGCGTTCTACTTGTCACAAAATGAAACGCAAAAAAACGTTCTTTTGCGTTCCACTGCGCTCCCTCGGATCCGTCAGGGTATCATTGACAAGGATGTTTAACGATGCTTTTTAGTGTTGTACAGTGATAGAAATACATTTATGAGGTATCAAAATGAATGGGAAAGTATTTTTATTTACATTTCACATCATCATTCACGTGAAATTCATTAATTGAGTAGTCTACAGAGGCGTTAAAGTATTTCATTTGTTGTGGCCCAACCTACATTTTTTTCAAATTGAGAACTGCTATAATCTGGCCAGCCAATCAGCGGATAGAGCCTTAGAGTCGTCTGCTTTGCAATGCCACGCGTATGAACTTGGTGGGAATAATTCAAAATTCAAAAATGTACTTCCCTTGAAGGATTAAAATTAAAATAAAATGAAAGAGTAAAATTGAAAACTCACATTCATATTGTCACAGCTTATTGTACGAAATCGAAGATAGTTAGAGGCTGTTCTTAAACTTCGTGAGAGTCGGAAAAAAACTTGAAAATTGAGTTCACGACGTGATCATGACACGGTTGTTTTCAGTGGGTCTTTTTTTTGTTTTGATTGACACCTCACACCATCGCCGTGTCCGCCATGATGATTAATGCTGATTGGTGCAGATTATTGATTACAGTTGATGATATGTAGCAATCATTGTTGACATCGATGTTTAATGATCGCTGATAATCGCGATGAACAGCCAATCGCGAGTCTGCTTTAGTATATTTGAATCGAGAGCACCCTATTTTCCTTTGTATCTTGCTTTTATTTATTATAACCTGGAGTTCCTTCGAATGCTGATTTTTTCGCTCTTTTTTCCTCTTTTTTTTCTCTTTTAATTAAAACATCATTTATTTTATTGCGTAGTTCTCTGGAAACCTAAACATGCTTACGGGTTTTTTTTCCACAAAGTACCCGTAAGAGGGACCGTAAGTTACGGTCTCCACGGAGCGCCAGGGTATACTTTATTTCGAAAAATATAAATGTTATAAACATGTTTTTTTTGTAAATTTTTTTCATTTTCTAATAAGAAATAATATTCATTAGATTTTTTTTTAATCGATATTTTTTATTTTACCCATAATCACATATTTCTTTGCCATTAATAGAAATCCATTGTTTTATATTGTGATGGATCTATAAATTGTTTTGATCTTTTAGAAAACTTTTCGGCATTTTTATTGAAGGGCAATTAATTTTTTTTTAATTATTATGTTACAGGGAATTCCTTTTCTTTATATATAAATAATCATGTATTATAATTATCAGCTTTCTATTTTCTCAATAATCATATTATCGAATAGTTAGGTCGAACTACCTTGTCGGGTAAAATATGACGACAAGATTCGTCCGCTATTCTTTTCTGTAAAAATCAGAGGCATGGCAGCAAATACATGCGTTCCACCAATGGCAATGCGCGCTACAACCGAATTGACCAATCGCTTAAGATCATGTTCGCGCGCGCCTGCGCTTTCTCGCTCCCAGTCTCTTTCGGCCTTCACGAAAATTCAGTCGCTTTCCCCTCTGACCCCGGCCCCCCCTGTCCATGCGATTTCTGACTTTCCAAAAACTACCACTGCAAGGAACTGGCGCCACTAGTGCGCAGTGGCCGTGCCACACCTTGCCACCTTGCTTTCGTTTGTTTTGACAATTTCATTCTATTTTGATTGTTGTTGATTGTCATATCACGCGATCTATTATTTTTTGCTCAAGGTGGATGGGAAATATATTGTACTTGATCAAATAGCAATACTTGTGCAGAACATGAAAGGTTTGGGAAAAAACGTTTGCTCAAGGTCGATGGTAAATATATCAATATAACAAATACTTGTACAAAAACATCAAAGATTAATTTAAATTTTTATGCATGTTAATAATGTTAGTTCTGAAAATTTTGGAAATTTTATAAATATGTGTAATTTCTGTTTTCCTGAATTTCTTTGTGTGATTTTTTCATAGAATAAAAATCTGCCGTCCAATGCATAAATGCAGTAACTCCACTCGGCGGTGAGGTTCTTTTCCCCCGATATTTCGGAACAAAAGAACCTGTATCGCCGAATGTAGTTTACTACACTCATGCAGAGGACGGCAGAAATAATTTCCTACATTTTTTGTTCCGATCGTTTTAAACACTCTTATGCAAATAGGAAAATTTATTACAAAAAAAAAAAGAAAAAAAAAATTGAAGTCGAGTTGAAAAAAACAGATAAAATCATTGTTTGATTTCGTAATAGAATATAATTTAAATTTAAAAAAAAATTGAAATCAAGTTAGAGAGAACAAATAAAATCATAATTTGATTTTATAAATTAAATTCACTGTTACTAAAATTTGCACGGTTATTATATAATATGAAACAGATTTCAATGTAAAAATTTCAACCTGATTAAAAAATAAAATCATAATCCGTAAAATTGATCCCAGGAGCCAAACAATCAAAAAAAGGGATTTTTTCTTTTTCTTAAAACAACTCTATTTCAACCTTTTATTTTTCTAGCTTTCGGCTCATAATCAGGGCCCACATCAGGAACTATTACAAATAAAACATAAAAAATTTTATAATCACAAATTTCACAATAACTTAAACACTGACATCAAAAAAACTTACATATTCTTTCTACATTCTCTTAATCGTCATCAAGGAGATACCTTCGAAACAAAACCGAAAAGAAGTCAAACCACTTGTAACAGCGAGGCACATATGTGAAGTCAATCTTACAACATCTTAACCCAAAAAAGTAAGTAGTAAGGAGACATATTCTCGGCTTTAAGTTACTGGGGGTTTACTTCCGAGGGCATATGGACTCCCTAAGGTTCACAAACCTGGTCATCCTTTGAGGATGATTATTTCATCTGTTGGGAGTCCTGCGTATTTTTTATCTAGATATGTTCAGGATTTTTTGGTGAGTTCATTGCCTAAGGCTAGTAGTTACATTAAGGATAGTTTGAACTTAAAGAATTATTGATGAAAATTGTTGTCCCTCGAGATTACGTTCTTCTCTCGTTGGAGTGTCCCTCATTTTTTACTATTGTACCAAAGGATTTGGTTGCTTCTGCGTTAAAGAGGAGATTTGTGCATATTAAGAGACATTGTAAAATTTCTGAAATTGATCTTATAAACTGTGTGATGAAGTTGGTGGAGTCGACCTTTTTTAGTTTTGGGGGCAAAACGTACGAACAAATACAGGGTACGCCAATGGGTTCTCCTATCTCACCGGTACTTGCAGCATCGTGATGCAGGATTGTGAGTGTTGGTGTTTGGAGAGGATGGGTTCCTATGTTCCTTTTTTCGTGCGTTTTGTTGATGATATTTTGATGGTGGTCCCTAGGGATAAGGTTGATGATATTGTTGTAGTCTTCCATTCATACCACCCGTGATTGAGGTTCACTTATGAGGTGGAAAGGTTTTGTAAGTTCAATTTTTTGGAGTTAGAAATTGAGAACATGAATGGTGTAATGTGTTTTGATTTGTACAAAAAACCGTCGTCATCCGGGAGATATATTTATTTTTATTCTCAGCACCCTTTACATCAGAAGATAGGGATTATTTTCCAATTGGTATATACAATTATAAGATTGTCTGATGAAAGATACCATTCGAAGAATTTGAATGAATTGAGGAGAATTTTACTTTGGAACAATTATCCTATAGATTTTATTAATAAATATACAGATAGAGGATTACTTAAATTGAGGAATACTATTACTTCAAATTCGACTCAAAGTGCCAATGATTAGAATAGAGATAAGGATGAATTTATTTGTTTCCCTTTTTATGAAGAATTAAATTATAAAGTTGGAAAAATTTTGAAGAATTATAATTTTAGGTTGGTTTCTAAGACTGATAATACTTTGAATGGACAGATTATTAAGAAGGGTTAAGATAGGGTTTCTCCTTCTGATGAGAACGGTGTTGTTTATAAGGTTCTTTGTAATGGTTGTAATGCTTCATGTGTGGGTCAGACGAAGAGATGTGTTGGGACTAGGTTAAAGGAACATGAGAGAGATATTATAAATACTACTGGTAATTTTTCTGTTATAAGTAACCACCGTATGGAAACGGGGCATGATTTTGATTGGAAGAATTTTAAGATTAAGGATATAGAGCAGAATCATTTTAAACGTTGCATTGCTGAAATGATTTATATTAAGAAAGATCCCAATAACATTAATAGACAGACTGATATTGATAATCTGAATGCTATTTATGATGGTTACGTTTATGCTTTTGAAAAATAGATAAGATAGAGTGTATATATTTATAGAATTTTATTATGGTTATCGATTATGATTTGAGGCTTTTGATTCCTTTCTATGTTCATTCTGTCGCCGACTGTTGGGACGACTGGAAAGTTTAGATAGTCACTTCATACTTTCCGAAAATAATAAAAAAATTTTTTTGTGTTAAGATGTTGTAAGATTGACTTCACATATGTGCCTCGCTGTTACAAGTGGTTTGACTTCTTTTCGGTTTTGTTTCGAAGGTATCTCCTTGATGACGATTAAGAGAATGTAGAAAGAATATGTAAGTTTTTTTGATGTCAGTGTTTAAGTTATTGTGAAATTTGTGATTATAAAATTTTTTATGTTTTATTTGTAATAGTTCCTGATGTGGGCCCTGATTATGGGCCCACATCAGCCACATCAGGGAAAGCTAGAAAAATAAAAGGTTGAAATGGAGTTGTTTTGAGAAAAAGAAAAAATCCCTTTTTTTTTTATTGTTTGGCTCCTGGGATCAATTTTACGGATTCGGATTTTGAACATGAGGATCAATTGAACTTCTTTTTTGTTTATTAAATAAAATCATATTGAAACAAAAATATAAATAAAATAGTATTAAATCTTTAAAAAATTGTAATCGAGTTGGAATAAACAAATAAAATCATCATTTGATTTTGTAATGAAATACACTGTGTAGCTCTTGAAAGTGTTTATGGAGAAACCGCGTGAGCGCTCCTTATGCGTTATACTGAAAGCCGTAAGACAGAGATTAGCAAATAAGTCAACTGGAAAAAAGCTCACTCAATATATTATAAACATGAAAATTACGAAATGCTTCATCCTTCAATTTCAATAATTCTTTTTCAGAAGAACTTTCTCTTTTCATAAAAACTATGATTTTCCGTGATAAACTTAAATTTCATAGTTTTTTTATCATAACTCCATGTAAATTACAATTTTACACAATTGTCGAAGATTTCTTATGTGTAAATTATCCTCCACGATTCCCCTTAGTTTATCGATTTTTCCATGCCTTCCAATAATTTTTCTAATTTTACACGATTCTTTTTATCCATAAATCTAAAAGATCTATAACGATTTCCCGCAATCATCTGAAATCAAGAATTTCAGGAACAACGAATCCTGATTTTTGACATGAAGAAATTATCCATGACGAAAGATCGGTAAACTCATATTGAATTCATCTGAATAATTATCAAGAAAACCGGTGCCTTTGAAAAGAAGCCGGAAAGCCCATTGAGTAAGCATTTTTTGAATTGACCCTGCTTATCTCGGCCTTACGGCTTTCAGTAACGCATAAGGACTGCTTATGCGGTTTCTTCATAAACACTTTCAAGAGCTACACACTGCATAATTGAAATTTTAAAAAAATTGAAATCAAGTTGGAGAAAACCAAGATATCAGTATTTGATTTTGTGAATTAAATTTACTGCTACTAAAACTTAGACGGTTAGTATATAAAACAGATTTCCATGTAAAAATTTTAACGTAATTAAAAAATTAAAATAATGTTGAAATTCAATTAAAGAATTTCAATGTAATGTGTAAAAATCTCTTGTTATAAGTTATTATCGAATTTTTTCAATAGATAAAGTTTTTTTATGCGTTGATTTAAGTATATATTTAATAATTGAAAGATTATAGTTAATTATAAATAGCAGGAAATTCGACAATATTACAAAAAAATATTGATACCCCTATAAAAAAACTTTAAAAAGGTAAAAAAGGTTGTCGGATAAAACATGACAAAGTTATTTGACAAAAATATCGATATCCTACTGTCAGTTTTCAGGAAAACCAATGATCAATTTGCTTACGAGAATTCCACAAGAGAGAAAAAGAAAGTCATAGTGTATTACATTATCAGACACGAATGTTGTCTAGATGATACCCGAGGGATATTTACTGTTCGTAAGATATTTGTTACAACTTTAACTCGGATTTATTTTAGTCCCACAGAAAAAAGTAACAAAAAGGCCCGACAACCCGATTTTTTCATTACATTAATCTAGAAGTAGCTCACATGGATGAGCACTCGACACGTAATACATAAGTCTCAGGTTCGGATCCCGGCTTCAGACAAATTTCTCTCGCATAAATGTGATAATGATTTAATGATCTCTTGTCTGGGAAAGTCAAAGAAAAGGAATATTGAAAAATAATGCAATGTCATATTGTGTACTATCATTTTATATACTGTGTATTATTGTGTATATATGTTATGCATTACGACGTTAAACGATCAAAACGAACCTGATCTAACTCTTCAAATGTTTCACTTTTTATAACCTTGTTTAGTTTATACTGTCTTTAACGTTATGGTGTCGATACTGAACTTTGAGTGAATATTGGATAATTGTGCGAGAGTATTGTAAATCAATGGATAAGCAAAACATGTATAATTTGTAGTATTCATGACAGATTTATTAATTGCTACCAATACTTTAAATATTGTGTGACACTTGCAGTGAAATCTTCTGGCTTCTTTCTTAGGCCAGCTCAGCTAGGTATTTCTTGGACCTATTTTCGAGTCTCTCATGGACACATTCATACGATATTGATAAAACAGTAAATACTTATGACATTCATTATTGCGCTGGTAATGATAACAAGATTGTACTAGATTCAGTCGATAAGGATCATTTTTATGAGACATATAATACGTTGTTGCAGTGCATAAGTGGGTTGTCGGGCCTTTTTGTTTCTTTTTTCTGTGGGACTAAAATGAATCCGAGTTAAAGTTGTAACAAATATCCTACGAACAGTGAATATCCCTCGGGTATCATCTGGACAACATTCGTGTCTGATAATGTAATACACTAAGACTTTCTTTTTCTCTCTTGTAATATTCTCGTAAGCAAAGTAAAAATTGGTTTTCCTGAAAACTGACAGTAGGATATCGATATTTTTTGTCAAATAACTTTGTCATGTTTTACCCGACAACCTTTTTTACTTTCTTGTAGTTTCATCACACTGCTCTAATAATTAAAAATCCATTTTTGTCCCTGGAACATCTGAAGTGAGTCTTTTCGGAAATGTTTTTAGGTCGTAGAGAGAGAGTTTTCGCCCGATTACAAGAAAAGGGATTTCATTTTACTTTTGCGCCCTAGGGTGTAGTAAAAGCTGTTTCTTCGTCACTGTTTTGGGGGAGATTGATGCTATTTTGACTTTCTCTATAGTAAATTTCTTTTACTTTTCGCCCGTTTGGCCCTGTTACTATCCGGTAATTATTAATCAGCTTATATTTTCAGAATGTAACAACAGACTACCTGAAAACACAAAAGTGGTGATATCGTCTTTGACCTTCGTATAATGACTGGGTGGAATTTTCCGTCTCAATGAAAATATAGAATTCGTGAGAAGTGCCTTTTATAAACAGTGGCTTCATTGTCAATTTCGATAAATAAGTTTACAGTTAGTGTCCCTGACATTAAACGTCACATTACTTTTTATTTTATTCTAATTCATGTATGTTATATTCAAAACGCGAACATAAAAACAAAGAAATAAGCAAATGCTTCTGTGATGGTTCGGTAAATAAATGAAAAATTTTTAATAATTTTTTTTTTTTTAATTGATACAGTTGTTTCATTTCTCCGCCGACGCGACTCTCGGGCCCCCTCGTGTTACCTGATCACTCGCTCGAGCGCTCGACTAATCTTCGAACCGAAAATGCCTTTTCATGCCCTTCATACGAAAATAACTATTCTTATATTATGATAAATCTAGTAAATTGTTTTTGTATTAAAGTAATTTTTTCGTCATTTTCATGGAAGTGCAGTTAACAATTTTTTTATTATTATTTTTGAATGTATAGCATTTCTTTATTATACATTATATATTTTTTCCATGATATTATTTTCATAATTTTTCTAAATAATTCATATTTTAATTCATAAACAATAATTTTACTATTGTTTAGAGCTCAAATATCAATAAAAACAATTTTTTATCATACAAACCTAAGTTCAACTGGTTCATTTATTTATATTTTTCAAAATGTAAATAAAACACGCATATTGACAATAAATATAGAATAAATAATAATATAACATCGATGATTAAAATATTATAATTTAGTACATTTAAATAAAAGACCTAACAATAATTTTAATTAATTTAATTAATTTTAATTTTAATTGACAGCACTACAAATTAATTTTTAGTGCTGTTTACATGAAAAGTATGTTCTCAAGTTTTTTACTTTATTTGGAAATTCTGAAGTATCAATTTTTTATTTTAATAAATTTTTGTGCCTATTCATTATATATCATTACTTAATTAATGATAAAAAATGTTGCATGTCATATTATATGTAATATATAGTATAAATGTACTTGTTTATGTTGAAAATAAAAATTATATGTATTATGTTCTAAATGATAAATTATTATCACCCTTTCATTTCACTTTTACATTTAATATTAACATTAAATTAAACAATTTATTTACATATAACGCTCACGTTTTTTATTACTTTGACGCAGTTGTGTACGTCAACAAAACAACCAAACTGTTGCTAACTGTCAATATTGTCAGTAAGTTACCTTAAAAGTGGTACTCTGTAAAGTATTTACCGAAGGACGATAGAATATGAGTACACTTCCGTCACGACATGAAAAGAAATTTTTTTGATCAGAGAATTTCTATAACAGTGTTTATTCACATGTGAATGCTCGTTTGCAAGCAGAAAATGTTGGATTGAGATTCTTTACATACCCAGAATCTAAAATATATCAGTCGTTTCCTGAATAAAGCTACAATGAAAGCCGGAAACAAAGAAAACTGTTCCGATGACGTCACATTTCAAGTAGTTTTTGTAAATATAGCTTGGTAGCAGTGTGCGCAAAAAAGCTACTGCGCATTCTATGACGTCACAAAAAATCCCAGTTCTAAGAATTTCCCTTCCAAATCACCAACACCGTGGATGCTACTCCTCGACCAGCAAAGTGAGGAGAGGCATACAATTGCAGGGAGGAAAACCTGGGATTTTTCGTGCCCTGCGCATTGAAAAAAATTCGTGCACACTGCTTAGTAGTGCAGAGCCAAGAGCGTAGCGACTCGCTGGCGAACTCTCACCTCTAGATGACTACCGCCAGCTATGATACATGTGTCCTTGTTGAATCAGCTCTCATTACCTGACCGGATTATTTGATTTTTTATTCATAAAGTATAGACTCTAAAAATCGATTTTCTTGTGAAGTGTATGAATACTATATTTTTAGTGGTACACCTTTTATTTTTTTTTAATGCAAGATTTCTATAAGTAATTGTCATTTTCGAATGTATAATAAATTCCATCAGGGTTGGGCGAAATCGATTACTTTTGATAACCAATTATATGAAAATTACAAATTACATGTAACGCGCTACACTGATATTACTCAATTACATGTAATTTTGTAGTGCAAGAAAATGATATTACTTCGTTACATGTAGTTAAGTAATCGCAATGTAGCGCGTTACATATAACGCAGTAATCGAGAATTCCTGATTGCTGCGTTACATGTAATCGAGTAACGCAGAAGCAGCGCGTTACATGTAACGCATTAATTGAGAATTCCCGATTGCTGCGTTATATGTAATTGAGTAACGCAAAGATTAGACCAAGCTCGCCACCAGGGTATCCCAACTCCCATTCAAACCATTGTCCCAGAAATTACTTATTGTTACATATGAGCGATCGTAGCGCGACCGTTTTCGGATCCAGGAACTACTATTACCACACGTATTCTTATAACGGGCAGACGCTACCGCTGCCGGTAGCGGAACCTTCGAAGCATATCAGGTAAGCCTAGGTTTTCGATCCCATTTTTTTCGAAAGTTGGGCCCCCCTGCTCGCCACGAACATAGGGGAACAAGGAATCAAGGAAAAGAGGAAACTTTATCTCTCGAGTACCCCTACTCTTTCGAAACTTACCCGGCGGCTGGCACGGGCCCGGCCGGCGGGGGCCCAATTCTGCCTTTGCGTAATTTGCGTTACATGTAACGCAAACGCGCAGCTTCTGCGTTACATGTATCGCGCTGCTTCTGCGTTACTCGATTAAATATAACGCAGCAATCAGGAATTCTCGATTACTGCGTTACATGTAACGCGCTGCTTCTGCGTTACTCGATTACATGTAACGCAGCAATCGGGAATTCTCGATTACTGGGTTATGTGTAACGCGCTACATTGCGATTACTCAACTACATGTAACGAAGTAATATCATTTTCCTGCGCTACAAAATTACATGTAATTGAGTAATATCAGTGTAGCGCGTAACATGTAATTTGTAATCTGTAATAGTCGATTAGTAATTTCACCCAACCCTGAATTTCATTAAGTAATGTTTCACTTCAAATTACATTCTCATTTTATCTAAAATTTCTTGTCAGATTGATTTTGATCAGAAACCATCAAAAACTCTGATGAAACAGTCAAATAGCGATATTTCATAGGCATAATAAATTTTTTTGTGTTGAATGTAAAATGCCCTCAAAACCAAAAAGGAAAAAAACAAACAAAATTATGAAATCTCACCATCAGTATACTACACTGTTATGCTTTATTTTCTTCCAGAAAAATATCAACATGATGGAAGCTGAAACATCGTTGTAATCGAATTGAAACCTTCAAAAGAAAGATCGGTAACAAAAATAAAAAAAAATTGGAATAGTAAATAAATAAACATGGGAGGTGGTTCAAACGCGAGTGGTGAATCCTCGCCTAGCCGACTATGTCGTGATTTTTTGCGCAATGTATGTTATCGAGGAAAAAGATGCAAGTACGTTCATGAGCGCAGCGAAGATACCCAAGGCGATGAATATACGTTTTGCCACGACTTCCAAAATGGCTCATGCACATGGCCGGGGTGCAAATTTTTACACTGCAGCGAACTCGAGGAAAAACATTTCCGTGCCACCGGTGAGTTGCCAGGACACGTTTTATCACACCACAAATCGACCAGCGAGAAGATGGAATTCCCTATATGCAAAGATTTCGTTAAGGGAAACTGCCAAAGGGCGAATTGCAAATTTCGGCATTTCAAAGAGGAGGCACAACACAGTATGATGTCACCCGGGCATCACAATCCACCCAGGGTGCAACAAAATCACGTTGGGACGACGGGGAACGTAGATAATAGAAGATTCGAAGAAGATAGAAAGTAAATAATAAAGTATTTGAAGATATCGCCATAACATTCGTTTGAATAAGTGACTTTTTCGAAAATTTTCCAAAAAAATGCATAAATCAGAATGAACAGTTTTCTACACTGAAAAAGAGTATACTTGTCACGAATAATGTATATTTATGTACTTCCCTGACAAAGTAAATAAGACAGAAGTGCGACGCAATTAGTGTTGCGCAAGCGTCTCATTATATAGCACTTTTTAAAACGAGAAAACCAAATTATTCTAATATAAAATTTAAAAAAAACTTACTGAATCTGTGTACCGTACAAAAGAGTGTAAAAAAAAACGTGTTGCACGTTGCAATACAAAAAGCTCGACTAAATTTCAATTTAGAGTTTATAGTCTAACAAATATCGTGCATCTAATATCGGTGACAAACACATTTAAACAATGTTACAGCATTATGCAGTGTATAAAATGCACTTGTGCAACATCTTAACAAACATAGAGGAATAGATGTACTATTTAGAGGTCTGCATCGGGTCTTCAAAAACCCGAAAAGCCCGAAAAACCCGAAAAAATCCGAACATTGAAATAAATGATCATCCAATCATTTTCGTACCGAAATCCAGGATTGAAATTATAATGTGACCGATCCTTTTTTTCCGGTTTATTCTATTTGCCCGGCCGGAGCCTCGGAAAGTTTATACCTGTGATCCCGAATCCGAAACACAATTGAGTACGAATATTTCCTGCCCGTCCCTCATCATGACTTGGAAAAAATGACTCATCGTTTTAACTGAGTGTGGGTCAGTTTGGGATAACATATGATTCGTTGGTTTTATCTTTCGGCTTTCTGAAATTCTTGGTTGATAATTCCCTCAACCGGATTTCTCATATCTTCAGATAAAATACTCATTGGTGAAATGCACAGTTTGAAAGTCATTCAAATTATTTTATCATTTACGATACTTTCTCTTTTCTAAATTTTAGTAAATTCCTTGATTCAAATAAAATTCGCATCCAGGAAGATCACAATAGGTTGCATTACTTTTTTCTTGATATTTCTGTTATTTATCGAATCCTCAAAACTTCTCGAAAAACATAGCCTAATTCAAGGAATTTTTTTGCGATTTCCGGAATTTTTCTGAATGTTCAAAATAATGTTGATTTTAAATGTTTTTAAGGTATTTTTCAAGTATCTTCATTCCTCTGAAAATTTTAGAAATTCATTTAGAAATTTTGGAAATCATTCTCATAATTTCCAAAATTATTTTGAACATACATGTTATTTTAAAATTTTAAATTCTAACACTTATAGCTAAAAAATTTTCTAATCAGAATATTAAGAATGCATTAGTTAAAACAACAACACTCTCTACCCCAAACTCGTGAAAATTTTTTTGCGTGAGCATTCATTAATTATGAATAATAATTTACAATTGTAAAATAATCGAACTTGGAGGTTTAAAAAGTGTTGGTAAAAAATTTGAATTCGAAACGGTATTAACAAGGATGAATCCAATATTGTCGTTCAGTTAAAAATGTAAGTTGAGAAGCTACTTTTGTGCTACTTCCATCATTTTAAGTCAAAGTGAATAAATTATATTGAAAAAGGAAATAATCACAAGCAGTCTCAGATCGAGATATCTTACGATACATCGCCGGAATTTGTAATTTTTCTGTTCATCCATATTAAATGGTAAAAATATGGAGAAAAAAAATGTTTTAAAACTTTGGAAATTTTCGCCTTGACTCCACCTTGAAATAATACAAAGTTCATTTCCAAAAATCTCATTAAGATTTATTCTCATTTAAATCAATCGATCTTATCAATATTGTTTTTTTCAGCAAATACGTTAAGTGTACGTGCCCTGGTAAAACTTTTGGACAGGATTTTGCATGTACTTGTCCGGTTTTCGAGCTATAAATTCTTTTAGTTTCAATAAAGCTACAAGCATAGAATCTAACAGTTACTGTCCAATTTCGGTGAAATGAAACTTGTTATAGGGTTTTTCGACTGCGAAAAATTTGTCAATGAAATAATATGAAAAAAAAATTTTTAATGCAGAAAAAAGCTGTAATGAAAGTGAAATCATTTATTTCAAGGTATTTCAAGGTATTCCAAAAATGAAATTTTTCAGGGGAGGCAATTGAGCCCCCGGATGCAATAACTCGTCGAGCGCTCAAAAACGCGTAAAAGTATTGTCCGCGTGGTGATGTCACTAGTCAAAATAAAAAGTCTGAATTTAGAAGAATGAGAAATACTGCTCGATAGCTTTTGAAGAATGAAGTAATTTAACGTTAAAACTTTTTTGTAAACATTATAGTTTCTTTAAAAAAAATTAAAACTGATGATTTTTGAATCGAAAAATCAATGTTTTTTAAAGCTTACATCGCCGCTGAACATTCGTTTTTCAACGTATCAGCATAATTTTTGTTTACTTTTGTTCAGGAAGGTCTAGCGCGGAATACGGTATCAAAAAATTCATCAAAAATTGATAATAAATAAGTTTTTTTTTTTTTAAATCCAAATGAAAAATCATGTTTTTCAACGGTCGCGTAGAAAATGTATCGAGAGAATTTTCGATTTTAACGGAGTTTTTAAAATTGTCATAATCTTAAGGGTATTGTCGAACTTTTTGGATAGTATTAGCTCTCTAAAACTATTATTCATAGGAAATCCAACAGGTTGAACACATACGCGCAGCGCGACGTGATTGAATTTTAAGCGCGCGAGCGCCGTAGCATGTCGTAATAGCGAAAAATTCAATCACATCGTGCTAAGCGTTGTGTTTAATCTCGTTTTTTTTTTATAATTATGATTTTAGGAAGCTAAAATTTCCGAAAATTTCGACAATACACTTACGATTATGGCAAGCGTGAAAACCCCATTTAAAACGATATAATAATACTCGGATTCTAAGCTATTGCCACTCACTTTACTCGTAGAGCTTTTGCGCTGCCTGCGATACACTAACATTTTGAGGGAATTCAGTTTCCAAAAACATTCAATTTTTCATTAAAAGTAGCAACTGTTTTCCATCGTTCGGGTAGAAAAAAGCATGAAAAAATTTTTCATGCTATTCATGCTTTGAAAAATTGACCGTACAACTGAATTGGTTCAAATTCCTTTGCATCGACCTCATTATTTCAGCGAGAGACATACTCATTTTTCTTTAGGATTCAAAATTTATAGTCTTTTCATGCTTTTTTTTTACCCGAATGACGGAAAATAGTTTCTACTTTCAATTAAAAAATTGTTTTTTGAAACTAAATTTCTTCAAAATTTTAGTGTATCGCAGGCAGCGCAAAAGCTCTACGAGTAAAGTGAGTGGCAATAGCTTAGAATCCGAGTATTATTATATCGTTTTAAATGGGGTTTTCACACTTGTCATAATCGTAAGTGTACTGTCGAAATTTTCGGAAATTGTAGCTTCCTATAATCATAATTATAGAAAAAAAAACGAGATTGAACACAACGCTCAACGCGATGTGATTGAATTTTTCGCTATTACGACATGATACAGAGCTCGCGCGTTTAAAATTCAATCACGTCGCGCTGCGCGTTCGTGTTCAACCCGTTGGGTTTCCTATGAATAATAGTTTTAGTGAGTTAATACTATCCAAAAAGTTCGACAGTATCTATAAGATTATGACAAGCGTAAAAACCCCGTTAAAATCGAAAATTATCTCGATACATTTTCAACGCGAACGTTGAAAAACATGGTTTTTCATTTGGATTTAAAAAAAAACTTATTTATCATAAATTTTTGATAAATTTTTTGATAACGTATTCAACGCTAGACCTTCCTTAACAAAAGTGAACAAAAATTATGTTGAGATGTTGAAAAACGAATGTTCAGCGGCGATGTAAGTTTTAAAAAACATTGAGTTTTCGATTTAAAAATCCTCAGTTTTTATTTTTTGTAAAGAAACTTTAATGTTTACAAAAAAAGTTTAAACGTTTACTTACATTATTTTTTCAAAAGCTATCGAGCAGTATTTCTCATTCTTCCGAATTCGGATTTTTGATTTTGCCTAGTGACATCCCACGCGGACAAAACTTTTACGCGTTTTCGAGCGCTCGACGAGTTATTGCATCCAGGGGCTCAATTAGAGTTCGCGCAACATAGGGATTGGTGTACGTAGTAACGCTGGAGTGTGAAAATGCACGGAGTCGTCAATTTTTAAAGTTTTAAAATACTGTTTAGGTGGTTAGACTGTCTAAGAGATCTGTTTCTCCTTTATTCAGAATCATAATAATTTAATCATGTTGAAAATCATTTCTTGGATCTAAAGTCCTTTTCAAGAGCGTGACACATTTTAATCGTCTTTTCCGGCCCCGCAATAGATTTATGGAAGATTTTCCGGTTCAGGTCTGACTATTAATAATGAGGAATGCCATTTATTTACATGAATGATCTTAGCTTTTTCAAATTGTCGCGGAATGATTTTTTCGGAAAAATTATTTCAGAAATGAATTCTTTGCATTTGATAAGCACGAACATCAGTTTTTTCTCACCAAATGTATACAAAAATTGTGGATCTTACGCTTGTAATTTTATTTGAAAAAATTAAAATTATGAAAATGAGATGACTCATATGAAAAACGCAAATAGAAATGTTTTTAGGTGTACGTAAGCCACACATTTTCGATAAAATCATTTCATCATATGATTAGAAAAATTATTTTTTGTTGTACTGCGTAATTAATATCTCGATTACTAAAAATATCTAGGCACTAAAGTAAAAATTTCTAAAATAGGGATTTTCTGTGCAATTGCGGAATTTTTCAAAACATTTGATACGTATCATTCCTTAATTTTCTCTGAAATTTTTTTTTGACAAATATGATTTTTTTAACAATCATGAGTTTTTATATACCTTAAATTTTAGTGCGGGTGAATCAAAACCTCTCAATCTTACAAAAAATTCACCTACAATAAAAACTAGGATGTTTCGTCACGTTTCAGATTATGGGTGCATTTTTTTATTTCGGCGCAAAAGAAGTATCACAATCCAACAACAAAAAAAGAAAACCAAAAGAAGATTTTGTTTACATATTTTACTGTTTGGTGTTCAATTGGTCGTTGGTTTTTGCATCTTTATAAACAAATTCATTATATTTTGCAACCATAGACACTAGAAACCAGGATCGGTCACTCATCACTTTAAAAACGGGTCGTATACTGTCAGCTACGTAAGAGGAGCTTATTGTATCCCAATCACCTTTTTATTCTTCTTATCTTAACTTTCACTTTTGATACCTGTTACCAACAAATATAACATCCGGGGGAAATTCCTTTGGTCGATTATGATCTTCTCGTATTTCTACTTGAAAAAGACTTACTTTTGAAACTTTTCATACTCTCCTGGGACATAAAAATAGGAATCTGATGGGTTTTACTTGGGCCCAGTGGTCAGGGATCAAAGTAGAGATATGAAAATCGATCAAAGCTCCTTCACGTGTAGCTGACAGCATGGGTCCCGTTTTTTCGAGCCTGTTTTCAGGTGAGTGACCAATCCTGGTTTCTAGTGTCTATGTTTTAAACTATACAAAAATTACTGATTTTCAGTATAAGGCAAATTTTTTTTAGACTAATAAGTTTCAAGTTTCGCGCACTCAAAAATCGAAAGATATGAAGAGCTAAAAATTCTTCCAAAATCATTGATATACAAAAAGCATAAAAAAAAAAAAAAAAAAATATATGTATATAATATTTTTCGATGTAGAATAAAAAAAAAGGTGAAAACTTAGAAGAATGGAGTTCAAATATGCGTCTATAATTCTAAAAATTTCCAACAAGAACAAGTTTGAGATTTCCAGATAAAGAATCATTTGAATTTTGAATTTCATTGAATACAATGGCCACTGAAAGGATGACCTGACCACCTGCTACCTAACTGTGGCATCCTGGCAAACGGGGAAAGAATGTTATCTCTAACTAAGAATGTGCCTGCCCTGCTCAATTTTCGGTTTTGGGCAGATCCAAAAATTTTGAGCGACTGTTCGGACAAAAAATGATTTTCTTGACCATACGACCAGTTCGGTCCAAAATAATTTTTTGACCGAGACCATTCTGTGGACAATCAGAAACGTGACTCCCGACCGTAAAACCCGTAGTTTACGGTTTGGTCTCTCATGTCTATGAATCAGGTTTCGGGTATCGTGTAAAACCCGACCAATGCAGACCTCTAGTACTGTTATACATAATCGAAAATGTAAAACTATTTGATTTGAGGTTATTTTTAAAGTATAAAGTAAACGCAAACAGATAATAGGAAAAAGTTTACTTCGAGGTAAATATAATTTCGTGTAAATACCTACAAATTAGCCAATTTCACTTAAAAGATAAAGTGAAATTGAGAATCTATTATTTTAAATTTGTTGTAAAACTGAATACGTGTATTTCGTTCACTGGTACAACGCTGTAATATCATTTTCTTGATACGAGCATGGGAAATGGCAGCTTTCGATTGTTGTTTGACGTTGCGAAAATGATGAAATGCAGCACATTTTGGTGTAATATGCCGCACTATCCAATCCTCGTGACGAAATAGCACATTACGTACCAGGGGACGAAACCGAGTGATTGCAGACACGGACGATTTTGGCTGCACAAGGGCGCGTAGCTCCCGAGTGTTGCTAAAATCAGACCGGGTTAGCATCACGAGGTCCGTCCCTTCCCGAGGCGAAATTAGAATCAAAATAATAACCAACTTAAACCCACTAAATCAGATTAAAAACCTTCATGACCTATGAAATCTGAAATAGCACGAAATAGTCTCTGTAAGTGATTTCTTGAACTCTTTAAACCTATCGGAGTCGAAATTGGGATCACAAGTTCAATCATGTTGTACCTGATGGGAAAAGCGACGGCAAACTTTCATGACTTTATATTTTTAAATTGAATAAACACATCAAAAAATTCGATCATTGAAAAGACTATACATGGTAAATGATAACTTTTGTTATCTCCAAGTCGAAAATATTTATCTCATTTTTTTTCCTCGCTGATTATAACCTAATTTAAAAAATAGAAATTTTTATTGCTCCATAAAATAATATACGCCAATATCATATTGTACAATGTACTAGAGTTTATTCAATTTCCGTTTGATTAGCGGGTATTGCGAATGTCATCTGGTCAACATATTGACAAGACAAGAAAATTTATTCAAATCGATTAAAATGTATTCCTGTATATATAAGTATAATTCAAACTAATTTATAATCATAACAAAATTAAATGCTTACCACAATCTGCTGTACATATTTTCAGTTTTTTAAATTCAGGCGAATTTCTTGCACAGATGGTCTTTTTATTTTTTGTTGTGATTTGCCACTTAGATATCAATACGCGTGAATACGAGTTAGAAAAATTCTTTTCGCGTGTTACGAATTCATCAAGAGTTTGAAAAATTGACAGAAATGAAATTGCCTTGATTTAGTGGACAAATAGCTCTTATAGTGATAGTGTGGATTTGACGTCGTTGCTAAAAAACGAGTGATACATCAAGGGCATCGCAATTTTGCCTTGGATAAAAAAAAACAAACAAGGGAAAAAGAAAATTTTCAGGCTATGATCCTTGCGTTCGATGGAGAGTAAATTAAAGCATTGTAGCATAATATTCATTATGGAAAACTTTATCAGGCCAATATCGAAAAAATGTACCAAAAATATTCTGCTACTTAATTTTTAAGTATTCTTCAGAAATATTCGAAGTACGTTTCTTCGATTATTGTCCTCATGAGGGAATCTTGAACAAACGAATATTCTTATATTATATTATATAATATATATTATAATATATATAAGAATAATATATTACTATATAATAAGAAATATATATTATATTATATTATAATAAGAATATTTTTGGCATATTAATATTATATTTTGCGTTACCATAACTTGTATCATTTCGAAAATTACCACGCTTTTTATGCCAAAATCACACATGCGCAATGCGGCAGATTTTTCACCGCTGCTGGTTATACATCGTTTAAACCACGAAGAATTAGATTATATGGAGCATCGACTCGAGCTAGCGGGCGGCTACAAAACCGTCCGCTGCAGAGGGGCAAGCGGGGGTGACAAGCGGCACGAACCGACCCTACCGGTGACGTCATTCGCGCGCGTCGATTCAAATACTGTTGAAACTGCGAGGCTGTGACTATTTTACAACTTTTATTTAAACATGTTTAAATTGTGATTATACTATTAAATTGAAATAAATAGGCATTTTTGCAAAAATTATGCATAAATGATAACCGGCAAAACTTAAAACTTTTCAAAACAAACAACGGCAAATAACAGCTGGTAAAGCTTGTACGAACACGATGATCAGGCGCTAGAGAGGACAAGGGAAATGACGGAAACCAGTGCATGCGCAGTAGGAGCAGGTACGCTAGTACGCTATTTTTGTGGACGGTGTTGTAGCAATCGAGTACTGCTCCTTCCACTCAAGCCGATGCTCCATATAATTCTAGTTCTTCGTGGTTTAAATGAGGTTCAAAATAAAACCAAGTTTAGGCGTCAAATCCAGAAACTCGATAATAACTGTCATGTTTATGGTGCAGAATTGGTTCAAAATGAGTGGAGATTAAGCCGATTAGAACCAAAATTTTCTCGGTTTATTTGGTTCAGAATTTTATTCAAATTTTGATTCAGGCTGGTACGTACCGTTTTTTTCTTGGTAAGAGCATGGAATTTTGGCGACTTTCGTATGTCGTTTGACGTTGCGAAAGTTTCCACACGCCTAGAAATAAGTGACAGTCGTTAAAGTTTACGTATCTGTTACGAGTTCCAACCAATCACCGAAACGAAAATAAATCACACGGCAGTCATTCATCCAATCTCGGAAACGAAAATAACTATAAACAAGGTTAAATTTATTTTTTTCACGAGCACTGATCTCTAAAAACACTGGATCGGCAATGGCGTACCCCTACTCTTTATCTCGCGGTGGATTTGAAGGTCGCCATTATTCCTGGTCGATGGCTGAGTATGCGCAGTAGACCCGATTCTTACGCGGTAAAAATTTGAATGGGTGAATGAAAATTCAGGGGAAAAAATATTATAATAAAGTGATTTTCAATGTTTTTCGTGCAAATTAGACAAGAAAAGTTAAAATACTCTGCTGCTGTGGAAAAGAAACCAGTAAAATAAAGGTTTGACATTTTATATCAAATTAGTTTTCCAAATAGCAAATAAAATGATAGAATAAGTAACATGATTGCACCGTTAAAATTTTATATATTTTATGTAGAGGGTAAAGTGCACGAAAATTCAACATAAAAATTCATGACAAACTTGATGTTTTTTAGTGAAATTCATTTCATAAATTGGTGGACAGGGGAAAAAACCACTAATATCGTAAAATAACGTCACTGAAAAGTCAGCACATGTATCTTTTTTTATCGTTTGCAATCAGTATACCGGTTGATTCATTATTTCAATTCAACTCATCTCAAGATCGAGTTATATGCTGTGATTCGAGGGTATTTCGTAAACATTGTAAACAATTTGTAAACATCGCACGCTAGTATGCATGCACATGTACGCCAATTGTCGTAGTGGTAGTATCTCAGTGCGCATGCTCGGCCGCAGGCCATCAAATATGTCGACCTTCAATTTTTTCCCCCACTTTTCACCCATTGCTGATCCAGTGTTTTTAGAGATTTACGAGGATTAGGTAGTGCGAAATATTACACTACAATGTGCTGCATTTCATCATTTTCGCAATGTCAAATGACATACGAAAGCTGCCATTTTCCATGCTCGTATCAAGAAAATTAATTTACCCTTGTTATTAGTTATTTTTGTCTCCGTGATTGGATGAATGACTGCCGTGTGATTTATTTTCGTTTCGGTGATTGGTTGAAACTCTTGACAGATACGGAAACTTTAACGACTGTCACTTGTTACTGGGCTTGTGGAAACTTTCGCAACGTCAGACGACATACGAAAGCTGCCAAATTTCCATGCTTTTATCAAGAAAAATACGGCACGTACCAAGAGACGGACCTCGTGATGCAAACTCTGGTAAAACTTTAGAGTCGCGGCTTGTGCCGAAAATGACAAAAAAATTTCTTTCTCCCCGAAATCAAGTATTTTCGATTGATATCATTGCAAATATAAGGGGCATGCGAAAAATTTTATTAATTTTCATCGTTAACAATAAAAAAAACATCAAATAAGTTGGCGTCTTTAAATCAACAATTACCGAAATAGAGACGTTTGTCAGTGTGTCAAAGTAGTCGGGAGCGTTTGTCGTGATGTTGTTGATTATCCTGAAAATCGTGAAACTTAACTGATGGACGAAATTATTAAACAAATCTTTATTTCAAAAACTAATAAAGTGAGGTTAGGTGGTTATATCAAGTGACTCGCCAGGTAAACATCTAGTTTGTGACAGTTTTTTATTCGTTATGAAATAGTTGTGATGGACTTTGTGGTATGAGTTAGGGCATTTTACGAATTCAAGATGGCATATCTGTTATATGTATGGCCCCTAAAGTTTGAATTTACAGCCAATTCACACTTTTATAAACTTGTAATGAATTAAGGTAGTACCTCCAGGATGAAATGATATGAATATAGCCGCAACAAATAATTCTTGCAGCCACATTCACATTTCAGGCTCTGTGCACATGTATCGGCAATGTCGCATCTACCACTGTCTGCCACCTGCCTCCACATAAGCAGTGGTAAGCACTGGCAAGCACGGGTAAGCACTGTAGCTATTACGGATGGTAGAAGGAGGATATGAAACTCCCTATCTCGCCCCGTGTAGCTGGGTGTTCTGAAACGCGTCGAAAGCTGCCTCTCCCACCATGCTACCATTCTCCACCCCGTACTGCCCCGTACCTTACAAATAACACGCGGCCGGCGTAGTAGCAAAGAGTGCAACGTAATCGTACTATAGCAAATTGTCATAGTAGGTAACTGCGCAATGTAATCGGACTATAGAGCTTTCGACGGATTCGAAAACACCGATTATAGCAAAGTTTCATATCCTCCTTCTACCATACGTAGTAGCTATATATACGATCAGCAATTGTTTCGCTTGGAATGCGACGTTGCCAAGTGTACGTTGATACGAATAAAATAAAATAACTTTTTGTCGCATAAATATGTAGTCAACTTTGATGTGATTTAGCACAGAGTAAATAAACATTTTGAACAATACGTCCTCAATTTTCCAGAGTTTTCGGCCAATAACTTTTTGATTTATTCGTAAAAATTATGCTGTTCCTATAAAAAAGCATATAAAAAGTATTGAATGTTTGAAGTAGTGGATCGACTTGAAATTTTGCATGGAATTTTATTTAATTGTTTTGAACCTAATTTTCAAACTTCGTCCAAATTGGTCAATAATTTCTATCGTGAAGGTACCACCCTAATTTGTGGAAGCGTTATCCATCTACGATTGCTTGAAGATGAGAACACGAGTTTCTACAGAGCCGTTCCGAACCTGAAAATATTTTTTAGGTTAGGGACATCTCCTTAGGAACTCGAAATACTTTTCATTTAAAAAATTTTCACAATTTTATTTTTGTGTTTTTGAACCAAGACCTAATCCAACTAAAGGCTCTTTTTCTTCCAACTCATTTCTCACAAAATATCACCTTGGCTGTAAAGGATAAACTATTTCGTCAGAAAGCGAGTTTGTCAGAATGCATTTTTCTACAAAAAACCTAACCTGAACAATTTTTTTTTCAATGAACAGTATTTCGAGTTTCTAAATAGACGCACCTTACCTGAAAATTCAGGGCCGGTGCGAGGCACGGGCGACCTGAGCTCTCGCCTGGAGCGTTAAAATTTTGGGGCGGCATTATGCCACCGCCTAAAAAAATGAATTTGGTTTTATTGTAACGAAAAGAATTTCATGTAACCCTAGCAAAGGCGCAGGGATTCAACAAAATAGATAGAGCCTGCGGGCTGCTTTTATTATTACTTTAGTATGCTAAACTTTAATACGTTAAACCGAACGTCCACAAACGTCCGTGAACGTCCGCGAACGTCCATCGAGTTTTTTAATAATTGTTTGTCAAAAAATAAAAAGGAAATTGATGTAATTTGTCAGTTGGGGTCACTCTACTACCAAATCACGCAAAAGATATTGAAATATATGATTATAATGAAATAATAGAATTCACTTGTTTTTTCGTTTGTAACAGTCCGTGGACGTGTAAGTGTCCGTGTGCACGGTATGAAACGGGCGAAAAATAAGCGAACTATAATTTTTCATTATATCAACATTTTTCAGCATCTTTTGCACGATTTGGTTACAGAGTGACCCTTATTAGTCAATTAGGGTCAGATGATGTTAATAACATTATTTTGTTGTTGAAACGAGAAGACCCGGTCAATAACAATTTAAGAATAATGCGGTCACTCCGGTTTACTGGTATTTATTTGTTGCCTTTACAACGCGAAATAAGAGAGTTGCTTCACTCATTACTAAAGGAAATAAAAAGTCAAGGACATGACAAGGACAAAGGACAAGACAAGTAGGTGAAACAAAAAGGTGCTTAGGGGCTAGAATTAGGGAGCATAAGAACAATATCAAATCGGCTAATCATTCGGTAGTTTCGGAACACCGAATTGAACATGATCACGAATTTGATTGGGATGGGGTTGAGATTCTTGATCGCGAGGAAAATTGGTTGAAGAGACGGATTTCTGAAACACTTCATATCAAAATACATCGAGATACCATAAATTTAAAAACTGATACAGAACATTTGAATAATTTGTATGATCAAATTATTTACACTTAGCATATTTGATATATCGTAGATCGATGAAAATTTAGTTATGGTCGGTTATTCAGTTTTCCACATTTCCTTTGTTTGGTGCATTCTTGATTTTGGAGAGGTAATTTTTTTATGTCTTTCTAGTCGCTGGTGAACCACCGTTGGACGCGTCCTAACGGTGATTTCAGAGTATAGGGGTTTTAGAGGTTTTTTTCCCAGTTGACTATTCTCAAAGTTTGATATTATGTTTCGGCATTGTGACAGAAAAATTAAAGAATTTCTATTGGTAAGTTTGTAATTATCTTCGAGGAATGTATCTGTGATCGTTGCAATTGTGGTGTAGTAATGTAATCTTTTGAATTTTGACTCAGATTTTGGGATTCTTCCATCATTGAAGAAGAAAAAGATTTTTTGAAAATTGCCCTTGACGATGATGGTGGATATAGACTTTTAAAACTAAATTATTTCGAACATAGTTTTCACACTGTTGGTAAGCCACACTATATATATAACTTTTCTATTTAATTATGTAAACTGTCAGATTTCAATTTTTACATGTCTCTATTCTCAATTAGCCTGGTGATGACTCAAACCAAGGGTCGAAACGTCGCTTGTACAAATAAATACCAGTAACCCGGAGTGACCACCTTATTCTTTAAACATTATTTTGGTTTCTATTTTTCGACAAAAAATTAATGAAAAACTCGATGGACGTTCGCGGACGTTCACGGCAGGCCAATAGGGGGAGAGCCGATGAAGGCTCGTGATTAGATGAATAAAGAGAGCTGATCAAAGCTCCCGGGAAAATCCGTCGATTTCGCGGTTGACGGTCTTGATATAGATTTTGTGTTATAGTCCGCGCAACACTCAGAGGCCCTCCGCATATCGCGAGGATTTCCAAATCTGGGGGTCATCTTTTCACCACGGTCTGTTTGGAATTCTTAGACCATATAGTACATGGAATGCACGTACCTTATCTTGATGTGCAGTGAAAGGTGAAAGCAAACATCTGTAGAAGTTGGTTTGGTCCAAATCAGGGGTGAAGCGGTGACTCAGCGTCTCCCGAGGCGTGCATGTAGTTAGGACAGGGAAAAAATGTTTGTTTATGAATTTTTTTTCAAAATCATGTTTTATTTTTTCTGAAAAGTATATAAAATAGAAAGGACAAAAGAGAGCATACTGCATTTTGTTTTAACCTAAATTTGGTGCGATTTCAAAAAAAAGGAGCTAATCTGCAATTTCTACTTCATCTTTCGGAACTCGTTCAGAAAAAAATAAATATGTCGACATTATTGTCAGGGAAACACAAATGATTAAAAATCTTGAATTTAAAAAAAAGAAGCTGTCAGTCTCAGTTTTCCTTGAATAATATACATATACGTAACAACAATTTTCGAAAAAGAAATTTGTAAGCAATTATAATATTCAAAATTTTCAAATATTGTACACTTATTTAATGAATATTTTTAAAATTATCATGTCACAATACATTTTTTTACATTACTACAACTGAACACGAATAAATTAAGTGAAAATAGCGTGATTTTCAGTAATTTTCGTTCATTTACCTGTGAAATCTCACTTCCGTGGGAAAATCTGGGTCAGTGGTTCTGGCAGCACCACAAATAAAAGAAAAAGTTTTCACACTGCTCCATATTTTTTCCTCCCTTTTAAGGCTTTTTTCAGTTTTTCTGAATGACACAAATAATTTTCATCCACCACAGTAATTTTATCCCGGGAGCGCGAAATACATTAAGACCGCGGCCATTTTGGATTTTGGACCAATTAAATTTGAACAGCGCTGAGATGTTTGCTTCACTTTATTGCCGCAGTTTATCAGTCTATGCTCTATATGGTCTAAGTTGAAATTCCCGAGAAGTGCGGATGGAGTGCGAGCTAAACGCGCCGCGCTATTTTTAGAAAACGTGAAAAACGATTTCCTCGCGTTTTCATGTTTTGCTGGTTTTACCTCAGCCAGGTAGGAAAACTTTTAATGTTGACGCCGGTTATTATAACCGGTGTATAACAATTTAAAAATGCATTAATTTGTTAATTATCATTATGGTGTGGTTAATTTTCGAAGTAACCAATCTAGAAAACATGCAAATTCCACAATTAACATAAAAACGCTCGCTTGACAAAGTTAGCAATACAAAAATTGTCATCCCTCCCCCACCCTAAAAAACAGACTATAACATGCTCATTTTAATGGAAATATTTTTATTTGAATGGAAATTTTCCTTAAAGATATAATTTTTTTAATTTTTTTTCGACAAAATCACATTATATTCATTAGAAATCGGCTTTTTCTCCCGCTGCGATAAAAAAAAATCGTTTGCACCATGGAAAATGTACTATTTACCTTGGCAACCCAAATGTAACGCTGTAGCGTTGCAATATGCGTTACACTTTTTAATTCTTCAAAATTACGTTTTGAAAAAGCCCAGGAGTTGGCAAACGGGAGTTTTGTCTAGTTTGTAGTTTTATACACTTATTTTATCAGAAAAACCACAAAAAGAACACTTGTTCTACATATATTGAGCGTTAAATAAAATGTGTCTCAATTCATTTACCTTTTTTAAAGTACGATTTCACAACATTTTGCGAACCACGCAATATGAACATGCCGTACCATAATAAGCGGGAGAGGTTTGATTTTTAATTGTAAGGCATTTAAAAAGGTTTGGTGATTTTCGCAAAAATTATGAGTACGATAACTTAGAGAAATTTTGGGGGAATATGGTCATTGCTATTGAGTTAAGTGTCACTGGCCGGCTAGGCTGTTCACGGCGACAAATTTAAATCGCCTTATTCAGTTCGCGCAGCTTATTTTTATTGGTTGTGGTTCCGCCTGTCAAAAGGCGTAGCAGCCAGCAGACGCCACTTGACGATAGTCAAATTTGATACCCACATTTACTTTATGAATTTCACTTATCATTGTAAAATATGTGTTAAAAAGAGGCGAACAATTGCATACTTGATTTATTCAACGTTGAAAATATGTAAATGAAGCATTATTTGCATCGAGTGAATTGCTAAAACTGATGCAGAAAACTCTTATCCACTAAATTCTACCCAGGTTCGATGCTTGAGCTTTTAAAACGTATTTATTACGATTTAAAAAGTGCAAAACAAAGTGCAACGCTATTGCATTACAATAGCGTTAGATTTGGGTTGCCAGGGTACAAATAGCAGTATAATACTTTTTTTTTTGCAATTAAAACTATGACTTCTATTATATTTTTTGAATTCAAAATTCTGAATAATTTTATTTAATATAATTAAATATTATTCATTCATTAATTTGAAAGATAAATTCAACATTTCAATAATCATTACGAATTTTTTCACGATTTCAAGATGAAATTTCAAAACCGATGACGTATTATGTACAAGTGAAAAATGTATGAATGCATTTTTTATTAATTTATGAGAATTTCTACGTTCAGGATATCCTTTCGTATATGAATTATATAGGTATGTACTATTAAACATGCAAACCCTGGCGGCGACCAAAAAACCAAAAAAAAACCGAGCATTGGAGTTTTTGTGGTTTTTTCTGGTTTTTTGAAAAAACTAAACTTGGAAACGTTCGAAATGACGATAAATAAATTCTAACGAGTTCGGGCAAATCTGGAAATCGGTCTTGACGATCCAAAGATATAATTAAAATCTCAAAAACAGTAAAAAAAACAAGCGATTTTTTCAATAATGAATAAACGAAATCGCGAGGTAGGACACAACAGTCAACGACTCTAGTCGACCCTTTCGGCTGCTCTCGGCTTTCCGCGCGCTGAGTACCGTTAGGCATCTGAATGCCGTATATACTCACATTTGACTGTGGCCCCATAGAACTAATTTCAGCAGATTTGTGGATCGATATTATTCTGTATTTCGTTAAAATAAAGCGAACATAAACATAATAGTGGAATGGAACTCGAATTTAAAGTTTATATATTTCAAGATGGTTCTCGAAATCACTAAAAAATGTAAATACGTGAATAATAGTGATGCTGTAGTTGATAAACATGAACATCAATATAAATCATTTCTATTATACATTATATACTATACGTTTATGATATATATAAATAAATTATATATCATATATATATGTGGCTTCCCGGCATAACCGAATACGTCACTTCTATCATAAGATTTAAAATTTTATCAGAATATTGTGTGAAATGAGCATAACAGCAGAAGAGACTTATTTGGTTATTCCGGCAAACCACAGATATTATGTATTACATTTTATATATAACTTATATGAATATTTAATATATAATATATATTATTAGGAAAAAAAATCACGTCTCAATCTTGACGCGGTGAACTTACCAGGTGTACTCCTAAGTAATTTCCGGTTTTTTCAATGGATGGCGTTCTGTTTTGTACCGCTGTTGGTAACACATACCATATGTCATTTTGTTCAGTCATATCGAGTGCTTGAACTGCGTTGACATTTTCTCGAAAAAATCTTCCAGTAAGTTTTTATTGCGCTTCAAAAATGTCGAATTTTGTACCGAATTTTGAGCATATGCGCCATGCATTGCTTTTCATGTTCAATCAGGGGAAAAAAGTGTCCGAGAGCCAGTGTGCGTTTGTGGAAGTTTATGGTGGTCGTGCATTAACACTTCGAACATGTGAAACGTGGTTTCGACAGTTCAAAAATGGAGATTTCGACCTGAACGACGCCGCACGCTCCGGAAAGCGAAAATCGTTTGATGACGCCGAATTGCGAGCATTATTAGATGAAGACAACACGCAAACGCAACGACAGCTTGCAGATGCGTTGGAAGTTCAACTGCAAGCAATTTCCAAACGTCTGCGAGCCATGGGAAAAATTCAGAAGTGTGGAAAGTGGGTGCCCCATGAACTGACCGAGAGACAAATAGAGAATCAAAAAGTGACCTGTGAAATGCTGCTTCAACGATACAAAAGAAAGTCTTTCCTGCATCGTATTGTTACTGGTGATGAAAAGTGGGTTTTCCTGGAGAACCCTAAGCGCAACAAATCGTGGGTGAGTCCAGGTGAAGCATCGACATCGACGGCACGGCCAAATCGTTACGGTCGGAAGGTCATGCTGTGTGTGTGGTGGGACCAGTCCGGTGTTATATACTTTGAACTGCTGAAACCTGGTGAAACTGTGAATGCCGTTCGCTACAAACAGCAAATGAAAGATTTGAGCGGAGCCATTGTGGAAAACCGACCAGAATATCAACAACGACAGAAAAAGGTGATTTTGCTCCACGACAATGCGCCGTCGCATAAGTCGAAAGTCGTTCGTGACACGCTGGAAAGGCTCAAGTGGGAAGTGCTTGATCATGCGGCTTACTCACCAGACCTGGCGCCATCCGACTACCACCTCTTTGCCTCGTTGGGCCATGCCCTTTCTGAGCAGCGCTTCGACTCGTACGAAAATGTACGAAAATGGCTCACCGAGTGGTTCACCTCCAAAAGCAATGATTTTTATTGGCGTTGTATCCACAATTTACCAGAAAGGTGGGAAAAATGTGTAGAAAGCGATGGAAAATACTTTGAATAAAATAAAGGTTACGGTTTTTTTGGAATTATGTGTTTTATTTGCAAAAAAACCGGAAATTAATTAGGAGTACACCTGGTAGTTAAGGGGGGGAGGAGCAATACTTTTCTCGAAAAAGAAAACACCGAGATTACAAGAGACCATTTTATTCGTAGCGTTTTTAAGACGGACGCTGTGTTCGGTTTTTAACTCGCTCGAACAATCCGGGGGAGAGCAAGTTGCTCTCCCCCGTAGCCACTGGATTCGAACTCATGTAAACAATGTCACCGACATCGAATTCAATCCCAAAACGTCGATGCTGGACATACCTATCCTTATACTCAGATTGAACTCTTTCAACCCTCGAAGCAATCTGTTCACGGATCTCAAGTGGAACACGATAGGTCTCACAATTCGCGGTGAGATCGCGCAGAACACCGCCATTGAAATGAGGTCGATAACCAAAGAGAGTCTCAAACGGAGCTTCGCCAGTCGTCTTGCTGATGGACGAGTTGATGTCGTGTTTGAGTCCAACCAGATTCCTGTCCCATTCACGAGAATCGCCATTCCATGCCTCGGCACGCAAGGAAGACAAAATCGACTGATTGGCCCGTTCCACCTAATTGCCTAGGGGTGGCGACTTGAATTCAAAGTCAATTTGATCTCATGTCAGGAAGTGAATTCTGAAAACCCCTGAGAGGTGAAACATGTTCCCCGATCGCAGATAATACAATGTGGCGCCCCAAAACTCCGGACGAAGTCCTCGAGAAACCTAACAACACCCCTGGTATTTGTGTTCTTGGTCGCCCACAATTTGATGAACTTAGTCAAGTTATCTACGAGACCGAAATGTACCTATTACCCATTTTCAATTCAGGAAATGGTCCCAAGTGGCCCAGATGAATCACCGCAAAAGGCCTCGCATCAGGAGGAATTGGATAAAGTTTACTTTCTCCAGCCCCAAATGACTCGATAAATCATGAAACTGTATAACTACAACCTTTTTCATCTGAGAGGGTACTACGTACAGAAAGGCCCTCCTACTAGCCCGATCCTTGACAAGGTACAACAAATCATCGACAAGCTGCAAATCGCGAACCACTGACCGTTCTTCTCTGGTCCTGTCCTCACGTGGTTTCTCCAAAATCTCAATCCAAGCCCTGATCTTTGGATCCGATCTCTGATAGGGAAGAATCTCCTGCTCACCAATCCTAACTGTGAGAATCTCAGCCATCTCCGAATCAACCTGACCACCTTCAAGTGACAATGGAGCCCGAGATAAGGCTGCTGCATTTGCTCGCCTTTCCGGTGCCTGATGTCGAAGTCGTATTAACAAAGACTACTCGCCCAACGCGCCACCTGTGGAAATCGGGTTTCGGACGTATTCAGAAACACAATAGCCTGGCAATTGGTCACAATAGTAAAATCAATCGACATCAAAAACGGCCGCAACCTTTCCACTGCCCAAACAACTGCAAGTAATTCAAGTTTGCTGGAATGGTATCGAGATTTAGTGTCTGAAACGCGCCTACTTATGGCATTAATCAGCCTCAAATTGCCCTCTGCATCAGACTGCAATAACATTGCACCGAGCCCGGCCAAACTCGCATCGGTGTGTAACTCTGTACGCCCTGTGGTTGGGAAAAATGCCGCCGAAGCTGGTCCAATCGTGAGTCACCGCTTTAATTCAACAAAAGCATCTTCGCAACCCTCCGACCAGCCGAACTGGCCTCCTTTCTCAGTAACCTCATCAACGGCAATGCGATCTTTAAATAGCCGACTACGAAGCGCCGAAAAAAACCGGTTATCCACAGAAATCTGCGAATGCCATGGACATCATGAGGCTTCTTGAAGAGCTCGATTGCCCGAACCTTTTGATCGCCTGGCTCGGCACCCCTTGTGCTGATCTTGAACCCCAAGAACTCCACTTCCTCGAGACCAAAGACACACTTCTTTAACTTCAAGGTCAATACAGCCCTCGTGAAAGCCTGAAATATCTGCTCTGATCTGTCCAAAAAATCCTTCCAGTCACGAGCGGGCACAAAGATGTCGTTAAGGTAAAACAACAATATACAATTTCTCAAGCGACCCCATGTAAGCTTCATCAACTTACAGAAATAGAATGGAGCATTCACAAGACCAAACACCGCCCGGGTGAATTCACCCGTATCATCCGGCGTGACAAAGGCCATCTTATGCCTCACCTCTTCTTTCATGGGAAGCTGCAAATAACCATGATCCAGATCCAGAGTCGCAAAGATTCTGACGTCAACTAAAACCTGCAGATACTCGTCCAAATTAGGAAGCGGATATTGAACCATCTCAGTCAAGTCATTTAGTTGACGATAGTCGACCACCAATCTGGCATCCCCATTCTTCTTCATGACAAGGTGAACTGGACTCGCGTAGAGGGAAGAAGTCTCAGTTAGAATCCCTGCTTCTTTCCACTCCCTCACGATTCTTTTGATCGTCCCGCGTTCCTCACGTGTTGCCCGATTGGGTTTAGAACAGACCGGAACCACCCCAGGTTTAGAAACAATGTCCATCTCGAGAAGTTTGGTACAGCCCAGCTCGTGGAAATTCTTCGAAACACACGACCTATACCTATTTACAAAGCAAGAAGGTCCTCACGCTGATTATCGCTGACCTCCTTTCCAATCCTGTCTTTCGGCAACTCAATCGCCTCGACGCGTGGACTAAGTAACGGTGGTTATTCAATTGACAACAACCTCTCACTCACGAACTGTACCTTTCCTAACAACCGTGGGTCGATCGAACGTGTTAATGAATCCCAGACTCGCCGGATCATGCTCCTCAAAATGCACATCAATAAAGTTGATCGTGTCCGACTGCAATACCTCAGAATCCTCGACTGTTTGAAGTCTAGACTTCGACCTCTCGAATTCAAATGCCGAAAAGTCCAACTCCGACCTATAGCGAAAAATCAGTTGATCATTGACCTTGAAATACACAATATGCGCTAATGCGCATATGCGCATAATTCCGTGAATGTATGTCCTACAATAACGTCATACCCTTGAACGTCGTCGGGAACAACCCGTAGAGGAATATCTTTACCAACGACCCCGTCGACCTCGATCTCCCCACGAATAATCCCAGGAGAGTTCACGATATTGTCACTGGAACCGAACCCGCGTAATTCGCTGGGCAACCTCTCCAACGGGAAACGTACAGACAAGACCACTGTAGCCTTGACTGTACAAGCAGAACTTCCGGCATCAATCAATGCTGTCATCCTCCTACCGTTGAGAAAGATTCGAAGGCGAAGTTCGCGCCCTGAACCCGTTTCTGCATCCTGGTCAAAGCCTCAACCAAATCAACCCCGCATAAAAACGTCCTCTTAAAAGCAGCCCGAAATAGAGATTAAGAGGTCAGCTCCCGTTTCCGACCCAGAAACCAGGCTTGCGCCGCGCCCTCCAAACGCGTCTTAACAGTCTGCATAATAAACAACTCCGGCCACTGGTTGATAAAAGCGATCATTTCAACCTGTTCGAGCCACAAAGCAGCCTCCTGAGGCCCCTTCTCCCCATTAAAAGAGTCAATCGTCCTCGCGAAATTGGGCATTATTGGAAAATTCTGCTATGGCGCTCGTGCCTGCATCAGCTGTTTAGGAAGCAGTTCAAAACCCAATCCCCACGATATTAACATAATTCAAAATCAATACTCAGATAATCAGTCGTGGCTAAATCCGAATTCAGGGAAAAAAAATCAAAAAACCAAACATATGACTTCACTAAAGCAGTCAATGCCCAATGATCCTAAATCACAAAAACTACAAATCGTGAAAAGAGAAACACAAATCAAACCAAAAAAAATCAAAATTTACAAGGTACAGCAATAATAAAATCGTTTCAAAGTAACCCAACAAATTTAAAAGGTAATAATAGCCATCATTCCATAATACGATTAACCGCAGTGTCAATCAGAATAATAATTACAATATTAAAGGCATCATAGGACAAATGCCAAATCAAAATACGCGACAGAAATGTAAAAATAAATAAACGTTTACGCGGAAAATACAGAGCAGTTCCACCAGATTGCAATTGACAGAAATTGGTCAACATTACACCGCGTTCGCGAAAGCCTGAATATAAAATCGCCAATCCGCAATGTTCCAAGAAGTTTCTAACTCCCAACAAAACCAAACGCGAAAACAGAGCAACTATCGGTAAGAATGAATTTCGCGAAAATACCAACTCACGTTCTTAACACCAAAAGTTCCTTGTACGTCTGGCAGCGATCGCTGTCACACCGAAGAAAAAAAAGAAAAAAATTAAAAAGAAACCTGAATGCCAAAATGGCCACGTTGCTCTCGTCGTAACTGAAGAATGGCGAAAATCCCTTTCGAGGCGATGACGCTCTTCGGCGATGAAGGTTCTCGGCGATTTACGGCCTCGTGCCGAATTGCCATGGACGACCTCGACGGCGTGCCTTTTTCTTGAAAACGGCGCGATGAAGATCTCTGCACTCGTGCTGATCCCGTCGCGAAGTTCCACGATGATTCGAGGATGTCTCTCGAAGGGAAGTGACGATGATTCCTGGCCTCATGCCGATCTCGTCGCGAGCTATACGATGTCTCTCGTAGTCGATTCTCGGGTGACGCATGCTGCAGTTTCGCAACCCCAAGTCGCGTCGAGCCAAGCGTCCCGCAGTAACTCTCGTGTTGCGGGGCCGGGAAAGGGGTACGCGTTGGAATCCAACAGCGTCAAATATTTCTCGATGTACTGAGCGCTCTCGGCAGCGAAGATTGTAAATACCCCACACTTAGAATATTGTTAGGAAAAAAAAACCACGTCTCGATCTCGACGCGGTGAACTCAGTTAAGGAGGTAGGAGCAATACTTTTCTCAAAAAAGAAAACACCGAGATTACAAAAGACCATTTTATTCAGAGCGTTTTTAACACAGACGCTGTGCTTGGTTCTCAAATCGTTCGAAAAATCCCCAAAAATCCCGAGACAAAAAAAAAGATGGCGACCAATCACAGAAAAACAGGGTCGTTTTCCCTCTTACCCCATACAAGTTACCAATCGCACTTGGCACAGGTCTGCCAACCACGGTATACCCGAACAAAAAAAAACAAAAACGCTAATAATATGTGACTTGGAATCAAGAAAGGAGGTTGGCAGTCGCCTGCTATAAGGAATATTTTTGTGGATCTCTTCTTAGATTCACTCTCTCTAATTCTTAGGGAGCCGATCATTTCAGCGATTCGGGTAGTAGGCCACCCGTGTTGAAACAGAGATTCCCCGATACCCGCTGTTTTCTGTCACCACTCAACAAAAGTAGAACTATTCCAATTTTATGACTGTTTGGAACTTGGAAAAATCAACAAAAAAAAAAAAAAAAAAAAAAAAATGAAAAAGACTTCCAGTCATTGTACAAGATATTGTATTCTGTTTTCTTTCATCTGTGTTAGTTTTTCACATTTTCTCCTTGAAAATCCGTAACCTTGAGGTTAATAACAGTATAAGAGCTCCGAAAAATTCGGGAAGTTTAGTATTTCAATGACGGTCGAAGCGTTAGTTCGTGTACAAATTTTTCAATAATTTAAAAGTAAAGAAGTTATATCGCGTTATTGATGGATTATCTAAAAGAGAATTAAAAAAAGTTGAATGTGAAAACTTGTCTAAATCATCAATGTACGATTTTGGAGAATCCGAATCAGATGCCGATGACGAATTCGAGGAATCGTGAAAAAATTCAGAAGTAGCTAAAATTGATGAAGGAAACGTGCTGCTTGGTGCCCAAGCTTCAACTTCTCAAGATTTTATTGAATTATCGCAAGAAGGTTTGGAAAAAGCGAAACGTGTTTCCGTTTTCTATGGGGAAAATTCCATTGAGTGTTGTGAATGGCAGTGCAATTTGAGGATTCCCAAAAATTTGGCGTGTGAAGCTCACGATTCGTTTATGGAATTGTCAAAAAATGAACAAGATATTGTTTTACTCGGTCACTTGGAAGCCAATAAGGAATACATCGGGTTAGATTACACTGATGTTTACATTAGAAACTCAAAAACGAAAGGTGGAATCAATAAATATCGAATCAACATACAATACTCATTTCGTGCTATGCCAGTATGTAAAAAGTTTTACTCGACGTGAGCATGGAAAATGGCGGCTTTCGTAACCTATAGAACATCACGAAAGTGCCCACATGCAGCCCACAAACAGCCGACAGTCACGAAAGTAAACAAGCACAGGTCAAATCTACTTTTGCCTCTGTGATTAGTCGTTTCCGACCAATCACAGAGGTGAAAGTGGATTTACCCTTGTGTTGTTTACTTTCGTACTCCCAGCTGTTCGTGGGCTCGTGGGCACTTTCGCGGGTCTGTAGGCTACTCAAGCCGCTAAAATTCCATGCTCTCATCGAGTAAAATACGGTACGCATCAGGGGACGGACCTCGTGATGCAAACTCGGGCTAATTTTAGCAGCACTCGGGCGCTACGCCCCCTCGTGCAGCCAAAACCGCCCTCGTCTGCAATCACTCGGTTTCGACCCCTGGTACGTAATGTACTATTACTTTTTTATTCATGACATTCGGAGTAACAAAAGGTATGATGCAATTCAAAACCATTTTGATCGTTCTGGGTTGGTTCCTCGAACACATAAATTAGCCGGTGTACGAGCAAAAAGAACAGTGAACATTATCACAGAAGACGCGAAACGTCACGTATTAACATTTATTGAAAAGTTCGCTGATCAGAATGCGATACCATTACCAGGCCGTATGCCAAATTTCAAAGATTTAAGTGATGAAACTACTGTCCTCAGAAACGAAAACATCAGTTTACAGAGCATACATCAAAACCATAGACGATAATGCCAAATTCAAAGTGGTAAATCGCTCTTTTCGCAATTTGTGGAATAAATATCTTCCGTATATCACAACAATGCCACCCGCTACAGATTTGTGTGATGAGTGTCGAGAAAATTCATTAGCAATATACCGAGTAATGAACGTGGAGACAGAAGAGAAGGCTTTGAAATTGGAAAACGCGATGCTATATTTAAACAGAGCAAAAAAGCAACGAAAGTATTACCAAAGTTTTCGCGAACGAAAAAGTACGAGCCCATAACTGTACATCATGAAATTTCAAATTTGCCAACTTTCTATCGTATTTAATTTTATACATAAAAATTATTTTCATCTTTTTCAAAACTTCATTACTTCAAAATCTATCATTTTCTCAAAAATTATTAGCCAACCGAATTGCTTATCAGTTTTTGAACGTAACTAAATGTTAGTAGGTTTATCGAAATTCACAATTCACCGAAAGTGAAAATTTCAAAACGATGGAATGTTTGAAAGTCTGGAAATTTATAAAATTCTAGTCATATTAGCTTAAAGAAATATTTTGGCATTTGAAAAATAGGCATAGAAAAATATTTCAGGATTTTGTAACATTTTCGAAATAATTGTATAAATGGAAGTCATAAAGGAATAAGAATACAAAAACTAACACTACTCAAAATGTTCACAGTCAGCAACGAAAAACTATATTATGAGAAATATATTCTGAGACTAACTTTAGAATGTTCAACGTCAGTTTCAAAGTTCCGAAAACTATTCAGAAGCTAAAATCTATTTGAAATGACCAAAACTTCAAAAAAAAATCACGCATTTATTAAAAATTTTGATATTTATTGTCCGCTCCCTTAATTTTCATATTGACCAAATTTTTCTTCACAACGATCACTTATGGAGCCAATTTTCAATAAAAACAACAATTTTATTTAGCTTTCGGCATATACTCTGCGCTTATCAGGAACTACAAAATTATTTATTAAGATTTAAGATTTATATTGTTGCTCACATTCTTAAAAACATCGTCGAACTAATAATCAATCAAAAGCTTGGATGGTCCCATTCTTTTGCCTTTATCAGTAACTAAAAGTTTATTTATTACAATTATTATAATTACTTCTTTAGAGAATTCCAAGATTTCTATTGTTACTTACATTCTTATTATTAAAAACATCGTTCAACTACAATTGGTCTAAAAAATGTTTCTTTAAAAATTAGTCAACATTTTCAATCTTTTAATTCATGGAACCATCCTCGTCATACAACACACAACTGAGCAATGACAAACTTCTTGAATTTCTTTAGATTTTTGAAGAGAACGAACTGATAATTAAACCACGTCATCTATGTATTTATCGTAAATTAAACTCAATAATATTGTATCCTCTTGCTTATTCAATGTATTTTTCGTTCCCTTAATAAAAATCATTTCTGAGAAAGGTAGATAAAATTGTTGTTTTTATTGAAAATTGGCTACATAAGTGATCGTTGTGAAGAAAAATTTGGTCAATATAAAAATTTTGATATTTTAATACAACTAAAAATTTCAGAAAGTACATCTTGCACAAATGAAATAACTTTATATGTAAAAAACAATTTTTTTTAATATAACAGAATAATTTTTTAATTTCAATCCTAGCATATTCCGGAATAGTTGATTGCAGAATAAATTTTTGAATCGTTTTAAAAATATGTATGTAAATGTAAAAAATATTGTTTATTTAAAAATTTATTTCTTACAACGATAAATATTTTTGCGATTCCCAAAATCTAGTTATTGAAGTCAACTATTATTATTAATGTTTTACTCATTAAATTTTTGTTTTTAATTTTCTGAGGGCTATAAATAATGAGGGCGATACAAAAATTAAATCAAATACATTGGTAAATTAATACGAAGAGAAACTATTCGAATCGTACCCTGTTTTTTTGTTTAAGATGACAATTTTTCGATCTCATTTGACTTTGCTCAAAATCTACACTACCCTTTGAGCACACAAGTCGGGTCAGCGTATTTTAAGGCTTCGAGAAAATGCTCGACTTTTGGGATTCATGATGAATTGACGCGGATTCAGACGAATTTTTCGATTGATAAGGAAGATAATATTGGGAAAAGGCCGAACTATGTTATTAGTTTGTTACACAGTCACTTGAAATGTATCTCCAAAGGGACCGTCGTTTTGTTTGCCGACAATTGTGTTGGGCAGAACAAAAATAACGCCATGTTACATCGTCTGCTGTGGCGTGTTTTGCAAGGAAAACACGGGAAAATATTGTACAATTTTCTCTTGACGGGCCATACTAAATTTGCACCTGACCGGATGTTTGGCCTTTTGAAATCGCACTATAACAAAAGTAATGTTGACTCACATGAAGATTTGATTGACTGTGTCAATAGATCATCCAGCGAAGGATTCAATAGAGCTATTTCTACAACAGGCAATGTGTTAATCAATTTATTTCTCAACTGAATCTACGAAATTGTTCGTGTGTTTTGATACAGTTGAAAACTAACAAATCATTAAAAATTTATGAATTTTCGAAAGTCATACAACATTAAATGATTTTTTTTTTTTTTTTTTTTTTTTTTTTTGTTAAGTACGAAAAGTTTTAACCTTCGTAAATATTTTCAATAAATGTATTCCAACAGATAAATAATGAATATTTATTGTTTTCCGATATTTTTCGAACAACAAAAGAATTTTAACCAAAAATGTGTAAAGTAACCGAATATTTAGTATAATTTTTTGTTATACTAAAATCTTTTCACACACTATGAGAAAATTCCGAAGTATGTATGTACTAGAAATTAAAGTTATAAAAGAAAAACTTTAAATTTTGAAATTTGACGTAAGCCTTTAAAAAATTTGTAACCAAGAGAAAAATGAGAATTTGTTAAACATCCTTTAAAAAAAAAAAGATTATATCAATGATAAAAAGAATATTTCATCTTCATAAAATTAATATCTTAAATGTAATCAAAAAATTAAAGATGTTGAAGTCGGCCCAGAAACATGAAGTTCGATATATGTTTTGTTTTGGGTTTTCCTTGTAGTTGTTCTTTTGTTTTTAATAAAGAAACGACATAAATTATGAGAATAAAAATGAGGAGAGACGTTCCCTGCAATTTTATTTCCATCATAGTCGTGCGGTTGTTTTGAAGCCAAAACGAGGGAATAAAAGGGATTCAGGATCTGCATTTGAATCACGAAGAGAATCGAGGTAGGTGGAAAGCCTACGATCTCGAACATGGTTCTTTGAGCAACGGTTTACATTTTTTCGGGGATGATCAGCGACTCATGAGTGTTTGAAATGGTTTAGATATTTTGGAGGGAGTTTTCGGTTTTGTTTTGCAAATTGACGGGCCTGTGGTTTTGGGTTTGTGCATTTATGCGCGGATATGATTGTGATTATCATGGATGTTATTATTTTTGATATTGGTTTTCTTATATATCTCATTTTCGTATTGTTATTGTCGTTTTATTTTTTTGTTTTTTCTCTGCAATTTTTTTTGAGGGCTCGTACCGCGGGTTTTAGGGGCCAGGGTGCGAATTATCATTAGGCCCGCCGTTGATATGTCACTGGGATTTGAGGGGCTGTGGTATGCTGTTCTGGCTGTTTATTTCTTTGTTTATTTATTTATTTATTTATTTATTGGATGATTTATTTCTTCGATACTTGACGGCCTATCTAGGCTGGACGTCTATTGGGGGCCCTGGTGCATCGCACCATTGGTAATGGCTTTGGTATGCTCTGCGTGTTACCGGGCGTTGTCAGTATTTGGCGGGACTTAGGGCTACTTTACAGCTCGTTGGCTTAGGCCGTGGCTTGGCATGGAAGCTTGGCACAGATGCTATAGCCGGGCTGTGCCGGGCGTTGGAGAAGTTCACGCCGCGCGCAATCCCTCTCGACTTTCAGGCTCAGGGACGACTCTTTCGCTCACGGGAGTTCGCTTCGAAAATAAATTTGATTCAATATAATAAAACGTTTTACGGATTATTATGTTAACTGACTATTATATATAATGATATTATTTTATTTATACTATTAATTTTATTATTTTCTATTTTCGATGAAGGTCTGAACAATTCGTTGGAAAAAATAATAGTTTAATATAATGAAAATTGATTTAATAATTATTGAATCACATTGAAATTCATTACTGATTATCATTAACAGTTATTATCAATTATTGGAATCATTTACAAAATAATACATAATAATACAATGCTTTACATACATATTATATCTATATTTTAATATATTTTATTGATATTTATATAAGATAGATTATATATGTACATATGTATATATATATATATATATTACGTATATTTCATATCATATTATATTGTACATATTAAATCATTGAATATGTCATTATGTAACTTTTATTATTAACAAGAATTTTATTATGAATAGTTTTTGAGTGTCGACAATTACTTCTTCGAACTTTCATTTTCAAACAACTGTGGACGGTTGTTGAAAAGAATGTTCTGCAACATTGTCAGAAAAAAATCAGTTAAACGTTTTATTACATTGACTTTAATATTTTTTCGAGGCGAGCTCCCGCAAGCGAAAGAGTCGTCCCTGAGTCCGGAAGTGGAGAGGAATCGCACGCGGCGTAAACTTCTCCTACGCCCGGCACAACCCGGCTTAAGCATCTATGCCAAGCTTCCATGCCAAGCCACGGCTTAAGCCAACGAGCTGTAAAGTAGCCTTTATGTTGCGGACCAGTGGACCGGGGCATGATGCATTGCCTGGCTTGACCTGACCTAGGAGTGTTGTATTTCAGAGGAGGCATGGCAGGCCGGGCTAGAAGGAAAAGACGGGTGATGATGTGCGATAGAAGGCGTCATATAGGCGAGTGTCGCTTTGGCACTTGCAGCGTGCGTTTGCTGGCAATTGAGCGATTTCACGATTTGGTGGGCCGTAGTGCCACTTTATCAGGGTGTACTTTTTTTTTTTAAATCATATCACTACTTGGTCTGGGGTGTAAGTTGGGTCGCGGCGATTCGAAGTGGAGGGGGGGGGGGTTCGGCAGTTCTGGCATTTTCCCGGTGCGGGACGGGTGGTGGCGATTCGAGGGGGGAGAGGCGTTGACAATGGGGGCATTCATTTTGTGGTTGTGACGTGAGGCTATATGTGTGTTTGGATTCGAGAATCGCATTGGGTCGGCAGCAAATTCATCGATCGCGAGTGTGAGAGGAAGATGCGATTTGGCGTGTACGGTAGGTATTACCGTGACTTGTCCTTGTACAGAGACGGAGGCAGGAGCATTTGTACGGATTTCAAGAAAACGACAAAAGAAGATAGATTTAGAAATACAAGACCAAGAAGGGAGTAAGCGATCATTTGTTTTAAAGAGTTGGCGTCAGGAACGGGGGCAGCATCAAACACAAATGCAAGAAAAAGAACAGGCAAGATAGAATAATGGCGCAGTGGTTCAGTCGCTGGAGCTTCGACTCAAGGCATTGGAGGACATGATTGTAAAAGAAAATGAGGAGCAATGCTTGGAATTGGCAAGCAGCGAATTGGAGGTCAGGCTGTCGCATTTGGATGCGGTTTGGAGGCAGTGTGAACAACTGTGGCAGGCATTTCTGGACAGTGGACCCGAGAAATAACTGTTTGCAGTCATGTGCACAACATATGATCATGCGATATCGAATTATGTGGATATTAAGACGAAAATGCGCCACTAACTTCGCGCTTCGAGCGGGACATGTTCAATATTGGACCAAACAAATATGAATGCAGCAGTAGCTGACATTAGCGGTCAGGTGATACAAATTTAACTCTCGGAGCCACCCAAAGTTCAAAAATTTTCGGGTAATGAGATAGATTGGGCGAATTTCCGAATGGCATTTAAAGCAGAAGAACACCAAATTTCACGATTTACCAACGAACAGAACATGCGTCACTTGCTCAGTTTGCTGCAGAGTCGTGCGGAGAAGGCATTCAAGAGTTGGATGGCAGCAGATGGTAGTAACTACCAGAAGCTATGGAGTGCATTGTGTGACAGGTACGGCAATGAGTATAACACAATCCGGGCACACTTGCATGAGTTATACACCGCCCGTCCGCTTCAGCAGCCGACTTGTGCAGACATGCGGAACGTGATCGACATAGTTCAAGGATCTTTTGAACAACTGAAACTGATCCTGGATCCGGGGCAGGTGGCTGAATATCTGGTGCTCTACCAGCTGGAGGGTCTACTCGACAGCGAAAGCAAGGCGCAGTGGACATTACAGCGTACGGCTAGTAAGCTGCCGACATTGAAGGGAATGTTTGAGTTCATAAAGTTGCGCGCAAGTGCGTTGGCAAATTTATCATCTGAAGCGCCGGTCCAAAGCAAGCGAGTGGACAGTAACCGACGACCACCAGCTCTCGGTCAAGTAGATGTTCCAACAGAACGTGAGAAAAGCACCGGTCGAGGAAGTGACGTGCGACCAGTTTGTGATTTGTGCCCAGGGCAGATGCATTGGCCATATCGCTGTAATAACTTCAAATCGATGTCCTACAATGAACGTCTGAAGTACGCACTAAGAGGTCGTATGTGTTTAAACTGCTTCAGCAAGAAGCACATCGCGGCTAATTGCTCTGGGTTAATTTTGCCCTCGTTGTATTGGCCAGCGTCACAACAGTCTTTTGTGCCCTGTGGGCCAAGGGAGAGGTGGAAGATCATCGGGACTGGATGGTACATCACGAGGTGTGGAAGGAGATACCAAATGGAGGAGTACAGATCAGCCAGCAAAGCAATTAATGCAGCATCGGGGTCGATGCGATGCTGGTGCTCTAACACTTGGAAAGAATCAAGAGTTGATCGAGGATTTGGACTTAGCCCTGCTACCTACAGCATCTGTACGCTTCAGATAGAATGGACAGACTTCAAGATTATTGCGAGTGATATGTGACACAGGCGCTCAAGCTAACTTGATAAATGCGCAAGAAGTTCAACGACTGCAGTGGCCGACAAAACGAGTAAATGTCTGTTTCAACGGTATTAATGGCATGGCAGGGCCCCCTCGCAGGCGGAAAATCACCTGCGAGCTGCTATCACGTTTTTCTGATGGGACTTTCGCAATTAGCGAATTGGTGCTAGTGCTAAAGTTTCCGATATGTTGCTTTCACGAATGCCACTTGGAGCTGGATGTATTCCGGAGAAGTACGAGCGACTGTTAGCAGGCCCAGGCATGCGAGAGCCAGCGTCTATCAATGTGCTGCTCGGGGCAGGTGTTTGGACCGGCGTGGTGTGCGATGGAAATATTAGCAACAGAGCAGGGCTTGTAATGCAGCCGTCGAGGCTTGGTTGGCCTCGATTATTTGGTGGTGGAGTGCAGTCACAGTCATGTAAAGCGTTTGCAGCGGTTGTGGGCACAGAATCAGAACCACAACTTGACCAGCTGTTGTGACGGTTTTAGGAAATCGAGGAGGTAACACGGATACGCACTATAGAACAGAACCAATGTGAAGAGATTTTCGTGCGAACTTATCATCGCTTGCCAAATGGCCGGTTTCAAGTGAATCTTCCTCTGCGCCTAGATGTGACAAGGCTTGGCTCATCCACGGCAATGACGTTGCACCGGTTCAGATAGCTTTAACGACGATTCCAGTGGGATCCAGAGTTTCGGGGCGAGTATGTCGCGGCAATAAACAGGCTCATATTAGCGGACCAGATGCGGCTGGTTGATCGAGAACCAGGACCTTTATGTTATCACATTCCGCATCACGCAGTGCGGAGGAAGTTTCGGGTCGTTTATGACGCATCTTGCCGCACTGACCTTGGCATATCTCTGAACGACACCTAATTATTCGGAGAAAAGTTACAATCGGACCTTGCAATGCTGATCAGGCGATTTCGATGCCACCAAGTAGCTGTGGCGGCGGACATCAAGAAGATGTTTTTGCAGGTGCAGATCAACCCTGAGCAGTGGGACTTGCAACGCGTTTTTTGGCGCCCTGTGCCGAGCGGTGAAATTCAAGAATATTGGTTGACTCGCGTCGTTTTCGGAGTTGCATCGGTACCACACTGCGCAGTGCGGGCAACGATAGAGGGAGCGCGAAACGGGCGGGCGCATTATCCTCTTGGCGTTATGGCCATCGAGAATGATTTTTACATGGATGATCGCCTGACTGGAGCAGAGGACGACGATGAGGCAAGGCAACTTTGTACTGAAGTCGATGCACTGCTTTCGTCTTGCAGATTCGAGCTAGATAAGTGGCGATCTAATCGGCCCCACCTTGTGCCGAGCAGTGGGCCCATTCCCTGCGAAGAGGCGCTGGATTTGGCAGAACTCAATGACACTACAGTTCTCGGTCTTCGCTGATTACCCAAGTCTGACGAGCTCAGGTTCAAGTTCGAACCACCTCCCGTACAAGAAACACATAAAGCTACAAAAAGGAAGGTCCTCAGCTACATAGCACAAATTTCCGACCCGAACGGTTATGTTGGCCCGGTTGTGGTTGCGGTGAAAATCATGATGCAAAGAATTTGGGCAGCACGCATTGGTTGGGATGACTTAGTCCTACATGAAATTTTTCGCGACTGGCAACGTTTTCAGCATCAGCTGTCATTAATGACTGAACTTAGTATTCCACGCTGGCTTGGCATACATCGGCAACATAGCGTGACTTTACAAGGATTCTCGGACGCATCCATTGCAGCATTTGAAGCCGTACTGTACATCAGAGTAGAGTCAAGCAAAGGACTCGAGAGTCGGCTTGTAGTGGCGAAGTCACGAGTCGCACCCTTGAAGATGGTCATGATACCTAGGCTGGAACTTTGTGGTGCGGAAATGCTTACCGAATTGGTCAATATTTTCAGAAAAGCCACGGAATTGACAAAACTCAGAACGGCTTTGTAGACAGATTCGCAGATTGTTTTAGCATGGCTGGCAAAGAAAGCAGCTTTTCTGAAAGTCTACGTGAATAACCGTATTCAGCGAATTCATGAATTGGTGCCAGATGATGTCTGGCTTTACGTGTCATCGGCCGATAATCCAGCTGACATGCTCAGTAGAAGTCTGACTGTGAACGAACTGCAACACGCTTATTTATGGTGGTATGGTCCAGAATGGCTACGACGTGATTCAATCTACTGGCCAGGGGTTCAGCCGGTACCAACAATAAAAGTAACGAAAGAAGTAGCAAGAGACGAAAAGGAATAAATAATAAACATAATGCTGCGAGGAAAAAATCTGTTGGATTGAGCATCAGAAGCGTTTGCATTGTTTCGTATAACTGCTTGGTCTCTTCGCTGGACAAGAAATGTGCGCCTGCGACAAAACCGAGTGAAATTTCGACGAAGAGGTTACCATTTGTTGAACGACGAGATCATCGAAGCTTGTGAGCACTGGATCCGCCATGAACAGAAAACCTACTACCCGAAAGAGATCAAAGCATTGCAAAAAGAGGATGGAAGGAGAAAAGTCGACCGTTCCAGCCTAATTTGGCCATTAAATCCTGTGCTAGATCACAAAGGAATTTTACGCGTTGGCGGCCGATTGGATAGGGCCCACATAGGATTCGAGCAGCGCCATCCGGCTTTTCTACTTGATGTCAGTCCTCTAGCTAAACTGCTTATTGACAGGCACATCAACAGGTACTGCATGCGGGATTGCGAGTCATGGAGGCACAGCTTCGTCAGAAATTTTGAATTACTGGTTTGTGCCGAGCGATTCGAACTCACATCTCACGACGCAAACCTTGCGTGATCGAGCGGGAAGAAGCAGTACAGCAGATCATGGGGGAGCTTCCACCTGACCGTCTTCAGCTTTGCCGGCCATTTCAACATAGTGGTGTTGACTATGCTGGGCCATTTATGCTAAAAGCTAGAAGTGGCCGCTGCAAAATCAAGGAAAAAAAGTGGGTGGCAGTATTCGTGTGCATGGTTACTAAGGCTGTTATGAACGACTTTATTCAGGCATTTTTGTGCTTCACTAGCATCCGTGGCGCATGCACGCGACTTTAGAATGATAACGGGAAAATTTTCATGGCGCGGAAAAAGAATTGGCATGAATGTTGGGAACCTGGAGTAAAGACGAAATGGCTAAACAGCTTTAGGCTTATGGAACAGAATTATGGTTTGTCACTCCATCAGCACCGCATCAAGGAGGTCTATGGGAAGCAGCGATTAGGTCTATGAAGTACCATCTGCGGCGAGTGAACAGGCCACACCAGCTGACTAGCAGTGTATTTCGAGTGGTGCTTGCACAGACCAGCGCCGTCATGAATTCACGACCACTTTCGGCACTATCAAATGACCCAGAGAGTTTGGATTTTCTGATACCAGCTCATTTTTTAATTGGTGGCAAAACTTTTTGGAAATTTTCATGGCGCGGAAAAAGAATTAGCATGAATGTTGGGAATCTGGAGTGAAGAGGACATGGCTAAACAGCTTTAGGCTTATGGAACAGAATTCTGGTTTGTCATTCCATCAGCACCGCATCAAGGAGGTCTATGGGAATTAGTGATTAAGTCTATGAAGTACCATCTGCGGCGAGTGAACGGGCCACACCAACTGACTAGCAGTGCAAGCACCACTCGAAATGCATTGGGCAAACTTTCTGGAAAATTTGGGCACAAGACTACCTTTAAGAACTACAACATCGCCCGAAACAAGGAGGCATGTAAGAAGAACAGCCAAATATAGAAAAAGGTGACTTGGTGGTCACACGGGAAACCAACACTCCACCGACATTTTGGAAGATGGGACGAGTTGTCGAGGTATTTGAAGATCCATACAAAAGAGTTCGGAACGCACGACTGAGAATAGTTGAAGGAGACCAGAATACCGTGCTAGAGAGACCAGTACAAAAGCTGTGCCGACTTCCATTTAAGGTTGAAGCGGAGCATTCAAGGGCGCAGTGTGTTGAAGTCGGCCCAGAAACGCGAAGTTCTATGTATGTTTTGTTTCGGGTTTTCCTGTAGTTGCTCTTTTGTTTTTAATTAAGAAATGACAGGACTTTTGAGGGTAAAAATAAGGAGAAACGTTTTTTGCAATTTTATTTCTATCATAGTCGTGCGGTTATTTTGAAGCCAAAACGAGGGAATAAAAGGGATTCAGGATCTGCAATTGAATCACGAAGAGAATCGAGGTAGGTGGGAAACCCTACGATCTTGAACAAAAGTTTTGGTTGAGAAGGGTTCGTAAATATCATCTAAAGTTGTCTAATTTTAAAAAATTACCCAATAATATGTTTAATAATTTTGGGATAGGCCCTTACAAAATTGTTTGCCTAAAAGCTCCATCCAAGCTTTCGGCACCTCTGATGCAAATAAAACGACTTCATTAAAACAGTCAACATTATTTACTATAATTGGTATGACTGGGACACCTTCTCGAAAAAGTATTTCAAGCCATTGCCTGGAATAACGCAATTCCATAACTTCATCAATACACCTGATGCGGTTGAACCCAAAGAATTTGCAGACAGCGAGAGTAAGGTCATCAGTCTAGAATCACTCGTCTCGCATCAACCTCCATCGAAAACACTTCCGAAAATTGTCAAACCAGCTGGCTTGTCAATTGAGAGGCAGTGGTATTTATTTAATCACTTACGCGATCTCTGCATTCACCCTGCAAAAGCAGACAACGTTGCCCCGATGCCAGCGGTCGAGCAACAGAAATCCAAAAGATCTGCGCCGGAAGAAAAAAAGACCATATAAATAACGGAAAAGAAACAAAAGAAGAAGTAAGTAAAATAGGGAACAAAAAAGTGATTATTAGAAAAAAAAATTACATTGATATGTGTAGCAATATTAGAAATGTATTTTTAATTTAATTTTCTGTTGATGTCTTTTCAGTGCAATCAACTCTTCTACTTCATAATAAAATCAATTGTAAAATATAACAATGACTTTTCTTTAATCTTTCCTAAGTTTCAAACAGTCATGGGATTTGATTCATTCCAGTTCCACCGAACCGTAATATGTAAACATATGTAAATCACACCAGCAAGCTCCGGGCAACTTTACTACCTGAATCAAAGCGACGATCGGTTTCCTGAGTGTTAGAGAGCATTATAATGCTCTTTATAGAGAGAGTGAGTCGAAGAAGAGATCCACAAAAATAGTTCTTATAGCAGGCGGCTGCTAATCTCCTTTCTCGATTCCAAGTCACGTATTATGTATAATACACCTGTGGCTTCCTGCCATAACAGCCCAGTAAACCACGTCTCTGGCAGCCAGCTGGCGCGCCAGCTACCTGCCAGGCTGGCTATTTGACGCTTTTGTCACGATATCGCCAGCTGGCTGCCAGTTTGTGGCCAGCTTGCTGCCAGTTGAACTTCATTAATTGTCTTAATTCACTGTCGTATCATTAATCACAAATAATCATATTAATAATTGCCTTTGAATAAGGTTTTTTTCTCAAAATATGCAACGATTAAAAGTATGTATTTCGGTTTCATTGCATTACAAAATGTTGATTCGGCGAAATGATGATTTTCACAATAAATTTAAATGTAATATTATAGATTGAATATTCAGTTATTTAATTTTATTTCAACACAATCGGTGGAATTGGGAAAATTCCGCCCATTGTCATAAAAAAATTGCGAACTGACATCGTGTTCACGCCTATACGAATCATTATGCATTATACTTAATGTATCAGTGCTAAACTTGTAGTATTAGAAAAAAAGTAGACTTCCATCTCGCGGCCCTCGCAGTAAATACTGGTATAGAGCTAGATTTTTAAACATGTTGCGCCTAAATTTGAATATTGCGTGCCTTAAGAGTATTTACTGCGAGAGCCGCGAGATAGAAATCTACTTTTTTTTTTCTAATACTACAAGTTTAGCACTGATACATTAAGTATAATGCATAATGATTTGTATAGGCGTGAACACGATGTCAGTTCGCAATTTTTTTATGACAATGGGCGGAATTTTCCCAATTCCACCGATTGTGTTGAAATAAAATTAAATAACTGAATATTCAATCTATAATATAATATTCAAATTTATTGTCAAAATCATCATTTCGCCGATTTAACATTTTGTAATACAATGAAACCGAAATACATACTTTTAATCGTTGCATATTTTGATAAAAAAAACCTTATTTAAAGGCAATTATTAATATTATAATTTCTGATAAATGATACGACAATGAATTAAGACAATTAATGAAGGTCAACTGGCAGCAAGCTGGCCACCTACTGGCAGCAAGCTGGCCACAAACTGGCAGCTAGCTGGCGATATCGTGACAAAAGCGTCAAATAGCCAGCCTGGCAGCCAGCTGGCAGGTAGCTGACGCACCAGCTGGCTGCCAGAGACGTAGTTTACTGGGAGTGAAAGTCGCTTCTGCTATAAGGCTCATTTTACATGATATTCTGATAAAATTTTCAACGTTATGGCATGTGTGACTTTCTCTGTAATGGCGGGAAGCCACAGACATAATATACATGATGCACAAACATACATATAATGTGTAATATATGACTTGTAGCTAAAAAAGGTACGTTTGAGAGAAATGAGTTATATTTATTATTGTTTTCAGAAAAAAGTGAAAGGCGTCTGAAGGAGTTTCTCCTAAACGTATCTTTCTTCGCGACAGGTCACATAGATTTTATACAATATTTATTAATAGATATAATATTTTTACACTGTAAAACAAAGCATAGGACATCGAAAATTACCAAGACGGAAATTTTCAAAAAAGAAAAAAAACAGAAAAAAACTCTAATAGCAGAGTTTTTTTCGATCAACTCGAGGGTTGAAATGAAATCAATTCAATGAAATTTGAAATGTTGAGGATTATTAAATTGATATTTCCAAAAACAGTTTTTGTGTTGCTGTGGATTAAAATCGGTCAAAGGTTTGAATCTTATGTCATTTAATACAAGATGAAAAGAGATTATTACTATGAATTCATAAGATTTTATTTGCAAATTAGAGAAGATTACTCCTACCGACACACAGGCTGTTTGACATTGGCCTAATGCCACTACTTGGACAACTACTTGGACATTAGAATATTCGAGGAATATTTTGAAGAATAATCTTTGTACAATCCTAGAATATCGTGTGTCGATAAGGATCCTATATGAGTACAGATAGATTAGTTGAAGGTTGTAAAAACATTTTCCTACGATTCAATCTAAACCGTCTATAATCACCTACAAATTTACAAATCATTAAAATGCAGGTATAGCAAAAGATTACTTGCATGACATAATTCCTTCAGATGTCATTCAATTCAAGTTCAAGTCAATTTAACTGGAAAATTTGTTGGGTGTTGACTGAATCAAGATTAATAAATAAAAGTCCTGAACGAAGTCAATCCAATTTGCTCTTGTTTTTTCAGTCTAAATAAATCTTAACTAATTCGATCTTTCTCATCTGCAAATCATAGAGATTTCAAACGTAATGAGACAACTCATTTTTTAATGTAAATTATTTTAATAAATGTAAATGATATAAGTTTTAACATTGTCAATTTATGTAAATTAATATTATTATTGTAAATTGCATCTGAAGGGATTGTGAATCACCTTTTACTAAATATATATTTATTTATAAGCTATGATTCCATACTGATTTTTTTCTTATGGCTCCAGATTTTCGAAATTTTTATAGATGGTGTTCCGAATTAATTAATTGAGAGGTCTATGACTCATTACTGAACATCCGACAGTCCGAAAGAGAGGGTGTAGGGAAAATGTCCTCCCCCCAAGAACTTTACGACTTGCGATTTTCTTGAGATTCAATCACTCAGATGTTTATGAGTGATTGATAGTAATACAATTTTTAAAAAAAGGTATCAGCGTGATTTTTTGTTCATTTTCATCCTCAGAAATTCTTTTCTGGGACTTTCACAAATTCGTAACAGATGATGTGGACGGAATCGTTTAAAAATGTTTTCAAAACTTTCAAATTATCTATTTGTATTCTTAACTTTTAATTTTTTGAAATGTTGAGCTTAAATTTCACGAATTCAAAGTGATAATAATCTTGGATTATATTAGATGGAAATGGATTTAAACCTTTAACTGGTTTTAATTTACGCATGCAGTTTTTGGTGAGATCGATCTATAATGTCGAATTTCATTTAATCGATTCAATATTAGCGTCTGCCCTCATATTACGTCATCGATTATTCACATGTTTTAACCCCCTCCTCCTTATGCCTTTAACCGTCATCATTCCGTAGAGCCCCCTAGTGTTAACGTCCTTAAATAACAAAAAATTTTTATTGTATGCATGTGGTTAAATCTCACCGAAAAGCGAATCTTTTGGCATTATAAGGCTCATTTTCATTGATCACATATTAATAGAAAAAAATCAGATGCTAATAATGATAATAAAAATTTTACTGTCACATTCTTTATCAAATTTTAATCAAACACTTACATACAGTATTAATGATATTACTCTTCAAAATTTTATAACACTCATAGAGGAAGTAGGGGCGAATCATCGCGGCTCGATTTCGAGGCTTTTATATATTATTCAGTCGAGACTGAATTAACATAATTGAAGACGTCTTCGTTCAGGCAGACGTAGTTCAAGAAATCTTAATAAGCGTTAGAAAAATTCAAATATGCTTCACTAGATTCTCGACATTTCGAGAGATTTAATCCTGCTCGCCTGAAATTTCAAGTCACGATGCAAACATTAAGTCATTTTTATACCAGAATTCTGGCGCTTGTTATATATTGTAGAAACTCGGGACGCATCATTAAAATTCTTCTCACTTTGCCTCCGGAAAGAGGCCGATGTTAAGGAATGTTTGTTCAAGTTTCCCGATCATTCCTGCACTACGACGTTCTACTGTATCATTTGATAGGTGATCTAAATACAATATGCAACTTTCTTAGGAAAAGTTCTTAACTTTTTTGTCTTCGATTCAACCTTCCCAAAATATGGCCGCTGGCCCGAAATTAATAATCTAGGTGGGAGGGTCAAATCGCCGTTACGGGGTTGAATCACTGCACAGAACGAGGCAAACTGCCATACCTTAAATTGTCATTCATTTTGACTCTCTTATCTTACACTTACGATAAAAAACATAACCGTTTCTAAAATCTAATGATATTCCTTTTTTTTATTATATCTCTCACACAAGGCCGGCTATTGATTGTCTATGATAGTTTCATAGCCAGCATAGCCGAGCATAGCCATATGGTAGCCAGTTTTTAAAACTTCCCTGGCAATCAGAATTTAGGATGCGACGTTAAACGTCGCCTGAACGTCGCCATAAACGTCGCATACGAAAGTAACTTAAAAAAAGCCTTTTTAAACCAATAAATGATATGGAAGAGTTATATTGTGATATTTCAAGAGATATTTAGCGAAAGACGATCGGTCTTGCCTTAATTTGTGATTTTGAATAATTAACAACGATTTTTCCTTAACCTGCCATTTCATAATTTAGGCGTGGAAAAAAGTTTGAAGGGAAAAATGTCAATCTTGTCATAAACATTCGTTTTCTAACTTGCAAAAGTTATATAATGCCTAGTTAGTTTTTTAACAGTTGAGAAATGTAGCATTTCCTTGTATATATATACGATTCCTTAACTCTTGAAAAACCTAATTGAATCGCTGGAAAGCAGAACCGAGCGAGCGCTCGGGCTAGTAGGATAGGGGTGGAGCACCGCGACGAAGAGGAAGAGGCAAACGCCGATAGCAAAAAATTTTATTAGATTTTTTAAAACGTTCACCGCGATATCTTCGAAACTAAAAGAGATTTTTTCATGAAATTTAGGCACAAAAATTGGTTAAGCTATAGCGATGCTCTCAGTATTAAAGAATAGTGTTTTTTTTACGTAACAATAATTATTAATAACACATTTACAATTTCGTCGAAAAATGGCCTAAAAATTCAGAATTTTTTCAATATAATCAATTGATAATTTTTTTATATAAGGGAATAGTTTCTGGTAAATTTGATGATAATCGATCGATTATCATAAAAATTACGTAAATAAATAATCGAACGCACCGCTGCCCGAGGACAAAACAAGCTTGAGTGACTGAAGTCGGGATAATAAAACAATATTAGGTAGATCAAATATTTATTAATAATGTTCCAACGCTAAAATTTTTATTCAAATAAAATTTGAAACTTCAAAATACGGTGAACACTTAGATAATACGCTGTACTTGGCAGTGTTTTACGAGGTATATGATAATCAAATAATCTCTAATCCTACTCATTTTAATACATGCATTTTGTATGAAAATATTTTTATTATTTATAATACATACTTAATTGCACACTTTGTCTTAAACATTTCTTTTTTGCAAATTAGAGAGATCTTTGTAAATTAAACCTTTTGTTTTCTCATAGTTCCTCACTTTTTTTTCTTTTTTTAACGGTTTGCAAATAACTCTCAAAATATTCTTTACTACTTTTAGACACATAAACCATAATATTCTCCAAGTTTTTTTTTTCTTTCGAAATTTCTTAACTTGTAGACTCCGTTGCAATTTCCAAATCTTCAAACGTGATTGATTTTGAAATAAAAAAATTTTCTGGAATTCCATTGTTATCAGTAAATCCACTTGTCCATTTTTTTTTTTTTTTTTTTTTTTTTTTTTGCTTATTCAAGGCAATTTGAAAAGAACTTTCAAAATATTCTTTACTACTTTCAGACTCATAAACCAATGAATTCTTCAAGTCTTTTTTTTCTTTCAAAACTCCTAAACTTACAGGCTCCGTTGCCATCTTCAAATCTTAAGTTTTTTTTCTCACATTCGATAAACATATATAGGATTCAACAGAAATATTCTTCAGATGCTCAATAATAATATTGATCATGTGAATTACGTTTAACTTGCAATTTTTCCGCACTACTGTTTTCTCAAAGTGTCAGTTTCTGAAATTTTCTTTGTAATTCATATGCAATAAATATTAAATATATTCTAAATTTTGAAACATCGCTTTCGCAATTTCCGGTAAGGATATTTTGTTTTTATAAGATTTTTAGAGTAGGAACATTATTTAATAAATATTTGATCTAAGTAGACTGAAAAAAAAATCCGCTTATCCAAACATGGACTTAGTGTTGTGCGTGCATGAATACTACTCTTGAACTTTAATAACACGACCATCGTGTTGGCTCAACAAGATCAGAGTGTTGGATTTACACGAAAGCATTGTACATCCTGAACTGCATCGTGTTGGGCCAACACGATTGTCTTGTTCAGCCAAAACTTAAACGCTAAAACGATGGATCGTGTTGGAAGAAGCGGATTTTTTTCTCAGTGATATGATAATTTTATTATCCCGACTTCAGTCACTCAAGCTTGTTTTTTCCTCGGGCAGCGGTGCGTTCGATTATTTATTTACGTAATTTTTGTGATAATCGATCGATTATTATCAAATTTTAACAGAAACTATTCCCTTATATAAAAAAACTACCGATTGATTAATTTGAAAAAATTCTGAATTTTGAGGCCATTTTTCGACGAAATTGTAGATTTTTTATTAATAATTATTGTTACGTAAAAAAAAAACAATATTTTTTAATACTGACAGCATCGCTATAGTCTAACCAATTTTTGTGCCCAAATTTCATGGAAAAATCTCTTTTAGTTTCGAAGATATCGCAGTGAACGTTTTAAAAAATCTAATAAAATTTTTTGCTATCGGCATTTGCCTCTTCCTCTCCGTCGCGGTGCTCCACCCCTATCCTACTAGCCCAAGCGCTCGCTCGGTTCTGCTTTCCAGCGGTTCAATTAGGCATTATATAACTATTGGAAGTAGGAAAATAAATGTTTTCGATGACAAATCAAATCTGAGTCAAAATTCAAAAGATTACATTACAGCACTACAATTGCAACGATCACAGGTAAATTCCTCGAAGATCATTACAAACTTACCAATAGAAATTCTTTAATTTTACTGTCACCATGCCGAAACATAATATCAAACTTTGAGAATAGTTGACTGGGAAAAAAACTTTTGAAATCCCTATACTCTCAAATCATCGTCAGGACGCGTCCAATGGTGGTTCACCAGCGACTAGCAAAGACAAAACAAAATTACCTCTCCAAAATCAAGAATGCACTAAACAAATAAATATCAGTAAATATTGTACAAATAAATACCAGTAACCTGGAGTGACCGCCTTATTCTTTAATTGTTATTGACCGGCTCTTCTCGTTTCAACAAGATTGATATTGTTTTCCTTCAAACTGTTTTTGCACGCCTAAATTATGAAATAGCAAGTTAAAGAAAAATCGTTGTTAACCATCCAAAATGACAAATTCAGGCAAATCCTATCGTTTTTTTTTTTGGCTAAATATCTCTTGAAATATCACAATATCATTTTTTGGTTTCAAAAGTTAAGTAAAAAATCAAATAACAAATACAATCGTAACTTTGGAAATCTCAATTCTTTAAAACTCATGTTTTTTACTTTATTTTTGCATTTTCCTCGTATTTTCCGGTAAATTAAAAACTTCGTTTGACTCCTTTTTAGATTTTAATGAGAAATTCAAACTGAAATAACGATTTTCAATAATTTTGAAAAACTGGCTATCATATAGCTCTGCTTGGCTATGAAACCATTATAGCCATTCTATAGCCGATTCTCTGCAAGGGATGTATGGCGACCGAGAAAATATTTTTCGAAAATGAGAGTTTTCCTATGTATTATTCATAATCTGAGTCTGATGATTTCTGGACGAAGCTGAGGATTGTCTTCCGTCCCTAGCTAATATGATCTCGGCCCTACTTGCTGCGTCCTCTATTAAGCTTGGTTCTCAATTTGCTTAGTGCGGTGGCTAGCCCCAAAGCAAAATTTTAGAGACAAGCAGCATATCACTCACATAATCCAAAATAACTCAACATTGTTTATATCAACCGGAAAGTATGTAATCAGAATAAGCAGCAAATCCATTCATCATAATTTAAAAAAAGACTAATTTTCATGCATTTTAGTTAAAATTCGAGAAATGTAAGAAAAAAAATGTAAGAAAAGAATATTTCGCGTGTATGCATGTGAATATAACTGATATAAAAGTGAAACTCATTACTAATGACTGGCCGATATTTTGTAGAATCGTTCTTGAGACATGGAAACTGCGGCGATTCGCCTCCACTATCCTTAAAAATGTTTGTTTCACTTTTCGTTTGAAGGTTTTTTTCTTAAAATATTGTAGAAATAACTCTTGTCAAAACTAGTGAAAACCATGCATAAAAAAGTGAATTTACCGAATGATACAGATATAAATGAAAGATAACACTGTGCGACAAAAAAAACGTATTTTTATGCTATAAATTTAAATACATAGAATCGATTGCTAATGACCCTCTAAACAAGTATACAAGAGCTTTTCACAAAGTTACGGTTTGTTAACGAGAAATTAATTTAAAATTTCGAAAAATTAGCACTGTCATTCCGACGATTATGGCGTGATTTTTATGGGTAAAAACGCAAGTCTATATATTTCAGGCCAAGTATTTCATTTTTATCATAAAAACCTTGAAAAGCTGCATTATTTACGAAATTCAATATTAGAAGAAAAGCAGTTAATGCGGTTGACTCATGTTAAGTTTACACGCGCTCGGAAAACAAATTGTCTCGGAAAAAAGTCTATGCTATACAATGGAAAAAAAAAAACGGGCAGACCGTTACTTAACAGGAATGCCCAATTTTATTCTATTGAGTAGACTAGATTTCGACGCACGTGTAAATTCGAAATCAGTCGCCCACATTAATTACTTTTTTTCAAATATTGGATTTTGTAAAAAATGCACTTTCCATGTTTTTTATGGTGAAAATAGAACTTTAGACCTCAAATACATAGATTTTCGCTTTTACCCGGTAAAAATCGAGCCATAATCGTCGGAGTGACAACGCTATTTTTTCGAAATTTTAAATAATTATTTTTCGTAAGCAAACGCTAACTTCGTGACAAGCTCTTGTATACTTGTTTAGAGGGTCATTAGCAATCGATTTTATGTATTTAGATTTATAGCATATAAAAAAGTTTTTTTTTGTCGCACAGTGTAATTTTTTGAAAAGGAATTTTTCGTAAAATGATTTTCAAAAAAGTCAAAAAAGACATGACGTTTATGAACAAATAAAAGCAAATTGAAGCGCATGGATTCAATATTGAGTAACAATATTTATTTCATGCGGATTCAGCGCAAAGTTTCAAAAAAAAAACCAAGTGACATTAAAAAAAGTTGTGCAAGATTCAAAAAGTTTTCTAAAGTTTTTCAAATAAAATGCTATTTTTGAGTCACGTCATCATCTTTGAACCCCTCACACCTTCCTGCGTCATTGTCCGTCATCAAACATCACACCCCATCCTCCCTATGAGTGACGACGTAATATGTAGAAGGCCTCTTAACTTAATTTAATGAAGAATCTGAATTCCAACTGTTTTGAAAAAAGTCCAAACAGTTTTCATATTATAATTTTATAATACATAATATATACTATATAATGCATATGCAATACATTTATGCATAAAATAACTGTAGTATATAAATTTATAATATAAATGATATATTTTGTTGTTCATGCACTGTGAAGTGGATATTTTCTTCAACTTTCTACGTGATTCCACACATAAGTATATATTTGCCTGTGTGCAAAATACGTATGTGTAACGCGGCGGAATGCGTTGGGTTCTGTTGAGAATCGGCTTGTATACATTTGGGAGTTATCAGGAGTTATACGAATTCCGATAGGGAGAACACAGATGTTCGCAGGCACTTTAGAGTAAATAGTGACAAGTATACAAGACCCTGAACGTCGCGTTACACTGGCAAGAATACGTGTGTTGCCCCAATCTGTATGTGAAATCATTTCCAGCAGAATCTCTCCAGATTGTGTGTGCTACTTGATATTATCGTTCCCAGCAGGATTTCATCGTCACAATCACAATATCCACTCACATTGTGTTTATTAACTACAATATCACTATTATTTACGTACTTACATTTTTTAGTGATTTCGAAAATCATCTTGAAATATATAAACTTTAAATTCGAGTTCCATTCCACTATTATGTTTATGTTCGCTTTATTTTAACGAAATACATAATAATATCGATCCAAAAATCTGCTGAAATTAGTTCTATGGGGCCACAGTCAAATGTGAGTATATACGGCATTCAGATGCCTAACGGTACTCAGCGCGCGGAAAGCCGAAAGCAGCCGAAAGGGTCGACTAGAGTCGTTGACTGTTGTGTCCCACCTCGCGATTTCGTTTATTCATTATTGAAAAAATCGCTTGTTTTTTTTACTGTTTTTGAGATTTTAATTACATCTTTGGATCGTCAAGACCGATTTACAGATTTGCCCGAACTCGTTAGAATTTATTTATCGTTATTTCGAACGTTTCCAAGTTTAGTTTTTTCAAAAAACCAGAAAAAACCACAAAAAAACCAATGCTTGGTTTTTTTTTTGTTTTTTGGCCGCCGCCAGAGAATGCATGTGTACATTAATTTTTTTATGGTAAATTACTCTTCATATGTGTCGTGGGATGAGAAAACACAGCTGAGTGGCAAAGTCAGTAAGGTGCACTTGGGACTTCGAGCCCAAAGTGCCCAAATAACCATATTGTGGGGTCATATTCTGTTCGAGCTCGATCATTAATTTTCCGAGAACTTTTCAATCGTTTATCACAAGCGCTGGAATGGATCGCGCTTACATTGGCTGAGTTTGCTGAGGCTCGAGCTCGAACACAATAGCCCTCCCACAGCATGGTTCTTTGGGGCACTTAAGGTCCAAAACATCGAGTCGATCCAAAATAAACCTTACCGGTTTTGCCGCTAAGTTGCGTTTTCTCATCCCATGACACATATACAAAATGTTAATAACATAACTAAAATAACATATCCTTGATCAATCAGTGCAGAGGCATGCTATAAGAAAAAATCCTTGCTTCAAAGAATCCATCGAAAACCATTCATGAAAAGCCCAATGAAACCATGGGCCTTTTGAGAATATTCCCAGATAGCACTGTCATAGAGATCTTTTCTTATTCAATGCTGCATCATGATTGACCGAAAATGCTGCATAAATGGTCAAAGATGCGTCGGCAAAATCCTACGTTATTGTGTACATCACAAGTGTGCTTTCTTAATTTACCAACATCATAGCATCACTGACGAATGAGAATGAGCGCTCGCGAGACGAATGTTTCGACAGAATCATTGCGCATGCAATGCAACATCATAACGCAGCCTTACCAAGTTAAACATGTCAACATCTTCGAGCAATTACCGCAGCATCAATATTAATTTTCCGAATGGACAATGGATTGTGGTTGATTAGGTCATGACGTGCCAAAATATTATTGCTTACGTTGACTATATTATTTTTATCGTCCATGATTATTGAATAACATTTGAAAATAGCTACCTAGTAGTAATGCCTGAAAGCAGAGGGCACACACTCCATAAGAAAAAAGTGGCCTAAAAAGTGGGATGACGGGGCGGGAGGGGCCCTTTATAAAATATATCTATATATGTGGATATATATAGATATACACTCGTATTTTTTTTAGGTTAGTTTCGGACAAAAATTTTACCCACAGTGTGTGCCCCCTGCCTCAAAGCAAAATCAACTTTACATTGGGATTGATCATAAAGAAACAAATGAATTCTAAGGTATTTTTATTTGTTTGATATTTTTATCATCGCAGTACATTCTTTGACTTGCATAATTGCACTTTTTTGGTAACTGAGGGAGAAGGTACCGAATTCACCTTAATAATACTTAATTATTTCGTCACTGCACTTCCCGCACTTCACCACGTATACTTCACTATATTAATCAATAAAATACATGAATGAACAAACAGCAGAAACATCTGGAAACAGCTGTTGAAATATCGATGCACGGCGATAGCTCTCGATGTTAGTATACATTTAACGAAGAACTTGAATTTAAACTGAAAAGTCTGTCGTGAGACGGAATAAATATGAAATGGTTTACTAACGAAAAATACAGCATCGATGTCAGCATCATTTCGAAAATTTGAATGCTAGTTTATAATGCTACTTTGATGTTGCATTGATTGCAATACAGTGTTTGGGAGTCGAGCGCTGATTCGTGATGTTGTATTAATGACGCTTTTACGCACCGACCAGGAGCAACGCCTTTGTTGCCTGAAAAAATGCTCATTCAAAGCACACTCACAAGTCAACCGGTGATTGTTTCAAAAACATACGAAGATGCGTCGGCATCAGGGGGGTGTAACTCCATGTTAAGAGTTTGTACCGTTATAGTATATGGCCGCTAGAGGCACTGCGATCTTGCCAAGCGATATTTTTCGCGCGAACATTTGAATGGATTCTTCAAATTGTACCGTAAATTTAACGTTAGAGTATGAATTTATTTACGAGTATGTTACATGTTTTCTGATAACATATATTTTTTCCAGAATTGTCAGTAGATTAGTTTTTTAATAAAAAAGTTTTCAAATATTTAGTTAGAAATGTGCTTTAGAAGGTGAGAGGAATCGACAGCTTTCATGAGAAAACATTTTCTTAGAAATTATCAAAAAATCAATGACTTTTGACTGACAACACTTTTTTTAAACCTAAGATATTTTTAGCTATTAAAATATGTAGGGGAGAAGTGTCGGTTGTGGGCATGGTTCGGTTGTGGGCACCCCTGGGTATCTTTTGACAGAAAGCAGGCTAGGTTTTTTTGACAAATGTCAATTGTGAATAACAGTAGTACGTTCTTTTTGTGCTGAATTCTAAAGTGAATAGACGCTTCTGCTTTGTGTTGTGAACAAATTTACATATCTATGCTTGAAAAAAACCACAAAAATACTCTTAAACCATTTTAATAGTATAATAAATCGAAGTAAATCAATCAAGAATATGAGTGCAATACATATTTATTTAGTAAATTTCTTGGACTTTGTGATTTTCCATCGATTGCCACCAACATATTGACACCAAAAATTTGTTTGCCACTTATCGAGATGACTGCAAAATTTGGTTGTGGGCACCCACAGTAAAATGGTTATTGAAAACCTTTTGTTTAAGTGAAACTTGTTTGAAAATAATATTAACACGAATTTTCATAGATTTTATTTACTAATTAACCATCAAATGGCCAATGAAGATCACGGTGCTGATTTCTCCTATATTTGTGTTTGCTTGCGCGCCAGATACTTCACATGCGAACAGACCATAAATTATGCCAATGAAGGTCTTTGAAATTCATAAATTTTGTTTCTCTTTGTATTCATGGTAGATTTTCTTCATATTCATAGTAGATTTTCTTCACATCCTTCCATTTGACACAGATTTTCCGAGGGTGCCCAAAACCGAACAGAAAAAAAATTTCGACCAAAAATGACTACTTTACCGAATCGCAAAAAAAATTTTTCTGCTTGAGAGAACTGATTTACTTTATCCATAAGTAGTTAGGTCAGGTTTTTAGCTTTCCATAGATACCCACATTTCCGGAAAATGTGCACTTGTTCAAAAGTTATAAGCCAAAAACGAAAGGGTGCCCATAACCGACACTTCTTCCCTACGTAATTCGTTGCATGTTTGACTTTGTGGGCGATTGTTTGTTTTGTTGATAATTTCTGAAGATATGGGAATGACTGGAACCAAAAGAAAGAGCCTGACAAGACTGCAGCGCCTCTAGCGGCCATATACTTTAGCGGTACAAACTAGCCCATTTAAAAAGGCCGAAGTTGCACCCTCCTGGTCGGCATAAAGCTGCGTTACCCTTCCAACCTCGAATAGAGCTATTTTAAGTTTTTTTACGGCCTTGGTTTGACTTAGTCTGTGGTTAGAAATTTTACTTGCAATAAATTGTATTTGACTATTTATGAAGCGCTGGTTACAACTACTAGGTGTAATTGTGTTTTTTTTTTATGCTTGATTAAAAAACCAATCCGAAAAGTTTTTGTTTTTCTGAATGTGTTGATGTGTATATGTAACAGTATGGCTGATAGTGCCTGAGGCGGTGGAATAGATTCTGTGCCAGATGCGCGGGAAATTTAAATTATACATATACCGTTTCGCTTAAAAAAAAACTGCAATCTCTATTCAAGTGTCAACTTTCAATAAATTTTGAGTCCATACAAAATTATTGATTGAAAAAAATGTAAGTTCGCTCCATCAAAATGTTGCTCAAATGTTGCTGTGTCAAAAACATAAAATTTTACGCGTCCATCATTGCATTTTCACTTTTGTACAATCTTATAATGATAAATTAACGTCACTGTTGCCCTTTTCTCCCTTTCATTCGATCTATTTTTTATTTTTAGTGCCCCCTTCAGGCTACTCTCTTCACATATTTATCGCCAAATATACTCTATTTAGAGAGCAACAAATCCTGTTAGTTCTTTTTTTTAATCATAAAGTAAGTTTCGAGCAAATTCTAAGCATTTATTTTGTATCTACATGTTATTTGCATGAGCAACATTTGAGCAACATTTTCCGGGTTGTTCCCAGGGAGCGAGGGTAGCGCTTTTAACTCTATTTGAAGTAACCAGGGATATTTTCTGATTCTCTAGCTAACACACGATTCGACTTTGATTGTGAAATGAATAACACATCCTAGCTCAGGCAATAAAATCCCTGCGGTGGGAGTACGTAAAGATGTATAAATGATTGATACATCTTGTTGTCGCAAACATAAATGACCGAAATTCGAGTCAATCATTTGCTATCGGGGTGTGAATGTGAAATATAACCATTTGTTAATGGTTTTTAATGAGTTTTTCAAAGCAGGGTATAAACTTCACTTCGTTTTTTATCCTTCCCAAATTAGTGGGTTTTTGATTTTTCCAAAATCGTTTTATTATTAAAATGTTGATTGTAATTGACCTTTAAAAATACATAGCAAGTTGATGAGCCAAAATTTGAATAATTACAATATGAGAAAAAATTTTTAATTATTCAAAACTGAAATTCAGCAATTTATTTTCAAAAGAGCAATATTCGTTTATGAACCAAAAGTATAATTATACAGGCAGTATAACAAAAAGATGCATGATAAAATTTCAAAGTGTGAAATAATAGTACATTTCGCATCTAGGGAATAAATAAATTTTTCACGAGGGTTTAAGTTATTTTTTCCATGGCGCGAACGATTTTTTTTATTGTAGCGGGAGAAAAAGCGGATTTTTTGCCGCAAAGCGGACAAAAAAGTAGGCTTTTTAGACCGCTATGATAAAAAAGTTTTTTTGCCTCTCAAACATAAAAAATGAGCATTTTCAAGCTTGTTTCGAGAGACAAAAATGGCGTATATGGGGCAAGTGGGCACAAACGTTCATGCGCATGCGCAGTGCCCAGTGTCAGTGGAAACTTCCTTACATTTGACTTAGCGGGCTAAAAAGTTCACAAAAGTAGGGTGAAGCGCGGTATCTCCGGCTCCGGACTTATAAAAGTGTGTATGCATGTTTTTCGACTGATTGCAGCGCCGAGTTGTCGGTTTGCTAACTTCACGTACTTCACAAAATCAACACAAGTTTGCACAAATCGATTCAGTGTCATGGGTGTCTGTCAGTGTTCTGAAAGCAAATGAACAAACAAAAATGGATTCTGAAAGTGAAAAAGTTTTTGAATCCATATATTTTAAACGAGATAAAAAAAGTGGAAAACACAGTCGTGCCGGTAAAATCGCGACATCAGTACAATTCTGCAAACGTGTACTTTCAAAACTAGGAAAAAACCCAAGTTACACTCAGAAAATAGTTTACTCGGCTATTTCAACAAACGACTAAATAAATGTACAAATCCACCACACCGGATAATTATTCGATTCTAAAATCAATAATTAAAATCAACCGTGCGACTCAGTGATTACAGCAGGTTTACCGTATTTCTGTAAAGTCATTCAAAAGAATACACACCAAAAAAGACAAAAGATTTCACAACGCCTGAAATTTAGGAACTTCTCTACGAAGCCCAGTGACTTTGATTATTTTGCTATGAAGGTTAGTTTTATTGTGAAATATATGTATATAATATGTTGAAAACTATTAATCCAAACAAATTCCAAAAATTCGTAGTCGAATTGAATTGGATATAAATATTTAAATTTACTTTTAATTCCAATTAAATTAAAGTGAATTTATTTTCAAATGAAATCAAATTAATATTTCGATGTATCACAACACTTCGCAGGTAAGATTAATAAATTATATATCGAATTTAAATTCAAGTATAAAAAACAGTTAAATTTAAACTAAATTTAAATTCAAATCCGAGAAATTCTTTAAATAAATAGAGATATCATATTTCAAAATAAATATGTATTCTAATTCAAAAATACTATGAAATTATATATAAATACAAATTATATTATGTTGTTTATATAAATATAAATTATGTTTGTATATAGATATATGTATATATAAATATATATAACACTACAACTCATTATTCGCAACAATTTCTAAAAATACGCATTCAAATTATATTATTTACTCAAATTCAAATAAATATGAATGAATTCCAATGAAATTCCATTAAATGTCAATTTTGCTGAAATAAAAATGTTTAATCATAATTGAATCGAAATTCATATGCGAGAAAAAATTGAATTAGAACTGAATTCAAATGCAAATGAAGAGCACATATTTTTAATTTAAATTTGAATTATCCCATAAAACCAAATCTTGACATCAAAATCATCCCAAGATTCTTGAGTTATGAATCTTGAGCAAGACTTGAGCAAATCTTGAGATAAAACCTGAGGATCGAAATCAAGTCAAGTTTCTTGACATAGACTTGATCAATAATTTCCCAAGAATCATTCAAGTACCTTGAGCAAGATCGACTCAAGTATGGGAAATAGATTTAACCAAGTCTTGATCAAGTATCTGGACCAGAATCTTGAACAAGTCTTAAACGAACCTTGATATGGATTCATTATCAATATTTTTTTATGCACATTATTTGTGTTTATTACACCACAATAATTAGGTACATGTAGTTTTAATAATTCAAACTTCCGAAAATCTATAAAATCATATTTGATAATTATTCAATTCTTCCGTTAAATATTGTTTCGCAATCATTTTTTCAATAAAGTAGTATAAATATAATATCTTGAAATTGTAAGCAACATTTTCGCATTCAACCTCTGAATTAATCATCAGGCGCCGAAAAACTATAGAAATAAATTTGTTATAAACAATATGATCTTTTATTAACAATAATATTTTGAAACATTTAAATTATCTGAATCAGCAGACGTTAAAAATGACACAAATAAAATTGTTAGAAACAAATTAGTTTGTTTATAACAAATTAAATATTCATAAACAATATGTTTTACATTGTTGCATATAACCAGAAAATTCAATATGAACATTAGCTTATAACATATATTGGTTAGTATAACATTATTTAACAATGACTTAATGTGTAATATATATATGTATACATATATACGTATCATGAGATTCACGAGTCCGTGCTCCGTGCATTTTGAGGCGGAAAACTCGTGTGACCACATTCCAACCATACGTGAGCCTTCCAACTGCACGTGCACGTGCAGTTGGAATGCTCACGCACACTTACATCTTCGCGCCTGTTCGCGCCCGTGTTCTAAGCGAACATAAGCGAAGATAGATTCAACGCAATGAGGTGAGTGTGCGTGAGACTTCCCACGTTTTCTAAAATGCCACACTGCATCATATGGTTCATACCATACGACTTTGCCTCAATGTGACTTGTTGTCGACTGTACTTGACTATTTTCGCGTACGCTCTGGTTAAATAAGTGAATCGTGGCTCGTGCAACTATAACGCAGGTCATCATCGAGGAAGTTTTACAGCTGCCTTGGCAGAAGCTGCGTACCCGAGGCCAAATAAAACAGCTTTTGAAGAGTGCCTCAAGTACGGCGTGAGTCTACTAAAACAACAAAACCGGGACATGAAAAAAAAATGAATTTTTTCTTAAACTTGTAATAATTATATCTACTTTTAAATAAATGTGTTTCGATAATAATGATTTTGTACAATTATTATACGCATGCTTATCCCTTTAAAATCAAAAAAATATTATTGAAAACACCTTACACACGCTCGAACATTAAATAAAAAATTAAAATGATAGATATATGTATGAAAAAGTTCACAGAACAGAAAATTTAACAAATGCTATATCATTAGTGTAGAATTGTGTTCGAAAAACTGACGAAAATGACAATTTACAAATCTTGAGCAAGGCTTGCTCAAGAATCTTGTGCAAGAATCTTGATGAAGACTTGACAAAGTATGGGAAATAGATTTACCCAAGTCTTGCACAAGATCCTTCAAGATTCTTGAACGCGTCTTGACCAAGTCTTGACGTAAGATGGTTTTATGGGATATTTATAATAATTTTCAAAAATTGAATAAACTCTATCAAAATTCTGGAATGATTATTCCTAAAAATTTGTAAAACAAATTCTAAAAATACAATCAAAAGTCCAAAATGTAACCATAAATACATAAAAAAAATATTATAAATAAAAAAAAAAACAATGTACTGAGAAACGATTGTTTTGAATTAGGAGCCCATTTATATTAGGAATATGCAGAGCTTCTGGAATAGATGCGATTTAACAAAAGTGAAATGAATAAATAACATCAGCAATAAAGAAAACTTTGTGATAGCAAAGAACTTGAGTTTCTTGGTGATAGTCAGTATTCCTGACACAAAAAACAATTTTCCCTATGCGTTTTGTGATTGATGAAAATTATGTTACAATTGTCAAATAATAACAGAAACTTTACTCACACAATGGTCATAATCCTGAATGGAAACTTAATTTGTGAAATATTACAATGCGATAAATATTTCCTCCAATAAGTGATGTCTAATAATCAATAAGTTGTTGATATTAATTGAATAATGATGTTTTTTGATGTTTTTTTATTATTCCACCTGGCAAATGAAAATTGCAAATCCTACATTATAAAATAAGGAATAAATAATATCTAATACGATATTTAAAATTATTATACATATGAACAAATTTTAAAACTTATTATTCAAGTTGGATAGAAAATTCAAATGAATTTTTAAATTTTATTACATTAAATTAAATTCAATTCAATCTAATTCGACAATTCATTTCAAAGGTAAGATGAGAAATTTGATTGAAATTGAATTCTACTTCAAATTTCTAAAAAATTGAATTTGCACTAAATTTACCATTCAAATTTGAAAAAATTATAAATAAATGAAGATATAATTGCCAAAATTAAGTATTTACTCAAATTTGAAAATATTGTTTAATAAATAAATAAAACAAATAACAAACAAATAAATATTGTGATCAACAAACAAAATAAATAAAAAAAGATCAGAAAAGTCTATGAATGAAACTAATGATGAATAATTGTAAATAATTTCGAAATTAGAAACATAAATGATGAACATTTTTTTCAACCTTCTGATTCATAACAAATATTTTTCCTTCTTCACATTCTTTCTTTCAGTTTACATTTCTTTTTTTCAAGTTTTGAAATAAATCTTTCGTTTTTCGAAATTCGGGGGGGGGGGTCTCCGCCCCCCAGACTCCCCGCGAAGGGGCTTGGCCCCTTTCGAAACCCCACTTTACTGCGAGATCCGCGAGAGGGAAGTCTACTTTTTTTTCTCATACTACAAGTTCAGCACTGATACATTAAGTATAATGCATAATGATTTTTCTCGAGATGAACGTGATGTCGTTTCGCAATTTTTTATGAACTGGGTGGAATTTCCTCAATACCACTGACAGTTAAAAAAAATTAAATAATTGTATAACTAATCTATAAAAAACAAGATTCAAATTTATCGGAAAAATCATGATCTCGCCGATTCAAAATTTTTTTTTATTTCCGACCCAAAATGACATACATGATACATGTATGACTTAAGTTTGCACAATCGTCCAGTGCAGAATAAATATGTTTAACAAAAAAAAATTTGCTCAATTAAGACCAAGCCCGTATGACTAAACATTCATAATGCATATATGTATGTTTTTTCTCACTGGTAGCTTTCACTAAAATAAACTAAGATACATTCAAGTCATTAAAGGACATTAAATACAATACTGTTAACCCTGGAAACCAGAATGATTGAAAATAAATTTGGCATGGATAAGGTCAACGCAATCAAGTCTATGACATTCCACCACGCTAGTGTCTGTGCCAACTAGCTGCGACGTATGAAGCGATCTTATACGGCTCATGATTAAAAAATATACTGCGACTAACTGCGACGCACCAGAATACACTGCTCACGACCATACCTCTTTTTCAGTGTACGTTTTTCTGATATTTTAAACATTTTTCAAGAAGACATATTATAATACGTTTTTCCAGATCAGTAGTTTTCTCTCGGAGTGTAGATTTTGTCATTTTCCTTTACAATTTGGATGTTAAATTTCTCTCAAAAATAGTTTTGATTTCCACTATTCTACAGTTTACACTGGCAAATAGAAGATCAACATCCGGTGGTCGCTACAAATGGCTTCAGCACAACTTCTCATTCTGCAGAGTTCATGGGTCCTACCGAACCAAAGAGGAGATTGGTTTCTGGGGAAACTGTTGTGCACTTCGAAGCTTCTCCACTTGTCGGCCAGCATACGGCCCAATCAGTGACTTCTGGTTATTATTATCCAGTGATACATAGAACTGAAGCCAGGGTTATCATACTGGAAGATGAAAATACTTTGCTCCGAAAAAAGATCGAGGAGCTTAAAAAACAAGTGCGTTGAAGTATTATAACTTAAAGGTTTTCACGGACCCAATGAAACTTTTCCTTATCTTTGAAATTTCCACACTGCGTACTTGCAGGTCTTGTAAATTTGAATTCATTTTTGTATGTTCCCTTAAAACACAACGTGAAAATCGGGGGGTTTTTTGAACTTAAACGCCCTTATTTCCTAATCTTTATGATAAAATAGAAGTTTATTGTATTTATACACAGAAAAATATTTGACGTCTTCGAAGGCTAAGTTTGAGTTCGTTTACAATGTTTTATGTGCTGTGTTATAGGTAAGTGATTTGACTGCGACGAACGAATTCCTGTTAGACCAAAACGCGCGATTGCGGATGTCAGGAAAAAGAACAAACGTGACGGCTGTCACGGTTCCAGCGGTCACGATTACGAACACAGTTCCGACGTCGCAACAAGCGCCGCCGACTGCCCAGCAAATGGTTAACGCGGCGGTCGCTGCTGGGACACTAAGGACTGTCACTAGCGTAGCAGCGGTTCCGGTTCCAGTCAGCATTGCCACAGTCACTCCGGTTGGTTTTTTTCTCGGAGAACTTTCCATTTTCATAGTTAGGTGAACCTGAAATAGGTGTAGTTTCGATACAACATCTACCAAAATAAAATTATATATCGTTTATAAGACTGTAGATGACAAATATTTGAAACTTAGTCGATCGAAGCCGAATTTTTATTAAATACCAGTCATTATTGGCACCTTGCAGTAAAACTATCTGTTTCTTTTATACGATTATAAATTCCAGGATGAAGTTCATTTGTTTTTGTTTTTGATTAATGCGAATTTTTTATTCAATTTCGTTCTGATGAGCTGATAACTTACTGTAATCTCTAGATTTCTCATAACTTGCAACCTTGCTAAATTTGCCATTTTTTTACTTTAAGAGTCGTAAAATAAAATATTTTAAGACTCTTATGCCACGTTTTCCAAAACATTAGAATTTCGTCACCTTCAACGTTCTGGCATCATAGTTTTTGGATGCAAGTTTTTGACTTTTTTATTTCAAATTTTTTAACTGAAAACTGTTTGAAATCTATATTGATTAGATATGAATTCTGTAACTTTGCATTGCTATACAAACATAAACTACTGATTCAATGTGTAATTTTTATTTTTTTGTTGAATATGATTGGAAATTTGTATAACTCTTCAAAATAGCTGTGACCATTTATCTCAAAATTTGAGAAATATTGCTAAAATCTTGGCATATCTAAAAAGTCATGAAATACAGTGTTGAGAATGCGTAACCGCTGAAGGTTGTCCTACAGCTGGGGTCGAACAATTAGAATTTGTTCAAATTTCACATACAAATAGTTTATGGCACGTTACATCACCTCGTTGAATTTCAAATTGATCTTTTCCTAAGATTTTAAGTAATAAGTGCTATAAGTTGAGAAAAAATACATGGAAAAATATACATATTATGGCAGCGCGTTATATATACCTTTCTTTTTCAAAAAATTACTCTCAGAAATGAGATTGCCACAAAAAACGAGTATATCATTAAGTATAGCTTATTAAAGTACAATGCAAAGTTTTAAAAAGATTGTGTTTGTGGAAAAAAAAGGATTCTGCATTTCGTCGGCGAATTAACGAAATTCAACGCTTGCACTCGAGCAAGGCGGCAACGTCGCAACGTCACTTACGCATTCATGGCACGTGAGTGCGAACCGTGCACAGTTAGTTATCAATAAGAGTAAAAGAGACAGCAAAGACGACGTTGCCAAGCGTACGCGTACGATTGTCAATTCTTTCTACATTGATATAGTGAAATATTTCGATGTTGTTTCCATATTGTGAAAAATAATTTATTAAATTAACAGCAATATATCGTTATTAAATAATAAACATCTTGCTTACAGTAAGAGTTACAAGCCATATGAATTTGAATTGCATAAAGTTGGCAGTGGATTCAAACTCTAATGCTTAGCATAGGGCGCGATTGTACCACTATGATAAACCTAAACCTAGCTGCAGTAAAACCTGAACGTTTTTATAGTCAATAATTCATCAATAAACTTTTGAAAAAAGGGACCGAAATTCTACTTTCACAATAAAACATATTTTCCATCATTTCACTCATTATTTTCAACGTGCAACATTGAAAAGTTACTTTTTACTTATCATACATCGACAATGAGCATTTCTAGCCCTGTTCCAGCGGTGACAAATGGCGTATTTGGCCCGTCGGAATAGGTCTCACATACTTATACTCGATGTTTTTAAAGTGAAAGTTATCGTGTCATCGTGTGTGTCACAGGGCTCAAACAACCGATTAGACACACAATGTACTATTGAATCATGCACTTATTTTAAAGTGGCATTCAAGTATATTATTTTCATTTCTTTTATTTTCGAACTCTGATTAATTGTATTTTTATACATACAATGCTAAACGACGAAGTTGTTTATTTTAAAAATTAAGACATGACGTATGCGAAATTTCTTAGCTTATTTATATCTTATTTTCTATTTTTTTCTAATTCAGGACGTGCCTAATATTCAAAAATATCGTTCCAGGTTTCAATAGCGGCAGTTTCGATGGCACCGTGTTCGCTGCCTCCGCCAATTGTTAGTGGTTCTCAAGCAAATCAACAAACTGCAAATTCTCAGACACTTTCTAGTCTCTCGGGCACCGGCTCGCTCGTATCCTACCCAATAATGACCCAGGAACTCAGGCCCGTGTTGCAATGAAATTCTCGACTCGTCACGGCACCATCCACCAATTCCAAACAAAAAAGTTCATCCTTTTTTCCTAATATTTTGTCTTAGGTTTTCGTTGCATTCTATTAGTGTCGTCTTTATTTGGAGCCACGTAAAAATAAGTTTGTTTTCTTGATTGACAATGAAGTTGAATAATTTATATCGTTCTGAAACTTGCGAGAACTTTGGAAAATTTTTTTCAAAACCAACATATTTTAGAAATTTTTTGGAATCGGAAAGTTTAACGTGCAGTACCTATGTTTAGATTAGAAACTAAAAATAGGTTCCCTGACACTCGTGACGCGACGCTTATAAGACGATTTTTCGTCACGTTTGTATCACGTTTTTAACGAGTTAATTTGATACAAATTTAGCTCGAAACTCGCTGCGAATGGTTTATATCGACATTCTATAAATTCATGGATAAACTCATGCAGAAATGTAGCCTCAAAATGGTCTTATTGTACTTTAAATTAGTGTTAGAAATTTATCCTAGATATTGGTATTAATAAATAACGTCTTTGACTTTGAAGCCCTTTACATCGGAAAATATATCCATGTATGGTACTATTTGAAAGATAAAAATAAAAAATTATTGTTTTGCAGCGTTGTGGGATAATTTATGATTAAGACAATATTTTATTTAGCATTAAGTTCAGCGTTTTTTCTCGCTGTAAACCCTATGGGAAATCTTGTGATAGTTTGTAATTGATGAATTACAAAACTATTACAACCGGCAGGGTAGATCTCTATTCTATCAGCTGATCAACCCAATCATTTCTTCGCGCAAAATATATAATTTATATTTTTCTGACATCTAACTTATTGAATGTACTTTCACTGATGACAATTACATGAAAGATTCATATCAAACTTGAACTCTAACAATGTTATTTTGGTAATTATTCATATGAATACATAAGGGAATTTTCGAAATCAAACTCCGCGCGAAAAAATGATAAAAATGATCAGCTGGTAAAATCTAAATCTACCCTGCAAGTTGCGCTGGTTGTAACAGTTTTGTAATTTACGATTTACAGACTATTACAAGTTTTCGCATAGGGTAACTCAAAAAGATTCCTAATATTCCTTTAAGTTGATTACCGCTGCAGCAGTGCTTGGTGGTGGTCGGCTACTTTCATTAGTGAAGCTGGCCGAGTCTTTCTCATGGTTCTTCCAACAACGTCCTCGCAGTCTGAAGTGCAGTGCAGTAGTGCAGTGCAAGCCCTACACTCATCAAGTCCGTGGACCCCATCAGACCCTATGGTCTTTTAATTCCTACCCTACTGGGTCGGGTATCACAAGTTTTGTTTAATTGTTTTGCAAAAATATAACTAATAAAGACTGGGTGGCATCCTTAGTTAGGTAGATTGTAATAATGTTGTTCTTTACTGAGGAATTGCGTTCATTATGCTCGCTATTTTGCAGCATCTATTCAAAATGTGCATTAGTCCATATTTCTACGTAGATTTTGACGTGTAATGGCAAGGCAGAGCGCCGTTAGAAATTTTTCGCGGCACAATACTAGGCAATTGATGTGGGCCAGTTTATTTCACCCCACCAACCTCTATCAATAATCTCAGTTGAGATTAGTAGAATTAATAAATAAAAAAAATGAAATGTCCGATGAATCAACTGAGACAATACATACAAAACCCCTCACATTTGCATTATTCAAGTAGTTCTTCCATCCAAGCACATGTAAGAATCTATAATCTCATTTCCTAGTTCGCGCTTCCGCCGCGAAGTAGCGCGGCGGACGCGCTAAACAACCAATCATCAATGGCATGAGTCAGGGCATTGTAAGAATTTAAGATGGCGGATTTACATGATTGTACAGTGTTGCACACAGTTGTACACCGCGCCTGATGTTGCGCACTCGCATACATTTATACATATAGTAGCAGTACAGTGACTGTACTACACAAACAACTGCACACAATTACACAGTACTGTTTGCGCGCATTTGCGTTTTCATGCTCTATATCAGGGTACACATAAAATATCGAGATACACATCTAACATATCAGTTAAGAGTGAAAAATCATTTTAAGTCCGTAGTAGTGTTATTGACAGGTAAAAAAATATTTATTATAAATATAACTGAAATAATTTTTCTCCAAAATTTAAAACACAGTGCATAGCAAGAAAGTTAAACAATAGTTGGTACATTTTAAATTTCTCATTCATACTAACCAGAGTCGGTATATTTTTCCCACGGTTTATTCAGTACTTCTTCCCACTTTTTTAAGGCACGTTTTTTTCGACGACACTTTCTCACACGTTCTCAATTCAATTCCCGTTTTCGATCCATTCAAAAACTTTCGGACGATCAACGATTTAGTAATTGACAAAGTTTCAAGCTTCTCAAAGTGATCAGCTGGCAATGATCAGCTGGTCGATACATAGAAAATCTGCTAGAAATTTTTTTGCTAATGTTGCCCCTACGTAGATTATCCTATATAGCCTGGCCGTTACAAACTCAACATCGCCCGTGAATAGGATATCCTATGTGGGCTGGATGTAGCAAAATGAATATTCGTGCAATAAAAAAAATGGCCTACGTAGGCTGACCTTTTTAAACTAATATTTTTCTCACGTACGTTGGCCTACATAGCCTGGCCGTTACAAATTCAACATCCCCCGAGAATAGGATATCCTATCCCAAGCGGTCCTTAGGAGACGCGAGGAAAAGCCAAAATTTTCGCGCTTAAGAGACTTAAATAACGATTCAATGCATGATATCGAAAGAGGAGGGCTACCCCGACTTTATTCAGTTGAGTAAACATCATTTCAAGCTTTTAAACGGCTGTATTTCGAGTTGAAAAACAGTGGTTTTCGCAACGAAAACAGGCTCAACGATGCTCCGCGAGCGTCAGCCATCGTGCGGGAGGTAGCTGAACTACAAGCCCAAATTAATCTGCGTTGCGTTGAGAGGCCAGTATGCCGCTGGCAGTGGCAGGCAGTGGCTTCGACAGGACCAGATAGGAAGCCTGTCGATCGATGTAAGCTTCAAGTCCTCAGCGGAAAAAGGCAACGTTGTGCGTGCATGCTTCGATCTCGATGGCCCAAGAACGCAAGCTGAATGAATTTGTGGGAGGTTTAGGGTGTCATGCCACTGTAAAGCGCGACTAAAAGGCATTTTTCGGAAATTTTTTTTTACCAATGTATGATAGTATCGAAATTTTGTATAATGGTATTCATAATACTTATCACGGACGGAGTACAAAAATCAATTTTTTCAAGTAATTGCAAAAAAAAACGGTGGCTATGCAGCTGTTCCCAGACGGTTCTTTTTTTTTTTTATTGGTTTATGGTTGAAAACCTAACTCCCAAAATTTTAGACGTTGAATGAAAAACCAAAATTTTTTTTAACTTTTAGAGCAATAGCAATATCCGTGCATAGGATTATTTGATAAATTGATTCATTGCGAAATGGCAAGCTATTAATAAGAAACGTTGATGTTTGACGGTCAAAATCAGCATTTTGTTGTTAATTTACAAAAAAACTATTCAATTTTTTTATAAAATCCTACGTATTGCGCTAGAGAAAACAATTTCTATAATATGTACTGTAAAAATTTCGAATCGACCGTTACAGATTTGTTCGAGATATGTTTTCGGCCAGCTTGTAAAAAGTAGTTCTGAGAAAAACGCGATTAAATAGCATGCTTCTCAATGGCTGATATGACTCATGATGTCCCTAGAGGTCATACAGATAATTTTTAAACAGATTCCGAATTATTTGCTACTGAAGGTACAGTTCCTAATCTATTAATATCCGTCATACAAGCTTTCGTACGCCGAAACTCTTGTTCGTACTCAGAAAACAATTGCAAAAAACGCTGTGTGTTTATCTGAGAAGCATTGCGTGAGAATCTGAGTCATTGAAACATAATTTATGCATACAATTTTTTCGTGTTTCATTTGTAACACCCTAAAGCAACTTTTGAACCGAAAAAGAAAAGATTTAATTTTCAAAAATTCTACAGTGGTGTAGCCCCTTGAACGCCCCCCCCCCCCCCACCCTCTCCATGTAAATCGGCATGGCAGGAAAGTGATGCATACCTACGATTTTTCGAAATTTCGCAAGTCGCCAGAAAAAGTTGAAGAAAAATCGGTCGTATTACAAAATAATATATTAAAATAAAACGAAAGAAAGAACTTTCAAAAACTTGAGATTACTTTCGTAATTTTGTTGATATCTGAAAAAAATCGGTCGAATCAGATTTATTAAATTCTAGTATCAGAGTTTAATCCGTGTCACTAGAAAAAATAAAACTTTTCATAATATTTCATGTTGAATTTTTATCCTTTTTAGAAACATCTTCAATAAATTGTTGGAAAGTATCAAGACTAAACAACTTTTAGAATCATTATAAAAATAGGGTGTGTCTATTTCTATTTCCATTCTCTACAATCAATTGTTTCTACTCAATTTCATTAAAGAAATCTTTTGTCATAATTTTCTATGCAAGAAAATTACTGTTTTGATAAGTTTCTTTTAGGAGAATGCAGGGTTGAATTTTCAAGGAAATCAGCATCGAGATGAGATCGAAGCCAGCTCCCCGCCGTGTAAACAAGCTTTTCTAAATAACAATATTTTCGCGAAACAAATCAAAACAGTAGATTCCTCTGGTGAAGCTTCTGAAAATGGTGTTTTTAAAATTGGACATTCATTACCATTGTTAAAAACTCAAATAATCAACTTAAACAATAGAAAAGCTTATTCGAGATTGTTTATTATGTTGAGTTATAAGCCATCAGTTTCTGCACGAGTTTCCTCGGCATTTTTCCGACAATAATTTTGTCAAACTACTTATACTTTTCACCATTTTTGTCGTGGTATAAGGTGTGGGATCGCGTTTGGATTTGTGTACGCAATGAGTTTCCATGTTCTTGTGTGATCGCGCGGCGTTCACCTCTCATTGAGTAAAGAAATGTATGTGTGTGCGCCACGCCTCGGGATATTCTTTCAACGCTTGTCACTCGCGTTTGGTACGTTTAAGTAACAATATTTCCACTCTGTTCTTCATTTTTCCAACAGTAAAAGTGGATGTCTGTTACACACAAGGACTTATTAATTAGTTTTCTTGTGAAATTTAATCCTCCCCCCATTAACGACGCCACAAAGTGGTGACCCCGACGTGATCTGAACACGCAACCTTCTGATGATCTCGAGATATTCTTTCGACGCTTGTCGAAAGAATATCTGGAGGCCCGGCGCACAGACATACATCTCTTTACTCAACGAGAGGTGAACGCCGCGCGATCACACAAGAAACTCGTTGCGTACACAAATTCAAACGCGATCCCACATACTCCCCCCCTAGTGTAAACGATTAACGTTTAAAAAAAAAAAAAATTATTGAAAAGGAGTTATCCATAACTAATAACTCAAAATTTGGTACTGGGCGCAAAAGTGACTTTTTTTTCGAGAAGCAAAATTTTTTTTTGGTCGTTGACCTTTGCGGGGGGAATTGACTCTCTATTATTTTTTTCTTGTTGAAACGAGAAGACCCGGTCAATAACAATTGAAGAATAAGGCGGTCACTCCGGGTTACTGGTATTTATTTGTACAAGCGACGTTTCGACCCTAGGTTTGAGTCATCATCAGACTAATTGAGAATAGAGACATGTAAAGATTGAAATCTGACGGTTTACATAATCAAATAGAAAAGTTATATGTAAAGGGTGTATCAAAAACCGCGGTCCAAAATTTTCCTGATTTTTTTTCGGATTTTTCTAAGCCAAAAATTCCTCTACAACTTTTCGCGAAACTCAAAATTTCCGGAGAAAAACGCGTATCAAGTTGACCAATCAGCGCGCAGCTTTGACTAGAGGGGAAGTGTGCTCAACCTCAAGCATAGCGAACGGAGCGCCGTTGTTGCTTTTTTCCATCGTCTGTCATTCAATTCGCCTTTTCAAATAATAATGAAAAAAAAAACAAATGTTTATGAAAATTTGAACACTTTTGATTCTAATTTCGACATTGTCAAGTCATGTCAGAAACATTTACATTATGAGATAACTGTAAAATCTACTTACGATTTAATCGTTTTATCCATGTTTAGGGCGATTTCGGAGACTGTCCTTTTTGTTAAAAGTAAGAACGTACGTTTTTGGTTGGAAAATTGGGGATAATAAATAAACTTCCATCACACACACTCGCATAATTCTCTTTGAAAAATTAGAAAAAATCACTGGCACTCGCGGGCACTTATTATCGCGGTCGACGAGTCTGGCACGAGTTATTGATTTTCGCGATTCGTGTTACAATTTGTCGTTAACCAAACAACGCGTTTTGGGTCTGTCATTTTTAGTAAACAGCGATCAGCTGATTGATAATGACAGACGATGGAAAAAAGCAACAACGGCGCTCCGTTCGCTATGCTTGAGGTTGAGCACACTTCCCCTCTAGTCAAAGCTGCGCGCTGATTGGTCAACTTGATACGCGTTTTTCTCCGGAAATTTTGAGTTTCGCGAAAAGTTGTAGAGGAATTTTTGGCTTAGAAAAATCCGAAAAAAAATCAGGAAAATTTTGGTACGCGGTTTTTGATACACCCTGTATAGCGTGGCTTACCAACAGTGTGAAAACTATGTTCTGCGAAATAGTTTAGTTTTAAAAGTCTATATCTACCATCATCGTCAAGGGTAATTTTCAAAAAATCTTTTTCTTCTTCAATGATGGAACAATCCAACAATCTGAGTCAAAATTGAAAAGATTACATTACAACACTACAATTACAACGATCACAGATACATTCCTCGAAGATAATTACAAACTTACCAATTTAAATTCTTTAATTTTACCGTCACAATGCCGAAACATTATATCAAACTTTGAGAATAGTCGACTGGGAAAAAAACTTCTAAAACCCCTATACTCTCAAATCAATAAAGAATCTCAACCAAATCCCAATCAAATTCGTGATCATGTTGAATTCGGTGTTCCTAAACTACCGAATGATTAGCCGATTTGATATTGTTCTTATGCTCCTTCATTCTGGTCCCTAAGCACCTTTTTGTTTCACCTATATAAACTTCATCACAATAGAGCAATTAATCTTATATACAACACCCCTGTGATCTAATTTTTCTGACTTGTCCTTTCCTTTAGTAATGAGTGAAGCAATTTTCTTATGTCGCGTTGTAAAGGCAACTTTAAAACCATGTTTTTTGTAAATTTTCTTGATTTTTTGTGCTAAACCTTCAATGTATTGCATGATAGCATTAGGAGTATAGTTTTCAATTGAATCTTTTTGATTACTATTACCATCTATTAGATTTCTTATTTTCAAAAGTCGTTTTTTAATATACTTCTCTGTAAATTCGACAGGAAAATTGTTATTTGACAAAATCGTGAAAATTTTCTTTGAATTTTTCTCATGAAATTGTTCATCAGACAACTGTATTTCTTTATTAACAAGAGAAAACACCAAATCTATCTTCTGTGAAAGACGGTGTTGTGATTGAAAATCCAAAAGCCTGCCGGAAAAGGTAGGCTTCTGGAACCAATTAAAAATCAACCTACACCCCCGACGGGAAATTTTCAATTCTAAAAAATTGATGCCACTGTCATTTTCGCTTTCCAAAGTAAATTGTAATCTAGGGTGAAACGAATTAAAGGTATCCAGAACAACATCCGACTTGTCCTTCGGAATCAATAAAATTGTATCGTCAACAAACCTCCTGTATATCGGGACAATAAAGTCTAGTTTCCCTAAGTTGAATTTTCTAAATCCTGCATTATCAAATCTGCGATAACCGGAGACATACTTGACCCCATAGGCGTGCCTTCGATCTGTTCATATATATCACCATCAAAAACAAAAGCCGTATGTTTTACAATAATATTTATAACCCTAAACAGTTCATCAACCGGAATATTCGTGATCGCATTCAGCTGTAGTGATGGGCGATTCCGGATCGATTCTCAAAGAATCGAATCCTAAGTATTCGATTCTGAATACTTGATTCCGATTCTTGCATACATCGATTCTTCAGGTATCGATTCTTTGTTAATTGGAATCGGACGTTTCCGATTCCCGATTCGTTTTTGTTTTTGACGGATTTGATTAGGTTCCAAAAACTTGTGTAAAAAGTGGAAATACTCGGCAAAGCGTATAAAAAAGGGAAGCGATAATTGTTGTGTTGTGATGATTTCCGTCCACTTAATGGCTTTTTAATTTCTTTTACTCTTACTGGTGAGTTCTGCGATGGGGAACGTCGGAGAATCAATTGGTCAACTTAACATTGACAGCCAGGTAAAAATCATATTTTTTTTTTTTTTTTTTTCATGATTCGATGACTTGATTGTACTACTTCCAATGTTTACGAATAATTGTAATTTTATAAAATCATTCTTGCGCACAGTTTTTTCGGTTTTACAAAATAATTTGATCAGGGGGGTAGACAGAAAAAATTTTCAAGAGGTAGCAAAAATATATTTGTACGGAATTTTGTAGTTTTTCATTTTTTACAATCATAATTATTAAAAAAATTTTGAATTTTTAGGAAAATTGTCTATTTGAAAAATTTTCAATTATTCGAAAAATTTTCAAATTTTTAAAAAACTTTCATACTTTAAAGGTTTTAAATTTTCCAAAAGTTTCTAAATTTTTCGGAAGTTCATTTTTTAAAGAATTTATTTTTTATAAATCAAAAAAACTTTTGGTTTTAGAATATTGTCTTAGAATTTCGCAAACCACAAACCCCTGAATAATTGATTGTTGACTTTGAGACACCCTGTATTAATTATATTTCTTTTGAAATTTTTGAATTTTTTTACTTGAAATTCAATTTTATTGGAAATATTTTTGCACAAAGGAAATTACATTGTTTACATACAGCTGTATCTACTCAACGAAGATTATAATTTTACCTTAAAAATTGAGGTTCAGTTAGTTTTTGATTTTCCAAAAAAGTTTTCAAATTTCAAAAAAATGTTATGTATTTCCAAAAATCTTTGATTCTATATTAACTTTTTCATTTTTTCGGAAATTGCCGATTTTTTAAAAAATTTTCTATTTTTAGAAAAATTTTCGATTATCTGAAAAATATTCAATTTTTTGAAAAATTTACATTCTATAAAGATTTCAAATTTTTCACAAGTTTCTCTATTTTTGTAAAATTTTGATTTTTCAAATAATTCATTATTTATCAATCAAGAGATATTTTGTTTTCATCTCAAATTTTTCAAAAAGTTTAAGTTTTTCGAAAAATTTTTCGAGGATACGTATGATTTGTCGATGAAGAAAAATTATTTTCCTTCAATGACAAAATTTTTTATTTTGATAAACTGCTCATTAAAAAATCAACTACAATAGATTCGGAATTCTAAACATTTTTAATCGAAGCTAATAACAATTATACCAAACATTAGAAAAAAATACCTTCAAACCTTTCAATTTTTGGCGAACTTACATGCATTAACTCAAAAATTCGACATAAGGCCGAAAGGAACTATTTATTCCGATAAAACTATAAAGAGTTACAAATTTCTGAAAAATGTTTTTTTTGAAAGTCCTTATTTTTAAAAAACCATCGGCGAGCTATCAGATTCTGTCTCCTGGCTTAAATAAGAAGCTCGAAGTCGTCTTCCTATCGACGTTTTCGAGCGGAATTCGCCCAATTCCGCTGAATACCGCTGAATACCGTATTACGGAATTCGGCCGTCCGCCAGGGTAAATTGAGGCTCCGGATTCCATAACCAACGGAACGCTCGAGACGTACTCCCTAGTAGGTAGGAGTGGGGATGCCTCGCTGCTCCCGAAATGATACGTGCAATAGAATGATATTTTGAAATCGCCTCATCTCAGTGAATTTTGATCGGATCGAGCTGATTTATAACTTAAAATGTTCCTGAGACTATAGCGCTTCTAACGAATCGTGTGAAATAGACATTTAGTTGTAACAACCATAACTGATTAGAGGAGAAAGTCGACCTTATTTTAGTTGAAATGCATAGCATCAAATAAAAAAATTAAATCGTTTCAGTTGTTTTAAATTACATTTTTGAACGTATGAGGAAATAGTGTGCGTTAAAAATCACGTTACTTTGAATAAAAAACGTAATATTTTAACTAAAATAAGGTCGACTTTCTCTTCCAATCAGTTATGGTTGTTAAAACTAAATGTCCATATGACACGATTCGTTAGAAGCGCTATAGTCTCAGGAACATTTTAAGCTACCCAATAAGACATTCATGCAGTTACAAATACTGGCAACGGGGTTTGCTCCATCCGTTGCTGTAAGATTTGTCTAATGTTTGCGAATGCGGGTGGTGGCAACATTGTAACCCACTTATGTTGCCGTCACTGTTGCGCAATATATGCGCTACCGTGGTCTGCATTTGTTTGCATCAGAAGCTGTGGAAAATGAGGACCTACCTTGTCTCAAATATAGATAAAATTTATGTCTACAGCCATTGCTTCCAAAATATTACAAACGATAGCTGCAGCTATGTTCTGAACTTTTGTTAAATTCTAAATATGCTAGATTTTCGTCTCACAATTGCATTATAAAACGGCAAATCTCGCCATTGCTGCTACTGCAATAGACATAAAGTCATAATTGATCGTATCTCCCGCGTCGCGCCATCAGTGCATTGTGTGCAATTGTGTGCAATTGTGTGTCGTGTGATGCAGTGTGATGCAGTCTGACACCATCTGACACCCTCGAGCTCGAGTAATAAAATTGTTTTTCGCCTGCAGAAAGGATTGAAAAATTCATTCGACGAAGCGATTTTGGCTGCTTTGGAGCCTCCGGAACCAGTGACAAGGAAAAGGTGCATCGTTTTATAAGGAGCCTGCCCAGTTTTGTACACAAACCGAAAGCTCCTAAAAATTGTCTTCTTTTTGTGAGTAAAATGGATGGATTTTCTTATAAAAGCACGTGAACAGGAACCCTTGGAAGCATTCCAAGAAACTTTGCTTATAACTTAACAAGAACGATACAACTACATTTTTTTCAGAAGCCTTTCTGAAACTGAATTGTTTTTCAAAACAAATGTCAGTATTTAAATTGCTAACTAGGAATGCTAGAAATGCTTCATTACTTTCGTGGAAATTGAGTTTTGAGAGTTTCCTTATTTTTCAATATATTTTTCACTAATATTTCATCCACAATAAGTATGTCAGACATTTAGGAATTTTTTCGTATGTTCTGTGCCCAAAAAATTGAGAATCAAATTTATAAAATCCCAAATATGATTGATAAAATTATAATCCTTTTTTAGCATGGTGTGCTTTAGTCTACTGAATGTCACTCAAGTAATTTTAAGCTTTCACAATTAGTATTTCAGACATTTAGGAATTTTTTTCTATGTCCCGTGCCTAAAAATTGAAAAGAAAATTTCTAAAATCACAAATATGATTGATAAAATTATAATCCTTCTTGATTATTGTGTGTTTTAGTCTACTGAATGTCAATCAAGTGATTTCAAATTTTCACAATAAGTATTTCAGACATTTAGGAATTTTTTTGTATGTTCCTTGCCAAAAAATTGAGAATAAAATTTATAAAATCCCAAATATGATTGATAAAATTATATTCCTTTTTTAGTATGATGTGCTTTAGTCTACTAAATGTCACTTAAGTAATTTTAAGCTTTTATAATACATTATTCAGGCATTTAGGAATATCTTTGTATGTTCCGTGGCAAAAAGTTGAAAATAAAATTTCTAAAAACACAAATATGATTGATAAAATTATGATCCCTTTTCATTATTGTGTGCTGTACTCTACTGAATGTCAATCAAGTGATTTAAAATTTTTTAGAATACATGTTTCAGACATTTACGCATTTTTTTGTATTTTCCGTCTAAGAATATTCAGAAAAAATTTTCAAAAATCCTTAATTCAAATTTCAAAATTCTAATCCTTTTTGATTATAGTGTATATTAGTCCAATAACTGTTATTCGAGTGATTTTGGATTTTTAGAATACTTATTCTAGTTATTTCGGAATTTTTTTTATGTTCCGTGCTAAAAAAAATTAAGAATAAAAACTCTAACAACCCCAATTCAATTCATGGAATTGTCATCTTTTTTTATTTATAGTGTGTTTAAGTCTATTGAACGTGAATTAAGTGATTGATTTTAATTAATTAAATTAAGATTGAAATTATCTTGGTTCATTAGAAATAATATATATTATAACATACATCATATGAACCTTTTTTTATCAATTGATTTATACTGATAGGATAGGTTATATTTTTGATCGTATTCTTTTTCATTTGTACTTCACAAATTTTTTTCATTCAATGAATCAAAATAATCATAAATTGAGATGAATATATAAAACTTAACATAACATCAAATTATGCACATAAAAGTGAATTCGACACTCTAACGTTATAGAAAAATATTGTCATTTTTATGAATAATTAAAAATGACATTGGCAATGGACGAGATACGATAAGTTACATTTTAAAAGTGCTAAGACTAAGAAAACGCGATAGTCAGAAAGAAATAAGTTCATTTTCTGATGAATAACTCATGAATCTATAAATTGAAAATGATAAAAAAAAAAACTTACTGACAGTTTACTACTCTCATATCATATACACATTTATTTATGACCAGTTCTAAAATGTTGCATTAACTTATTAAAATGTATCAAATGATCATGGAACAGAAGATAAAAAATTCATTGTAATGTTTTTTTTATTTTTTATTGAATTTTTATTTTTTGATTTTTATTATCTTGTGTGAGTGCAGGAACAATCCACATTTCATTCTTACAACGAAGAAATTCGTTTTTAGTATTTATTTAAAGATCTCATTAAAATGATAAAAAAATGGAAATTTAATTAAATAAAATAATATATAGTGATGTCACTACTGAATTATGACGTTAAGAAAATAGATTTTCTTGTCATTCCTTGATGCAATTATATTCTTAACAGTTTTTTCATGAAGCAGTTTAAGTCTAACATTTAAATGATTGAAACAAAATTCCTAGTCAAGTTTGAATATACTTATTATAACATAATAATATAATGCGGTATATACTAATTTGGTATAATTGTTATAATCATTATGGTTCAGTTTGATTGTAATTATTCATATAACATAATAATTAGTATCATATAATTACTGATTAATAAATATTAAAATTAATTCAATTTTATTGAAAAAAATATACATATTTCCATGTGATACATATTTCTACATTAATAATTTATTTATATTTGTAACTTACTTGAGATTATATTTTTTATATTTACACTTGATAAATAATTTTATTGATTGCAATAATAACATAATCGTAAATGAGAGGAGTATATAAAATAAACATAATGATAAATAAGCTGCATGAAAACTTATTTGAAAATTTACAGCATGAAAAATGATTTTTGTTTTTATAAATAATTAAAAATTATATCAATAGAAAAGTAAATATTATGTATTATTAAAAATTATAAAGGCCAAGGAACGATTAGCTACATTTTTGAAGTGCTGAGAATCGGATTTGTTCTGACATTATACGAAAAATAGAGAAAATCGTTGTCGAATTTGAATTAATTTTTTTTCCAGTAACGATAATCTACTTTAATGTACAAAAATCTTTGGTATGTCTATAAGTATTTTTTTCCACTGAGAAAAATTTTAAGGCCAATTCGCAATAAAAGTTTGTTCTGACTTATTCGCAGTGAAATAATAATAATAATCGAAGTTGAACTTGAAAATCACACGTTGAAGATTAATATTAACTAAGATTAAATTAGATGTCAAATAGTTAGAAATGTGCATTATCTTCAAATTTTGAATATACATGTTTGTGTATAATTTCTTCCATTATGGAAGTTTATACAACTTCTGAAATCAAGTTTTCAAGCAACATTTTCATAATTCTCACAATGTTTAGAAATTTGACACTATCGTTTTCATTACAAACATTCGTAACTTTTCTGACACACCCCAACAAATAGGGATAAAAAACACAGACAAAAATTTGCCGAAATTTTATCTACATTTTTCTCAGTCGAAAAGTCCTTCGCCACTTTTCACACAATTCAAAATTCAAAAAGATATTCAAGCTGGAATTTGTAATGAATCAAATTTGTTCACTTTCAAAATCGAATATTTTATTTGATTCAGAGTTTTGTGATAAGTGGCAAAGGACTTTCCGACTCAGAAGAATATGTTAAAATTTCGGTAAGTTCAGGTCCGTGATTTCCATTACTACTTGTCGGAGGACCGCGTTAATTGGTTAGATTTCAAAGTATAATATTTTTTGATTTTGAGTTTTGTGACAACTGGTACAGGGAAAATCGTCTTCAAATATAGCATGAAATTTTGGATGAGGTGATCTTATGAAATCCCTATACAAACGTTTCTTATTTACAAGAGTATACGGAAGCTTTTTTCATGTTTTCGATACCCGTTGACCCAAGGAACGAATATAAAGACAACAAAAGAATCATGTTGTTTACGTTTTCGTTTGCTATTATCCTTCCATAACATTTTTCACACAGGTTATAAAGAATGAGGCGTTGCACTATTAAGAGGCCGGCCTTACTTTTTGCGCGGTCAACAAATCGAAACAAATATTTTTGTAATTCACTGATGTTCTCAACAATTAAAAATGTACAGAGTAAACAAATTTAGGTCTCGCAAACAGATTTACGATATTTCACGTCGTCAAATTCGAAGGAGGGAAAAAAATTTCCGTCTACATGTGCAATATAATCAAGTCACTCCAAGTACAAGTATAGCACCTAACTGTAGTGGGCCTTGTGTAGAGAACTTTAGTGACAATTTAATTGTTCCTATGTAGAAACCTCTTCTTCTACGACAACAAATGTTGAAAATGGAGTACCAAATTTATGCTTGTCAGATGTTCAGTCCGATGTCGATTTGGCTGTAAATAACAGCATTAGTAGTAATGACTTTGTCGAAGAATACAGGGATGATTTTTCTGACAGCGATGAAGGTTTTGATAATGAATGTTATGCATCGGAAAGTAGTGAAAGTGAAATGAGAGGATGATTTAACTGTATCAGATACTTTTTTGCAAAATTTGCGAGACATTCTAACTCAAACGACCCACAATTTGGGGGACAAAATTTTACGGACACTTCGTACCCATCCCTGCCACCAACATCTTCCGAAAACGGCAAAAACGCTCCTTAAGACACCTCGAAAAGTTGTACCGCTAAGATCCGTTCCACCTGGGGAGTATCTTCATATTGGCATAGAAGAAAGGTTACAGTTTTTGCTTTCGAATTTACCCTCAAAATACCTCCCAAGCACGATCGAACTTGACATCCATGTCGATGGGGGTAGAGCCGACAATATGGGAAAATGGCAATTCTGGCCTATCCAAATAAGAGTAGTTTCCGAGAAGTTCAAATGCCATCCAGATATTGTGGGTTTTTACCGTGGCAGGAAAAAACCAGCAGATCCTCATATTTTTTTCGCTGATTTCCTATCCGAGTGGAAATCTATTATTATGAAGGGTGGTATTGAATTCAAGGGCAAAATCTTTCCTACTACAATCCGTGCACTCATTGCCGATGCTCCGGCTCGATCATTTATGCTGAATCATAAAGGCCATAACGTCGAATATCCTTGAGCCAAGTGCAAAATATGTGGAGTAAGATGTTCGTCACACAATTATTCATTCAAAACCTCTAATAACGTACCCCGCACTGACGAAGAATATGCTTTGTGTCTCGATGAAGATCATCTGAAAGAAGGAGGAACTCCTTTAATTGAAGTTCTAAACAGACTGGTAACCTCTGTTCCATTTAAGTATATGCATCTAGCTTTGATTAGGGTAATGAAAAAAATTGTGGTTGCTTTCGTAGAAGGAAAATACTCTAAAAATGTCAAATTAAAGGCCGCTGACGTGCTGAAAATTTCACAGAGACTTGAAAACATCGCATTGTTCTGTCCAGATGAGTTTTCTCACAAACCAGTCCCCCTATCTGAATATGGAATTTTTAAAGCCACCGACTACCACCAGTGCCTTTTGTACACAGGAATTGTAGTATTTCATAATATTATTGACGAAAATGTGTACAACCACTTTTTGCTCTTACATGCTGGTATTCGGAGTTTATCTTTCCCCAGGCCATCGGAAGATCAATGTTTATTTGCGGAGATTGCATTAAACGAATTTGTCGATATGGCTTCTGACATTTATAACGATGCATTTGTATCTTATAATGTTCATGGCTTGCGACACCTAGCTGATGACGCTCGACACTTTGGAAACTTAGACTCGTTTTCCGCTTTTCCATTCGAAAGTAATATGACTTTCTTTCGAAAACAAGTCAGAAAAGCACATAAGCCACTTCAACAAATTGCAAAACGTATTGCAGAACAAACGAATTTTCACAGTATCAGTCTGACAGTCGGTAAAAAAAGTGTGAAACTCAGTCAAAGACATTGGAATGGTCCAGTTACATCCGATTCAAGAAATCCTCATCAATACCGAAAAATAGAATTTCAAAACATGTCGTTTTCTCTAAAGGCAAATAATAACTGTTGTATTTTGCACAACAACGTTGTCTGCATTGTTGAAAATATTTTGAAAGAAGGAAATGATCATTACGTAGTCGTTCGCAGATTTTGTGAATCAAGAGAGTTTTACGACATTGGTGTTTCTTCAACAGCGTTGGGTATTTTCGTTTGTTCGAAATTGGAAGAAACTTGTCTAAAATTAGATGTGCATGATATCCGATCAAAATGCTTCAGAATGCCCACGTGGGAAAGTTCCGAGACAGATTGTTGTAGAGTAAATGACTACTCAGAATCATTTGTTGTCATAGAAATGCTGTAGGTCGATTATCACTGACAAAGTATATTTGGCACAAGCCAAGGTCATATACAATTCAGTAAATAAATTTCTCTTCACATCTCCCAGTCAATCAATTTTTTCAAAATTATTATAATTAATTCGTATAGAATTAGTACTATCATTATTCATAATAAGAGAATAAATATGATTATTATTAATTCATATACAATAGTAATAAATCAGAAGAATGTAAAAGCATTTATAACAATTGTTTGTAAAAAGTTGTCACTGAATATATATTTCCAAGAAACGCATTTTCATGGAAGGATTAATCATAGAAACGTATCTAACATTTTTCTTGTACGTTCTACAATGACATGAGTGCTTGAACATTCTTGAGTACTGCACGTGGTAATATTTGATATGTATCTCATATTCATAAGTGATCCGCGCTAAATAATACAGCCTTTTTGTCTTTGTTGCATGAATGAGGTTAAGAAAATGCAAATAAATGTGTTTTTTCCATAATAATGTCAACAATTAAAATTTCAAAAAACAAGCTGACCATACGCAATTCTGCTCAGCAAACCAAAAGTCAACACGTTAGAACTGCAATTCATTTGGTGCTTTGCAGTTTACTTTGATTATTATATCGATTCCGTAATTTACTAGCTTCAACTATGCAGTTATTCGTTTTTTTAAATAATTACCTATGTGGAAAATCATCGAACGAAGACTGTGAATGAGCGGCTACTGAACCGCGATTAGATTCAACCGCACAGCCGTTGTCAGGGTTTAATCTATTTTGTTATTTACAGGCCATGTCTTCGAATCGTCCTCAAAGGGATAAAATTCTACCTTATCGATATTGGGAGTCAGATTCCGACGATCCCTCGGCAAAAATCGATCCAAGAACTCAAGGAAACAAAACATCTGACGTGAATGAAATGAGGGACAACCCTAAGAAATCTCAGACGACAGTTCGACCTACAATCAATGTAAAAAAGCGTTTCGCAGAAATCAAAGAAATGTATGAAGCAAAAAATAAATTGTGTGCCACAAAAAATTTTGGAAAAAGCGTGGCACATAACTCGATTGCTCAGAGAGATATACCAATCCAAAAAGCCTTGGACGAAAATATGAATTCGCATGGTTCTTCCACTATTGAAGAGACGTCGCCGACAGAAAACGATGATGTCCGTCGTACGGAAAATGCGCAAAATCTAGAAGTGATTGAACTTGAAGGTACAGAGCGTGCTTCACAACCACAGTCAGAAGAAATCATCTCCGCAAATCCTCTCGATGCCAACGGAAATACTATTGAACCTTCCACTGCATTCTCAGAAGTTGACATCAGTACGACAGACAATGATGATGTCTTTCTAAACAACGCAAACGTTATTAATGTAACAGATCCTCTATCAGAAGAAATGGTTCCTCTTCCAGAAACGACTGTCGAATCCATTGTCAGATTATTACAAAGTCTGAAAGGTCATGCTGTGTAAGTTGCTGTAATGAATGTTGCATTCCAATTGTAAATAAGCTGTCTCTGTATTTTTACACATTGAAATATTCAAACATTTGTAATTTATGAATGTAAAGGCATGAAGAGGCACATTTTCAAAGTTAAAAATATTTATTACGATATATAATGAAAATGCTTATGAACTTGTAAAACAAATATTAGGAATGAAGTTTCTTTTTCCAAATTTTGGTGGATGAAGTAGGGGAAAATATTCTGCTAACGTCTAATTTATATTTCATAGATATTCATTCCCTCCGATTTTGTATACTCTAAAAGTTCATAAGATGATTTATAAAAATTCTGCTTCACATTCGTAAAGTTATTAAAAAGTTTTATATACTTCAAATGTAATGGTTACTACTTTATGAAGCTCTCTTTTTGAATTACGAAGAACAAATTATCAAAATCGTTAAATTTTTAAGAAAACTGTTTTACTCTGTTTCCAGGAAATTATCGCAGCGCATCGAAACACTCCATAACAAGATTGATGTCCAAGGCAATGAAATTCTGTAAGTTTTCGTATACTTTAAAATTGTGAGAGTATGAACATCCTTATTTTTAAATAATTCGTGTTTGCAAACGTCCTTTTCCAATGAAATCGTTAATTATAGAAATGAAAAAGATAATAACTTTAAAGATTGGAAAAAGCCGAAAATAAATATATCAGGACTATTTTCAATGTGGAAACTTTTCTAGAAATTATAAGTTATGTTGCACATAACTGAAAACGGGAAAAAAGGTGGATTTTTTGTGAAATTTTCAAACGGCGACATATATCCCAACAAATGATGAAGACTTTTTTTTACGAATTCTTCAAAATGCGATTAAGTATTTGAAAACATTTTCAAAAAGTCAATAATAATATCAATTACTTTTATTCAAGATAGACACCTATTTTTGTAGGGATAAAATGTTGATTTTTTTATGTTACATTGTTTCAGAAATATAAAGCACAACTTAGTAAGGTTGGAACACGACTTACAAGGGACCCAAACGCCTTGCAAGCCAGCCTGCTTGCCGATCAACAGTGAAATAGAGTTAGATGTAATAGAGGATCTTGATGAACATCGCTTCAAAGCTTTGGTAAACACTTTTGAATGTACAAATTACACTTATTATTCATTCGGTTTCTCTCTATTTTCTGTATGAGAATATGATATTTTAGAACTTACATGGTACCCTGATAACGTTTTTCTTGATAAAATGAAGATATGCAATATTTTGCATTTCAGGTGGCTTACTTTCGATTTCTGGGCGGGGAAAACATTTCCGATGCAACCAACAACATGGTCAAGGAAGCCTTCACCGATGAATTTGCATACTCGGTCACCTGGTCCGGAAAAAATGAAAGCCTAAAACTAGAAAATCGAAAAATCATCAAAACTTTTTATGGTACGACCATTGGTTTATATTCTATGCACATAACACTTTTTGTATACAATGTCGTGAATTTCAAGAGGGCTCACTAACAACCGAAAATTCGAGCGACCCACAGCACCCATCTTTAAGCTTGGTGTGTCGGAGGTATTGAGGAACGCTAAACAACGTTTTCGAAATTTTATAACAAAGCGAGTCAACACGGACAACACCGAGGAGAACTCAGATCGTTCCATGACCAACGAACAGCTGCAGCGATTCCTCGAGTCTTAATATAATCTTTGAAAAAACTAATCAAATCTTTTAATATTCTAATGCATTGTGTGTGTATGTATGTATGTATGTATGTATGTATGTATGTATGTATGTATGTATGTATGTATGTATGTATGTATGTATGTATGTATGTATGTATGTATGTATGTATGTATGTATGTATGTATGTATGTATGTATGTATGTATGCAATCCACAATGACGATATGTTATTTTAAGTTTCATTAAACCTTCTACTTTCCAACTTAAATATGCAACTTCGATCGTTCTAGTGTGGAAAGTTTTCGAAGAACTTCTCCGAGGCAAAAAGTTCTCAATCAAACTACGTTCGGCTTTGCTAAAAGCGGCGAAGAAAAAGTCCCGAAAGTGATCCAGCCTACCTTCAGTGGTCTACCGTAATTATTACAATTCATTCTAAAAGAATAAATAATATTCGATTTGAAAAATATAGAAATGCCTGGATCCCCGATACAGAATGACCGTACCACCGAGTGAACCTAAACACGATCTCGTATATATAGCCGACATTGCACGATGGCACACGGTCGTTCTGTACCTCACAGCTTGCGAAAAAAAATTATACGTTGTAACAAATGTTATTCAATTTTTTCATTTTAGTGTTCAAAAGCGTGTAAAAAGATCAATCGCTTGGAATTTTTTCACGCAATCAACAGACGGGAAATCAGCCAAATACGAGATAGCTAATTGCGGGGCTACTATAGCAACTTGCGCAAACACGTCAAATTTAAGGGATCATTTGAAACGTTATCATTTATCAGAATTAGAAAAAGCTGAGCGGCTGGAGAAAAATGATGCAAGTGTTGGCGATTATATATTTACTAATATTGTCAAAATAGGATTAAGAGAAAATGACATTTAGGCTAGAGAACACTAGAGAATAAGATGGAATACGATAGAATGATATCGAAGGAAATAGAAAGTTCTAGAACACGCTGGAACAGGGTAGCGGCATTAAGAAGCTACCAGATACTTCTAGAACAGTCTAGGTCCATACAAGGTTCCCCTATAAATAGTGCCGTCGACACTAGTAGTTCAGTTCAGTCGTGATTCGAACACTGTCGAGTGCGCGTTAAGTTGGCAATCGGTTGTAGCCGAGAAAGTTACCGTGAGTGAGAGTGAGAGAGAAAAGAGAAAGGGTCGTAGCTATTTCTGAAGTGCAGTGATAAGTGCGCAAATGCAAATAGATTCAATTGTAATAGTTTAAAAAAGTCAAAGTGAATAAATCTATCTTTCATATTTGTAATTTTCGGTGTTTCATTTCCTCTTGACCCAATTTAGCTTACCTAGTAAATCTTAAAATCCTAAATAATAAATTTATAACACAAGCAACAGCGAAAATGAAGAAAAAGTTACAACTGGGTAAGCGTTCGAATTTCAAGCAATTTACAGTAATTAAAAAATGATCCTTGTACCTAAAGAAAATTATAATTTATTGTTTGAACAAAAAAATTGGCTTTGTCTTTTTGTATGAAAGAGATGAGACGCATGTCTTTTTCCATATATAGATTTTTGGTCATATATATACTTTTTCAAGACTGCCCTGCTGAAAAAATCCAATCGGAGAAATGGTCAGTTTTCCAATTGTATTTCCACTTAGAAATCCAGTTGGGAATCCAACTAGATTTCCAGTTGGAAATCCAACTGGATTTATTTCTGGAAATCCTAAATTAATTTCCACTCGGAAATCCAAGTGGATTTCCAGTTGGAAACGCAACTGGATGACCAGTTGGAAATTCAACTAGATCTCCAGTTGGAAATCCAACTAGATTTCCAGTTGGACATCCAACTAGATTTCTTTCGGGATAACCTAAATGAAATTCTACTTAAAAATCCAAGTAAATTTCCAGTTGGGAATCCAACTGGATTTCTCTCTGGAAAACCTGAATTAATTCCCACATGGAAATTCACTTGGATTTCCGATTGGAAATATACTAAGGTTTTCTAGAAATAAATCCAGCCGGATTTCCAACTGGAAATCTAGTTGGATTTCCAACTGGAAATTAATTTAGGTTTCCCAGAAAAAAATCCAGTTGGATTTCCGATTAGAAATATACTTGGACTTTTAAGTAGAGTTTCATTTAGGTTATCGCGGAAAAATCTAGTTGGATTTCCAACTGGAAATCTAGTTAGATTCCCAACTGGAAATCCACTTGGATTTCCAAGTGGAAATCCAATTAGAAAACTGACCATTTCTCCGATTGGATTTCCAATTGGATTTTTCCGGCTAGGAAGCCTCACACTGTATCCGGATTTTCTTCGGGTAAGTGTAAACTGGCATGCCGTATGCCGAAGAGATATACCAGTTTACGATATCGTCCGGGTCGGTGTGGGGATGGTAAGGCCGAAGGGCGAAACGTCTTCGAACCCACTGGAGCTTGACCCAAAGCCACCCTAAACCCTTGGCGGTGAAAGAACTTTCGTGGCCGTTACTTCTCAGGCCCTTGTGCCCGGCCAACCGTACCAATTCCTCTTCTAGGGCTAAGGCTTGCGGGTGCACTTAGGGAAAAGGGAGAAAATTTATATTCAAAGAATGCTAGAAGAGTAAGTTCATATTAGAAGGATAAGTTCGTTGAAAACAAGATAAGTCTCGTGATCGCTTTATTTCGAGTGGAAAACTGAAAAACAAGGGGGTAAACGATGGATTTCTAATGTTTAAACATTCAAATATTACTGGCGAATGGACTACCGGATGGTACGAGAGAAAATATGATTTGCTCAGTTATAACATATATATATATATATCAACTCACTGTTGGCTTCTACGAGCGGTTGTTTGGCTTCTGTGAGCGTTTTATTGGCTATGAGCAGCAAAGAGGCTTCGAGAGCTTAAAAATGGGCTTCTATGAGCGAGTATTTTTTGGCTACTAGAGCGAAGAGGGCTTCGAGAGTGAATTCGAGTTCGGATGGAACTGCCTCCATGGAAAAAAAACGCCGGTTTATATATCCAGTTTTAATCCATCAAAAATGGAGGCTCACCTCTATGTGAATTGGGCTAGAAAATAATTCGGCGCGATAGCGCGCCTCCCTTGATTCGAAATTCGGCGCGTTAAGATCGGTCGAGCGATATCATCGTGCGGCCGCGATGCCATCGCCATCGACGTGTATCGATGTTATCAATTGCTCGAGGCCGGCGCGCGACTTTACGCAACTGTACGTGACGAGATTATGATCTCTTAACTATTTGGAAAAAAATACAGTCCGACATTTGGGTGAATTTAGGAAAAGAAATCAAGGTCGTTCGTGGGACGTCACACCTTCCCCATTTTTTGTCGGGTTCTCGGAAATACATCGTATGACGAGAATTCGACATGTTTCCAAGTAAATATTTTGGCAACAATATTTATTCCTGTTCTACTTTTCCAGCTTTAAAACATGTATATATAGTTTAGCCTTAGCATGACCACCGTCTGAGAATCTCTCTAGTATCATTTATTGCCTTGTCGCCTATTTATAAGGAAATTATGTATTCACGTAACATTCACACTATGTGCCATTTTCTTTCTATTTTCTTCTTGGAGGAGGGAGAAAATATTTAAGTAGACGGTTTTCACGTCAATTCATATTGTCCTGATACCAAAAAATATGTCCTCCCTCTGTTTTAGTTGGTATTTTCGTATAATTACCTGAATAATTCTTCCCATGACATTATTATTACTACTTATTTCCTAGAATTTGTAAAAAGGAAGAAAAAAAAATTTTTTAATTTTTTTTTTCATATATTTGCTGTTAGTATTATTTCCATTCTTAATAATTCTTACTTATCCTTGTGAAGTGAAAAAAAATTTCCTTGTTGAAAGAGAATTTTTTCTCCTTTTCTTTTTACTGTCTGTTTTTTAGTTTGCAATTTATATCGTGTTTACAAAATGAAAAAAGTCTTCATTGTCATTCAAGTTGCTAATAATAATTTGTCTTTAACTCATATTCTCGTATTTCCATTCATCTTAGTTTCTACTTCTAGAATATTTACTGTTAGCTTCCTTTTTTTCGCCTATTTACATTTGCCAAATACTTTTCCCAAAATTTTCCTATGTCATTATCTTAATTATTAGTAAACATAAATTGTCCTCATCAAAGATACTTTTAAACTGCCATTTCTAGACATTATTGTGAACCTATGTAGAGATTTAATTCATTCGTATCATATTATTCGATAGCCAGTGCATAGGCGTAGCTGAGACAAAATTATGTGTTACTAATTCACGTGACATTTTGCAGGTTACATTTTCTAATCATGGCCTGCTGGTCCGGCTGATGTCTTGCGTCCCGTGGCTTGTCGGGGTGCAGGGATGACGGGTTCCTCGGTGATGACCTCCAAGGGGATACATTCTTCAGGATCCTTCGGTACTGGATGGTGCGAGTGCAGCAACAAGTTGGTCAGCGCTCCCCAGCAACTCGCCAATAGGTAAAAACTAAACCTAAAGGTTGCGTGTAGGGCGAGCAGGTGTAAGATCAGGTTGAATATTCCCTTCACGAATTTCGTGGTCAGGTATAATCCGAGAAAACCTGCAGTCCAGGTTCCAAAGGTGACAAACCCAGCGAAAACATGGTTCCAGGTGTTGCGTGCAATTGTTTCGAGTGTAGCAGGGTCCATGAATCTCATGAAGGAGAGGTTTCCCATATCCACTTGTTCTCCCGTGATCCAGCGGGCGATGGTGTTTAGGATACTAGGTCGGTCGATGGGAAATAGTATCTGCTCACGATATTTCTCGATGTCCTCCTCGGCGTATATCCCAGTGTTGGCGAGATTTCCAGCGTTCTGGTATTCCCAACTAGGCCTGGTTTCTGAATTCATTGATTCGGGGGCCCGGCTTTTAACTCCTTGTGGGATAAATTTATACCAGTGGCCATCCACCTCGAACATAGTGGGCACGAGTGGGCTGCAGGTAACCTCTGTTCCGGTGCGTTTCAAGATGTGGGTACGAGGCGTGAGAAATAGGCTGCCGTTTCCTCGGGTTACTGCCAATTCTTGATAGCAGCGTTGCTCTTGACGAATTTTTACCTCCACCGGCATGCATTTGATGAGCTGTATAATCTCACCAGTGAGTAGGACCATATATCCGGGTCCCTTCATCAGGTTGTAGGCGAATTCATCGGCCTGGAACGTGGCGATGCTCTGGACGTTGCGAATCACTTGCCTTTCCAGTTCACATTTTTGAATCAGAAGATCGTGGTAGAGATTTCTCATCTGGGTGCGTAGGTGCTTCTCCACATATACAAATTTAGAGTTCATGTATGTGAAAATGTCCACATTATGGATGTCCCAAGAAGTGCGCGAAGTGAAGAATGTGCCTTTCTGGCCCTCCAATACATATAATTTAGGGTGCTTGGTCTGGATCAGCGTAAAACCGCACGTCTGTGTACTCCGTTTTTCTGAGAGCGCGAATGTGACGTCATCTGCCGTGACCGTGTAGATTGTGCTCCTCCTATCGGTCATCGTTTCAATTAATTTTGTGGCGAACCCCTCGAACAATACCCCGTACTGGTTGAACTTGCAAAGATCAGTTGGCGCGAGCTTCCAAAATGTAAATCCTCTTTCGCTGTCGAGGCATTGGGTTTTCTCGACCGGGCATCTTTTCCCTGAGGGTAGCACCAGCTGTATCCCTCTTCCTTCAATCTGGGCTGTGTAATCCTTTAATGTGACTATGATGAGGGCCTGCACCACGGCTTTATTCCAGCTACCATACGAGTCTGAATAGAATTGACCTTCGCACTTTCCTTCAGTGTCCGTATATCCGGCGAGCGTAACGTGGTGTGTTCGTGATCCGTTCCTTGTGTTCCCGTCCAAGGTGGCCTTGCCTAGGTATAGGGTCCCTGTTTCCTGTACCTTCTCACATTGTTCTCGACTGGTTTCATTTAAATACTCGGTGTATCCAATAGCTTGATCAGAAAATAGGATTACAATCGTTCGGTCTTATTTAAAATCCTGACTAACAGCAGTTCCCTGAAAAGAAAAGATTAGACATGTTTCTCGTTCCATCCTGTCATCCATGTTATTCTATTACATATTGATTTCAGAGATTTTCCATAGAGGGGAAAAAAATTTTTTGAAGGAAAAACCTGTGTTCAATTCCAATTATTTCTATCTTAGTTAAATGCGGCTGATTAAGCAATATTTTATACTCTTTTTTCAACTTTTCCTTTCTCCCTTCTTCGAGCCATCATATCAGCCATGAAGTTCAGTGATGCATTAGATCAGATTAGATTAGGGTGGATTTGAGTCTTAATTAATCGATCGGCTGATACGACTTTTTCGTCTTTGCCAATACTTAAAGATATTCTATGGTCGTCTATAACTTCTGAAATTCTGAAAGGGCCTGTGGTAGGAGCACTCAGTTTCCCGCCCTTAGCTCCTTTCCGAAGAAATACATAGTCGCCAGGTTGGAAAGGGAGGGGATGGCACGGCGGTCATATAGTCGCTTAGAATTCTCCTTAGCCCGTATCAGGTTACCACGAGCGGTACGTTGCAGGTCGTGTAACCTGGCCAGGAGTCGTATGAGATAATCATCGTAAGTCATCAATTTCTCTTCCTCAGGCAGGGCTTGTGAGGAGGGCAAGAGAGCGATTCGACCAAAAACTAGCTCAAAAGGGGTTTTTGGGTGGCGCTGTGTATGCTTGTGTTGTAAGCGTGTGCAGCGAGCTCCACCTATTGATCCCATTCGGCATCCTCTTTTATGAAGCTTTTCAAATAATCCACGAAAGAGGTGTGGTACCTCTCTAAGCTACCATTCGTCTGAGGGTGGAAAGCTGTGCTCTTTAATTGCCTAATCTTGAAAATCGAAGCTAAAACTCTCATAGCCTTGCTCAGAAAATTGGTGCCCTGGTCACTCAAAATTATTTTGGGTGTCCCATAGACACAAAAAACTCTCTTAACTAGGGCTTCCGCTACTGTAGAGGCTGTATAATCTTCCAGAGGCACGCAGATGGCGTATTTGCTCAACAAATCCTGACAGGATAGTACGTATCGATTGTTATTTCTACTAACCTTAAAGGGGCCTACAATGTCGATACTCAATTTCTGAAAAACAGTACTCGGGGTGTCAGTAATAGTCAGTGGCTGTCGGGTTTTAATACGTGTGAGTTTTTTCAGTATGCAGGTGAGACACTGCTGAACGAAGTCCACGACGTCATCCTTAAGTTTTTCCCAGTAGTATTGACCTCGAATTCTGTAGTAGGTGCGAGCGATACCCTGGTGCCCACCGATGGCGGAACAGTGGTTTTCCTCGATGATATCATGACGTCGAGAGATTGCTGGTATTTCGACTAATCCGTTGCAAATTGTCACTTTTTAGGGCCTTCCCTTAAAAATGTCACGTACTAGCAATGATATTTTGTCCCATGTAAATCCATTTACTAACGGGGACCGAGGTATACTGATGCTTTTCAACCCCCTGCGGGCCAATTGTTTTTCTGCGTCTTTGAGTGCGGCTTTCAAAATTTCCCACCCTTTCGGTGTTCCAAAATCGTCAGGATTTCCATTGGTTATACATAGCCCAACATGGCAACGTGTCTTTTTCTGAATTATAGTTGCAGTGCCAACTTGTAAGCGTCCGAAGTTTCCTATATCTATTTTCAGTGCTGCGGTTTTAGTTGCTGTATCCGCTGGTAGCCCGTTACTCTTCAAAAATAATATAAAATTGTCATTTCTCATCGATATTTGGTCTCTGGATTCATATATATTTTCACCGTATACCAATTTTTCCAATAATTCCCTGACATCTCTGTCTGTTTCCAGGTTATCATATAATTCCATTTTTTCTTTTTCGGCGTCCGCTTCATTGGGCGCCGGATTTCCATCTGGACCAAATTCCAGGATATATTCATTCGATTCTTTTTCATTTTCCGGTTCATTTCCGATCAAAAGCTGATTTTTTCCATCTTTTTCTAGGTGATCTGCGTTTTCCAAGCCGGACTGCCTGCCTGCAGCTTGGTCATCAGCTAGTTCAGGGCTCAGGATTTCAGGATACTGGTTCCTAACTTCAGCTTCGTCCTCAGATTCAGGATCCAGGATCTCACAATGATTCAGAACGGGATTCAGGATTTCAGGATACTGGATTTCAGGATTCAGGATTTCTTCGACATCTGGATTCTGGACAGGATATTCAGGATTCAAATCTTCAGCTTCTCTGAAATTTTTAGGTGTCGGGGTTCGATCCTCGGAAGAATCAGAATTCTAAGTCTAGAATTTCTCTTTCTATGCCTTCGTTTCTCGCTCTCTCTTTTTCTGGTTTCTGTTTCTTTTTGGACTCCTTCGATTTCAATAATTGTAGGAAATTCTCGCCTTTTTCTGTCAGCGTTTTCTTACGGTTTGATCGCCGAGGTTCAGTCACGACTTTGACGTCTGTTACCTGATGATTCTCTATTTCATTCACGGGATTCCTTGATAATGCGTCAGCATTCACGTTCGTTTTTCCTGCTTTGTATATGATCTCAAAATCGTGTTCTTCTAATTTGAGCCGCCATCTTGCAAGCCTGGAAGTTGGGTCGGCGGCATTTCGTAAATGTACCAGCGGTTTGTGGTCGGTATAAATTGTAAATTTTCGGCCGTACAAATAGGGACGGAAATAAGAAATTCAGTAGACTATCGCCAAGGCCTCTTTTTCATACGTGCTGTAGTTCCTTTCCGCCGTGTTTAGTAATCGAGACACGTATGCGTACGGTAGATCTTGGCCAATTTTTGGTCCTTGGGATAAAATCCCACCGATGGCGTACCCGGAAGCGTCGGTTGTTACAATGAATGGTTTTTCAAAGTCCGGATATTGCAGTACTGGCTCCTAACAAAGTTTCTTTTTTAAATTTTGAAAAGCTTCTTTTTGATCTTCTCTCCACGTAAAATCAGCTTCCTTTGATAATAATGATGTCAATGGTTTTGAAATTTTAGCAAAGTTGTGTATAAACCGCCTGTAGTATCCGGCTAGTCCCAAAAATTGTTTGATATTCTTCGGATTTTTTGGGCGTGGAAATTCCGCTACGGCTTTAAGTTTAGTTGAGTCAGGATATATGCCTTTTTCTGTGATACGATGTCCTAGATAAATGACTTCTCGGCGAAGAAACTCGCATTTATCGGGCTGGAGCTTGAGGTTAGCAATTCTCAATTTTTCTATGAATTTCTTGTATTTCTGCAGATGCTCGTTCAGTGTCTTTGCATAAATTATCACATCGTCCAAGTATACGAATAATTCCTCGTCGACCATTCCGGATAAGGCGAGTGACATGAGACGAGCAAAAGTTGCAGGTGCAGTGCGGAGTCCCATGCTCACCTTGGTGTACTCGTAATGACCCCCGGGTGTGGTAAAGGCGGTTTTCGGGGCGTCCTTTTCGGAGAGGGGTACCTGGTGAAAGCCCTGTGCCAAATCGAACACACTAAAATATTTTGCACCTCCAAGTTGTTCAAGTATTTCATCGATGCGTGATAAAGGAAATTTGTCGTCTATTGTTCGTTCATTAAGTTTTCTAAAATCGAGAACTAGCCGCCATCTTGGATTCCCGTGGCTGTCGGGTTTTTTCTTGACAATCAATACGGGGCTATTGTAGGAACTGAACGAAGGGCGTATTATACCGTCGTCCAGCATTCCTTGTATTTGTTTGTTAACTTCTTCTTTCAGAGCGTATGGAAATCTGTATTGTTTTGTGTTTAGTGGTTGATCTGATGTTGTCCTTATTTCGTGTTGTAAGATACTCGTTGCTGGTAATTTTTCCACTGGCAAGTGGTAGAGATCGGCGCTCTCCTCGATGAGTGTGTGTACTTCCTTTATTTCTTGTTGGTCAAGGTGTTCGAGTCGTAACAAGTCTTTGACTTTCTGTACCTTATCTGGGGTTTGAACTATTTAACATTTCCTCTTTTGATTTTTCTTTTCCCGACGTCTTTCCCATCTTTGATAAAATGTTTTTGACGGATTTTTCTCCGGGGGTAGAGTGTTGTGGCCAGTCTCTCGAATTTCCGCCACTTCTTCTAATTCGACTGTAGGAGTGTGGAACTTGACTGTGTTTTCGGTAGTGTTGATAATTTGTAGAAACCCTGATCCCTGGTTGTTCGTTATAAGCGCGTTTCCGAGGTAAACGCCTTCCTCCACTCGCAGTCGTGGAACAAATCCGTAATTAAGATCATTCTTTATATTGATATATACCATCTGCCTTGTTCTAGGCTCGATGAGCTGTATTTTTGCGGGTTCGGGTTGCACTGTTTGAGTTTCGGTCAAAGGTGTAAAAAGTATCTCCTGCCTATTGAGCTTTAGACAGCGCTCAGAATAACTTATTTGAGCCCTGCTTTTAGTAAAAAATTCCGTACCTAGTAATCCATCTTGTTCTATTGGGAAATTATCTGGTATGATGTGAAAATCGGTAGAGTGTCCCATGAAATTGACTGTAATTTGTCCTAAGTTTTCGACGATTTCATCGGTTATGCCACTCAGGTGTAAGATATCTTGGAAGTTGATTTTTTCTTGCAGGTGAACGTATCTCTTTTTAAGCAAACTTGGTCCGGCGCCTGTGTCAAGTAGAAGGATAATTTCCTTGTGCTGGTGGCAGTTGACACTTATCGTTGGAGCTGGTGTCCTCTGGTTTAGGAGGACCCGGATGGTTGGCCGACGTGGTTGACCCCGATCGTAGTCGAGCCTGGCTCTGCCCGAGTGCTGGAGTTGGCCTCCCGAGTCTCCGGGAGGCTCTGGAAGTTTTCCTTGTATCCTGATTCTTTTGCTTGTCGGAATGCGTTATTTCTTACCCTTAGGGTACAATCTTTGATCCAGTGCCCCGATTCCTTAAAATAATTGCACCTGGATTCTTGCGTGCTCGGCGCACTAATTCTTGGCAGGTTGGTATTTCGTGGGTTAAGCCTTGGACAGTTTCTGGCAGTATGTGCTTGCTCGTTGCAGTACTGACACTTGAGCTGTGGCTGCGTTGGAGGCCGAGGGTGGCAAGTTCCACCGGTATGCTCTTCTTGTGGCCTTCTGCAGTCCCTGCATCGGAGGGAGAATTTGCATGCATCCTGTGTGTGTCCTGTACCTTTGCAAATGTTGCACCTAGGGGTGACGTAGTTTACCCAGTTGCATGGGAAAAATCGGCACTGGTTGGCTCGGTGACCCCTTTTTGAGCATATTTGGCAGGTGTCGTTACGGAAGCTCTGATTATCGTAGGGTACTGGAGCTGCTGGTTGAGGTGACAATTTTTTGAGGAGATTACATTGTGTGGTCGTGTGATTATGCCTCCCGCATAAAACGCATGATGTTGGTGCTGGGTGAGGGTTGCTCTGGGTGCCCGTCATTCGTAGTGCATCTTGGGCCAGTAACTGGCTTTCAATGCGTATCGCGCTTAGACCCGCTTCGGTAAGGTTGTTGGTGTTGTTCATAAGGGCATAGATTTCCCTCTTCAAACCGAGGATAAAAGCCTGTGTAATTTCGGACTCAATCTCCTGTAGCCTGATGTTGTCAACAGCCGCTTGCTGCTCTGGTGTAAGCTGTTCGATGGGCTCATTCGTGTAAGCGTCCTTAATGCGTTGTCCCAATTCCCGGGCTCGATTCAGATAATCTGACACTTTCTCGTTGTATCCCTGGCACAGGCGGCCTAGATCTCCTCTTAGTGCAGCGGGCGACTCCAAAGGGGCGTAGATATCCTTCAAAGAAGCCAAGAGCTGGTCCACAGTGTCCACTCTGTCACCGCGTATGATCTGTCGGGCTCCTCCTTGTAACTTGGCTCTAATTAATTGGGTCAATCCATGTTCAGCGTTCTCTGGTAGTAAGTTCTTAGCGTCTGTGCAGCCTGCGACAAATTCTCGGAATGTAGCGATAGATCATTGGATCGCCAGTAAACGGTGGTACTAAATTAATGACATCCCGGAGTTTAACCGTATATGGGTCGTGGTTACGGCCTCCTGCGATTTGGGGTGCGGCACCTGGATTGACTGCGTTGTTGTGGTTGTTTCCCGTTGCGCCATTGTTCGCGTTGCCATTGCCTTGATCCGGGTCGACCATTTTTGAAGAGTGGCCAGATACGTGTTTTCTATTGGGTAAAGGAGTCCTGCAAAGTTCGTTGCCCCGGGTAGGGCTTCATCGTAAATTCGAGAAAAGGGAAAGGCCGGCCCCTAAAATATCCTTCTTAGTGCTACTGCTCAATGTCTTGGTCTCACTCCTTGTTAAAGGTGTGTTAAACATTCTGGCGACATGTTCCAAATGAAAATCAGGTCGATAAGGGCATAAGCTTCATTAGAGGGTTTTTCGGATTTATCAGGATTTTTCAAATCCTACAGGATTTTATATGAACGCCATGAAAGGAAAAATAGAAATTAATTGAGAATTTCAGCCCAATTACTCAAGATAATTAATGAAGGATTTTCCCTTTCTCCCTTTCTTTATCTTAATCCAACACAAGAAAAATTTCCTTCAGATTTGGACATCGGGAGGGGGGGGGGTCTGTATGAAAATGAGAACTTGAATAAAATCTTCATCAGAAAAAATACGGTGTTAATATTCCTCTTTTTCGGGTTTCCATTTTCCTGTAAGTGTTTCAGGATCTAGACGATAATTCGGTACAAAAGGAATTCGTGTACGGGATTCTTTGAGGAAAGGGTGTGAAGGTACTAATTATCTAAAGATACCGGTTTCCCTGTTGGCGCAAGGTAGGGTTGTATTCTCGACCGCTTTTTCCTGGGGACGCGTGACGGGGTGTAAACTGTTAGAGGTGTGATCGGGGTAACAGGGAGAGGCACATACGGCTCAGGGAGGGAGGAGAGCAAATTGGCTAGAGAGGGAGGGGGAGTGAGAAGCGCGGCCGGTACTGGAGGTGGGGTGGGGGGTCTAGGAGTTGAAGTTTTCTCCTCAGTATCTGTACCCTCCGACGACGTGGGAGACAGAGAAGGTAAAATATCGGAGTCAGGTGAATAGGGGGGGAAAGGAGTCCGATACTGGTGAGAAAGGAGGGTCGTCAACCACCTGAGGGGGGTCGACAACTACCGGAAGGGGGTCAGGCAAGGGGATGTCAGCAATCGGAAGAGGAGGTGGGGGTGGTGGAGCATAGACTCAGGCGGAGTAGCAGGATAATGGCGGTAGAGGGGGACGAGGTGTTGGTCGTTTAAGGGAGGGGGGGTTTCTAGGGGGTGCCCGTCGAGGCTTGATGGAAGTCTCCACCAGACGAGGGGTGTGAGAGTTGTGGTTGAGATGACCACAAGCCTCACACTGTATCCGGATTTTCTTCGGGTAAGTGTAAACTGGCATGCCGTATGCCGAAGAGATATACCAGTTTACGATATCGTCCGGGTCGGTGTGGGGATGGTAAGGCCGAAGGGCGAAACGTCTTCGAACCCACTGGAGCTTGACCCAAAGCCACCCTAAACCCTTGGCGGTGAAAGAACTTTCGTGGCCGTTACTTCTCAGGCCCTTGTGCCCGGCCAACCGTACCAATTCCTCTTCTAGGGCTAAGGCTTGCGGGTGCACTTAGGGAAAAGGGAGAAAATTTATATTCAAAGAATGCTAGAAGAGTAAGTTCATATTAGAAGGATAAGTTCGTTGAAAACAAGATAAGTCTCGTGATCGCTTTATTTCGAGTGGAAAACTGAAAAACAAGGGGGTAAACGATGGATTTCTAATGTTTAAACATTCAAATATTACTGGCGAATGGACTACCGGATGGTACGAGAGAAAATATGATTTGCTCAGTTATAACATATATATATATATCAACTCACTGTTGGCTTCTGCGAGCGGTTGGTTGGCTTCTATGAGCGTTTTATTGGCTACGAGCAGCAAAGAGGCTTCGAGAGCTTAAAAATGGGCTTCTATAAGCGAGTATTTTTTGGCTACTAGAGCAGAGAGGGCTTCGAGAGTGAATTCGAGTTCGGATGGAACTGCCTCCATGGAAAAAAAACGCCGGTTTATATATCCAGTTTTAATCCATCAAAAATGGAGGCTCACCTCTATGTGAATTGGGCTAGAAAATAATTCGGCGCGATAGCGCGCCTCCCTTGATTCGAAATTCGGCGCGTTAAGATCGGTCGAGCGATATCATCGTGCGGCCGCGATGCCATCGCCATCGACGTGTATCGATGTTATCAATTGCTCGAGGCCGGCGCGCGACTTTACGCAACTGTACGTGACGAGATTATGATCTCTTAACTATTTGGAAAAAAATACAGTTCGACATTTGGGTGAATTTAGGAAAAGAAATCAAGGTCGTTCGTAGGACGTCACAAGACGCTGCATCGTCTAACAAAGCTTCGTCATTTTTTTTCTTGTTGCCGTCAACGGTTGAATTTTTGTTCTCATACATTTTTGAATTAAGTAAAGCGATCATGGCTGGTGTCGCATTGTATTGGTAGCAACACCTGCCAAGAGCGCTCAAATGAACTCGAATTCGGATGACAGCTTCGAGAGCTGGTAGGGTCATTCGATTCCGCAACTTGTTTTTTACAATATTCATAATACTAAATACTCTTCCAACGACAGCATTGCTGACAGAGAGCACCAAAACTTTCAATGCGAATCCAGTGAGGTCTCGAAACGATCTATCTCCCTGTGCGTTGCGCATGTCCCATAAAGAGGCCAAAAAGCTCACAGAGTCGATAGCGTCGACATTCACAAAATTGACATTGATGTCTTGCGTCTTCAATGTTCCTAAAAGACGCCATTGGTGTTCAATTGCATCGCGATCTGCAGCGGGATCTATAAACCAAAAAAATTATGTTTCTCAATGGACTTCTCAGTGAATTTTCATTCGTAAGTTTTTTTGTGACAAAAATCAGTTAGAGCCGAGACCTCCCGATAACTAAACGCATTATTGAAACTTTCATTTCTTGGCTTCTGCCGACTTTTCTCACTAAATTTTGAAAATTGAAATTGAATGAGAAATCGAGATGGTCAATCGTGTTCATAATTAATGTCAATTTGTCTATTATGGAGTTCAATACGCAAGGAATGCACACGATTCTTAAATTGACCTGATAATTCCCATTGTAATTTTTCTAGTACCTCCATCGAATGATTTGAAAAGCACACGTTGGGCAAGAAAAACTAGACTTTGGAAACGACTTGCAAGTTTTTAAGTAGTCTCATAACCAATTCGTTACAAAGACGAACCAAAGAACATCTTAATCTTTGACGTACATAGATCACTTGGTCTTCTGATAATTTAACAGTCTTAACAGCTTGTTCGGATGAAAATCCGAAGTTAATTGAATCTAATGGCAAACCAGTGTTCCCAAACTCAGCATCAATTCTTTCCAAAGCTTTTTTAACTGTTTCAATTTCTGAGAAATCTAGGGTCTCATTTTTTTTAACTATAACGTTATTGTTCAAATAAAGTGGTTTGAAAATTCGTTTGGCGGTAGCCAACAAAAATCTTTTCAAGTCTACATACAACTTCATTAGATCATTGTCTGTTTTTTGGAAAGATAAGTTCAGTAGTTGAACTATGGGGATACGACGCCCCCCCCCCACTCCTCCACCCATCACGTGACCTTCCCCCACCCCGCGACAACTCCCCTCCCCCGCCCCTCATCGGTAAGAAGAAGCTCTGAATTGCCCAGAGGGCAACAAACCGTCACATTCAAGTGAGCTACGTAGGGCGCGCCTGGCCCATTAGGTATATCACCCTACGTAGCGGCCCCAGTATTGTGAGAGTGTCGTACCGGCAGAAAGGCGCCCCGGTACGATCGCCATCGCGCCCACCTACCGGTAGTCGCGTGACTGGGTCTATCCTCATGGGCGAAGGTAAATGTGTATACCAACACCCGGGACGCACCCCGATAAGTTAGACGAAAACCAGCTAGATTCATTACTCTGACACCGATCTGGGTGTGAGTCCATGCATTGATTAGGAATGGCTCTGGGGACGCGTCCCTTTAACAGTATCGGTGTCAAGCGAGAGCTCTTTCTTAGCGTGACCCAGCCGCCACCACGTGGAGGTCAAGAGATCGCACATGTAACACGCAACTTCCAGGTTCGAACCACCGTCGCCAAGGCTAGGATTCTCTTCCCTTGATCGCATGTCCTTTAGGCGGCCCCCTCATCGGTAAGGTAGGGCGTCGGTAAGGTAGGGATCTAAGATGGCGGCGGTCGGTTATAGTTACCTGCGGTCGGTAAGGTAGTAATCCAATGTGGCGACGGTCGGAAAAACAGGGGATAATTGCCCCGTTATTCAATATACTTGATTTTTTTTGGTTTTTTTTGGTGGTTTTTTATTTATTTTTTTTTTTGGGTGGTTTGCTTTTTTTTACATTTTTTATTGGCTTATATATACTTTTTTTTTAATTTTATTCGTTTTCCATTTATACAATTTATGATACAATATTTACAATACATTTATTTCATTAAAGTAAACTCGCAGGCGTTGAATTTCCCTCCGAGAAGACGAAAATGCACTGGATTCGCTAACTTGATGCTGGTCTCAATTTTTTGTAGTTCCTTCGGATCTTTCCTCAGAGTTTCGCAGATCCTTTCTGGTAGAAACACCTCAAATTTGTCATCCAGGGCAATGATGAATTTAGTTCCAAATTTCGTGTCAACAGAGCAAATTCCAGTCACAGGAAAGCTGTTGTTAACTTTCAACTCGACAACCCTCCGCTTTGGGAGAAAATTTTCACCACGGGCAACTTGGTTAAGCTTTGCAAAGTCCATGTTGTTCGTTTGAAATTCGTCTTTAGAATGACGCTCCAGCGTTCAAGCGCGGACTCTAAGGAGTTTATGACCTTGAATTTACTGCGCAGGCGCGATTACGTCATATCGACAAGTTCAAACACGTTACCGGAAACGATTACGTCATCATCTATAAATAGAATATTCGACCTAGGAAAGCTACAATTTCTAGAACTTTCGAAAATACGTTGGAATATTCGACCTTGAAAATATATTACGCAGTTAGCTTCAACACGTACGATGACGTCATCACGACAGGCTTCAACACGCTGCCGGAAATGATAATATTCCTAAGTGATGACTAACTGCGTAGAAGTAATTTGATACTTTTACCAGGTGTACTCCCAAGTAATTTCCGGTTTTTTCAATGGATGGCGTTCTGTTTTGTACCGCTGTTGGTAACACATACCATATGTCATTTTGTTCAGTCATATCGAGTGCTTGAACTGCGTTGACATTTTTTCGAAAAAATCTTCCAGTAAGTTTTTATTGCGCTTCAAAAATGTCGAATTTTGTACCGAATTTTGAGCGTATGCGCCATGCATTGCTTTTCATGTTCAATCAGGGGAAAAAAGTGTCCGAGAGCCACTGTGCGCTTGTGGAAGTTTATGGTGATCGTGCATTAACACTTCGAACATGTGAAACGTGGTTTCGACAGTTCAAAAATGGAGATTTCGACCTGAACGACGCCGCACGCTCCGGCAAGCGAAAATCGTTCGATGACGCCGAATTGCAAGCATTATTAGATGAAGACAACACGCAAACGCAACGACAGCTTGCAGATGCGTTGGGAGTTCAACAGCAAGCAATTTCCAAACGTCTGCGAACCATGGGAAAAATTCAGAAGTGCGGAAAGTGAGTGCCCCATGGACTGACCGAGAGACAAATGGAGAATCGAACAGTGACCTGTGAAATGCTGCTTCAACGATACAAAAGAAAGAAAAGACACATTTTTCCCACCTTTCTGGTAAACTGTGGATACCACGTCAGTAAAAATCATTGCCTTTGGTGGTGAACCACTCGGTGAGCCATTTTCGTACATTTTCGTACGAGTCGAAGCGCTGCTCAGAAAGGGCATGGCCCAACGAGGCAAAGAAGTGGTAGTCGGATGGCGCCAGGTCTGGTGAGTAAGCCGCATGATCAAGCACTTCCCACTTGAGCCTTTCCAGCGTGTCACGAACGACTTTCGACTTATGCGACGGCGCATTGTCGTGGAGCAAAATCACCTTCTTCTGTCGTTGTTGATATTCTGGTCGGTTTTCCACAATGGCCCGGCTCAAATTTTTCATTTGCTGTTTGTAGCGAACGGCATTCACAGTTTCACCAGGTTTCAGCAGTTCAAAGTATATAACACCGGACTGGTCCCACCACACACACAGCATGACCTTCCGACCGTAACGATTTGGCCGTGCCGTCGATGTCGATGCTTCACCTGGACTCACCCACGATTTGTTGCGCTTAGGGTTCTCCAGGAAAATCCACTTTTCATCACCAGTAACAATACGATGCAGGAAAGACTTTCTTTTGTATCGTTGAAGCAGCATTTCACAGGTCACTTTTCGATTCTCCATTTGTCTCTCGGTCAGTCCATGGGGCACTCACTTTCCACACTTCTGAATTTTTCCCATGGTTCGCAGACGTTTGGAAATTGCTTGCTGTTGAACTCCCAACGCATCTGCAAGCTGTCGTTGCGTTTGCGTGTTGTCTTCATCTAATAATGCTTGCAATTCGGCGTCATCGAACGATTTTCGCTTGCCGGAGCGTGCGGCGTCGTTCAGGTCGAAATCTCCATTTTTGAACTGTCGAAACCACGTTTCACATGTTCGAAGTGTTAATGCACGATCACCATAAACTTCCACAAGCGCACAGTGGCTCTCGGACACTTTTTTCCCCTGATTGAACATGAAAAGCAATGCATGGCGCATACGCTCAAAATTCGGTACAAAATTCGACATTTTTGAAGCGCAATAAAAACTTACTGGAAGATTTTTTCGAAAAAATGTCAACGCAGTTCAAGCACTCGATATGACTGAACAAAATGACATATGGTATGTGTTACCAACAGCGGTACAAAACAGAACGCCATCCATTGAAAAAACCGGAAATTACTTGGGAGTACACCTGGTAAAAGTATCAAATTACTTCTACGCAGTTAGTCATCACTTAGGAATATTATCATTTCCGGCAGCGTGTTGAAGCCTGTCGTGATGACGTCATCGTACGTGTTGAAGCTAACTGCGTAATATATTTTCAAGGTCGAATATTCCAACGTATTTTCGAAAGTTCTAGAAATTGTAGCTTTCCTAGGTCGAATACTCTATTTATAGATGATGACGTAATCGTTTCCGGTAACGTGTTTGAACTTGTCGATATGACGTAATCGCGCCTGCGCAGTAAATTCAAGGTCATAAACTCCTTAGAGTCCGCGCTTGAACGCTGGAGCGTCATTCTAAAGACGAATTTCAAACGAACAACATGGACTTTGCAAAGCTTAACCAAGTTGCCCGTGGTGAAAATTTTCTCCCAAAGCGGAGGGTTGTCGAGTTGAAAGTTAACAACAGCTTTCCTGTGACTGGAATTTGCTCTGTTGACACGAAATTTGGAACTAAATTCATCATTGCCCTGGATGACAAATTTGAGGTGTTTCTACCAGAAAGGATCTGCGAAACTCTGAGGAAAGATCCGAAGGAACTACAAAAAATTGAGACCAGCATCAAGTTAGCGAATCCAGTGCATTTTCGTCTTCTCGGAGGGAAATTCAACGCCTGCGAGTTTACTTTAATGAAATAAATGTATTGTAAATATTGTATCATAAATTGTATAAATGGAAAACGAATAAAATTAAAAAAAAAGTATATATAAGCCAATAAAAAATGTAAAAAAAAGCAAACCACCCAAAAAAAAAAATAAATAAAAAACCACCAAAAAAAACCAAAAAAAATCAAGTATATTGAATAACGGGGCAATTATCCCCTGTTTTTCCGACCGTCGCCACATTGGATTACTACCTTACCGACCGCAGGTAACTATAACCGACCGCCGCCATCTTAGATCCCTACCTTACCGACGCCCTACCTTACCGATGAGGGGGCCGCCTAAAGGACATGCGATCAAGGGAAGAGAATCCTAGCCTTGGCGACGGTGGTTCGAACCTGGAAGTTGCGTGTTACATGTGCGATCTCTTGACCTCCACGTGGTGGCGGCTGGGTCACGCTAAGAAAGAGCTCTCGCTTGACACCGATACTGTTAAAGGGACGCGTCCCCAGAGCCATTCCTAATCAATGCATGGACTCACACCCAGATCGGTGTCAGAGTAATGAATCTAGCTGGTTTTCGTCTAACTTATCGGGGTGCGTCCCGGGTGTTGGTATACACATTTACCTTCGCCCATGAGGATAGACCCAGTCACGCGACTACCGGTAGGTGGGCGCGATGGCGATCGTACCGGGGCGCCTTTCTGCCGGTACGACACTCTCACAATACTGGGGCCGCTACGTAGGGTGATATACCTAATGGGCCAGGCGCGCCCTACGTAGCTCACTTGAATGTGACGGTTTGTTGCCCTCTGGGCAATTCAGAGCTTCTTCTTACCGATGAGGGGCGGGGGAGGGGAGTTGTCGCGGGGTGGGGGAAGGTCACGTGATGGGTGGAGGAGTGGGGGGGGGGCGTCGTATCCCCATAGTTCAACTACTGAACTTATCTTTCCAAAAAACAGACAATGATCTAATGAAGTTGTATGTAGACTTGAAAAGATTTTTGTTGGCTACCGCCAAACGAATTTTCAAACCACTTTATTTGAACAATAACGTTATAGTTAAAAAAAATGAGACCCTAGATTTCTCAGAAATTGAAACAGTTAAAAAAGCTTTGGAAAGAATTGATGCTGAGTTTGGGAACACTGGTTTGACATTATTGCAGAGAGTTGAATCAACTTTAGGGAAACATTACCATCGTTTATAAGTTCTTAAAGTTCCCTGAATTTGACCTGCACAAGGAGAATAAAATGTGAAATAAAAAGTCAAAAAATCTTGACATAATTGATTTTATTTCTTTCTCAGAGAACTGTACGAAAACCAGTTGTGTGATTGTCGTAACAGCAACAATAAAGACGATGGTAGCTCTTCGCAAGCTTTTCCAGCACACAAATGCAGAGAATGAGAAACACATTCCATCAGTTGCAGATAAGGAACTTTTTCTTTCAAAAGCGTGTACAATAAATGTTTGGCACCCATTAAATTACTCGCACCATCTGTCCCAAGTGCCAAAAGTCGATCAAGTTTTAATCCAATACTGCCCATAAATTCGAAAAAATGTTCAAACAAATTATCTGCTGGTGCAGAAATGATCTCACTGAGGCCCAGAAAATCTGTGACCATCTTGTTCTGTTTTGAGCTGAAATATCTTATACAGTAGGCCATGTATTTCACCACTGAGCAGTCAGTTGATTTATTCAGAACAATTGAATATGAACCGTCTCCAACGTCTTCGATAATTTCTTTTAAAAAAGCAGGGGATATAACGTTCTGAATTAGTTTCGAACATTCCGTTCTGTGGAGCTCAGGTTTTGAAAATGAACTATTTTCTTTTCCCATTTTTTTTAAATTTTCGCATAAATGATCAACGCTGTTGATCAATCCATGGACAGCAGTGAAAAGAGCAAACTGAATATTCATTTGCTTTTCTGATTCAGTAATTTTTGGTTGAATCCCTGTAAAGTAATAAAAATTAATCGATTTTTTTTTATTTTAATGTTTGTACAGGGAAAATTATTCAGTAAATTTTTTTTTAAATTGTTGAATATTTTATTATAAAGTCAATATGCCAAATATATATACATATATGAATTTGCTTAACATATTTAGAGTTTACATGTATATTCATCTATATAAATATTTTGATGAATTGCAAATATATTGGTATATTCATAAAATAACATTAACCTATAACACATTCGCATTATAAACAAATATTTATAACGATTTGAGTATTTTATACGTTCAAAAATTTAAAATTATTATTTATGGTTCATTTTTTTTATTTTATTTACAATTGTGTATTTTAAAAGATTGATTTTTATTCTGTTTCAATAAATCATCTTTTCCATATTTTAAAACTAATTCTTCAAACCAAATTGAAATAGAACATATTTATAACAAACCAAAGTGACAATTTTTTTTGATAGATTTTTTACAGTTTTTAAATTTTCATTTAAAAAGTTTAGATGTAACAGAGTTTTTATATGTACAATAATGAAATCAAACATATTTTTTATTGATCTTTTATTATAGGTATATACTGCATATCATTTTTCTGACTCTCAGAAGTTAGTTTTAAAAAATTGTAATTAATAAAAAGTTATTAAATTAATTTAGATTGATTATATTATCTATTTTGATAAAATAATATGTATCAAATATATTTTAAATCTATAAAAATTCATAAAATTTTAATTTGTTTGAATTAAAATTTGTATTCAATTTATCAAAATTTGTATTTTATATTTTTTTCTATCAAAATGTACTTTCATTTTATTTTTATTTTCACTGTAGTTAAACCTTAAAAAAAAAATGTATCGCATTGATAATATTGCATTAAAATTTTTTAATAAATACACGTAAATATTCTGGGAATAAAAAATATAAATAATGTACCAAAACATGTCAGTTTTTCCGATTGCAGGCTTGAAGCCATTCTTTTCTGGACTGCTGTCGATGCATGTTTCAACAAATCGTGTTTTTGAGCTCTAAGAGCTATTTTGTAAATTTTGCACCATGCTTGGCCTTTGCCCTGGAGCACGACGTCTTTTGATGCTGGTGCTATAAAGCCTGTATATGAATAAATAAATTTGTTTACTTTCAATTCTGGGGTTTGAAATATTTACTTTGATAAAATGTTTACAATGTACGTACGGCCTAAAATCGGATCTTTTTCCCAGTCAGGGTTGTATTTTTTTTCGAACTTGCTGTAATTCACCGTTCTCGTTTTTTATTGTTTTCAAAAAAACATTTTATTTATGAACTTTTCCGAACTTGAATAAACCAACAGATACTTTAATTTGAGTGTAACGGATTTGTACGAAACAAACGAATAACGGAATAACGTTCAATACACTTTTATGTACTAAATGTCTGTATACAATGTTTTGTATCGTGAATACACAAAATGACACAAAGTGCATAATAAAACTTTAAAAACAGTTCAAAAAAATTTGATTACAAAAGTCCCTACATAATCATTTCATATTGGTATCTTGACAAGATCTTTCCTACAGCCACTACGGCCAACTTTCAAAAAACTATCCCAGATAGCAATGGTGCGTCGCACATAAAGCGCATGACGTGCGGACTCACGCGTGCGCGCTAATACGCAGTAAATATGAAGTCACACATGAGTTTTGGGCGCATGCGATGAGACTTTACTGCGTGTTGGGCGCACGTTATGATACTTGTGTGCGTTTTGGGCGCACGCTATGATACTTGAGTGCGTTTTAGGCAGTTTTAGGCGCATGACATGAGCTCTTAGTGCATTTTGAAAAAATTAACTTTTTTCGTTAGTTCAATTCAAATTTATATCTATTATAATACAGAAATAAATCTAACAGTTAAATATAAATTAAATTTTGTCGCTTTTTCCTAAGTTTCACAATTTCGAAACACAGCAGTATTTCATAGTGCAGTGCAGTGCAGTGCATTACCTAACCTGACATCGAAAATATCAGCTGATCACTGTATGCAACAGTATGCAACCACGTGCAGCCCCGTGACTCGTGAATATCAAGATCTTTTCTTCGAAGTACAAAAGTGCAGTTGTGGTTAAACCAAAATATTTCCACCCTGGTAAAACACAATTTTGTAAGGTAAAGAAACAATGAGTATATTTCGAAAATCAATTGAAAACTTGTAGGTCATAATTATGACCTATAAAAAGTAAACAAAACCATAACCATAAAATCTTGCTCTCGTGTTCCAATGTTTGAATAATATGAGAGATATTTTTATAGCTCAGTTTATAATTTAATCTTCAATGGGAGCCAACAAAATCAATTCTAAAAAATTATTCACAAGTAGTTTATATTTTCTAACGTCTATCATTTTATACAATTTTAAAACGCACCATAAATTTAAATCTTCAAGAATTAAAATTCTACTCATTAAAGCCTTTTATTTCCTAAAATAAGTTCATAAAAATCTAGAGAGAAAGTTAGAGTACAAATGTGATAAAAAAAATTAAATTATATTTGCTCTCACAATAGAACATATAAGTCTTTTGCCTTGAGTTTTATGCCACAGAAAAAGATATAATGATTGACAAAAATAATCACGATAAAAATTTTCTATGGAATTTCATTTTGGAAATGCCAACTTTCGGCACAAATGTGTAGTTCATAATTATGACAGCAATTTAGTTTCTTAAATCTTGAGAAGTGTAAAATAATTATTGCTTGTAATAAAATTTATTTAATATTAAGTTCTGTCGGGAAATTTAATTGGTTCTGGAGAAAATATGAATTTGATATGCTTCTACCCATGTGATATGAAATGTATGTCCAATTTCATAGTCTCGTTTTTCTTCAAACGTTTAAAAAAAAACTGTCACCTTATAAATTTATTGTTACAATTTCCCAAAAAGATGAACAATGTATCAACTATGGTAACTCGTAAAGAGTTGCAAAAATGTTTGTTGCATATGAGAAGCAAATGTTTCTATTTGCTGAATATGAGGGTAACATTGATAATAATTATTTTGTATTTGAATTCTTAAATAAAAAATTTGCAACTACGTTCTTAAAATAACGAACTTTGAAAATTCTGAAATTACATTTAGAAAATTCTGCATACAGTAATTTACAAAATTCTATTTCTTTTTTCGAAATATGTATCCTACTTAAAATTGTAGGATAATTTTTTTTGACATGAATTGTAACTTTTAAAAATATTGAAACATTTTTAAACATTGTACTGGGCCCAAATTTTGAATTTTTCAGTGTTTCGAAAAACAGTTTTTTCAAAAATAATATATCTTAGATTTTTAGTAGGAATTTGCCATTTTTTTAAAAATGGAAATATGGTAAACCATGTGTCCATTTCATTTGTTTCAAAAATTCCCAACCAGATGTTTGACGGCTCAGAATACAAATTGAAATCATCGCTAGATGGCTAAAATATTAATTATCACACATATAAATTTCATCAGAATACTTTCGTCTCTATTTCTCTGAAACATTTGATTACATTTTAATGTTTATTCAGAATTCTGAAGGTAGGTCTATTTCATCTATCGGAAAAATGTTCAAGCGTGGAGTTCTGCGATAATATCATAAATTTTTTTGTCCAATATTTCTAATTTTCTGAAAAATAGAGATGAATGTTCGAAACTTGGCATAGTTTGAGTGTATAACTCAAACGTTCAAGACCAATTTTTTCTGAAATTTTCTATTGCTGCTATCTATGTCTTACGAGCACTGAAAAAAAGAAAACAAGTACTTCTTCGATACTCGTAAAGCATAGATAACAGCGATATAAAATTGCAGAAAATTCGGTCATGCACGTCACATTGTACACTCAAACTATGCCAAGTTTTAAACATTTATCGCAAGTTCTTCACAAAGTATGAATTTTTGAAGAAAACATATGAAAAAATACATGTAAATCCCGTTCAAAAATTCAGTCGTTTTGTGGCAGGAGTTAATCATGTCCAATTTGCTATCAACTTTACAAAAACTTTTTTTTTATCTTGATTGATTTACAGTCCTGGAATGGAAAAACTCCGACGTCGCCAAAATAAGTGACACCCTTATATACCAAATATAATTTATATAATAATTTCAAAGAACCATTTAGCATTTTAGTATAATTACAAAATATAATATAATTTTTGATACAATCATACGATGAATAATATATGTAGAAATATGTCATGTATGTAGAAATGAAAAATGGGTCAAAACATATTCCCTTGATTCAAAAAAATTCTACTTTCAGGATTAACTTTCAAAGATGAATTTCGTCTATTAAATTTCCAAATTTATGTGTATATTTTTTCAAGAAAATTACTCTCACTATAGCAAATGGTAATATCCTTTTCATAAATCATAGCAGAGCCATGTTATTGAAGAAAAAAAAAACTTCGCTTTACTTTTTATTGTTCAAAAATTTGTGTGTTTAAAATTACTCAAAATTTTTTTCGAGTGTAGGAGAAAATTGTAATAAAAATTGAAAAAGTACATACTAAGTGAACAAGCTAAAATTTGAATAATAATAATGAAAAAAAAGTTTTTAATTATTAAGCAACGAAAATGTAGTAGCAATTTATTCTTAAAACAGCCAATTTTGTTAATGATCTAAAAGTGTAATTATGCAGGCAGGATAAACAAAAAGACGTACCTATATTAAAACTTCAACAAGGTTGAAGGGAAGTTTCTTTTTTTTCAATTCAGACAATTTATATTTGAGATTCAGGAAAGGTGAAAAATTGTTAACGAATTTTTTTAAAGGCATCTTACTTGTTACTACACTAGTGTAGCAACAGCTGTTGCAAAAGGTGTAATTGGTTTTTAATAAAATTATTGAAGTTTTCAACGTGTACACTGTATGGGATTTTTCCCATTAATTGCTCTAGAAATTTCCATGCGTGATGGAAATTATTTTACAAATATTGAAAAATTGTAACAATTTTTGTTTTTGGTTCTAATGAAATAATGTAAAATAACTCTTTTACCATGATAAAATACATGCCATACTTTTACCTGACAAAAAAGCTTTGATTTAAGATCTTATTCAATTGAAGTTTTGAATAAACAACAAATTACACAGGTCTACAAATACCGCAGTCATGTGAGTTGCTGGAAAGCAAAGGTTCATTAACAAAGTAATTTGCTGCGTGAAATCCGAATCCGGCGTCAGAACTGGCCCATCACCTCAGGATTTTGAGATATTTGAGGTTATGTACCCGAAAAACGGCCTTTTTTCCTACTTTCGAGGTTATGTACAGGGTGCAAAAAATTTGTTGATCTGTCTCTCCAGTTACATCATTTAGTACAACTCTTACCCTTTAATTTAAGAGTTCAAGAGATCAATCACGATTTTTTTTCGCAAAGTTATGGCTATTCGAAGTTACGAAATATACTTCTTCGACGTCATTAGCGTTTGCATTAAGCCTTTGAGACGATAATTTTTGACTATGTACTTTCTCTTGAAAATTTTGACTTCAGGGTTTTTGAGGTCGCTGAATACACATATGAAGTCGGAATAATGAAATTTGCATTTCCAATATGGCGTATTTAAATGGCAGATGAAAATGTAGAAATAACTGATATTTGTATCTAAAAATGTGTGCATCGAACTTATTGAGGTTGCTGAATTCGAATATCATTGGAATGTATGGGTAAGTTTTAGAAATTGAAAATAGTGGCGTCTAATATGGCGGATGAAAGCCAAAAATTTTACGCTCCTTTTACTGATTTTACGTATAACAATATCTTTAACTAGATTTTCCCAAAAATGCTTATGCGGATTTGTTAAAGGTCGTTGTTTAAGAATCCGCCATTAACATTTCTAAATTCAAGATGAAAGATTGAGTATGATTTTACAAAATTAGAAAAATTGTCAGAAAATGTTCGAATTCTATAAAACTTTCTGTACAGAAGATTTTCGCGTCGCTGGTTACGAATCTGCAATCAGAATTGATTTGTCATCCAGATTAAAAAAAGTTTGATGGCAATTTTTTTAATCGGTGGCTGAAAAACTATCCTATCTTTAGCTTCACCCAGGGACAACGGCGTGGACGTAATAGGATTATGTCCCCTCTGGGGTGCTTGATCAACGTGGTCCCCTCGCCTCTCACGAATCGGGGTGCTTGATTAACGTGAGTCCCCTCGCCTCTCACGAGTCAGGGTCCTTAATTAACGTGAGTCCCCTCGCCTCTCACGATTCGGGGTGCTTAATTAACGTGACCCTAGCGAAACGCTCACGAGAGTTGACTCTCGCCAACTCTCGCCAACTCTCGCGAGGCCAAAATAAGGGCCTTTGAAGTTTAATTTGCATGGTTTTTGATTGCAGAATCGAACATTTTATGAAAATCAGTGATTCTGAAAAGTTTTTACAACTCTACGTTGTGTAACCTTTTCAGAATAACTTATTTTTATAAAATGTTCGATTCTGCAATCAAAAACCATGCAAATTAAACTTCAAAGACCCTTATTTCGGCCTCGCGAGAGTTGGCGAGAGTTGGCGAGAGTCAAGTCTCGTGAGCGTTTCGCTAAGGTGAGTCCCCTCACCTCTCACGATTCGGTCTGAGGTATTCAGTCTGACTTATGAAATCTTTTTTTCTTATTCAGCAAAGATCTAGACCCAGAACGTCTTTTATGATGAGCATTTGGCTCGTCACGTTGAAGACACCAGCAATAATCAGCTAGCATTGTTGAAGACCATTTACCCAGGCATGTCTTTCCATTTCCTTAAGAACCTGATGTGATCGCTCGCCTTGCTCTTCGCTTACGTCACCGAGATTTTCTGGAAATTATTCCAAGTGAGAGTGTAGATAGTTCAATTTCACGCTCATATTGCAACCTAACTTGTGAAATTTTTTAGTCATGTCTTCAACTAGTTCCTTATAATTAGTAGCTTTGTTATTGCCTAAAAATCTCTTGACAACTTTTTTAAAGCTAATCCAGGCTTCTTTTTCCATAGTTGTCATAACATCTTCAACCACTGTTGTTTTCAGTAGTTCTCGTATCTCTGGTCCAATAAATATTCCTCCCTTCATCTTTGCCTCACTTAACTTAGGGAATTTATGTTGAAGATATTTAAATAATGCACCATCACAATCAAGGGCCTTCACAAATTGCTTCATTAATCCTAATTTGATATGAAGCGAAGATCATAAAACTTTTTTAGGATCTATCAATGGTTCGGCAATGATGTTGGGGTCTCCTGTTTTTAAAGTTTTACGAAGAGGCCAGTACTTCACAACATAATGCTTTTCTCTGGCTCTGTTGTCCCGTAGACAAATGAAGCACGAATATTTTGTGAAACCCAAGTGTTGTCCAAGAATCATTGAAACCATTTTTAAATCTCCACTTGCTATTTATGTTGTTCATATTTTATTGCTCCAAGAGTAGTTTTACATTTTCATGTGATTCGTTTGAGTGAACGGAATGAGCAATAGGTATAGACGCGTATTCATTTAAGTTATGCAATAAAACTGCTTTTAAGCTGCTCTTTGAGGAATCAATAAACAATCTCCATTGATCGACATCATAAAGTAGTCCCAACTTTTGAATTAAGCCATTAACGTCATTGCAAAAAAACATAGTTTTTACTTGCAGAATAATACTCAACTCATCCCTTCTCCCGATTACGATACCGAGAAAAAGTAGTTTCTGGAGCGAGATGGTTTTTTTCTTGAAGTCTGGAGCCTAATAACTCAGACTTATCTTTCGGCAAATCTAAATCCCTGACTAAATCATTCAGAGAAGCCTGATCAAATAAAATAGGAGCATCAGAAGTTGATGCGATTTATTCAAAATCCTGATCTTCAGTATCGTCACACCCTGTATGATCTTCAACATTTCTATTAAAAAGGGGTGGTGGAGTTAGGGGAATAGCATCGGATGCATAAAGAACGAGTTTTGTTACGCTTGCTAGAATGGGATATTTTATATTAGAAGAATTTTTCACATTATATCCAAATGTTTTAGTTAAACAAAAATAACATTCATTGTGTCCAACAGGTTCACGCCAAACTGCAGGTATCTTGAAAGGCATTGGTATTTCACGATAATTTTCGGAATTATTCCAACGTCTTAATGTTTCTACACATGATTGACAAGCCATGTGTGGAGCCCAAAACTTGTCTTGATTACCTATCGAAAGACCGAAGTAATTGTGATAATATGTTTTGATATTATCATCAATTTTCATCTTATTTTTCGCAAACATGAAACGACTACAAATGTAACAAAAACTGTCAGGATCATTTAAACATCTACGCGAGGCCATTGTTGAGATGATAAACAGTTATAATATCAAGTTATATTTCCTGCGACTGCGCGTATACCGTAGGGGCCATGACCCTCTCGATACAACTGCCCACAGCAGACTGCCTGGATTTCGTATGCTCCTTCGCAACGATTCGCTCGTTCGCCCGCATTCGGGGATCTTCAGTGATTCTCGAATCCACCAACGCGAAAATCGGTTTGCTTTGACAAGCCGACAGAAAGACGAAAATTAGTCGGCGACATAATAATTGCAATACATAAATACGAAAAATTGCTTGAGTCGACATCATCAAATCGGAAAATGAATGAGTAGCCGACCAACGTGAACGAAGAGTGATGTTGACTGAATTTTTATAGCCAACAATTATATAATGTGAAATTATATATTGGACATGCAAATTTTATTATTCCGACTTCATATTCGTTCTCAGCGACCTCAAAAACCCTCAAGTCAAAATTTCAAGAGAAATTACACATTAAAAAATTATTGTCTCAAAGGCTTAATGCAAATGCTAATGACGTCGAAGAAGTATATTTCGTAACTTTGAATAGCCATAACTTTGCGAAAAAAAATCGTAATTTATCTCTTGAACTCTTAAATTAAAGAGTAAGAGTTGTACTCAATGATGTAACTGGAGAGACAGACCAAAAAATTTTTTGCGCCCTGTACATAACCTCAAAAGTAGGAAAAAACGCCGTTTTTCGGGTACATAACCTCAAATATCTCAAAATCCTGAGGTGATGGGCCAGTTCTAATGCCGGATTCGGATTCTACGCAGCAAATTACTTCGGAAATGACCCTCAGCTTTCCAACAACTACACCATGTTGACCTGTGTTATTTATTGATGATCAAATTTTTTTTTGGTTAACACATATTTGAGGTTTCAATTTTAGATTTTATGATCCATTTTTTTCATACTTTACATGCAAATATTTGATTTTATTCATTTCGAATCACTTTTACGGAAATTTTTTCATGTTAAATCCATTAAAAATTGAAAAACCTATTTGTTTGCATTCTTCGTGGGGGCCCCAGGCCGCGTCCCGTCGGCCCTGCTATTAATTAGGCCCTGGTAAAAATGATGATTCTTGTATTACATGCCGTATGGGCGCGCTAATATAAACTATGTAGTTGTAAAAATGGATAAAAATAAATCCTAGCGCACATAAATCTCTTTCTCAAAACGCTCAGAACAAAAGAAGAACGCGAATGACCTTCACTCTCAACTTTACTGCACATGTGCGCGAAGAACACCCTCACGGTGTTTGATTCACACAGAAAAATGTTTTTTTACTTTTTTTGCACCGTCTCCGTGCTGAAACAACACTACAGTGGACTTTAGCACTTTTTTATAATGCCTGACATCTTTTTGGTGCGATTGAATAATGTTTCGAACACCGCAAAGTGGAGATTTCGTGAGCTCGTCAACTTTACACCGAGACAGTGTAAAAAATGCCCATTCGCACCAAAATATCGCACCACGTCAGTACAACTTTCCACTTCGGTGGCAAGTTGTCGAGATTTTTTCTAACAGTGTATGTGCCTCTGGTGTAGAAAACTCGTTTCTCATTCAGTTCAGAATCTCTATACTCGTTTTCAAGCGCTCGGTACGTAAAATATCGCACGTAATTAAGACTTGCATTTAAAATTTACAAACGTGAAGTTTGTAGACCAAGGCGAAGCCGAGGTTTACAGTTACACGAGTAAATATAAAATTAAAGTCCTAGTTACGTAATATATTATTTGTTTAAGTTTCACTTCTGTCTTGTGTTCTTTAACACACAAACCAATTTTTTTTATAAAGTTCGAGGCAAGTTGGACATGATTAATACGTGCCACAAAACTACTGAAGTTTTAAATGGATTTACATGTAGTTTTTCATCTATTTTATTCGAAAATTCATGACTTGTGCGAAACTTATGAAAAGTGTTTGAAACTTGGCATAGTTTGAAAGAATAACATTAAAAATGTATAAAAACCAGAATCAATAAAAACGGAACAAAATTGTAATTAAAAAAAAACTTGATGAAAAAAGTGAGATAAAAAGTATTGAAATCAGAAATGAAATAATATACAAGGGAAGTATTTAATTGTCAAGTCATATTAAAATGGCCTTGAAAACTATCTTGAATTTCAATAATTTGCTTATCCTGAAGAGACCAATAAGCTGAAACGTTAATAAATCACAGCGAAAACAGGATTCCGATTGATTAAGTGTTTACTTACACTCGAAAAAAATTTTTTTTTCTTAACATCAGTTCTTACTGTTTCACATGGAATTCAGATACAGTTAACTTTCTCAAATTTAAGTTTCGTGTAAATATAATACTCTCAGAAATAAAAGAAGATTAAAATAAATTCGTGGGCTGCCGTCACGTTTCATATAAATTAGGGATGTTAATTATCAATAAAAAAATTTATCGATGGATATTGATAATAACGTTGCCTTATTGATAATTATCGATACATATCAATAACTACCCCCACCATATTACAATAGGCACTGCGGGAAAACGGTTTGAACATGATTAGCATTTTTTTTTTTTTTTCCAAGAATTATTCAGGAGGGTACACGCATTATTCAGGAGAGTTCAATTGAAGTAGCCAATATCAAGCGAGGAAGAAAAGGACAGAGCAAGTAGAAAAATCGAATGTAATGTTTGAAAAAGTCATCTAGCCCGTTCGAACATTGTTTTGGGCGTCGTGATATCGGCATGCTGCAGGCTTGCTTGACGAGCCAATCTTTTGACATCACTTACTATAAAAGTAACGGAATAGTAAAGCATTAAAATTTTGTAATTATTTCGTAATCTCAGAAGCCCGACGCCGTTGCTGTGAATTTGTTCAATAAAAAATGATAGCATACTTGCGAAGCGTTTATGGTCATGAAAATGTTGAAAAAATTAATTTTTTTCAGATGGATTAGCGGCGCAATTCAAAAATAAATCTAATTTTGCGAACATTGTCTAATGTAACAATAATTTGGTTGTCCAAATTAAGTGGCATTTTTTCGCCACATTACATGGTAAGCGGGCTTGTGATGCTATTGGCGGTACTGTCAAAAGATTGGCTCGTAAAGGAAGCCTTCAGCCTGCCAATACATCATAACACCCAAAACAATGTTGAGATGGGCTAAACGATTTTTATCAAAGCTTTTCAAAAAAGCGATCATCATAAAAATTACTAGGCAGTATCATTCGTTTATTCCAATGGAAAGCGGAAAAATTTTGTACAGAATGTTCTCGTCCTTCAAAGATTATGTGGAAGCGAAAGTTATGTATAGTATAATGTTTGTGAAAAAAATTCTGTAAGAAATTGTTTATAATTTTGATAAATAAACACGAAAAAACTTCCAATATTTCATAATGTGTGATGAATTTAAAGTGAATAGTCCTTTATCGGAAAGATGCTACGACGCGCAAACGCGGCTGACGTATACTGATATTGTTTATTTAATCCTTTCGTCAATTCATGAGTGCCAAATTCTTTCAAAACGCTATTTTTCTTTCAATCTAATGAAGAATCGAAATCGACCATGAACTTCCAAAAATTCCGTGAAGATCACATTTTTTTATTTATTTTTAAGCAGCAATTGTTGTGAACTTATAAATTTTAAGCTCAGCTTAATTAAAAAAAAATATCACCAAAAAATTCATTAAAAGTCGAAAAATTGGTACAAAAATTTTATGATTCGGAGAAGTAGTTGTTTAGATAAAAATTATTGAAAAAGTTACCCAAAAATGCGATTGTTAAAAACTCGCAAAAAAAATAAAATTTTTTTTTTCTTTCGCACAATTGATTTTTTCAGCAAACATAATCAAAAAATGCGTATTTGGTAAAAATCGAAATTTTCACCTTTTTAAGTAATCCGTTTGAGAAATTCTGACCCAGTATGAAAAACATACGTGTTAAATGATTTATATTATTAAGCGATAAGTATCATTAACTCGAATTATTATCGATACATATTGATAGAAAATCTTATTGATAATTATCGATAGCTATTGATATTTTAACATCCCTAATATAAATGACTATTTTATATGCAAAATAATAGAGCATGATTGTAATTGCCATTGTATCTTTTTTATAATCTATTTATGTTTTCTTTTTATTTATGTTATCAAATAGTAGGTAGTAACTTTCAGACTTATGATACAACTACTCGACAGTGCTGTAGAAACACTTGATTAAGAAGCAACAATTTGGTTTCCCTAGTTATTATGATCCTTATAAGAGTATGACATTTTTCTAAATATTACAAGGAAAAAAAACCTTTTAAAACTTTTTTGATAATATTCTTTATGTGGAATTTCAATTCCTTATAAGGTGTTCATTAAAAGACCTTATAAGAAATTGAATTCTTGTAAGAAACATAATATCCCTATAAGGTTTTTATAAAGATCACAATTACTAGGGTCGTATATCAGTATTGTTTAAACTCAAGCTGATTCAAGAATAGAAAAAGTTTGTCAGTAACTTTTAACATCTATATACAACTTTCACAGGGTTGGCGTTATTATGTATATTATAATAATTTTTTATTGGATATCGTTTACCAAGGAAAACTGCATCAAGTCGAACTTTTGCATTACCGATTTCAACTTCAAGTTATCTGTCCGTTGTAAGTACATATATAATAAAGCAATATAGATCAATAATCTCGGGTAGGTAATAAAACTCGTTTTTGATATTAAAAAATTTACTGGTATCACTTTACTATCACATTATTTATATCACATTAATCTATGTTAAATGACGATTCGATTGCCACAAGAAGCATAAAAATCGAAAAAATATATCACTCGCAATAAATTTATAAAAAAAAAATGACAAAAAACTTTAGCTGTTAATATTATGAACAAAAATATTTTCGAGGGAAATCAGTTTGGGTCTACCTTACTAATGGTAAACACTCTCGGAAAAACTCATTTCCAAGTGAAATGAATTTTCATCAAATTCAGGTGGCCCAGTTGAGAAATTCCGAGCTAGGTGTCTCCTGACCATGATATATATGAAAATTTGTTTTTAATCCTTAAATTTTCTTGGTTTTTCTTTAAATTTATTCTATTTATGATTCAAAGCTTATCATTACGAAGTGAAAAAATTTTTTAATTATAATTTTGTAATGTTAACTGGAAAAAAATATTTAAAAGTTTTTTTTATTTGGAACAATAAATTTTAAATGTTTGAAGAATGATTCAGGTTGTTCTAATTTCAATTTTTGTTTAAATATAAAAAGGAGACGATGAATTTTTGTTTTTGGATAAAATATTGTAAAGTCGAAACTTTAAGCTACTTTTTTCTTTATTGTAAAAATTGTCTCATTTCAATTTCGAACATGCGAATTTGCAGAAAGAAAATTTTTTTTAGAACGTTCATATTAATCTCCAAAATAATAGAAAAAGAAATTTCTTCATACAAATGTAAATATTCATAAGGTTACAGTCATTTCGGTTTGTAGATGTAGAACATTTATAATTTTTACATTTTCATATCTCAATAATCAGATTCATAACTATAACTTTTTTGCTTAATTTTGCATAATTTCTGGTCTTTGTTTTTGATTTTGTAGGGAATCAGAAAGAAGAAATAGACATCCCACACGTCAAAGTAAGCTTCAGCAAGCTTTCAACAAACTTTCATGTTAAACGTTTCAACCTTTCAGAAAGCTTTCCGAGAGCTGATAATGTCCGCCCGAAGGCTTCAGAAAGATTGCTGAAGGTTTCTGATGCCTTTCGACCGAAAGATTTATTAGTGAATCCTTTTCAAAACTTTCACTGTAAATCATTTCTGTTGAAATGTTTCAGAAACCTTCAGCAATCTTTCTGAAGCCTACGGGCGGACATTTCGAGCTCTTGGAAAGCTTTTGAAAGGTTGAAACGTTTCACATGAAATTTTATTCAAAGCTTGCTGAAGCTTACTTTGCCGCGTGGGATATCATAAAATCAAAAAATCATCCTTTTTCTAACATCAAATATTATTGAGAATTCATTTTTACATTCAATTTTACACATTGTCGTATGCGTATTAAAATTCATTTTTTTTAGTTTTATTTTGAGGTTCTTTTTTTTAACTTTTTGTTCATATTCCACGATGCCAATGTAAGTGATTATGATAACATACGAGTACATCCTGTACTTGTTTTTCAGCTTTGCACGTTTACTTTATCACGTCTTTTGACTGCTATTATATGTACGTATCTTTATCTTTTCGACATTAGAGTCTTTTACTAATAACTTGGGATTCCCAAATTCTGTTTTCACTTTGCGCATTTAAGCAGTCATTATAAAAACTCCGTATCTACAATAATAATCCTAGCATGGTAAATTGTCTTTTTTTGTTTCATTCATCATGTTCTGTTTACGTGATGAATTAACAGATAATATTAGGGTTACCAGATCAGTCTAGCGAAAAATCAGTACACCTCCATTTTCAGCCCCCCCCCCCCCCTCATGCTCGTATAGCATATAACTAAACCTGACATAGTCAAACGGCCTTGAAAAAAAAAAAAAAAAATTCGATGAATCAATCTAACGAATCGTGTCAAATAAAATAAAAGGTGAAATAGTGTTGATCTAAGCTTAACTGCTTAAAATTAAAATAAGGTAAGGTACAGATAAATCACTAATTCCAGTATCTCAAGTACAATTGAATTATTTTCCAACGTCGAAAAAATTACATTGCCGTTTTTTCGTACTTCTTGGCATTGCCAATGGCTTTTAATATTTCAACATTCTCAGTTTTTATCAGATACTTATGGAAATCGCTACAAGACATATTTTTATAATTATGCTGCATAACAATAATGTTGCGAACATTTTCAACGAGGACACGATTGCGCTCATCACACCATTGGATATTTCATTCCCGTTCATTCCCCCGAAATCGTTTCCCCGAACAACAAATCCCCCGTTCGATTAAATCCCCGAATTTCGCTTCCCCGAATCATTTATTCCCTGAATAGTGTTTCTCCGACTCATTTATTCTCTGAATATTTTCCCCCAAATCCCCGGACTTAAACAATTAAATCAAAATTTTTAACAAAATTGTTCAACAGTTCATTACATGTTTATTAAATAAACATTTAAACTTTCATAACGCGATGATGCGACAGACAGCCTGCAAGTAGTCCATAATTTCGTAGTTTTCGTAATTCAATACAATTCTTCTGAGCCTCGATTGCTGTTCAATCCATTTTTTCTTCGGGGCTGCCTTGATTTTTCGACCGAGAGTTAGTTCGAAGACCGATACTTCTGTGTCTCCTTGTTCTTTCACAAAATTCGTGATGCAGGTATATGCGTCGGGGTGATTTCTGGCCATCAGCATGTGAAACCGGTGATGCTAGCCTTCCAACACGTTGTTTGTTTTTGCTCGACCTTCTACGGTCGCATCATGCTAATTCCAGTGCTGAACTGTGTATCTTGGAGGTACATATTTTCGTTTGCCCCTTGCTGGCGTACCATTTACGTATGTCGTGTCGAAGTAATGAACATAATTTTTCATTTCTTTTGGTGCGATTCTTCGTAAACTCGCAAAGTAGCATTTCACATCGTCTACTCGAACAAATGCTAAGGCTGCGAGCATGTGCGTAAATTCTCTGATGGTTCTATCGTTTTAATTATTGTAAGCAGTCTGCAGCCCTTCTGCTTGAACTTTTCTATAAAGGCTCTGCTTCAGATGGAAAAAGCATGCTGTCTTCGTAACTTGAGGAAATACTTCAGTACAGGCATTTATAATCGTAAGCTCGAAGTCAGTCATTATCACTTTCGGCTGACAATTGTTTATCCCATACTCGGCCGCCTTTGCAACGACAGCTCGAAAAACTGACGCGTATTGCTTGCCTTCTTGAGAAGAGACGAGCGCGTACGCAAATGGCAATGCAACAACTTCCGGTTCACTTTTAGCCGATGTTTTAGTAACTGTCCCCATTATTGTAAATACTTGCGTGAAAATATGAGGAGCCACCTGCAAAAAAATAATAATCACGAAAATGTAGCTAAAATGAAACTAAACAAATAATAAATATCTTTCTGCAATCTTTCATTAACCTTGAATGTCCCGTCCAAAAACCGTACAGAACTTGACGACAGTAGTTCGAGATTCTTCCGTGTAGCAAATACGATCACGCGACTTTCTGCCGGCTCATCGAAGTCTCTTGAGCCGTAAATTAAGAATTGATCACGAGTTGCCGTTTTTTGGTACTTTTCAGGAATTTCCTCCAAATCTGCCAGTGACGTAGGACTGCTCGGCGCATTTTTCTTTCGCACTCGACGTATAACTTGCTTCAAATTTTCTCTCTCCGGAAGCTGACTATGTACTCCCCATGATACTTTTGCTAATTCAGTTCGTAATATTGCCGATGGGGGAGTGTCTAGATGACTCGCAGCTTTACGTTTTAATGACAATTTGAATTTTTCAGCCTCGGCTTCTTCTCGATTCGGGGGATGTGCATGAACAGAAGTATTCGGACCTTGCACAACTGCGATTTGACCCCCCCCCCCCCCCCGCTTGACGTAGTCACTGTTATGGCCCGTGCATTGCACTTCTTGTTTCGTACTTTATTGCAATCCCAGTACACAGCGAACGAGAAAATATTGGATGATCAAATCCTCAATTCAAACTCAATAACATGAATACTTTTCATGTCGGCACTTTGATCTTTTATGGAAAGTATTCAAAGTCATCGAGTTTGAATTGAGGACTTGATCATTCAATATTTTCTCGTTTGCTGTGTACGTGCGGTTTCCTACAGCGTGCGATTTTACGTATGGGGCATTCCACCTCAAGTGTTCCCACCTCAAAAACGAAACATTTTTTATTTAAAATTGTAAGTCCGAAGATTTTTTGATAATGGAAAGCAAAGAACACGTATCCTTATGTATTTTTTCCGTACTTTCCAAAAAAAAATATATAAACAATTTTCCATGAAATTTAATAACATTTTTTTTAATTTAAACTTTGTTAATAACATTTTCTTAACAAGAGCCTGTTGGGATTTTTTTCAAACTTACCTTATAATACGGTTTATTCCCTCCCCTACAAAAAAGTATATATAGTATTTTATGGGCAAAGTTGAATTTCTTCTCTTTTTGAGGCTCCAAACCCAAAGCGTCTACCGCGCCCGACGCGCGACGTAGTAGCTGTGGCGCGCGGATTTATTATTTTTAGCATAAGTGTGTGTGTATAGTAGTAAAAATGTTCTATATTATAAACTATAGTAAAAAAATACAGTTTATAGTATATAATGTTATATAGTATAAAAATTTAATCAAAATGCTGGTATCCTTGAAAAATGTATATTTACAATTACTGATACATAGAACACTATTCCACATAAATACAAAAATGTTTTTTCTTTCGTGAGTTTTTATCATGCACATACATATAATAACATACAAAACGAAAAAAAAGTCATACTGCCTTACACTTTCTTACGATTTTCACGAACTTTGGGAAAAACCATACATTTTTCTTGAGAGGAAAATTGTCTTACTTCCATACTGATTTGTGAAATCGGCACAAAGGAGTGAAATTTCTGCGTACCCTGAATCGTTTTCGATTATTGAAATCTACTTTTTAGCTCATTAGCAACGATTTCGTGACTTTCTTTTGAACTGAAAATGATGAGTGTGTCTTTGAAGTTTTCTTTTGCCCAAGCATAGAAAGCACTGCAATTCAAAATCGAATTTTTCGAGGATGCTTGTAAGCTGGCACGCATTGCTTGTCTTTTCAAATTTCCCCCGATTCCGTCACAAGGCCCCTTGCTATGGGCAGTCGCATGAAAATGCCATTCAGCAAAGATACCAAAATCTTTTTTGTGATTTAAAAGATTTTGGAAATTGAACTTGTTCTTAAAATGCTGCGTCGCTCCATCAGTAAAGTAAAAAATTTTTGAAACCTCAAAATTTTCTTTCAAGTACGAAATGAACAATTTCTGAAAAGAATAAACGGCGACTGTGTCATGTTTGAGATTGTCCGATAGAATACCGACGCTACCATGCTCAATATTATTTTCATGTTTATAATAGGAAACAATAGTGAAAATGGTAATTTGGTGATTGTTCCAATGGAATGATTGGGCAGCATTTTGTGCAACAAATGCATAGTTCTCTGCAAAATCACATGTAACTAGAAACTCTCCAGATCGCAAGTTTTGTTTGCACGCTTTGAAAAAATCTGACTGCTGCTTGGCAAAAAAAGAATGAGGTTTTAATTTGTACAGATGATCGCAAAAATCTTCGACAAACTCTTCCACATTCGATGTAACTGTGCGTAAAGTACTCCTATCAGTAGTTTGCCAAGTTCGATATTGTAAATTTTCGAAGTCCTGATCTTCACAAAGTGAACCCACAAAGTCTCTCAATTTTTCTACGCCAGGGCATTTTTTACACTCATTAAGATGACATTCTGGTGTTGTGTTTTCACAAATGAGAATTTTGAATGCGTCGTGATAAGTTTCGAAAGTACACTCAGTTTCAAGAGAAAGATCTTTAAAATTCATAGCTTCAAACATGAGGCGAACATTTTCGTGGTAAACACAAACACATACTGTGTGGGTGCCACTGGCACCAGCAAGAACACAGTTTTTTGGCCTCAACTCACAAAATTTTGAAAAACTAATTTTGATTTCCGGGTAAGCGCTCTTAAAAATTTGATACAATTCAGAAAGATTTCCCAGAATCAACCTTTTTTGAACTTGTTTTCGCGAACCATCAGAATTTTTTACAGAAACGTAATCTTTTCTACCTGGCATGATACGGCTATTGTCATCATTTTCGTAAAATTGCAAAACCAACTTAGCAGTGTCATCAGATAAGGTTTTACCTTTTTTTACATCCGGTGAAGTCAAAATACCGAATTTTTTCACCAATTCTTTTGATTTTCGTGCTTGGCGTTCAGACGCTCCGAATTCGGCGGCAATTTTCCTACGACCCCAAGACTGTGGTGCAAGCGTGAGAATAAGTAACCGTTCAGAATTATCCGTGCTGCTTTTAATTTTTTCCTTGATTTGGTTGAAAACTTCAACAGCCGCTTGATGTTCCTCGTTAGAGCAAGACATTTCCAATTTTTTTAACTTTGGAGGTGGAGGACCATCAAATATTTCCTTATCAATATCGTCATCATTGTGGAGAACAAATTGATTGTGGTTTTCTTCCAAAATGTTCTACAATAATCAACAATATGTTTAAGTTAATATTTCATACATCAAGTATTAATTTTTTTATAATAGATTAATTATAATTCAAATTGTTTTTCAATGTACCTGCTCTGTATTCACATAATTCGCTTCATTCACATCGTATAGTGGAGATAGAGCCGAAATATTGGCCATTTCCTTGCGGCAACTCGTACAAACTTTAGCAGTATGACATAAGAAAACAAACTTCTTTAGAAGATTATCAGATATTGTTCTCAATCCTTTACTGTACGTATGATGTTTGTGAATTTCGAACGGATTGCAACAACGATCTACGGGAAACTTTTTCATGGCGATGCAATTTCTAAGCGATGTGAACGGAACAGATTCTCGAAGAAAACTGACCAGAGTTTAAAATTTTCACATTTTAAAAAATGTATCTGCAGGCGAACAAATAATCGGAGAATTTGCCCAAGATAAGGAAAATTCCAAGTTTGACAAATGTAAAAATCTACAGTCATCTTTCAAAAGATGCCTTGAATCACGCTTTTCTATGAATTTCGAAAGCGTGGAAAATCAGCAAAACAAAACATGAATAGGATGGAATGTTGATTAATGGTTTCATTATCAATCATGAACCTTAAATACCTCTGGATAACACTTTTTTCGACTATCGCTTTGAGTCCTCCCGTCTGTGACTGAATAGCTAAATGTTTTTAAAAATTGAAATAAAATCCTTTGTTAACAAAGCATAGATTGTCTTTCATTAGTTTATGCGATTTGTTCGTACGTATAATTATTAATTCAGCAATAGTTATTTTAACTTCTTCTAACAAGTAAAATGTACCACGGCTGAGTCGCGCATCGGGCGCGGTAAACGCGTTGGGTTTGGAGCCTCAAAAAAAGAAGAAATTCAACTTTGTCCATAAAATACTATATATACTTTTTTGTAGGGGAGGGAATGAACCGTATTATAAGGTAAGTTTGAAAAAAATCCTAACAGGCTCTTGTGGAAAAAATGTTATTAACAAAGTTTAAATAAAAAAAAATGTTATTAAATTTCATAAAAAATTGTTTATATATTTTTTTTGGAAAGTACGGAAAAAATACTTAAAGATACGTGCATGTTGTTTTTTCGTTAGCAACAGCTTTTTGGACTGAGAATTTAATTAAAATCGACGTCCGAAATAAAGGGCGAAAATTCAAGCCCCTGTATCACTGCAACCCGTGCATAAATCCGCCCCTCCTTTTCCACAATCAATGTACTCTGATAGTACAACAACTCTACCAAATATCATCAAAATCGGAAATGTTTCGTTTTTGAGGTGGGAACACTTGAGGTGGAATGCCCCGTATACGGAACCTTCGTAAAATAACCGCACGCCATTCACAATTTCCGGCTGTTTATTCATTGCTGAGAATGTCTTTTTTACTTTGAAATTTTAAATATTGCGAATCTTGATTATTTTTACTGACAATTTTTCTTCACGAATAATTTAAAATTATTAAATCAAATTTCTAACAAACCGCAACTATGGAGATGCAAACAACAAAAGCAAAAAACCGAAAAAGCAAAAGATCGATACTTCCGTGTCTTCTTGTTGTTTCATAAAATTGCTGTTTTTTTTTTTTTTTAATTTTAGAATGCGCGGAACCAAGTTTTTGCTAGAGGTGAGTTTACGCAGGTCAGGAAATTACGTAGCAAAAAAAAAAAAATAAAAACAAAGGTATCCAATAGAATGTAAAGTACAATACGAATTTTCTCGTTAGGGTGAATCTTTGGTTGGGCGATCCAATACTCGGGTATTTTGATGTTCGGGTAATTTACCTTGCGGAGGTTTGATTTTCGGGGAATTTTTCGGGGAAAAAGCTGTTGGTGGAAACGATTTCGGGGAAATGATAGGTAATCGAAATAACAAACACTAAAAGATAGACGATGATTACTATTACTTTTTTCTTCAGCTCTTACCTATTTCAAATGGTGTCCTTTTTGAGAAGCTTCAGAATTTTTTTTTCACTTCTCACTCTACGTTAACAAATGAACGAACCCTAGTAAATTGGTAGGGTGACCAACTGGCCTAAGAACAAATAAAGGACACCTCGAATCTCCCCCACACCCCCCTAGAGTTATTGATTTAAAAAAATGATGAATTTGCATTTAGTAATTTTTTTCAAAAAGCTCATGACCTTTTTTCAGCGCAAACAGCATGTAATCGCAAATAGATTTTTGAAAATATGAACGAAGTGTTGACTTTGCAAAGTGATGCACTCTTTCTTTTGAGACACGTATTTTTTAGTTCTACTTATTTTCTTAACAATGCGTTCATTATGAGGTTGCATTCGGAAAAATTAAATTTAACTCAGAAAATGTGTCGCATGATTTCAACCGAACAGCGATACTTCTCTTTTGTCTATTATGCGTTCACGAAAGAAAAAATTTTTTTGTAATTAGAGTTATGTACTGGGAATGCATAGAAAAATTGAGCGATTTGAAGTAATTCTTAATAAGCAAATTCAAGAGCTCGCACATTTCTCATCGTAAAAATTATCATTATTCAATATCAAAAATTATCATTTTCCTAAGCTTTATATTACAAAGTAATACTCGCAAGTCTAGCGCGAAATATAATCTTATTCACCGACGACTGTACCCTCCTAGCAACTCTCTAATAAACCCAAACCACAAATTGATAACTTGATCGAACAGCTTCGAATCGAATCGTCGATATTAATTACTTTTTCCAGCAAGTATTTGACACATTCTTCAGTATTTCTCTATAGCAAATTTTTGCCTTCTTTAAAATCTTACCTTTTACAATACTTTGAATTCGGAGAAACTCTTCATCCACGTTTTGAAATATTATACAGTTTCATGGAGTACACAATTCCAATCCGGGCTAAAAAATCATCGCACATTATTTGATCTTTTAGATTATCTATGAGTTTTTCCAAAATTGATCTAACCATGCAAGGAAAGAAATTCTACTGTTAAAAAAAAGAACATTCAAAACGGGATAAAGAACGTTCCTCAAAATGAAAAAAAAAGGATATGTCCTTTGAAGAAAAGGACGGTTGGTCATCCTAAATTTGGGTTTTTATAAACTTTTTATAAAATCCCTTGTAAAATTTAAATATTTTTGAAAAATTCAACTTTTTCACACAGTCATTTCCTGAAATGAGCAATGTTGTAAAAAGTTTTTATAAGTTTCTATAAAGTCAGTCTATCAATACTTTATAAAATCTTTTTAAAATGACGGCATTTCCATAAAGTGGATTTTAAAATCTACTTTATAAAGATTCTGTTTTTTTATGAAGATTTCATAAAATTTTCACTAAGTGACTTTATAAAAACTAATAAAAACTTAATAAAACCTTGCTTTTTTTACAATGTGATATTATAAGAAAAGCGAAATTTTATGAAAAATACCGAAATTTTTTAAAGAGTTTTGAAAAAACCCAAATTACTAGGGAAATCTCGAACTGGACTCTTGCAGTACATTCTCCCCAAGAAACTAGCGAATAAGAACGAAAAAAAACTATTCAAATATTTCACGGAATATAACTTGAATCAAATCTTTCTCATACGCCTAAAATGATGAGTTAAAAAAGATTTATCAATGAAGAATTACACACCTAGATTCACAAAAATGATTGTCGAAATATAATAAATTTTTCTTCCAACTCCTACTCAAATAAATCGATAGCCTTTTCGAAATAGCCAATTTGGCAAACCGCGTTTAAACCCTGGCGAACGAGTTACCACACTTTTACTACACTTTACTGTGGTAAAAGTGTGGTAAAAGTGTGGTAGATTTTTTTCTATTTAAATCAACAATTGAAACATGAAATAATGCTTTTAAGGTAAAAAAAGATACTCTGTTTATGTGGAAATGTATTTGAAAGCAATAAATGTTTCCGGTCATGGTAAATAAGCCTGTAAAAGTTTAATAAAAACTTGGTGGCGAGTAGCTTTTGCTCATGCGCCATGAGTACATTCCTTTCGTGGCACGGCCACTGAAGTAGTTACCGAGGGGCCAAAAGGCGCTCCTGCATATTTGAATTTTGAATGTGATATCTAATTAAGATTGAATAATAATTTATAAATAATATAAATTTTTCTATAATAATAATTTTTCCAAGTATTTTCTAGTTAAAATCTTATAAATGTCTAAGTACACTGTTTTACGATAAATTTGATGTACCAAATAATGCTTATAGCAGTTTTTTTCTGCCATTCTTACATCTATACCTTGAAACTCATTTTCTGAGTATGTAATTTACTTAAAGACTATAACTTTGCTGTCTTTGGAATGTACGTTATGACTGTTATGACAGCCTATACAAATAGTTTATAAAATACTCAACTATAATTCCATTCATGTTTATAAATGTACTTTTTATTATAATTTACACAATTATCCCCGGCGTGGATCCGCAACTGAATTCCCCTAGTAATTTGAGTTTTTATAAAGTTTTTGTAAAAATCCTTTAAAAATTTGGGTATTTTTAATAAAATTCCGCTTTTTTTATAAAGTTACTTAATAGAAAGAGCAATTTTCTATGAATTTTTCATTAGTTTCAATAAAGCCACTTTTTAAGATATTTACGAAATCTTCATAAAACGACGACATTGTTATATAGTGGATTTTAAAATCTACTTTTTAAAGATTTTGTCTTATAAAGATTTTATGAAGTGACTTTATGAAAAATAATAAAAACTCTACAAAACATTGCTCTTTTTAGAAAATGGCTTTATAAAACAATCGGAATTTCATGAAAAATACCCAAATTTTATAAGAAGTTTGATAAAAACTTTATATAAACCCAAAACACTAGGGTCAGGTGATCCGTTCAAAAAATTCTGACCCTTACGAAATAAAAAATATAGCATATGTAATATTGTGTATTTTGATTATGATGTAACATTAATTACAACGATTAATTATAAAAAACATAATAATTACGCATGTATATATAATAATGAAAAGTAAATTAATTATCATGAATGAAATCATTATTCGGTAATTTATAAGTGTTAATAATTTTACATATGTTATAAAAAACTTTTATAGGTTTTCATAACGGTCCTTAAGTACATTCTAAACACAGCGAAGTTATGATCTTTAAGCAAATGTCCAGAAAATGTTTTGAGGTAGGTCGTATAAGAATGGTAGAAAAAAAACAGTATAAGCATTATTTGGTACACCACCTTGGATATAAACATAAAAATTATTATCATAAAAATATTTTAATACTATTACATTAATATTCAATTTTAATTGGATTTCACATTCAAAATTCAGATATGGAAGAGCGTAGCTCTTTCCGTAGCTCCTTCAGTGGCTGTGCCACGAATGGAATTTACTCATGGCGCATGCGCAAAAGCTACTCGAACTTTTACATCAGGTTTATTATTTAACTCGACTAGAAATATTTTAACTTAAAATTTGCACTTAAAAACAGTACTTTTGGTTAAAGTTATATTTTTAGAGCATGTTGACAAAAATTTGTCAAGAATATGCTGTTCTCGAAAACATGTTGGAGAGTTATTTCATGACCTCGACATGTTTTACAAAACGATTTCAAAAGCAACAATTTTCAAAAAGAACCCCCGCGAGATTGAAATTATGAAATTTTCTTTGACAAACAAGCATACAACTGTTAAATATTGATGAAAAAACGATTAATTACCAAAATAAAATCCACCACACTTTTACCACACTTTTATCACACAATAGCGCGGTAACTCGTCCGCCAGTTAATCAACATTTTTACCGTCAAACTCAGACACAAATATATATCGAAAAGTTCAGTTGAACTTTCTTGTCGGGTAATACAGGACGAGAAAGGTAGCTCTTTTCTGTAATATTTAGGGTTTACGTCGATTTTTCCCGCTCTCTCATTGTTCTCACGTTCGGCAGCCAATGAGCGTCGCGTATTTTGAATTACTGCGCGAGAACGACACGGTTTTTATCGATTCAGGCGTTTGAGAATATACGTCGGGTTCACTCGGTTTTTTTCGGGCGCTTAAAAATGTGCATCTAAAATGTTTTTTAAGAGATGGCGTAAGGTGTTTCGCAGTTTTCTGAAAGGGCCCTAGTGAGAAAATCCGGGCCTGGGGTGAAAATTTACAAATTATCGTTTAAATATTTTTCAAAAACGTCAAAAACTGAAAAAAATTAGAAAATCATCAATTTTTATGACTTTCTTTCTACCTCTTCTGGCCTGTGCACTGGGTATACATGTGAAGAAAGCCCAGAAAGCCACAGGTGAAGATACTGAAAAGTGACAGGTGACAGTTGTTTACAAACACGTCCGAGTTATGACAATTGAGTTCCGCTATGGACGAAATCGAGCAAAACCGAGGAATTTCTCCGATAAAGTTCGGATAAGTATACTGATTTATTTGATTCACATATTGCGAGATTGTTAATATTCGGCTTTGTTTAATCTGTGGTCAAATTTCCCTTTTGTTTCAGGATTTTTTTTGTCAGTTTATATTTACCTGATAAGAAAAATATTCTTCCATTTTGAGCTCTGAACTGCCGAACGATATTTTAGAACAAATGAAAAACAAAACGGTTAGTCAAACTTGTGGCAACTGCGATAAGCGGCATCACATCTCCATCTGCCGAGAGCCCAAGCAGAATGCAGGTTCCACGAAGCCCGCCACCTCCAACAGCGGGGCACCCCCGGCAGCCACGGATACCGCGTGGTCGGCGTCAGGCGCTTCCTCGGGTGGCCAGCCTACGCCACCTTCGACGAGCTCGACCCACTGACCGGCGGAGTGGTCCAACGCTCTCCTGATGCGAGGACGGTCCGTGATACTGCTGGCTACGGCCTTGGTCGGCTCCGTGGGCCACGGGCCACTGGTTCCAGTGAGGGCCCTCTGCGATCCTAGCTCTCAGACGAGCTTCGTAACAGCGGGGGCTGTCGAGAGGCTGAAGATCCCCATGATACGGCGGGACACCCAGGTCCATGGCATTGGAGCGGGAGCAGTCCTCAGCTTAGGCCAGGTTCAGCTGTCATTGTCCTCTTTGCAGTAGCAGTTTGTTTTACAGGTTCAGACCTTGGTTTCACCTACCATCACGGGCACGATGCCCTCTGAAGCACTGGGTGCTTTTTCCTGGCCACGCCTACAGGGCCTTCGTCTGGCAGACCCACAGTTCGGGCAACCAAGGGAGGTGAACGTTCTCCTGGGTGCTGACACCTGGGGCGACATCGTCGTGGACGGCCTGCGTCGTGGCAACGCCAAGGAACCTGTGGCCCAGCGTACGCGCTTCGGGTGGGTGGTCTTCGGCCCGGTGAGCATGGGCCCCGCAGCAGGCGAGGCGACCTCGTTCCATGCTGTGATCGACTTCGACCTACCTCCACTGGACGAGCTGGTACACCGTTTCTGGACGTCGGAGGAGCCTCCAGAATCTCAGTCTCCGTCGGGCGAGGTGGAGGAGCTCTTCAAGGACACCACGGTGCGTACCCCCGACGGGCGATACGTGGTCAGTATCCCCTTCAGACGAGATGCCCCCACTCTCGGGGAGTCCTTCCACGCGGCATACCGCTGCCTCAAACGGCAAGAGCGCCGGTGCGCTCTCGATGATGGCTTACAGCAGCAGTACCTCGCCTTCATGCAGGAATACGAAGCCTTGGGCCACATGGAGCAGGTGCCACCTCCGATCTCGCACAGCCAGGCCTATTATATCCCTCACCACGCAGTCACGGGAAAATTTCGGGTGGTATTTAACACCTCAGCGCCGTCGTCAACCGGAGCCTCGCTGAACGAGACCCAACTGGTAGGACCCACGATCCAGGAGAGTTTGTTGAATATTTTGCTTCGCTTCCGCAGGTTCCGAGTAGCTATCACCGCGGATGTAGAGAAAATGTTCAGGCAGGTCTGGATATCCTCGTCCCAGCGTGATTGGCAGCGAATTCTCTGGCGGCCCTCGATCGATCTCCCTGTACGGGTATACCGTCTGAAGACTGTCACGTACGGGTTGGCCTCTAGTCCGTTCCTCGCAGTCCGAGCCCTCAATCGCTGCGCCGATGATAACTGCCCCGAGGCGGGCCAACTCCAGGAAGAGGCGCGAGCTGCCATTCACAGGTCCTTTTATGTCGACGATTTTCTTCACAGCTGCGAGGATGACGAGAAAGCCCTCGCCTTGAGCCACCCCGTGAGCAAGGTACTGGCAGCCGGGCAGCTCCATTTGAGAAAGTAGAATTCCAACAGCGCTCCGGTGGTCAGGAGCTTGGCGCCTGGGCTCCACCCCCCTAGCGAGCTGGTGATCGACCCAGATACGACGTCAGTCTTGGGCCTACGCTGGGACCCGGCTCAGGATGTCCTGTTTTTTGCTGTGGCGCCGACTCCATCCACGGGCACCTTCACCAAGCGCACGGTGCTGCGAGAAGTGGCCCAATTGTTTGATCCCACAGGTTTGGTGGCCCCGGTGACCGTCACGGGGAAGATTTTCATCCAACGTCTCTGGAAAATCGGGCTGGACTGAGATCAGCCGCTCCCGAGCGAACTTGCAACCGAGTGGCTCAAGTTCCGGGCGACGATGGGCCGTCTCAACGAGGTTCGAGTCCCACGCTGGGTTGGCATGCGAGCTGACATGGCTCCACGGTTGCACGGTTTTGCTGACGCCAGCGCCCGGGCCTACGCGGCCGCTGTCTACGTCCGAGACCGTGGATGACGCTGGAAGACCTCGCTTGATATTGCTCACGGCCAGAACGAAGGTGGCCCCCCTCCAAGGTTCCACGATCCCGCGATTGGAGATGTGTGCGGCTGCCCTGCTCGCTCTCACTGTAAATCGAGTGAAACGGGCTCTTGACCTGCCTGATACACAGTGCCACTACTGGTCGGACGCGCAGGTAGTGCTACACTGGCTTCGCAAGGAGCCTACCTGCCTGAAGCCATACGCCGCCAACCGAGTACGCCTGATCCAGGAGCTGACTTTGGTGACGCGCTGGCATTACGTTCCCACGGAGCTCAACCTCGCCGACTGCGCGAGTCGAGGGATCTCGGCGCCAGAGCTCGTGAGCCATCCCCTCTGGTGGCAGGGCCCTCCGGAGTCGTTCTGGAGAGCGCCACCACCTGCCTTCGACGCCACTGGGTTGGCAGCCAGCACCCTGGCTGACTCGCACGTCGAAGAGCGGGCCATCTCGCTGGTCGTCGGCATGCCCGGCCCATCCGGCCTCAAAATCTGGACCCACGGAGGTCCAATCCCCCTCGTAGAGAGGTGGAGTTCGATCAGGTTGTTGCTGAGGGTGGTGGCCCGCCTCTTCCGCTGGACACCGCGAGTCGACGGCATCTGCGAGGCGCTGCGGTCATCACGGTGGCCGAGCTTGAGACCGCTCGTCACATCCTACTACGGGAAGCCCAGCAGACCGCCTTTTCCCAGGACCTCTTAGCCCTCCGAGCAGGCCGTGCTCTACCTATGAGCTTTCTACGCCCTTTGAACCCGTACTTGGACAGTACTGGGCTCCTCCGTGTCGGAGGCCGCCTTAGTGGGGCCCAGCTTCCCGAGGATCGACGCTACCCGATCATCGTGCCGAAGTCCGGCCCACTGAGCACCCTACTTCTACGAGAGTGCCACCTGGAGACTGCACATGGAGGAGTGCAGCTCATGCTGGGCGTTCTCTGCCAACGCTACTGGCTCATCCATGCTCGTCAGGCTGCTAGGACCTTTGTACTTCGCTGCACGGCTTGCCGCCGAGTCCGCAGCGCGTTGGTCCAGCAACAAATGGCTCCGCTACCCGCCCCCCGGATCACCCCCCAGCGGGCCTTCTCTTCCAGTGGCCTGGACTACTGCGGGCCTTTCCATCTACGTCAAGGAACCCGAGGCGCCCGGGCGACTGTGAAAACCTACCTGGCTTTGTTCGTGTGCACGTGCACGAAGGCTGTCCACATTGAAGTCGTAGAAGATCTCTCGGCCCGAGCATTTTTGGATGCCTTCACCAGGTTTACAGCGCGACGAGGCCGCTGCGCCCACTTGTTCAGTGATAACGCCACGGCCTTTCACGGCGCCAATCGCATCCTCAAGCAGGACCTCCTCGACTGGACCTCAGAGCGGTGCCAGCAGCAACTCGCCAACCTCGGAACCACCTGGCATTTCATCACCCCTAGTGCCCCACACCAAGGCGGGTTGTGGGAGGCCGCCGTGAAATCCGCCAAGCTGCACCTGGCAAAACTCGTTGGCGCCCATCCCATACGTCGGGAACACATGGCCACCTTGGCCGCCCGGATCGAAGTCTGCCTCAATTCGAGGCCCTTGGTCGCGCTCTCCGACGACCCCGAGGATCGACTGGCTCTCACGCCAGGTGATCTTTTGATCGGGGAGCCGCTCTTGGCGGTCCCAGAACCACTCAGCGACGAGCTACAGCTTTCACCCACTCGCTACTAGGCCTGGCTCCGAGCAGTCCATCAAGAATTCTGGCGTGGGTGGAGCCGGGACTATCTGACCTTGCTCCAGACGCGAGCCCGCTGGCAGCGACCTTCCCCAGTCATCCAGGTGGATGACGTCGTCGCCGTGAAGGACGACAACCTCCCACCTACCCATTGGCGCCTGGGTCGGGTGCTGCAAGTTCACCCGGGCCCTGACGGCCTAGTCCGAAATGCCACCCTCCGCACTGCCAACGGGGAACTGACCCGGGCAGTACAGAAGTTGAGCCGCATCGCCGGCGACCACCCCACTGGCTGAGCCATCGCGGGACTTCCACTCGCCTGAGTGTTTCGGAGCTGGACGAGCCCCGACCGGGCAGGATGTTTGAGATTTGGCGCCACGGATCTTGGAACCGCGGGCCCGAAGTTCGCGCACGCGCCCCTCCCCTTTTTATATGTATGAGTCAGTGTTGTATTGTCAGAGCTCTGAGCGGTACTTGTGTTATTATTCCGTATTTTTCCCGATCAGAATTGTAAGTTTTGAGGTAATAAATCCCCACACGGGTGGTATATTGTATTTGTGGCCTTTTAACTGGTTTTCCGGCTTTTCCCACTCGGAATATCGATTACTTACAATATTAGATATGTCCTATTCCACATTATTGTATTGTATTTTATTTATCACATTATGAATTTAGAATTTAAACGTTCCCAGCTGAAAATAATCAAATGATCCGTCATTATTTCGGTTATTTGACTGATCATATGAATAAATGGGCATTCTGGTCAAATGACTAGACCAAATATGTCAAATGGATTACCAAATGATCGAAAAAACGTCTGACCAAATGGAACAGCCTAATAAAATGGACAAACGTTTTTTTATTTCGGAACGTTTTGAAAAATTTCAAAGTTTTTCAACAAACAGAATTGCGTCATAATTTTTGCTCCTCTGTCAATTTAGCGTAAAAAAAAAGTTTTTTTCACACGCAGCCATGTGACCAAGTCATTTGTCTAACTGATTGTCCATTTTATATGGCTGTTCGATTTGGTCAGGCGTTTGGCCGATCATTTGGAAATCCATTTGTCGACCCATTTGGTCTAGTCATTTGACCAGAATGCCCATTTATCCATATGATCAGTCAAATGACCGGATAAATAACGGATCATTTGATTATTTTCAGCTGGGTTATATGACACGAAATTTCGGATGAGGGGTACAGCATTGATAAATCGCAGAAACGTAGGATTTAAAATCGAAAAAATTAAATATGTAACGTATAGTAAATAATTCAAAATTATATGAGTAACAAACTGAAAATGAAAATTCAAAAATTTGGAATGCTCATTTCTGAGCTTCCAAGTGTTTAATTGAAATTACAAATTTTTGCATTTATAATTTAAAACTGCCAAATCGTTCACATACATTCAAAATTTCAAGATCTCGAAATTAGAATTTTGAATTTTTACTAGATCAATTCAAAAATTGAAACTGTATAGATAAAATAAGATATTTTCAACTCAGAAGTCAACATGTTTCAAATACCGAATTGGAGATTTAGCATTAAGAATCAAAAATTTGCATATTGGAAATAGAAGTTTACTTTTAATTTTCAATTTTCAAATTGTTAATCGAGCTTGAAAATTTTTCAATTTTTATGTTTGATACTCGCACTCAACGATTTTCAATTTGAAAAATAAGTATGAAAATTTTACATTCCACATAAGGGCTCATTCAAGTATTAGGTAACGCTATTCTTGTATATTTTCGACCTCTTCCCTCCCCTTCGTAACGTATCGTAACGTTTTACTCCCCCCCCCCCTCTCCCGACTTGTTACGTGACATCTTAAAAATTTCATGTGTCTGGAGAATAGTAATCAAAATATCCGGAATTGTGTTACGATTTCAATTTTTCATCAGAAAGTATCTGAGAAAAAACATTTTGGTAGGTTTTTTTCACTTTTCTTTTTACAGCGTAGGTTTGTACATTAAAATTAATTAGTCGAATGCATACATCAACAAATGCTTGAAAATTTGAGGATAATATTTTTAAATGAATAAATTGTTAAAAAAGTAAAAAGAAATTTTTTTAGAAAACAGTATCTTTACAGATTCCACGTATTCTACCGACTTAATAAAATTGTAATACATTTCGTATTTTTTCAGTATATTCTGGAATTTTATTTATTTCTCTACACTGAGCGAGGTGCACAACACTTACCATATTATCTCAGTCCGCAATAATGGTTATTGCGGATGACGAAAAAACAATGGTTATTGTCCGCAATAACTACTGTTGCGGACCGAGATAACCAGTGGTGCGCTCTTGTCTCATTGTCAGTGTAATGTTTCGATATATTCTTGTATAGATTTTCAGAAATGTTTTTTTTTTTTCAGATTTTCAGAGGGTAAAAGTGAATACGACGACGCATTATCGGGGGTTGGAGGAGGAGGAAGGACGTATGACTCTTCAGACTCGCTGGACTTCTCCACTGGATCTGAAAATGACAGCATCGATGACAGCAGCGAAGACGATCATGCCTCTGTTTTCTCAAATATTGAAGCAGAGTCAACAGAATCCAGGTGTGACGAAATCCCGAAGCGACAAAATTCACTCTTCCTCAAACTTGTCGGATGGAAAATTAATTTTAACATTGGCATGGTTGCTCTCACTGCTCTTCTTCTCATACTTAGAGATCACGGCCAATCAGCAAAGTTGCCAAAAGATTCAAGAACGTTGACGAGAACGCCAAGAAATACTCACTCTTTGATTGAAGATATGGGCGAGGGACGATATATACACTTCGGAGTGGAATCTAGACTTCTGAACTTTTTAAAGACTTCCTCTCAAACACCGAAACACATTCATCTACAGTCTGTGACATAAGAGGGTAGTCACTGTTATTAAAGAACACAAATATTTATTGACGAATTTTTTACATAAACCGTTTGTCTGCTACCTTAACCTTCATGCAAACACTTCAGTAGCACGTCCAGTCTCCCTCAGCATCGATTATGGCCTGGCATCTTCAGGGCATGCTGTCCACCAGATTTTCGGCGTATTCTTTAGGAAAAGTCCTCCAAATTTTCCGAATTTGCCGACAGAGCTGATTCAAATTGCAGGGTCCACCTCTACGGAGTTTCAATTTCATTTGGGCCTAAACATTTTCAATAGGATTTGCGTCCGGTGACTAGGCTGGCCAATCCAAGGTAACAACGCCATTTTGCTCCTTCCACGAGTTGCACACCTTGCTCCGATGTTTCGGTTCGTTGTCCTCTTGAAGGATCTAATTTTCATTTTTCTTTTAGAACGAGCATTTAGCTGACGGTAATAATGCTTTTCGGTATATCTCGTTCATTTTTTCTGCGTTAAAGTTGTCAGTAAACAGGTACAAAAATCCGAAACCCTTTTTTGAAAGATACCCCCAAACATGGACCTTGACAGGGTGATTAACAGTCCGTTGGACCAATCTGCTTGCGGATGTTGTCCAGGCGTGTCTAATGGTCAGAAATGCCCAGAAAGACGCTTCGTCGGAGAAGATCACGTTACTCCAGTCACGTTCCAAATTGTCTTGCCCCCACGCAAGACGTTTTTCGACGTGTTTTTCACTCATTAAAGGTTTTTGCAGGGAGCTTCGATATTTCGAGTTATTTGCTCTCAAATGCTGACAGATCGTTCTATACGATATTTTCAAACCTTTTTTACTTAATTTCTGGGCACCTTCACGAGTTAATGCGAGATTTTTTGAAAACAAATTGAGAATCATCTTTTCACCTTTTTCTGAAATTTTGCCATTAGACCCGTAATTGGGGAAATCATCGACATTTTTAACTTCCTTATACCGTTTTATCCATTTACTTACAAGCTGCTTTGACTTTTGCATATACCTTGCGGCAGCTGCTTGGGACATTTTGGGACCTTTTGGGTGAGTACACAAAAATACTGCTTCGAAGCGAGCAGCGTAGGCAGAACTTATTTTGTAAAATATTACGAAACTGTCGAAATTCACCGAAACAGCTGATTATTTTTATACAGCATGAAGAACAGTACGTCCCTCTACATGAGGAAAAAAAATCAGTCATCAACGATATACTCGCTCTCGGTAACAGTGACCATGCTCTTATGTCACAGACTGTAAATGTGAGCATTGACGGTCTTCCGATTTCAAAAAGTTCGAAGCAGCAGTTTTGGCCCATTCAAGGAGCAGTTCTGGGGGGAGGAAGTAAACCGTTTTAGATAGTAGTTTTTTGGGGTGTTAGTAAACCACAAAACGCTGATTTCTTCCTTGACTCCCTTGTTAAAGAAATGTACACGCTGCTGGTCAGTGGAATTGTCTGGAATGGAGTTTAAATTCGTGTTCACATTCATGCGTTTGTGTAAGATGCTCCAGCCTTGTAGTTTATTAAGAACATTAAATATCACTCAGGTTACTTCTCATGTCCACGGTGTTGTCAAAAAGGCTCAAGTGTTAGGAGAAGAATAGTTTTTCCGTTTTCAAATTTTGTATTACAAAGAACAGATGAATCGTTCCGACAGCGTCTTCAGCCTGAACACCACAATGGCAATACGATTCTCGAAAAGCTTCATAAACTTGATATAATCACAAGATTTCCAGTTGATTACATGCATTGTGTGTGCCTTGGAGTAATAAGATGAATTTTGCAATTGCTAGTTTTCGGGCGACGGAACATTCGTCTTGACATTAGAGATTCATGTCTCGATTACTTGTTAAATTGAAGAAATGTGTACCGAGTGATTTTGATAGAAAACCCCGTAGTACATTTGACATTGCTTACTGGAAAGCAACCGAATGCCTGGAGTTTCTTCTGTACACCGGAATAATTCTAATCCGACCTTTTTTAAGTAAAAAGAAATACACACATTTTTTGCTTTTTTTGCTGCTATTAGATTGCTGTGCGATAGCGAACATGTTTCTCTTATAATAATGATGCAAATAAGTTATTGCAATACTTTGTTGGGCATTATTCAGAACACTATGGTCTTGAACATCAAACGTTTAACGTTGATAATTTACTCCATCTTTCTGTCGATGTTAAGCGTTTAGGCCCACTAGACACATTGAGCGCTTTTTCATTTGAAAACACGATGCAAAATATAAAAAAAGTTGTTAAAGTTAACGCTTCATCACTTCAACAACTTTACAATAGAGTAATTGAACAAAATGCAGCAGTAGACCATTAATTCGTTTGTTGCGAATTTCCTCAGATTGTGTACAGTTTATCAACATTTTCAGAAAAAAGATCTATCAAAGCGATACAATTTTGGAATTTTCGATTATCAACCGACTTCGCAAACAACACATGCATTTTGAAAAATGGTAATATAGCACAAGCTTTCGGTTTTGCCGAAGATCAGGGAAGCGTAAAGTTGAGAATTAGAGAATTTTCTAAGTTATGGCAATTCACTGTAGAGCCGTATGATGCTTCTGGCTTGGGGATAGTCGTTGTTGATCATCGAAAGCTCAAAAACACTGAAACTATCATTTCCGTCAAAAGCTGCCAATATTCGAACGAAAGAAAATGTGTAGACCGTCCGAGGAATACGATAAATATTTAATTATTCCTTTGTTGCGCCATAATGGTTGAAAATTCATATAAGTCAGTTCACGTAATTTTTCATACGGAATTTACATTTCATTTAAAGAATTATTTTGAATTCAAGATCTAATAGTATATTGCGTAGCTAGGAGCAAAACAGCCGATTTAGAACGAGTGTTCTAAATCGGCTGTAAATCTCCGAAGTACAGGCGATACTTTTTGCCTCGAAAACAGTAGGGGAGAAGTGTCGGTTGTGGGCACCCTTTTGTTTTTGGCTTATAACTTTTAAACAAGTGCACATTTTCTGGAAATGTTGGTATCTAAGGTAAGCTAATTACTTATAGATAAACTAAATTGGCATAATTCATGGTCTGTGCGCATGTGAAGTATATAGCGCTCATGCAAACACAAATATAGGAGAAATCAGCACCGTGATCTTTATTGGCCATTTGATGGCTAATTCGGGAATAAAATCTATGGAAATTTGTGTAAATATCATTTTCAAACAAGTTTCACTTGAAAAAAAGGTTTTCAATAAACATTTAACCGTGGGTGCCCATAACCGAATTATGCAGTAATCTCGATAAGTGGCTAACATATTTTTGGTGTCAGTATATTGGTTGCATTCGATGTAAAATCATGTAGTCCAAGAAATTTACTAAATAAATATGTATTCACCTCATCTTCTCGATTGATTTCCTTCGATTTATAACACTATCGAAACGGTTTAAGAATAATTTTTTGACTTTTTTCAAGCATAGAAATGTAAAATTGTTTACAACACAAAGTAGAAGCGTCAATTCAATTTAGTATTTAGGACGAAAAGAACGTACTGCTGTTATACACAATTGACATTTCTCAGAAAAACCTAGCCTGCTTTCTGTTAAAAGATATCCAGGGGTGCCTAGAGCCGACACTTCTCCCTTAGAAATGAGCGTCTCCAAAACTGTTTCGACATGGCATATAAAGTATTGAAGGTTGACCGGAGGCTGGGGAGAATGACACTCGGCAGGGGAAAAGGGAGGTCCTTTCTGGCTCACTGGGTTCCCAAGGAGCCGAAAGAGCCCTCCTTTCACCTCGCCGATTGTCATTTGTCGACAGCCTACGTGTTTGTCTGGAATACTTCATTTTTCACCGTCGAACCGTGTATGGAAACGCTCCTTTCTGGTGTATGAGAGGCAAAAATAGTACATTGTTTACCGCGGCGCATTATTGCTGTTTCGAGGACAAGGACGATATTTTCCTGTCCTCGGCGAGCGCCTCGGACGAAAAATTATCGTCCTTGTCCGAGGATGGCAAATGCGCCAAGGTTACCATAAGATTTTGTACGTCAACGCGTTTTTTCCAAATCTCTAGCGGAAATGTCGAGACCGTAACAAGACGGTGTCAAGACGGTGTTTACTTTTTTATATTTTAAACCACTTTGCATTTATATTATCATAAATAGAACTATCGAAAAGCTTCTCTTCAATTTATTAAAGATTTTGATGAAAAAAAAAAGGCTTTCCACATGTTTGTTCATTGATATTCGTTTTTATAACAATCCCTTATGCATCGCAATATATCCGCGATTCAAACAATATGGCACAGCTGGCTCGCCCAAAAAGCAGCTGTGCCAATACAAAATTCCAAAAATTCATTGAGAAACGTAATTATCTGTTTAACTAAAAAATATTATATTGTTGCTTATATTTTGATGTATGTATCTAAAATTACCAGAGTATCAATATTTTATTATAAATTACCTCATTCGCATCATATTTTGGGAGTTTAACGTCAATATTACGGGTTTTATATTATAACGCATTATCGAGACGGTGTCAAGACGGTGTTGAGACCGTTTCAAGACCGTACAATGTCTCGACATTTCCGCTAGGGATAAGAACGTCATTTGTTATAAAATTTGTTGTAAAAATAGTTTTCCACAAAGCTATATCTTCGTTTCGACGTGGCAATGCCTGTAAATATCATACCATGCTACATTTTTTATCCTCCTTAAAGCTGAAATGTATTATTCACTGTGTCGCCAAATTGTCCCCAAAGCGTCGCTAAACGGTCGCCAAAATTTGGCGACCCTTTGTGGACCGATGTTACTAGGGTAAGATACTAAACGTTGTCGTTCACTTCATGCTGTAGAATGATTCGATTTTCGGTGCTGTAAGGTACATTTCTTGAAGCGAACATGCATGAAATTACATATTCACTCACATAACTGCTTTGAAGAGTTAAATTTACAATAAACGATCGTTTGCCGGTGAATCAGGTTTTGTTTTAATATGCAACGATTTAAAGTAAAACAAATATATTTAGATGGAATTTGGGAAAGCGACGCACTAGGTAAGTTGTGAAAACTTTTTCGTTGAATAATTATTCAAAATTGATCAATGTCTTAAATAAAGTTATACGCAAACGAACTGCAAAAGGGTTAAAAATTAATGAAGTTCAACTGGCAGCCAGCTGGCGAGATCATGACAAAAGCGTCAAATAGCCAGCTGGCTGCCAGAGACAAGGTTTACTGGGAATCTGATGTAAAATCTTTGTATGGAAGTTTGTATAAAGTTTACACAAAATCGCCACGAAAATTCAGTGTTATCTTCGATGTGAATATGTATTCTATCGTGGAAACTGATGTGCATTCTTGAATGTAATATGCAACTCGTTTGAAGGTTCATAAATTTTTTATATATTTTCAAAAATTTTGCAGAGAAAGAATCCATTAAGACGACAGTTTTGAAGCAATAAACTGGAAAAGGTCAATTCTATCCTGAAATACTATGGATAGTTTCAAGTCTAACGTGTAAGTTTATATTAAACGTTGTTGATAATTGACTCAACTGTTAGAAAATTTAGTCCTTTGAATCTTTGCTACAAGATTCTTTGACTAAACTTAGTGTCATAAAAACCATGGCGGTCAGTTTTGATATAAACTTAAGTGAATTTTCAGTGTTTTCTTTACTTTGACTTTTCAAGTCCAAAAGTCATCAAAAACCCACACTTTGAAATTTGAACTTTGCAAATTTTTTGCCAAATTTCGAATCAACCATCTTGGTTTTCATGAAGATTATAAGGGCCCGAGAAATTAACATCTTTAAACCATGCATTTGCAGTTTATTTTCTAAAATCTCAAAAGGTTTTGGTTCGTTAAATTTCTCCTTAGATTTCTTAACTCTTCATTCCATAATTTTAGGCTTCTTACCTGATTTCGTGTTATTTTTAGAACACTTAACCGTACACCTCACTGTGAACCGCCCCTCATATTCTTCAATGATTGAGGCACAATCCTCTTCCAGGTTTCTTTTCTTCTCTTACTTGAGCTGTATTGGTCAAACGAATGGTTTCATGTATATACCTTTCAAGCAATAGCATTTGATATCTTACATCTTGATTCCTACCCATTAAAAGTTCATCAACAAGACGTGGTCGAAAAGTACACCCTCCATTGAAAATGATGTCGACGGATACTGAAGTAGATGAGCTAAGCGGGTATCAGACCCCCCCCCTACTCCTCCCATCACGTGACCCACCCAGGCCCGCCCCTTTCCCCCGCCCCTTCTCTGATTGGTCACCCCTTCCCCCACCCCCTCTGATTGGTCACCCCTCCCCCCACCCCCTCTGATTGGTCACCCCCAGACCCCGCCCCACCTCCCACCCATTTTGGCGGCATCCACCCCCCATCACCCACCCCTTTTCGCGGTTTTCCACCCCCATCCCCCATCTCCCACCCCTGCCGCGGTTTTTCGCGGGTTTCCGCAGTTTTCGCGAGTTTCCGCAGTTTTTCGCGAGTTTTCCGCGGTTTAACCCTTTTGCAAGTTTTCGCGGGTTTTCCGCGGGATGCAACATCCGCATTTTCAAGGGTCTCCCCGTTTCCAGGACGCTTGAACGATCACGCGTCCTTTCACGTCGAAGCTTTGTTGCCTACTAGGTCATTTTTGGGAGTCATCCAAATACGTAGGCGGATGGACTTACGTAAGGTGGTAGTGGGAGCGGAAGCGAAAGTTTTGAAAGATACGCGATTCGACAGGTTTCGACACGCGTAGATGTTCACATTCCATGTAACGTAAACTCAAAAAAAAAAACAAACAAACGATGATATAATTTTTAGCGCGCAAAAGTTTTTTCTAGCATACAATATTCGACAAAAGTGTTTGGATGTTACGTATTACTTTACGGAATATTCATTATTTCGGGCTGAATTACTCAACCCTAAGAAATCTGTATTTTTTATTTTTCGTCGTTGCTTTAGATAAGAGGTAGCGTTCCGACACGTACAGGAAGATGTTAATAGAAATTGGAAACTCTCGTAGTCATGATCGAGCGTGCAGAGACTTGTTTTTGACTATTACGTATCATTCTACGAAATATTTTTATTCTATTCAGAGCACCCGCGCCTAAATTTTGCTAATGGTTAGCTTGTATTGTTCTTCGTTCGCAGCAAGCTGTGTGATTACGTTGACGTCGGTGTTGGCTCGCAGAATAATGAGTTCATGTTTTGCATTGACGATAACTCATTGATAATCTTCAGCAAATCCGAAGATGAAATTCAGTGGAATGCATGTGTCAAAATATCCATTGTTGTTAGTTATATGTCTTGTGTCGTCAACAATCCATCCAGCATTTTCCATCATATCCTTTTGAGTAGGAGTTTGTGCAATGTAGGCCTTCATCGTTGTTGTGAGACCGACATTCTTGACTCTTTCGTTCTCTACAGCATTCAACTCATACCGCATTTCTTCAAACATGTGGCAGATGCCATTGTTCACAATCGATGTATGAGCAACATCAGTTCCATCTGCTTTTGTCAATCTTCCTTGTATATGCAGCGAACTTTTGCTAGGCAGTATATATGAATCCTGGTTTTGTACGCTGATGCGAATCTCATCGTTGTTGTTGAATGTTGATGAAGCATATGGCTGGTGCGCGTGTATTTCATATTGCGCTATTGACTCGTCGAAGATGACTTTTTTCTCGATAGATAACATTGTATCAGGCAGATGAAGCAGCAGAAAATTTTACTCTTAAACCGAGACTTTTCAGGAACTGCACGTTTTGCGGTGTTAGCACTTTGAGTGGTTTGTACCGACTGATGATTCTTGGACGTGCTGTGTGACTTTTATAGTCTCCGTAGACGATTCCCATTATTCACTTTTCACATGAAGTCTAATAGTGATGACTTCTCCTCGAAAATTCACCAACTTGCCGTCTTGATCCACAATACGTAGCTGGAGATGATGTATTGCCTGTACGGTGATCGGATGATAAATGACGTGAGTTGGTAGTTCGATGATCTTATATCCTGGTGGCACCGTGGGAAAAAACTCATGAATAGTGTGCACTTTCTTCTCGTTTATATACGCTCCTGTAGTGATGTTACACTTGACACGTAAGGCGTTGATACTGAGTATTCTCATGGCAAATTGTGATTCATGTTCTACGTCAGCAGCAATGACTACCTGATCAAAACCTAATAGTTTTCCGAGAGATTCTTTTGGTCGAAAATCTATCGGTCGATTACATTGTCATGTATTATATTGAATTATGCTACCGACACCGAAATAGTCTACAAGTTCGCGAGGTGGTTGTAGATTGCCGAAGCTATCAAAATACATGATTTTATTGTCCGTTTTCCTGTAGGCGACCCAATGAGTTCCATGACTATTTTTACTATCCAAATTGATAATTGTTATGTTTTACGATGACCCCTACTTATTATGGTTTTATGGGATTCTTTAGATTAAACACGATATGTAAAACAACACTATAGTTCGTTTATTAACGCCTGTTACACTCTGGCTCTACACGTCAAGTGTACACGTAGCTCGCTTGTGTGTCACACACGTTAGCTTACCGTTCGTGCATGTGCGCGTGTGTGTACATACGTATGAGCTTGTTCATACTGCTCGTCATAACAAATACACATACATTACAATAATGGCAGCTTCAACTCTCCTGGGTCCATTTTTCGGTAAATCATTTCTCATGTACATACCTCGAAAATGTGGAATTTTTAACAATTTTGCATATTTCAACAAATCTACGTTGCTGAGTGCTCGGTGCGGTAGCTCTATACGTTTTTTAAATGCAGTCTCATGCCCGTTCCCCATGGTTTTAAATACAATCCTTTTCCCACGGCGATTGATTCCATTTTGAGGTTATGACGTTTTGATTCCTCCAATTGACGCTTCGCAGCTTTCGCATCGTTGATAGCTTTAGCGATGCTTGCAGCGCCACCTGCTAACGCTCCTGTGGTATTCAATCCAGCGAAGATTGGTAGTAAAACTGCTGGTAAAATACCTCCAATTTTGTTTGGTACAGGAAGTACACGAGGTACTCGAACATTCTTCTTTCCTCCAGCTTCTTTCAAAGTAGATTGTACAGAGCCAGTAGCTTTAGCTGCAACTTTCGCTGCATCGATAACTTTTCTCAAGGAAATCTTTTTCTTCTTTACCACTTTTCTGACTTTCTACGCTACTTTCCTAGCTTTGTTTTTTAGTCCCATTCCGAGTTTTTTCTTCAGCCCCATAATGCTGGCTATACCAAGTGCTGCTGTTTTTTCACCAACTCCCGAATCCTTGGCAAAAACACGTTCGACTGCTCTTTTTGCGAGCAATTGATCAGCTTCGTGTCTAGCTGCGAGATTTTCACGATTTTTTGAATAAGCTATATCGTACTCCCTACACGCTGCGTCGAGTGGATTGATTCCACGATCCCCACGTGCTAACCTCTTAGTCAGCTTTGTGCCTGGACCACAAAATTGATATCCTGGTATATGAAGTTCAACGGGGAGCTTGTTGATAACGGTGTTGACGAGACCTAGTTCTCTCACAGCCATTGCTCAACTGAACTCGCGACTATAAATACCTCGTATTTATAGGTTTCCGAAACAGTTGCGCGCGAGCCGTCATGGAGTTCAAACAACAGAATGTCAAATTACCTGTCATGAACTTTGACAGTGTGACAGAAAAAAAGAGAAAAATTAAACGTCATGGAAAGTTACTACCAAATACAGTTCGCGCTAAAATTTGTGGTCCATCAAATTGTGGTAAAACTAATGCTTTACTCACACTTCTCGCACATCCAAATGGATTGAGGTTTGAGAATGTTTACGTTTATTCAAAATCACTCAATCAACCGAAATATCAATATTTAAAGAAAATCATTCAACCGATCAAAGGAGTAGGATATTTTCCCTACAATGACAACGAGGAAGTCGTCAGTGTCGAGGAAGTCGAACCAAATTCTGTGATGATATTTGATGATGTAGCTTGCGAAAAACAAGACAATATTCGTGCATACTTTTGCATGGGTAGACATCGACATGTGGATAGTTTTTATCTCTGTCAGACTTATGCTCGTATACCAAAACATTTGGTGCGAGATAATGCAAATATGCTTGTACTGTTTCGCCAAGATGACATGAATCTGAAACATGTACCAGGTGTACTACTAAGTAATTTCCTGTTTTTTCAATGGATGGCGTTCTGTTTTGTACCGCTGTTAGTAACACATACCATATGTCCTTTTGTTCAGTCATATCGAGTGCTTGAACTGCGTTGACATTTTCTCGAAAAAATCTTCCAGTAAGTTTTTATTGCGCTTCAAAAATGTCGAATTTTGTACCGAATTTTGAGCATATGCGCCATGCATTGCTTTTCATGTTCAATCAGGGGAAAAAAGTGTCCGAGAGCCACTGTGCGCTTGTGGAAGTTTATGGTGATCGTGCATTAACACTTCGAACATGTGAAACGTGGTTTCGACAGTTTAAAAATGGAGATTTCGACCTGAACGACGCCGCACGCTCCGGCAAGCGAAAATCGTTCGATGACGCCGAATTGCAAGCATTATTAGATGAAGACAACACGCAAACGCAACGACAGCTTGCAGATGCGTTGGGAGTTCAACAGCAAGCAATTTCCAAACGTCTGCGAGCCATGGGAAAAATTCAGAAGTGTGGAAAGTGGGTGCCCCATGAACTGACCGAGAGACAAATGGAGAATCGAAAAGCGACCTGTGAAATGCTGCTTCAACGATACAAAAGAAAGTCTTTCCTGCATCGTATTGTTACTGGTGATGAAAAGTGGATTTTCCTGGAGAACCCTAAGCGCAACAAATCGTGGGTGAGTCCAGGTGAAGCATCGACATCGACGGCACGGCCAAATCGTTACGGTCGGAAGGTCATGCTGTGTGTGTGGTGGGACCAGTCCGGTGTTACATACTTTGAACTGCTGAAACCTGGTGAAACTGTGAATGCCGTTCACTACAAACAGCAAATAAAAAATTTGAGCCGAGCCATTGTGGAAAACCGACCAGAATATCAACAACGACAGAAGAAGGTGATTTTGCTCCACGACAATGCGCCGTCGCATAAGTCGAAAGTCGTTCGTGACACGCTGGAAAGGCTCAAGTGGGAAGTGCTTGATCATGCGGCTTACTCACCAGACCTGGCGCCATCTGACTACCACCTCTTTGCCTCGTTGGGCCATGCCCTTTCTGAGCAGCGCTTCGACTCGTACGAAAATGTACGAAAATGGCTCACCGAGTGGTTCACCTCCAAAGGCAATGATTTTTACTGGCGTGGTATCCACAATTTACCAGAAAGGTGGGAAAAATGTGTAGAAAGCGATGGAAAATACTTTGAATAAAATTAAGGTTACGGTTTTTTTGGAATTATGTGTTTTATTTGCAAAAAAACCGGAAATTAATTAGGAGTACACCTGGTTTATGATGATCATGTAAACACTGACATGACATTTTCACGATTTCGGGATTTATGTGCAACATGCTGGGAGAACAATTATGGTTTTGTCGTCATCGACAAGGATAGCGATGTGAACCAAGGTCGATATAGAAGAGGATTCGACTGTTTCTATAAATTAAAGTGACTCCAAGCTTGCGCCATTAGTATCACTTGAACTGTGACAGAGGTGACATCATGGAGCGAAAAGATGTACTACGTCACGTAGTACAAGCCAGCGAATCTATTCGCCGCAAACATCGTCTGCTGAAACGTGGAAAAGCTGCCATGGAGACGTCGGTGCGAGAAGTGTTTAAGCCAATCATCGATCCAATACAGTCATCAGCCAAACAAGACATGGAAATGAAAGAAATTAAAAAAGAAAAAATTGACAAAGCTGAAGTAAAAGAAGAGGATGAAGAAGAACCAACGTTGGAAGAGCAACAGAGTGACGATTTCGAGAGCTTCAATCAAACCATTGGTGATCAATCATTTGCACCAAGTATCGTCAGTTCACCAGTTCCAGTTGACACTCTCACGAAATACTTAAACATGTTCAAAAACAAGACTTTACGAAAAAATCTTGACATGCTGTATGGAGTACGATCACTGGAAACTGGATTTCATATTGGGAACGCACCAATCAGTTTTGAAGCAAACAATATTCATGTAGGGGCTGAAGAGTTTGAGAAAACACCCGGGCTTATTGAACTGATTTTTAAAAAAATACCAAACAGTTCAATTATAACTAAGATCGATGTGGAGAATTATAGGAAAATCATCCATCAAACGAGTGCTGACAGAAAATATTATCGACCTTACGAGAGTCTGCGCGGTGGTAGAGATTTGAAGTATCTCACATACATTGCCGATAAGAAAGTGGGAACAGGAGTTTACAACGTAGTCAATCGTGGACACGATATCGATTATGTTCATTGGGATGATCCAAACGAGCTAGTCGAGCGTTTGCGGCTCATTCTCGCGTCACAAGCTGCTGGCAACAACAGTCACATCAACGAAATCAACTCAATCATCGAAGAAATGAGAGAAGCTGAGATTATATATTGAGGGGATTGCATTATACGAGGGGGGACCCAAAAGTAACGGGAATTAGGTGGTGGGGGGACCGCGGAGGGGGGGATCGGGTTCTCTACTGGTTCTCTTCCAAGCTGCTACTCTCCCAAGTCAGTGTGCAAAGTTCATTTGCTGTGAGTGCATTCGTCCGTCCGTAAGAATTTTTCTAGTGAAACGACTTTTTCCGTTTCGGCGAAAACGTGAAGTGACTGAGTGCGGAGAGCAACGCACGGCTGTAAAATTTTTTTTTTTGTTAGGAAAAACACCCGCGGAAACCCTTGTGATGCTGAAAACAGCTTATGGGGATAATGCTTTGAGTAAAACGCGTGTGTACGACTGGTTTTCGCGTTTCAAGAATGGAGAGATGTCAATAGAAGACCAACCTCGTTCTGGGCGCCCCTCGACTTCAAGAACGGACGAAAACATTGAAAAAATCAACACTCTTGTTCATGAAGACCGTCGCCGAACCATCGATCAACTTTGTGAGAGGTCTGGATTGTCATGGAGTTCAATTCAGAGGATTTTAACTGAAGATTTGAGCATGAGGAGGATTGCAGCCAAATTTGTTCCTCGCCTTCTCTCCGACGATCAAAAGGAGCGTCGACTTCAGGCCTGTCTTGAGCTGCAAAATCAGTTGGATGAAGACCCAGATTTTTTTCTCAAGGTTATAACTGGCGATGAATCATGGTGCTATGGCTACGACCCCGAAACAAAGCAGCAATCAAGCTAATGGAAGACACCTCTCTCGCCTCGTCCAAAAAAGGCACGCCAAGTGAAGTCCAACATCAAGACATTGCTCGTTTGTTTCTTCGATTGCAGAGGTATTGTGCACGCAGAATTTGTTCCTCCAGGTCAAACGGTCAACCAACACTTCTACTTGGAGGTTTTGAAAAGGTTGAGGGAGAACATCCGGAAGAAAAGAGCGGATCTTTGGCGCACAGGAGATTGGTTCTTCCACCAAGACAATGCACCTGCCCACACAGCGCTGTCCGTGAAGGAATTTTTGACCAAAAACGGCATGACACTGATTGTTCACCCCCCCTATTCACCGGACCTTGCCCCTTGTGACTTTTTTTTGTTCCCTAGACTCAAAAGGGACATGAAAGGAAAACGTTTTGGGACTGTAGAAGAGGTGAAACAAAAATCGCTGGAAGGTTTAAAAAACATTGAAAAAAATGAATTTCAGAACTGTTTTGAACACTGGAAAAAAAGATTGAACAAGTGTAATACAGTCAATGGGGACTACTTTGAAGGTGATAAAAATTGTGTGTGAAAAAATTTGTCAATAAAAAAGTTGTAACACAATTCCCGTTACTTTTGGGTCCCCCCTCGTACAACTACATTCACGAGTGAGACAATGGCGAGTGTAGACGTTTTTGGAAAACACCTAACGAGAACTCAAAGACTTCGCGGCCCTCCAGGTGTTGGATTCCAATTGACCGCTCAGCAAAACTATGTTATGATGGGAAAAAGGTTATGCAACGTTGGCGAATCGATGGAAATGATGGATGCAGTGAACCTCGAGGAAGTAAATAGAATCGTTGGAGATGCGATTCAATCACTGAGATATGTGATTGGCATTGTGACTGACAATTTGACAAAATCGCTGGAATCCTTGAATGATATGTATCAAAAACATATGCTTGAATATTCGGGGCAGATTAACGTTATTCTACATCGTCAGCAACGCATTGAGGAAGTAGTACATATCACACCCGAAAAAAATGAGTTTGAATAAAAGCAAGTATACAAACGCGTCACCCTCATTACCAGACATTGTAAGGATGGATGCGAAAGAAGCTCTTGTAGAAGAGCTCCATAAGCCTGCAAGGAAAAATTATCGACGACGTCATGTGGATATGCGTGGAATTGATGAAACTTGGCAAGCTGATCTCGTCGATATGTCCACTTATGCTGGCAAAGGCTACAAGTTCCTGCTGACCGTCATCGATGTCTTCTCGAACTATGCATGGGCTGTTCCTGTGAAATCTAAAAATGGTCCTGACGTCACCGCTGCTATGAAGACTACGCTCAAGGATCGTCAACCCAAGAATCTACACGTCGATCAAGGCAAAGAGTTTTACAACAAGGACTTCAAGACGCTCATGAAGCAACATGGAATCAATATGTACTCTACATTCAGTGGCATGAAAGCATCCATTTGTGAACGCTTTAAACGCACACTCAAGAGTCGGATGTGGAAAAGATTCTCCCTCCAAGGTTATTACAAATGGATCGACATCTTACATGATTTGCTAGCGAGTTACAACGATACTAAACATCGCACTATCAAGATGAAACCTAAAGATGTTACGTCTGCAGATGAAAAACGTCTTCTCCAAGAAATTTATTGCACCAAACGTCAGCAGGAAAAGTCTAAATTCAAAGTTGGTGATAAAGTCCGGATCAGCAAGTACAAACATGTTTTTGAGAAAGGATACACGCCTAATTGGGCAACTGAAATATTCACCATCGCTGCTGTGAGACCAACACAACCCACGACGTATAAACTCAAGGATTATCAAGATCAACCTATCGATGGAGGATTCTATACCGAGGAACTCGCCAAAGTCATGCATCCTAATGTATATCTCGTCGAAAAAGTGTTGCGCAAGTGTGGAAATAAACTTTATGTAAAATGGTTAGGTTTCGATAATACTCACAACAGTTGGATAAATAAAACAGACATGTAGTGACAATAAAACATTTATTCGTATATCGTTATCAATATTATTTTTCTTAACCTATCCCATTACATACATATGTTAAAGCAATTTGTTTTCCAGTGTTAAAGTATACAAAATAGTTGTGAAACGTGTATATCTAGTATTTACCTATAAGAGATTCATCTTACCAAACTCATGACTTTCATGGTCAATAAACCTATTCATCTACCTGCATTTCAAAATTACTAATTTTATAATGGCCGTGTGCCAAAGTATCCGTTGTGTTTGGTAAAATATACCTTTTGTCGTCGGATGGATTTAGCGCTAATTTTGTTTGTCTGATTGTCTGAATTTCGTGTAAGTGTGATCGAAAAAGATGTTGTGTGCGGTACTCTGTGGTATTGTGATACAAAGAGTTGACGTAATCGATAAAATCTAATGTTTTTGCGACAACGGATGCTTTGACTCCCTTAGCCTTCTTAATCCTATCTTGACCTTCAACGCGCAAACTATACATTTTTGACCTTAAACCTACAAATTCAGTAATGATTTTACCATTACATTCGTCTTTCATGAGACCAACGACTTTCTTATTTTTCAACTCAATTCCAAATCGGTTATCGCGGTTATAATCGGAAGTATCGAAGTAATCTGAATTGCCTTTCATTAATTGATATGGATCAACATTTATCAATTCATATATCAAACTGTCTGTATCCGTATACAAAAGTTTCGCGTTGGTTTTTGATCTCATGAAATCAAAATGAAACGCATACAGACATGTTTTTGAAAGATCGAGAACGCAAAATCCAACGTAAATCGGCTTATTCATCGTGACTTGAACCCTATCGAGTTTGATCGCAACTAGATTTTCTTCGAAAATTACTCTCGAGTTGAAATTTGGCTTTGCTATGTAAGCTTCGGCACCGTAGCGTCCAGGCCATTGCGTCACAAGTTTCATGTCCATACGTTTTCTTACATCTTCCATTGTTTTGCTGTATACCACATTATTCATTAGCTTGAACAAATTTTTTTCGAATTCATTTTTGGCACCCTTACGCAACTCACTATTGAGATCGATGTAAGTTTGTAATCAATTCGATTGTTTGAATTTCAATATGCGATGAATTTTGTTCAAAATTAGGCCATGACTCAACGCTTGCCTTAAATTTCGATAATGAATGACGTATCGCGTTTTTGGCTCTAAAGTTGTAATTTAACGTCTTTTGATCCGGGAGGGGCTTTATGTGCAGGACAAAAAGGTAAATCATTATGATCGTCATGTAAGTTTGGCGGATACTCGAGATCCACTTCAAGGATGTAGCCTACTTCCGAGTCATCGGCTACGTTCCACTTGAAATTTTCGTCAAAATTTTCGACCCACTCAAATTGCCCGTAAGGTAGGTATTGAGTCATAGCCCAGCCGTACAAATTGTTTACGTCATAATACATAATAGATGTTCTGTCTTCTTGGGGGTCGTAGTCGCTGTACGGATTGTTGGCACGTGAATAACGGTTGCTGCATTGGCTGACTCCACCTCGAATACCACGTTCAACGAAAAGGAGTTGGTCGATGTCAGTGAGAAGTTGGAGCTCGATTCCGGTATGTTGTAGCATCGCATCCCAGCTAAATCCTGGTAGCGTGTAGTAATGTGCCGGATCCCAGTTGTACACCCGCAAACAGCCCGCTCGAAAATTCTCAAAGACGTCCGCCAGGAGAAGAACATCCGTCTTGAGATAAAGATCTGAGTAGTCACCTAACGTCTGGATATCGAAATTGCTCCACACTGCCTGGGCATGACTGGAATCATAAAAATAAAAAATTGTATTCAATTTATCATAATGGTTATTTTCTCGAAAAAATTGAAAGTTTTGCTTACCAGTAGTCATTGACGGAAATGTCATCATCAGTCAGGGTGCTGTGAAAAGCCTCCTTGGGCGGCAGTTGACTTTCATCCAACCTTTCCCACGAATCTAGGTATTCGTTAGGGAATATTCCCTTCTTGGTCAGGAGCTGGAGTTGCTGCTCGTTGAAGTTGGTAAATTCTTTTCTCACAATTGCCTTGTCTTCCAAGTAAGAAGCCAGCTTCTCGAGGGATGAGGCCATGAAGCGAAACGAATCGATGAATCGAAGTGAGATCTTGTCATCCTTGATGTTCTTGGTGAAGGAAATGTATCGCTCCATCGTTTGTGGTATTACGCTTACTCGTCCCTCGACGCATTTAGCGATTTTTTTCACGATAAGATGACTGTCGTACCCACTCAAGTTGTGGAATATGATCTGAAATGAAAAAAAAATTTCATGAGTGTTAACTCACTTAAATCTGCTTAAATTATACATTTTTAAATGAAAAAGAAATGAATGAATCTGTAAATAGGTTTATATATGGATAAAAAATGAATTAGGAATTATAAAATATGATCTAAAAAGAAAAAAGATTCTATAACTGATATCTCTATCGCATCTTCTTAAATTATTCATTTTCAAATATAATAGAAATAAATAATGAAAAGGAAGAATTAAATCATGATTCAATTAATAAATTTTTTGAAAAGTTAACTTACGGGAATCGTGAGGGCGTCTTGGTATAGGAGATTACATTTGCCATGTGCGGCTCCTCTAAACTCCCCCGTCAAGTGACAGTGGTCTCGAACTCTACCACCCCCCTTCTCGCCGGTCTTCGGGAACGGCTGCTTGCAGATGTGGCAATTTGGAGCATTGCGCCAAGACCGCTCTTGGTCCGGTGTCAGTGGTATCATAGGCTTCGGATTGTTCATCTTTTCCTTGACTCGGTGTGATAAGGCTACGAGCTCGTTAGAAAGCGATTGCGCTGGATCATATCCTCGAAAGCTCTTGTATAGGGATTGGTTCTCGTCGTAACTACATTTTATGTAATACCCTACACTGTACGCTTCGTGAATTTGAACGACTTTGGTATTTTCTTGACTTTGAGAATTAACTTTTTTGAAAATACATTCAAAGTCGGCATACACAACATACGGCACTTTAAGATTGTTTTTATGATTGGAAAACTTAATTTTATCTTGCCCTCTTTTGGTAACTGAACACTGCATTTATTTATTTTTCGACAGTCAGTTTCATGAAAAGTTAACTTCTTTTCAGTTCGAAAATGATGCAAGCATCTATCGCAAATGTGATGTTTGCTGTTGGTTTTAGAAAGTTGATTAAATACCAAGCGAGAAAGGTTTTTGATCCAAACGTAATGGAATACCAGGGGTTCGCATTCACTTTCATCTTCATCGGTATAATAGTTTTGTATGAGAAGAAGATTGACGTGTTTATCTTTTTTATGGTCAGTCACATGGATCGGTGCGACGATAAAGTCATTTTTCTTCTTCTCTAACACATACACATTCACAGACACATCATTTTGTTTCTCAAAAACTTTCACTTGTTTTGGCACGAACGGAAACGAGAGTCCATGAAAGTTAAGTTCTCCGTCGTATTTCTGATAGTTGTAGAGACGATCTACATGTCTCCCAACTGGATGTAGCGCTGAAAGGATGGCCCATTTGAAACACTCATCATCAAAATTTCTAACATTGATACAGGCCCGTCTTCTTCTGATGACTTCTGGGAGTTCTACGTAGGAGCTGCCACGCATCGGGTTATATTTATTCATATGAATGGCTAGGCTGAGAATTCTTCGGAGTGTCCATCCAGAGTCTTTGTGTTGGAATTCCTCCATATCTCGAGGCAGGCGATGCTGGACGCGTTGGAGATACCACTGCGACAAGTCCGTTGTCCTCATGATTGGAGACGTTTTGGTGAAAAAGCTTTTCACTTCAGTCACTTCTTCTCCGTCTTTGACGATAGTGAACTCGGCATCGAGTACAGCATTCACTTTTAGGGCATTTTGACGCTGGAGAACTTCCTCGATCTTGTCGACGAAGATGGTTCGTGCCTCCTCCAGGAAGCCGTGAATATCCAAGTGATGTTTATTCACGATGAGTCCGGTTTCAAGGTTGCGATTGAATGCCGTTTTGACATCTTCCCAGGAGGTTCCTAGGTCCCCACCACTCACTAGGTATCCACTCAACTCGCGAATATAACTACGTAAATGTATAATAATACGACTACACTGAAGTTTCAGTTCGGGTCTACACTTTAAGCCAAACTCTGACAGTTCCCGGATGCACGCGTCAGCATCCTCAATCAAGGCCGCGGCTTCGAGAGGATTGAAAGGTCGCGAAGCGAGAAGTTGTCGTTGGCGACGCACTACTTCTTTAGCACCGTTGATAGCCATTTCTAGACTGAGACGCGCGCTTGAAAAATTCTATATTTATATTAACTGACACTGGTACAACTAGTGAAATCTTTTTCGTTGTCGCGCTACAATGTTAAATCGTTCGAATGATTCCCTTCCTCTTCAAAAATGCCTATAGAACTGTAACTGTCATCGTTAATCTGAAAGCGTAGTCGAGTTTTATATTTGAAAATTTAAAACGCTATAGCTTTCAAAGTCAAACAGATAAATTTTTTTTAATTGAACGTGAATGATATTTTCAACAAAGTAGTGAAAAATTTTGTACACTGTTGCTAATTGTTTCGAATGAGTGTATGATAAATCATTAGTGAGAAGTATATAAAAAATATTTAATGTCGTTGATTTCTAGTTCAAGTTCTGGAATATCGAATGTTCGACAGAATTTTTCAAGAATTTCAAAATTATCTGGAACGACTATACTGATTAGAGCATCAAGACAAACTGATTCAAATTTTTCATCAAGAAACATTTTCGATACTTGATATAACTCTATGATTGTATCAACAGAAACATTGGTAAGATCATGTTCCCAAGCATACAACCATTTCAGAAATATTTTTATCTAAATTATTTATTTAGAAAAATCTCTAATGAAAATTCGATTCTCGAGCACTTCTTTCCATGAATGACTGAAAAGTGTTTCAAAATAGATATTCCTTGCTGATAAAATACATTTATGAACTTTGAATTCACGATTCGGGGTAATTATTGTAAAATCACTGAGGTTCTCAATGTACAATAACTTTTTAAAGCTTTTCAAAAATGACGAATGATGTTGATCTGAAGAACGATAATCAAAAAACGTTTGCGGTAGTATATGATAGGAAATTTCAACTTGAAGCTGGATCAGATTATTGCAACCATTGGAATATTTTTCACTAATCAAATCACTTTCTAAATTTCCTGGATGAAATACATACTTGTACTGCGTGCGATAATCATTGATTACGGAAGAGACAATAGCCAAAATGCGTCAGTATTCATTATGATAATGCAGGCTGGTTTGGCGACAATGAAGGGGAGGCTGTACTTTATTTTCTTTCACTTTTTTCACTGATACGCGAAACGCGAAACCAACATTAAAAATTTCTTCCGAAAACGCTTCCTCGCCAACTTTTTTCAAATCAATTTTTTCAGAAAAATTGTTTGGGGCCATCATCGAAACATTTCAAAATGTTTAAAAACTTTTACGCTATGATATCACAGTATCATGTCGTATATAAATGTCATCCTTGTTACAAAAAAAACTTTTCTGTTAGTATTCCAAATGTTTCTAAAATATGAATTATGCCTAAACCTGACACGAACTAATTATATTAAAAAAAGTTTTACAAATTACTGTTAAAGTTACACCGTCCCGCGACCGTTTCTTTTTTTTTTTTTTTTTTTTTTAGTTTAATGATTCGCGACACTCTCGAGAATAACTACGGACGTTTCAAAATTCAGTTTGTATCTGCCCAGAATCGCCTGAGTACCAGCTTTTATATATTCTCCTATTGATGGTATCGCGGTAGAAACTTCTGGATTATTTCAATAAAAAAAGATTATTCAGAGTTGGGTGCTCTGAACAGAACAAAAATATTTCGTAGAATGATACGTAATAATCAAAAACAAGTGCCGCCATCCTCAACAAATCTTTCGACATAGTATGCATTAGGACAAAACAAATTTGAAAGAAAAAAAGAGAAGAAAAAAATTAGGCAAACAAGATTATTCAAAGTATGGTGAGAGTGTTCGAAAAAATATAAACACATTTTCGTAGAATGATACGTAATAGTCAAAAACAAGTCTCTGCACGCTCGATCATGACTACGAGAGTTTCCAATTTCTATTAGCATCTTCCTGTAAGTGTCGGAACGCTACCTTTTATCTAAAGCAACGACGAAAAATAAAAAATACAGATTTCTTAGGGTTGAGTAATTCAGCCCGAAATAATGAATATTCCGTAAAGTAATACGTAACATCCAAACACTTTTGTCGATTATTGTATGCTAGAAAAAACTTTTACGCGCTAAAAATTGTATCATCGTTTGTTTGTTTTTTTTTTTTGAGTTTACGTTACATGGAATGTGAACATCTACGCGTGTTGAAACCTGTCGAATCGCGTATCTTTCAAAACTTTCCCTTCCGCTCCCACTACTACCTTACGTAAGTCCATCCGCCTACGTATTTGGATGACTCCCGCAGTGTTGCCAGATTGGCGGTTTTCCCGCTAGTTCTAGCGGTTTTGAAACCATGTCAGCGGTAAAAAAGAAGTTACTGCGGTTGGCGGGAAAACTAGTGGTTTCTAGGGGTACGTTTCAAAATTCGACACTCGACCCAGTTTAACTCGCGCAGTTTTTCATCGGTATAAACTTCTTGCGTAAATTGAACTCATTCGAGTTCTGGAACGCACCGTAGATTTGAAGTTTGCAACTTTTATTATTATATAGGGATATTTCATGTTACGTACCGTATTTGGTAGCTCTTGAAGACACTTTTAAAACAAATGAACGAAAACCCTTCTTTTGTTTATATTTTGTAAACATATTGATTAAAAAGTCTGCGTTTGTGAATAGTCAACTTGAGAGAAGTAAATTAAATAGGTTAATTTAAAAAAAATGATAATTCCGTTGAACGGTGTTTTTGAAAAATAGTAATTTAGCTCGTGAGTCATGGGGAAACCGAAAGCTAATTATCTTCAAAAAGTCCGGGATGAGTGGTTCAGTGAATCGTTATTAAAGGACTGGCTCAGAAAAATCGAAGGTTCCAAAACTCACGTTCGCTGCAGGTATAAATAAAACAATAATTTATTTTAAAAATGATCGATGCCGCATTTTATTAATAGTTGGAAATTTCAAAAATTTAAAATGACTGTAGTTATTGAAATGAGGGTTCAACATTATTGAACTATAAATTATCACTTGATGTATAATAAATGCTTAGATTATTTTAGTATTTCTAAATTACTAAAAAAAAGAATTACATGCTATGAAAAGTTTACGATAGTTTTGTGGCAATAACAATAAACTACGCGGTAAATTCAAATATGTGAAGCAATATTGGCAGTGATAATCCGGTACCAACTAAGCACCAGAAACTGATGCCAACTTGACGCCAGAGGTTATACCCCAATTTTGCTGAGCAAAATATCGCAACGAAAAAAAAGTCGATTTTGGAAAATTTTTAGAAATTTTCTAAATAGTCTGAAAATTTTTTAAAGTTTTCAGTTACAATTTCAAAAATTTTGCAGTGCTACCAGATCATACTAAGAATGAAAAATGAATTTCTAAATCTGAATTCTCATGAAATTTTTGTTGATCAAATAAATAATATACATTTTTTATTAGAGCAATTTATCATAGCCTGATGTTCAAAAATAATGTTTAACTTAATCGAAATATTTTTCAGATACTGCAAAAGTGACCTCAAGGCGAAGCACTCTGACCTTTTGGATCATGTGAAGACAAAAAAACATCAAGAAGCTAGCAAGCCATTTTCGAGACAACGTCAGAAAGTTTTAGTGTTCCCCGAAGAAAATCTTTCGACATCAAAAGCGGAAGCTCTTTCTGCGCTGTTCATCACCAATCACAGCTCGATAATGGTCGTCGATCATCTGACGCAGATGTGTCACACTGCATTCGCTGAAAGCTCAGCCGCTCGAAGTTTGAAAATGCGTCGGACAAAATGCAGTCTCATCATCAAAATGGTTCTGGCTCCTCATTTCGAAAAAGAACTTCTTGAAGATATCGGCGATGGACCATTCAGTTTGCTGTTGGATGAGTCCAATGATATCTCCGTGACGAAATTGCTAGGAATAGCAATAATTTATTTTGGAAAATTTACTGAGAAATTTAACTCGACATATTTAGCCCTCGTCGAGTTAGAAGCCTGCAATGCAGATGGGATTGTTGCAGCCGTCACCTCAAAGCTTTCGGGTCTGAATTTGGACATAAAAAACATGCGTGGGATCGGAACGGATAACGCCAGTGTCATGGTTGGCATTTATAATGGGGTCTACGCCAAGTTGAAAAGTCTCGTCTCTGATCTAATTTTGATCAGGTGTATGTGCCACTCTTTACAACTCGCTCTTTCTCATGCTGTAGTAAGTGCTTTCCCGAGACACTTGGAATTCCTCATAACGAAACATACAACTGGTTCAGCAAGTCTCATTCACGGCAACTCAAATACAAAATGCTCTATGAAACCCTGAATTTGGGAAAAATACCATTAAAGATGCTGAGGATGTCAAATACTCGATGGATTTCAATAGAACCCGCAACAACCCACATCATCGATCAGTGGCCTGAACTGCAGCTTCACTTCAGCATCAGCAAAGATTCCGAAAAATGCTATGCTTCAGAAATTTATACGAAATGTATAAGAATGAGATCAACTTGGCGTACCTGTTGTTTTTGAAGCCAATATTGACTGAAGTACAGAAAGTCAACAAATTGTTTGAATCGAAAAGTGTCGACCCAACAAAGCTTTTGCAGGTAAATTTCAGGAAATACTCAACCTCGTCTTGCGTGTCGTCTTAAATATCTTTATCTTATTTAATATTATTTACAGGACTTGGCTCTACTCATCCGATCTCTCGCACAAAAAATCGTCGATCCATCAGCGCATCGCCTCAACATTTTCACGCAAACCATCGATGACTACTTCATTCCGAAACCATATCTGGGTTACGCAGCTGAAAATAAGTTGGACGACCTGAAAAAGATGAAAAAACTGTCTCCTGCTGACGAATGCACCTTCCGAGAAAAATGCAAAACTTTTTTGGTCTGCTTAGTTAAGCAGTTGAAACAAAGATTACCCGATAATATTGATGTTCTCGAGAAAGTATCTCTTTTGTCAGTTTCAAATACTCTTTCAGTTTCAAAAAGCTCGATATGTAACTTGCTCAGATTTTTCAACAAAACACCAGATATAATAAGCGATATTGAAATGCAATTCTCTAAGATCAATTTTGTTAAATGGAATAAGACGAAAGAAACGATTCCGTTTTGGATAGAAGTTAGTAAATATGTCGACGCTTCTGGATCGAACCCTTTCAAAGAATTAGTTGAATTTGCATTCAAACTCCTCGTTTTGCCACATTCAAACGCGGATGTTGAACGCATTTTTAGTCAATTGAATCTCGTTAAAAACAAACAAAGAAATCGATTAACTGTTGGAATGGTTAATGCGATTCTGAAAATTCGTTTCGGTTTGCGGCACCTTAACAAGTGTTGCATGGATTATGATGTTCCTGAAGATGTTTTGAGACAAATCAGTTCATCTGACAAATATTCTAAGTCAGATTCATCGACATGCAGCGCAGAAGAGAAATTAGAATTGGAAGCACTGAACGACGTTGTAATTATATTGAATTCTGATGGCGATGCATGAAGATACATAAATGTTCAAGAGAACGTTATATGTGTTGCAAAAAATGCTATAACAATATGATTTTCTAAGATAAAACTTCTTAACACTAATTAAACATTTTTTGATTTCACGCCTAACTTCTGTGTTTTTTTGTTGCAAGAAAAAAAATTTTCCTTTTTATATTTTATTTTTTATTTTCTCCAATGACGCGAGAAAAAAATGATAACTGAAAAAAGTAGATGATTGTGAAAAATTGAAAAATTATTCATAAAGCAGAATATTTTTACATCTTATATTTATCTAAAAATGTTTAAGTTTTGGTAGAAACGATTATTAGGCTTTTTATTTGAATCTGGCGGTTTTTAGCGGGATTTGGAGCGACCCCTCGCGGGAAACGAAAAATCCGATCTGGCATCACTGGATTCCCGAAAATGATCTAGTAAGCAACAGAGCTTCGACGTGAAAGGACGCGTAATCGTTCAAGCGTCCTGGAAACGGGGAGACCCTTGAAAATGCGGATGTTGCATCCCGTGGAAAACCCGCGAAAACCCCGCGAAAACTCGCGAAAGGGTAAAACCGCGGAAAACTCGCGAAAAACTGCGGAAACTCGCGAAAACTGCGGAAACCCGCGAAAAACCGCGGAAGGGGTGGGAGATGGGGGATGGGGGTGGAAAACCGCGAAAAGCGGTGGGTGATGGGGGGTGGATGCCGCCAAAATGGGTGGGAGGTGGGGCGGGGTCTGGGGGTGACCAACCAGAGAAGGGGTGGGGAAAGGGGCGGGGCCTGGGTGGGTCACGTGATGGGAGGAGGAGTGGGGGGTCCGATACCCGCTTAGCTTATCTACTTACTGATGATGGCTTACAAAAAAAAATTCAGATAAAGCGTCTTGTGTCAAGCGCTCTTCAGACGATTAAAAAAAAAATAAAAATATACAAGAAAATGCAAGTACTCTCACGTTGACAAAAAATTTATCTGATGCTGTGTATATAAGCAAATGAACATCCACTTCAGTGATTGGATGTTCTTACAACATCAATCCGTGACAACACAATGGACTATGCACCTGCGTCACGTGCGTCTTTCAATTCAACCTCGAATATGCGCCTTGGTCTAGGATGGTCGCCTAATACTTCTTCTTTCTGCCAATCGCTCGAAAAACCATTCATGCAATCCAACTCATACCGGGCGACCCACACAAACTATCAGGCTGCTAGTTGGTACCAAATTCACCAGAACATGCATGTGAATCCTTATCAACTGCCACGCCTATCCTTCACATGGATGCAGAAATCGCTAGCAACTTCGAAGATGCACCTGCTCAACAAGAAAATCTTCTACAAGCTCAGGAAGATTTAAATGACATTCCAGAACCACCCTACTGAAAATGAAATTCTCATGTTAATCTCATGTCACATCTCATATAAGATCTGATGTGAGTTCTCGTGTCTCACGTGAGATCTGATATGAGATTTGACATAAGTTCTGGAACGTTCAATTTCTTATGTCATATCTCATATCAGATCTCACCCTTGCAATTACCTAAACTACCTCGCTTTTGGAAAAAATATGATATTTTTGTAATCGCTCTCGCGCGTCATCTGGCGTTTTTTTTTTTATCAAATCGTTAATTATATTTGTACTCTTGAGCTTCACGCCAGAACCCCTCATCGGAGCTTTGCCCCTGGACCCCCTGCGCCTCAGATGCTCGTTGTTATTTGATCAAGATTTAACAGTTTCAGCCATATTAAAAAAAAGTTTGCTAATATGGCCTTATATTTCATCTATATTGTAATATATATAAAAAAAAAAAGTATTTTCACTCGCACCTGCCCCTTTCAGAAACTTTGCTACAATTTTCCATTCTCTGTATATATACATTCGTATACAACAACACGAGTATACAATACACTCGTATGATTGTAAGCCTCATCTTCGCCTCAGTCTACAAACTTCACACTCGTAAATGAAAATTTAAGTCCTAGTTAAGTACGATATTTTATGTACCGAGGGCTGGAAAACAAATTTATCGATTTTAAACTGTATGAAAAATGAATTTTCTATGCCAGAGGTACATAAAATCATTTGTAAAAGATCAATTGATTCGTGGTTACTGGGCAGTTTATTTCATCCCTCCCCTCCCCTCACCCTCCTTATAACAGACTGTAATAACTGTAGGCCCTCTTCTCTAAATATTACGTAATGCTTGAAATAAATTAACTTCTTTAATAATCATTGTTTTCATAAATTATATTTATTACGTACTCAGTTAAGAATATAGTACTCATCTACAGCTGTAGAGTGTATATTTTGGTAAATAAGTAGATGCATTAAAAATTATAAAATCTTTACAATGCCAAAATTTTCAAAAACCTTTGCAATCGAAACCGTATTATGGGTGAGAACGAATGTACAACTTTTTAAACTCATTAATTAATGTTACAGATCTCTAAGGATGTTGCTTGTCCAGCATCAAAAACAAACAAATTCGAGAATAGATGCCATGAACGTCGCATTGCAGTATGCATTTTATTGCTACAGTCATTTTCGTGTTTTGAAACAATGTTAAAGATGGGTTGTATTACAGAAATGTCGACATGCGGATGGGAAATGTCGAAAAAGTATTAGGAGAATAATTAATTACAAAGTGCCTGTCTCCACACCAGCAATTCTCCCGATAAGCGAGGCAACGTTTAACGATGTTAACAATTGGACAATGACTGAATTTTCGATGGATTGGTATAATATTACTGTCAAGTAGATAAAAATTAAATCTGAAAAATTCTGTGTATACGAACTTGCGCGATTTTTACAGGTCAACTATCTAAAGTTTCATCAAGCTTCTATCCTGTTGGACAGCCTCAAAGCCATGTTTGAAAAATCTATTGATGATAGATTTAGTAAAAACATTACTTTCCAGGGTAAAATCGAGGACTCTGTCAACTTTAAAAACAGCAAACTTGACGAAGAAATGTTAGGTAATATGTCAGATGCAATAAAAGTTACCTGAAAGTGATTTTTAAGTCCTTGGTTTTTTTTTCAGCGGCAGTGACTGGATTACAGTTTTTTCCTACACCAACTGCACGTGAATTTCAGGATGCAGCAACAAGAGCGTTAGACAACGCAAAACAGTGCAACCGTAATCGAAAGCAAAATTAGCCCCATTCTAGTTATTCCTTTCTTCTTTTACTTTACATTAAATTTTTACTTGTGATTTCAAAACTCAAACTTGGTTTTATATATAGTTGAGAATATTTTTATTTTTTTAAGGTCAAGTATAAGAACTTTGACCAAGATTCTGTTTTGCACAGCTATGAGGAAACGATAACATTTGCAGTTTTAAGTTTCAAAATTTCAAGTATTGAAAATAAAAAAAAATAATTTTCTGTATTTTTGGATAACATCCTTTATTGTAGCTTTAACTTCTCAATCAGTCCAATTTACATATTCGCAGTCGCAATTAACAGAACTCAGATTTTTTAAATTTTCACTTTACATTCTGAATTCTTTGAACATTCAAAACTTAACATTGGATATTCCTCAATATTTCCAGCTGATGCTTTATTTCCCGATTTCTGAGAATCTAATGATATCCAACATCTTCGAACCCTTATATAAAAATTCAAAATCTTTTAGTCTTCGGATATTTCATTTTTCCAGATATTGAAAACATTTTACATTACAGTTATCTGATTCTACGATAACCTATCATGATCAGAGCGGATAAATGTATGCTCGTGCATAAAGCATGCATATTTTGCATATTTCGGTGGATCGAGCATATTTTTTTGAATCGCGCATCTGACAATTTTTTCCAAGTCCCATACAACTAGTCTTAAAATTCCAATTCTCATTTGCTGTGAACAACTACAGATATATAGTTTATTATTTACTGTCAAAAAAAATCCATTTTTCTTACAATTAATTGTTACTTCGGCGGAAGAAAAAGTAATTAAAAGTGAAATATAAACATAAGCTTGGAATCTAAAGACTTCATATTAACAGAAGACTCAAAACTTTTGGAACAATTCACGAATTTTTGAATTCACTTCAAAATTAGGAATTTGTAGAAAAAATGAATGCTCTTCTTCGACGCAGTAGAGGCTGCACTATAATTATTAAAATAAGAGGCCTACTATACCAGGTGTACTCCTAATTAATTTCCGGTTTTTTTGCAAATAAAGCACATAATTCTAAAAAAACCGTAACCTTCATTTTATTCAAAGTATTTTCCATCGCTTTCTACACATTTTTCCCACCATTCTGGTAAATTGTGGATACCACGCCAGTAAAAATCATTGCCTTTGGAGGTGAACCACTCGGTAAGCCATTTTCGTACATTTTCGTACGAGTCGAAGCGCTGCTCAGAAAGGGCATGGCCCAACGAGGCAAAGAGGTAGTAGTCGGATGGCGCCAGGTCTGGTGAGTAAGCCGCATGATCAAGCACTTCCCACTTGAGCCTTTCCAGCGTGTCACGAACGACTTTCGACTTATGCGACGGCGCATTGTCGTGGAGCAAAATCACCTTCTTCTGTCGTTGTTGATATTCTGGTCGGTTTTCCACAATGGCTCGGCTCAAATTTTTTATTTGCTGTTTGTAGCGAACGGCATTCACAGTTTCACCAGGTTTCAGCAGTTCAAAGTATATAACACCGGACTGGTCCCACCACACACACAGCATGACCTTCCGACCGTAACGATTTGGCCGTGCCGTCGATGTCGATGCTTCACCTGGACTCACCCACGATTTGTTGCGCTTAGGGTTCTCCAGGAAAATCCACTTTTCATCACCAGTAACAATACGATGTAGGAAAGACTTTCTTTTGTATCGTTGAAGCAGCATTTCACAGGTCACTTTTCGATTCTCCATTTGTCTCTCGGTCAGTTCATGGGGCACCCACTTTCCACACTTCTGAATTTTTCCCATGGCTCGCAGACGTTTGGAAATTGCTTGCTGTTGAACTCCCAACGCATCTGCAAGCTGTCGTTGCGTTTGCGTGTTGTCTTCATCTAATAATGCTTGCAATTCGGCGTCATCGAACGATTTTCGCTTGCCGGAGCGTGCGGCGTCGTTCAGGTCGAAATCTCCATTTTTGAACTGTCGAAACCACGTTTCACATGTTCGAAGTGTTAATGCACGATCACCATAAACTTCCACAAGCGCACAGTGGCTCTCGGACACTTTTTTCCCCTGATTGAACATGAAAAGCAATGCATGGCGCATATGCGCAAAATTCGGTACAAAATTCGACATTTTTGAAGCGCAATAAAAACTTACTGGAAGATTTTTTCGAGAAAATGTCAACGCAGTTCAAGCACTCGATATGACTGAACAAAATGACATATGGTATGTGTTACCAACAGCGGTACAAAACAGAACGCCATCCATTGAAAAAACCGGAAATTACTTAGGAGTACACCTGGTATTTAAACATTCCTTCTTCTGATGCATATGTGAATCCTCTCTCGCCATATGAAATATCAATGTTTTGATACTGTCCTTTTACTTCAAATGACGTTGAACGATTTTTTTTAAATTATAATACTTTTTTGACTGACAGATGAAAATTATTATTGCTCGAAAATTTTAAAAAGCACGTTATCGTCTATTGTAATCAAGGAAGTAGTGATGAAAAAATTGATATCCAATGATTTTACTCTTATTTTGAACATGTTTTTCATGCATATTTTTCGTGCATATTTATGTGTTTTTTCCTGCCTTTATATGCGCATATTTCCGATTTTTTTTTTCATATTTTTATCCGCTCTGAGCATGATGTTCTTATCCGTGGAAATAAATTTTCATCTACATTTGAATCAACAGTTTTAAAAGTCAAGATTATTGTTTCTTAAGATCAGCCTTTTTAAAATGTACTTTCAGATTAATTTTTACGGGTCATACCCACGGCTCCGACAAATTTTCTGGTTAAGAATCTTCAATGTTCCTTTTTTTCTTTCTTTTTTTTCCTAAAAAAAAAAGGTTAGGTTTTTTTTTAAAACGTGCGTTAATTTTTTTCGGAGCCGTGGTTATGACCCATTTTGACGATTGAATGCTGCTCATCGCAATTTCCAGTGTACTTCATTTTGGATATATGAAAATCTTATAGTTCCAATAGAACAATATAGTTTTTTTCTGTAGGTCGAGAATAAGACATCACTAATTCACAAACTTCAAAAATTTTAAAAATTGAAAAGAAATACCAGACATCAGAGGTTTTGAATTTTCATAACGGAATACCTAAAATCTTAAGGTCGGTTAAGCTTAAGTGTTTCTACTATGTGCAAAACTGCTAGATAAAAATTTTAGTTATTTTCTTCGAAAATTCTACAATTTTTCTTTGATACATGAAGCTATTTCATAATTAGCAGCTACTTTCCAAGACAACAATGATTCGGAAGGATTTGCATTCAATTTTTGGTCTATCAATCCAATTTTAATTGAAGTTTTTAATTTGAATACAATCTGCAACTTAAAACTATATCTTTTAAACATGCAATTTTTAAGTTATTAATAAATACTTATTTGACATTAAAATTCAATGCAAATCACTACAAGTGGTTCCCTATAAATAGAATTTGATTCTTTAAATGTCTAAGAGTGATTGTAAACATCATCGACAACAAGCGCTTTTCACTATAATACTATACCAAAAAAATTATACCGAAAACATTGATAATAGAAATGTAATTGTAAGAACATTCGACTGTTACGTAGGCTTTTATCGTACGCATTGTAAATATGTATTTGTAAGAGCACGTAATTTATAAGACAAAAAAATTGTGATTTTCACCAAAGATGTTGAATATATTTGATATATGAAATAATTTGTGTGCCATTCAAAATAAAAAAAAGTTTTATGAAAACCTTTCACAAAAAATGAAGATGTTGTTTATTTACCTATTTCTAATACACGGTAAAAAATGGTTTCATATATAGATTAAAAATAAAAATTGTATCTTTCAATTATGAAAAAGAATGTAATTTTTATCACAGAAATGGAAAACCAAAAAAATTGAGCAGTAAGTGGGTAGATATGGGGCAAACGTATTATGTGTTCATGTCTAAATTTAGTATCCCACATATGGTCAATATAAGGCCAAATTTAGAGACCAATTAAATTGCCCTTATAGAGATTACTGTTGGGGTGGCAGAATTATCCCACAATTGGCCAATCGCACTCAATTTTATTGGGCACTGTTGGTGCGAGGTTTGGCTAGTTTTGTTCACTGGGGAGACAATGCATTCCACAATTTACGACTTTTTTTGAGAATAGATTATCATTCAGTTAATGCATAGCTTTTCTAGAAACAATGATGAAACTTTTTGAGTGGCATAAATTAAACTGTCATGATTGCGTAATATGGTTGCACCTTATCTTGATATTTACGGTATAATATTGTTAAAATTGGCAACGACTGGTTCTGCACAGGGCTCCGTTTTTCTTAAATGTCTCGTACTTTTTTTTCAAAGTTGATAATAGTGATAATTTTTATCAGTAGTGATTGTTTCCTGAGAGTAATGAAGCATTACGTAAAGTTTGTTGCGGTACCTTTATTGTTGACGTTTTCAATTCAGTCATTTTTGAGCAATAAAAAAGAATATTTGATACGAACGGAGCTTTAGTTATTTTAACGTATTTTTAGTTTGCCTTTTTTCATGAAGTGTACTCTTATGAATCTTAATAAATAAAAAAAACGGTCCTAAAAAATTTGAAGCATGTGCTGAAAGTAACAGTAAGTCAGTCAGTTTTTACATGTTTACCGTTGAATTGACAGGTTGAAAATTGAAGAATAAAAAAAAGCATATTTTGTATCGAGGACCTGAAGCGTGGCATTTAGGGCAAGCCCCGTACACTACGGGTTAATTTTTTGTCGGCTTAACTGAGCACAAGTTTCTGCGCCACCTAGTGCCATAACCTTTTTTATCGATAACTCTTTCTTATCTTCTTTTTTCTACTTCAACCAAATTTTAGGCGAAATTTAAATTTCGTAAAATGCGATGACACTTGTTGATTCCTATTTTTTAGGTGTTCACAAACATTTACAAATATCAACTTCGGTCCTTTCAATTTAGTAATTTTGTTTTATTCCTTTTCTTTTGGTTTGTTTATTGTTTACTTTGAACAGCTGTAGACTGCTTATTAGCATGGCCGGTAACAGCGAGATTAAACTTGCAAAAATCGAAACACTGACGACACCTGGTGCCATAACCTGGAACCATTTTTTATTGACAAAGTCGCTCATAAGGAGTGTATGAGGCTTGATTTAGGGTGAGGACTAATTTATCAGCCAAGGCGCAGCTATTTAGAGATTCTTATTTATTCGGAAAAATATTTCTTTATTTTTAATAAAAAATAGAAGACATAAAATCGATTCAAGATAATTGTGCAGTGCATGCAAGTGCATGGAATGCCGTAACTTGCCAGGCCACTTTCCCGGAACCGATACTTGGCCTTGAATCGAAAGCCGTCATCTAGATTGGGCCACGCATTTGGGCCCCATTGGGTCTAAAAGGGGCGCGGCCACAAATAGCCACCTAGAAACGCTTAGCTTCCTCGCTTACCGACGGACAAGAATGCTTGCCATGTGCCGGGTAAAAGAGAAAGCTCACCGAGAAGTTTCAGACTTCTCAGAGTTCCTACATTATCACGGAGAAAAAAACCTATGTGTAAACCAATATTAATTAATTTTCGAAGATTTCCAATGTTTCAATTAGATAATTATGTATGTGTCAAAATAAATACTTTATATATAATATACAGTCTTAAACTTGTGCATTAATAGTGTTTTTTGGTAGGGTAATAGCCCAAGACTCTTGAAGACTCAAGAAGACCGTAGGAACAATAGAGCTACAGTCTTCGAGAGTCTTCTAACCCTATGGGAAATCTTGTAATAGTCTGTAATTCATGAATTACAAAACTATTATAACCGACAGGGTAGATCCCTATTTCACCAGCTGATCAATCTGATCATTTCTTGGCGCAAAATATATAATTTATATTTTTCTGGCATCTTACTTATTAAATGTACTTTCAGTGATTACAATTATGAAAGATCCATATAAAACTTTAACTCTTACACTGTGATTTTGGTACTTATTCAAATGAAATGATCTGGGTGATCAGCTGGTACAATCGGAATCTACCCTGCCGGTTGTAATAATCTGTAATTCATGAATTACAAGATTTTTCATAGGGAAGGTTCTCGCGCGCCTATCAGGGATATTCGAAATATTCGATGATAGTAAATTTTTAAAGTTAATTCAGTGAAATTATTGAAGTTTTAGTCTCTTAATATTATATTTGGTCCATATCACGTAATGTCAACATACCATGCTTGTGCTTGAAAAGATTTTTGAAATATTTCATTATCCATGGTCGAGCTACTTAACTGTTTTGGTCGAGACATGGTCGAAAAACGGCCAAGCTCTCGCCGTCAGGGTTATTTGAACGTTGAAATTGTAAAACTGGAGTATGTAAACAAACGCATAGCAACTCATAGCTCGTGACAGCTACGAGTCCTATTATGATTGTTAGACCAGGCCCGAAAATCGGCCGATGAACAGTCCATGTAATATATGATCTAAGCCTACCCTGACAGTTGTAATAGTCTTGTAATTCATGAATAGACAATTTTACTTTTATCAAAAAGAAAGTCACGTGACCACCAAAGTATCTTCGTCTGATTTTCGGGCCAGTGTGCCTTAGCTTTGCATATTCCGTTCACCAAGTTTTAGTTTCCGAGCAATCTGCTGTGGCAGCGCTGTAACATTGTAATCTATATATATATATCTATATATATGGTTTCAGTCATATATATAGATATATTGGTGCTTCCTCTCTCCGCGTTTTTCCAGATTGCTCGAGTGAAGCTTGGAGAACATTGCAAATTACGAAGTTAGGACACATTGTTTCGGACTCTTCGCATCTGAATCACATGTTAATTAACGTTGCCTGAAGACAAGGATAGTGATACGTTTTGCGCTTGCGCATGAAAAGAGTAAAATGGTCTATTACAGACTATTACAAGATTTCCCATAGTGTACACAACAGTATTTTAATAGAATAAGATTCATGTACGTATCTGTAGGGTGGTGTCTGTCATTAAGGGGGAATACCAATTAGATAGAAAAAACGGTCACTTGGCTTCGAGCGAGGATAGCAAAAAAAACTATCAATGCTAGTAATCTTTAAATTGTTTACGTATGCAGTATGTTATGTTAACAACAATTTAAAAAAAATGTTGTTTCAAAATTCGCATCTAGCCTGTAGTTACAAGCATGCAAAAAAAGAGTCTGCAAATTTGCGGTGTGACAGATAGGGCCTCAGGAAATTTTTCTATAGCAAAAAAGTGTGAATAAAATAGTTTTGTGATGACATATACTTGCCCTTGACGTTTTCAGATTTTGCAAAAAAAAAAATTTTTCGTTAATAAACATAAATAATCATTTTACTAATTGTTTTGTTTTTGATTTGCGAACTTTTATGGAAAAACAAAGCACTTTTTGCAAAAAAATCATTCGTCAAGGGCAGCATATTTGTTTCCTCTGTAATTGGCGAAGAAAATTATGCAAATTAGTTTAGCCGTAGATTTGCAATTTGTCACACCACAAATTTGGGGTATTCTTTTTTTCGCGACTCTAACTAGAAAGTAAATGCGAATTTTGCGAGAATTTTTTTCTATATTGTTAGTTAATATAGCACACAACCTACGTACAAAATTTTACATTACGCGTAATAACAGTTTTTTCTCTATCCACGCCCAAAGTCAAGTGACTTTTTTTTCATTTAATTGGTATTCCCCCCTTAAAGCACTTTATTCGTCTACTGTATAAATTGTCCCGGTTGTCTCCGAGCATCTGGTAATTGCGAAATACGCGAATCCACTAAAGTAAACAGTTTCTAGTTTTTTCAATAATTTATTGACATGAAATTTATCAATACAGAAAAATAAAAATACTTCACAAAAAATAAGGGATTTTCACTCAAGGTCAGGATTCAAAAAACGAATGATAACACCAAAAATAATCAGTTGTTAACAGTTCAAGAATTAATGTACAAAACCGAGAAATTGGAATTCCAGCAATTCTAAAATTTACAAGTTTTAAGGGCGAAAAAAATCGTTCTGAATTCTGTATCTCAGAATTTTGAAAGTTTAACATTGTGAGATTATAAAATTAAAATTTCGAATTTGTTCAACTGTTTGAATACCGCATTTTTGAAATCTACGTCTATGAAAGTATCGACACAAATTCGACAAATCAAGATTGTCGAAACGTTTCACAGTACACCCATTCCTCAAAACATTCCAGTGCCTCAGGACTGCTGAAACGAGCGAAACCAGATTTTTTTACTCATCCTTTTCATACGGTATTGAACAGTCTAGATAAAATTGGCAGAACACATTTCATCGCCAGCATTACAATCGTCGTGCAATAGAAGAACTTTTTAAAATGCTTATTTTTCTCATCGCAGTGAATTAGGCGGCGGCACGACTGAATTGATTCGAGTTGAAATGTTTCCTGGGCGGATTTTAGTTCCATGCTGTTGAGGACTACGGATGGTAGAAAGAGGATCTTGAACTCGGGTAGAAAAAGTGTTTTTACTTTAAAAAATCGAAAATGAGCATTTGTAGCCCGTCGAAACAGGTCTACAAATGCTTATACTCGGTTTTTTCGCAGTAAAAATTACAGTTCAACCTCTGAATAGGGCGTCGGTTTCCTTTTTCTATTTCCATTGCCCCTTATGAGTGCGAGTAAAAACAGAATGACGCCCTATCCAGAGGTTGTGGTGTATATTGTGTGTCACGGAGCTCAGACTGGCTCAAACAGCCGATTTTGAATGAGTGTGAGGTTTGCCGCCTGAGCGAAGCAAAGGCAGCAATCACACGAGTTCCAATTATATCAGACATAGGAAGATATGGACCAAGCGTGAGGTGCCATTTTAGACGAGTGGGGTAAAGCTGCTTCGGAAGCTCCAGGGAAGGTACTGATATCAAAATTCTATCGGTCCAGACAGTGCGAACGCTCAGTTGCGCACTGTGTGATATATATACATATACAGCAGTTTTCTGTCCATCAAGAAATCTTGATACTAAAGAGAGATAGCTCCTAGCAGGCAGCAGGAGGTAGATCCAAAATCCAGGGACCCACTCATTACTCCGAATTTCCAAAAGACCGGACTTGTCATATGTCCGAATCACAAAACTCCGGAAATGCAAAAGACCGCGAAAAAAATACTATGAGCCCGCATCGCTCTAAAAAACGATTCACCCGATTCTTTATACTGCCGCGATTGCGTTGAACCGAATATTTATAGCGCCAATTAATAAAAGCACCAAAAATTCAGTTCACTGACAGTTTTTAATCCCGTTTCAACAAAATCCCGGGTTGTCGTTTTTCCGCAAACATATAATTACGATGTTTTGAAACGGCGAAAGCTCAATTTGCCGATTTTGTGTTTTTCCGCAAGTATAGTTTTAACTGCAAGTATAAACTTTCGTATTTCATTATCGAATTCATATACCAATATCACTCGGTATATGAATACCAATTCATATACCGAGTGACTTTTATAAAGAACATTATGTGAAAAACATATCTTTCAGCCAATGGACCACTACGTATAAGTTCGCATTTGCCGTTGGTTTTACCGTGCAATAGTTAGCGCCTCACTAGCCACCAGTGAGAGAGTCACCGAAAGCTCGTTTCGTCTCACTACTCACCGGTGTAATCAACTTCGTGTGTGTGTCAACGGCAGCTAGGAAACGATACACCGCTGCTCGGCGAAATCTCACCACTCACTCGCGAGAGAAAAATTTTTTTCGACCCTTTACCGACAGTTAGTGTTGTCTCACTAGCTACCGGTGTAGCGTTCTCTCCATGTAATTAACGAAAAAAAATTGCCTCATTTTTAAAGTTACTAAAACAATAACTAAACAACTGAATTTTGAAAAACTACTCCCTGGATCATGCACAGGTTGTCAAGGACTACTAATCTACAAAAAAATTGTAATTATGGTGACATCGTGAAAATCGAGTGACCACTTGGCGAATTTCCGACCATTTTAGTGATTCGAAATATTAAATTTTAGGTGTATTGATACTTCGGTTTTTTAATCATTTGGAAGTATGATAAATCGAGAATTTTCAGAATCGGCAAAATGCGGGTTCGGTCAAATAATGGTTCGTAGAACTGAATAAAAGATTCATTGAGGAAACGGAAAAACACAAAATCGGCAAATTGAGCTTTCGCCGTTTCAAAACATCAGAATTATATGTTTGCGGAAAAACGACAACCCGGGATTTTGTTGAAACGAGATTAAAAACTGTCGGTGAACTGAATTTTCGGCGCTTTTATTTATTTGGTTATGAATATTTGGTTAAACGTATTTTCGAAATTTCGTGATTCGGACATATGACAGGTCCGGTGTTTTGGAAATTCGAAATAATGAGTGTGTCCCAAAATCCGGATCCGAAGATACTGTAACCAGGATCTGAAACTAATGTAGTGGGGGTAGTCAGCCACGCTTCGGCAATGATGTCACGCTGTTACAGTCGCAATAGTGCGTATAGACCAATTTTTGGCCACTGCGCATTCTATTTTGATGCGGGTCATTTTTTACCGTGCTTATACTTAAAAACACGATTTTTAGTTTATTTTTACTTTTTCGACCGAATACAACTGAATACGTGACACTAAAAATAAACACATATCAGCTGTCACTGCCAGTCAGTGTAATTTAGCGAGGTTATAAACTAGATGCGCAAATGTTTTATTTATAGCTGACTGCGCACTGTTCGCCCTCCCCCCAACCCCTGATGAGATTGCCGACATATTTCCTACCACCGCTCTGTACAGTGAGAAATAGGCAGTTTCAGATCCTGGTTCAAGTATCCTTGCCCGGATCCTAATTTCCAGGAATCACGCGGTGACACGCATGCGCATCTCGATCTGCTTTGCCACGATTCCAGCCAATCTTAGTGAAAGGTGAATACAGCAGAACCTCAAGATTGAAACCATGTGACAAGTGGCACCTGCGCAATACAGCGTTCTACCTCGCATAGAGTATATGACTTTCGGATCTCTCGATTCTTTTGTTTAGCGCGCGAGTTACATCTCCTCAATATCTAGACTTCTTGCCGTCCTTATATCTATAGTGTTCTTGACGAGTGCAGGTCTCAGCTTTTAGCTGCTAAAAAAAATATCACTGCGACTGCGCAGTAGCAACAGCCACTAGAATCTGGATACCAGCGGTTTCCCCCTTATGTTTCATCGCGCAGGCTTACGCTCCATCCCTATCTTCCTATGTGTATGGTTCTAATCAACTGTTTTCACTCTTAGACACACAATATACTATTAATATACATTCTGATGAAACCTGTAGTTAGCTACTGCCGTACTGCAGATTCAATATACAACGATCATATGATACGTAGTAGCAACTACGCATCAATACCATTATACATTCATGTTGCAATGATTGAATGATTTAACCGATTCAACCTGCTGAAAACAGTGATTGATTGATTTTTCAATAATTTTAAAATACCTACATGGTGGGGAAGGGTAGAATCGCGGGAGGCAGCTTTCAATGGATCTTAGCACACCGACAAGATAAGAATCCTCATATTCTTCTCCTACCATCCGGACATAGAAACTTTTCTTTAAAGATATTTTTTCCATTCTGCTACTCAGAAATATCACAACGTATGTTTTTCTGTTAACAATCTTAATACATTCAGATTATTTACGAATATTATTGAAACGCCATCTCACACCTAATTAACTACCGATTTGTTCGTTTTGAAACACAACCAGTAAACGCCTCCTACCAAAACGGCGCAAAAAATTCCTAAAAATATTCTGAGTTTCCAGTGATGTTTGGACGATTTCAAAACCCCGATCGTTTTTATGGTTTGTTCCCTGGTGTCTTTTTCACTTCCAGAATTTTCGATTAAGAAATTCGCCATTTCGCATTTTTTTTCCATTGACATTTGCGCTACAATTCTCTGCTTCGCTTTAGCTTCGGTTATTCCCGAACGTTCGATTAATCGCTGCAACTGAAGCTCTTCTTCACTGCAAAAAAAGTTGATTGGCAATATTTCGCAAAAAAAGGAAAGAAAGAGGGAGAAGAAGTGAAATTTTCCTTACCTCTCCTGAAAAAATGGAAATCATATTATTGATAATATACATAGACCCTATAATGCAAAGTCTAATAGTACGAATTACGGCTGGGTTTCGTTCAGAAGGTGATGACTGAAATAGGAAAGCTGGGGAGAATTTTATGAGAATGTGTTAATGACGCACGCCCAATGCCAGATTAAGGGCAGGGCCAACGCGGCCGTGGCCTGGGGCCCCACATTTTGGGAACCCTAGAAAAAATACAAACAAAGAGATTTTTCAATTTTCAAAGGATTTAAGTTGACGAAATTTTTGTAAAATTGATTCGAAATGCTGTGTAATTTTTTTAATAAAACTGCTGGAGATTCGTTTGGTAATTTGCTAAAAAATTACAACCATGTCTTTTTAGGTTACTAATTTCATGTTATTTATTTTCGTATTTTTATATTATATGTTACCGCTGTTATAAATGTTAATTCAATAAATATTGTTCTAAAGCGTGTAAACATTCATTCCCTATGGAAAATCTTGTGATACCCTATCGGCATCGTCTAATATTTGAAATATTCGAACTATTGAATCTGCCGGTAGAGTAGAGCATTTCCAAAATGTGGTTTCTTTGGAGGATATCTCTACGCAGGGGCACGTTCGCTGACGCACTTATATATCTTTTATTTTCAATAATATATTATTATTGATATTTATATTATATTACGTTTCAAAAATATATTATATTAACGATAAATTATTAACTTTATATAAATAAATACTAATAAGTACTAATTGTTACAAAAATGGCGTTGATTAAAGAAAATAATTTTTCAGATAAATGACAATCAAATGAAATAAACCAATTATTGTTACTATCAGTGATCGACTTTTGTTATAATCATATTAAACAAATTATATTTAAAAATTTAATAAATATAAGTCGTCACAATATTAAATATTTAGGAGTAAATACTGAGCATTCATTATGAAAATACACTACAAAACAAAAGTTTTGATTTATTACAATTTTTTTTAGCTGGTGATTGAAGTCAATAGATAAACACTACCGATTTTCTTCAAAAAATGGAATTATTCTTAATGCCTCAAATTAATTTGGAGATTTTTTCCTACATCACAGTAAACCACGTCTCTGGCAACCAGCTGGCTATTTGATACTTTTGTCACAATATCCCCAGCATGTTTCTAGTTTGTGGCCAGCTTGCTGCTAGTATGTGGCCACATCATGATTTGCCGGCGGAATCATGATTTTGACGATAAATTCGAAAATTATATATTTAAGAATAAATATACAATTATTTAATTTTATTTCAACACGGTCGGTGAAATTGGGAAAATTCCGCCCATTCTCATAAAAAAACTGCGAACCGACATCGTGTTCACGCCTGTACGAATCATTATGCATTATACTTAATGTATTAGTGCTAAACTTGCAGTATGAGAAAAAAAAGTAGACTTCCATCTCGCGGCTCTCGCAGTAAATACTAGTATGGTGCTAGATTTTTAAATATGTTGCGCCCAAATTCGAATATTTCGCGCCTTAACAGTATTTACTGTGAAGCCGCGAAATGAAAGTCTACTTTTTTTTCTCATACTACAAGTTTAGCACTGATCCATTAAGTATAATGCATAATGATTCGTATAGGCGTGAACACGATGTCGTTTCGCAATTTTTTTATGAGAATGGGCGGAATATTGCCAATTCCACCGATTATGTTACAAGCTGGCCACATACTGGCAGCTAGCTGGCCACTAACTAGGAGCCAGCTGGCGATATCGTGACAAAAGCGTCAAATAGCCAGCCTGGCGGCGCGCCAGCTATCTGCCAGCTGGCTGCCAGAGAGTGGTTTACTAGGATCATACCAAATATAATCGCTTATAAAAAAAAATTCTTATGAAATTGATTTCAACGATTACAATGAAGGTCTTATATTTGTTGCGAATTTTCCAAATTCGTTGATTGAATATGGAATAAATTAGATATCAAAAGTATATTACCAAAAATAGACCGAAAGTATTTTCATCATTTGAAAAAAAGTTATAAGGAGTGTCCCAAAGCCCAAGTTATAAAAAGAACCATATGACATTGTAAGGTGATTTTCTCTTAGCCATTTTCAAAAAACAGACAATTAAAAAGATAGCTGAATTCTAAGTTTAAGAAATACTGCTTACAACGTCCTAGTTGAATATTTTTTTTTTTTACTTTTTTCTGAAAAGTTACGAAGGACTTTCTAATCCAGAAAGTTTTATTAATATTTTCGATTTCAAATATAAATAATTTGATCAGGCAGTAGATTATAAACGACGAAACGTTTTTTGCTATCAGCATTTATTTACTTTTGATTAAATAATTAACAAGAGTGAGAATGTGGAAGTAAACATTGAAAGCTACTCTGTTCTGTTATAGCAATTTTGCAACTGTAACTGAATAAAAGCTGGAAAATGTACTAATCGTTTTCATTCTGTACTTCCCTCATTAAATTTTTCAATATACTTCGAAATTTTATAAGCGATTATTTGGTATGATGTAGAAAAAAAATTCAAAATATTTCGAATCCTTAAGAGTAATAAAAATGATAGTTCTATTTTTTGAATAAAATCGGTAATGTTCATCTATCGACTTCAATCACCAGCTAAAAAAATTATAATAAAACAAAATTTTCGTTTTGTAGAGTATTTTCATAATGAATGACCAGTATTTACTCCGACATATTAAATATAGTAGTAACTAATAGTGGTAATACAATTTTTCAACATAATTTGCCTAATATGGTCATAACAAAAGTCAATCACTGATATACGCTCGCAGGTTTCGTAGTATGATATAACATCACCGATCATCACCTATCATCGCGTATCATATCCCATTGTATGAAAAAGCCTTATTATATAGTTTTGATTCGAGAAAACTGTTTAGAAAATCAACGTAGGCCTACAGTTACTAATACGATATTATGATTTATTAAAAAAGTGATGGATAATTCAAGAAAACCGACAATGAAAAATATTTATCAAATCATTCGTCGGTACAGTAGATATCTCATTCCGATTAAAGATCAGAAGATTTAGAAAATTTTGGAAATATTTCACGGAAGAAAAGGTACGAAATAAAATATAAATGGTGCATCAGTTATTCAAATATTTCCAACTAAGCGACTTCATTCAAAATTTTACGGTTTGTGGAATAATTTTCACCGATGTGATGATATGGGATGATACAGGATTATAAGCGATGTTATATCATCTCATATCATCCAATGAAGCTTGCTGGAGTGGTGAAAATGATATTTTAATTTCATTTTGATTGCCTTTTGTAGGAATTGTATTATTAAAAATAAAAGATATATACGTGCGTCAGTGAACGTGCCCTTGCTTAAAGATATCCTCGAAAAAAACCACATTTTTTGAATGCTCTACTTTACCAGCACATTCGATAGTTCGAATATTTCAAACTAGCGGGGCTTTGCCCCCCTGAGCGCTTCGCGCGTCCACCCCCATTTAGTAATTCTTTCAGGTTGTTTTTATTTAACAAAAATTTTTTTAATGGAGTGATTATTTATTGATTATTTCTGAGGATAATGAATAGATAAAACTTAGTTATAAAATATAACATAGTCTAAAGTTTTTGCAAGTTTAAGCCGAATCGTGTCAGTCGATCCTCCTCTTCTCCTTCTTGTGCCCTCTTTCCCCTCCCCTCCTACCCGCAGCATTATTAACGACGGAGGAGGCAATTGAAACGGTTGCTATAGCAAGCGGCAGGCTCGAGGAAGGGGAGGGCAGAAGAAAAAGGGAATGGCAGAAGGAAAGTGGAGGGAAGAAGATAGATGTAAAGGGTAGGAGGGAGAGGAGGGGTGGAAGGGAAGGATGGAAGGGATAGGAGGAGGGATGATGGGAGAGGGGAGGAAGGGAAGGATGGGAGGGGAAAAAAGAGAGGATTGACTGACACGCTTTTGGCTAATACTTGCCAAAAATTTAGCCTATGTTATATTTAATAATTAATTATTATCTATTTATTATACTCAGAAATAATCAATAAATATTGTTACTTTATTAAAAAATTTTTGGTAATTAAAAACAACCTAATAATAATACTCAATAGGGGTTGGCGCGCGAAGCGCGCAAGGGCACAAAGCCCTCCTAGTCTCTTTATATTATTAAAAAACTTGACACCCCCGCTGCCCCCGCCACCCCCACCACTGTGTCAGTCAACTCGAATGAAATCGAAAAAACTCAAGTCAACTCGAATGAACTTAAGTGGATTCAAATAACTTAACCCCTGCTGCCCCCGCCGCCGTGTCAGTCGAGCCTTTTCCCCTCCTACTCCTCCCCTCCTACCCTCTCTTCCTACCACTCCCTTTCTCCCCTCCTCTTCCCTCATTCCCTAACACCACATCCTCCCCTCTACTCCTTCTTCCTCATTCCTCTCATTCCCCACCCCTTAAACCTACTTCCTCTACCTTCCTATCAATCTCTGCATTTCCCTCCCCTCGCCTCCTTTACACTCCTACCCCTATCTTCCTTCCCCTCCCAACCCTTCCTTCCTCTCCTTCCCGTCCTTATGCTTCCACCCCTCCCCTCCCCTATCCTTCCTCCTCCGATACTTCCCCCTCCTCTCCCTCTTTCCCTTCACATCCATCTTTTTCCCTTCACTCTCCTTCTCGCATCCCCCTTTTCTTCACCCCTCCTATTCCCTGAGCTTGCCACTTACCAAAGAAACGGTCTCTATGGCAAACTGGATAGATCTTAGAGGGGAGGGGAAAGCAGAGGAGGGGAGATAAGGGGAAGGATGGCAGAGAGAAAGAAGGGAAGAGGGAAGGAGAAGGATAGAAAAGGAGGGGAGGGAGTAGAATTAAAATACACAGAGGAAGCAGCATTATGAACGGCGGGGGAGGCAATTGACAAGGTTTCTTTAGCAAGCGGCAGGCTCAGGGAAGGGGAGGGCAGAAGAAAAAGGGGGATGGGAAAAGGAGAATGGAGGGAAGAAGATGGATATGAAGGGTAGGAGGGAGAGCAGGGGGAAGTAGCGGAGGAGGAAGGATGGGGGAAAGGAGAGTTGGAAGGGAGGGATGAGATGAGAAGGAGGGAAGGGATAGGAGGAGGAATGATGGGAAAGGGGAGAAAGGGAGGCATGTAAGGGTAGAAGGAGAGGAGGATCGACTGACACGGCGGCGGGGGCAGCGGGGGATTCAAGTTTTTTAATAATATAGCCAGTTATTAGACGATGCTTGATAGGGTAGTCTGTCAATTGTGAATTACAAAACTATTACAACCGGCAGGGTGCATTCCGATTCTACCAGCTGATAATCTAGATCATTTCTTCGCGCGGAATTTGATTTCGAAAATTCTCTCATGTATTCATTTGAATTACTACAAAAATCACATTGTAAGATTCCAAGTTTGATATAAATCTTCATAATTGTATTCACTGAAAGTACATTTAGTAAGTAAGATGTCAGAAAAATATGGGTGATTCAATATAAGATTTGCAGTCAATGTTGGAAATTTCGATTAGGTACATTTTTCTATACTCTTTATCGAAAATGAATTGACACGTATTTTTTTAGATCGCACAAGAAAATTTTTTGACGGTATAACGATTTTTTAAATTTCGGATAAACTGGCTTTTTCTCAATGACAGTCACGTTTTACTGCTCCAATAACTCAAAAACCATACGTCGTGGAAAAAAATCTATCGTAAGTGAAAGTTAGATTTTTTCTTCTTCTTTTCAATGCTCTCTTAAAATGATTTGTTTAAACAATTTTTTACCACCAAAATTGAGAATGTTTTTAACAAAGTAATTTTTATTCATATTCGGCCATTTTCATTCTTTTTTTTTTTCATCACAATAAATTCTCTAAAGTCTTCCGATAAACTAGATAAAATTTTATAATGGTATAATCAGTAGATCTTGAGTGATAGAATAAGACAAAACCCTGCCGGTTTTGTAATTGTTTTGTGATTCATAAATTACAGACTATTATAAGATTCACCATAGGGTTCTTTTACGGTAAAAATTATTTAATACAGGATACAGGATTATTTAATACATTCATGTGCTCTCGAGTGCACATGAATGCCCTCGAGAGCGGTTCTTAAAATAAGTTTGGTCGAATTTATCCGTGCCGCCCCCTAAAGTGTTTACAAACGGTTTAAAAAAAATCCCTGAATTTTTTCAGATTGTTTCATTGAACGGTAACCCGTGCCTCAGAGCCGTACTGTTAGCTATTTAAATAACATGACATTCTATCTTCATCACACTCAAAAATTTTTTCTGAACGCATAAGGCGGCATGAAAATATGATTGACACATAATTTCGTTTGTTAGTGTTGTGGTAGGCTGTAAAAAAATATCACAGTCCAATACCAATGTATACCATGTAGGCTGCACCGAACAAATACAGGTATTAGCCAAAAAAGCGATATTTATAGATAATTATAACTATAAGTATCCTGTAAGTATCGCATAATAATGCTACAGCAGGATTGATAGGGTACTCGTTTTTCGTCAAATTTTAGCTTATTTCTTACATTTTAGGTCAATTAGGTTAATTTCTAAGTTTTATATGACACGCTCAGAACGAACACGATCTAAAAAAAAATTCCCAGAGAACGGTGGTAAAAAAGGGCGAACGCGCAAGCTGTAATAAGAAATACGGACAACAAGATCGTATCAAATAAGCGAGGAGAATGATCCCCCCCCCCCTTTTTTTCCTGTTGTCTCGAGGAGCTCTCTACTGTTCTCTCATTCTCCCTTCGTTCGCTTCTTCACGTTTTTGTGACCTTATGCCTGAGGAGATATCCGCGATTCCTAATATTTTTGAATTCAGCCGTCTAATCCTAAACAACTTGTGCGGCAACAACAAATTATTGTGTTTATATTTAGTGTTGTAAATTATGACTTTTTGATAAATTTTGCAGTTTTGGAATAAATCATACTGTTGCAGATAAGTATTACGAATTCAAAATAATTTTACGAATTCGAAATAATCTTACAAATTTAGGTGTATATCACGAAATAAGGTATTTTTAAAAACTGAATCGAATCAAACAAGAATTATTAAAAAAAATTTGCAAATTCAGGTAAATTTAACAATTTTGAGCTAATTTTACAAGTTCAAGTTAATTTTCCGAGCCCTAGCAACGGCGGTCCGAAACGGTTTTGAGACGGTTCCGAGAGCAACGCTCTCGACGGCTCTCGATCCGTCTTGGAAATGCCTCGATGACTATCGGGCACTCTCAGTATTTTGAGCAATATTTTCTTATGCATCTTAAACTTACAAACTTATATTTTTTTATTAAAAATTGCGTTCATTATGATTTGCTCAGACTACAAATTGGCTTAAATCGTAATTTGCTCTTCCAAAATTATTTTGCAATAATATTACATTCGACAATAATGTATCTGATAGTATCCGATGTCGGTCAGATTATATTGATGTTAATTCGACACCTACCACCGTGGGATCAGTTTTTTTAATCAAATAGATTTTAAATACAGAATATCTTCAATCGAATGGCCAAGAATTATTTGATTAAATGTATTTGAGTATTTTAAAAGAGTGAAATACTTGAATACATTTATTTTAGAACTCCCAAAGTATCAAAATAATGTTATTTCGTTATTTCCAAAGTATCTCTCGATACTTGTATTTAAAGTAATCATAAGGCATGATTACTTCAAGTTTCCAATTGGATACTTGAATTATATTGCGTATGCTATACTGTTTATTGAAATAATCGCTCATTGTTTAAACAATTTAGAGTGAGCGAAAAAATTTACATGAATTTTTTAATAAGATCATATGTCAGAGGGACTTTCCGTTCATAAGAGAGTTTTTGAATTTTTTAACAGACAATTGTTTAAACAATTTAATAAATTATGAACAGCTTTAGAATCAGGCAAAAAATAAATGCAGACCTTTTGTATTGATCGACAGAAAGCATTTATACATGCGTAATACTTTTTTGTCAAATTTTGAAATTTTTTTTTCATTATTGAAACCATTAATGATATTTCATCAAATTGCTATGTTCCTGCAATTTATCACCATTAGCCGTTTCATTAAAATATTGCAAATATTTCACGTAATGCTTCACGTGTATATCGTTTTTAATTTTTATTCAAAGAATCACCGAAGCTTTAAACAATTTGCAGTGGAAAAAAATTTCTATGGATTTTTAATTTTCATTAAACGTAATAAGCACTTTATATAATACAAGTGATCTGAAATCCTTTTTAATGCGACAAAAAAATTGTTCAAACAATTTAAAAAAAAATTTATATTTTGAAACCAGTAATAAATTTAAACCAGGAATTTTGTATTAATAATAGACAAGAAGCATTTTTATAAGAGCAGGATTTTTTTTTTCCAAATTACTTGGAATATTTTTTTATTTATTAACGAGACTTGGGGTGCTTTTGACGGCAAACTTTAATTGTGAAATTCAAGTTTGAAAGTAGAGTACTCAATTAATGACATGTCGAGCTTATACATTTCAGTAAGAGTACAACAATTTTTAAATCACCTGTTCTTGTACTCTCGTATCAAGTACCATAATATTAGTGAAGAATCGGTAATATTCAAAAGCTTGTCTCGAATTTGATTGTTCTTTATATAAGTCGTTCCACCTGATGGATTTTTCGAAAAACCTACCCGGAACGTATGAAAATGGGATATATGAGTGGCTTGAGATTCAAAAAGAGTCCCCATAACTGCCTATACCATAGATCCTAAGATCTATGTCCTATACAATAGAGAATAGTTAATAGAGACTATCAAACTTCTGAGAAGCCATGTCGTTTATTCAAAAAAATGTCTGCATTCCTAAAATATCTTTCGAAAGAAAAGCGTTCGAAGTGTAGTGTAGATAAGATTATTATTTTGGACATGTAGACTTTGAAAATGGAAAGCTTCTTGTTTCTAAGACGTTGAGTGAAACGGTTGCAATATGCAGAACAAAGGATAATCGGTGATGAATTACAGGGTCATTGCAGTTTGTTGTAAAAAGCGACTCAAGTCTCATTAAGAAGAAAAATGTTCTAAGTAATTTGAAAAAAAAAATCTTGCTCTTGTAAAAATGCTTCCTGTCTATCTATAAAAAAGTCCTGGTTTGAATTTTTTACTGGTTTGAAATAAAATGAATTTTTTTTAAATGGTTTAAACAATTTTTTTGTCGCATTGAAAAGCATTTCAAAACACTTTTATTATATGAAGTGCTCATTACGTTTGATGAAAATGAAAAGTCATAGACATTTTTTCACTGCAAATTGTTTAAACATTCAGTGATTGTTTAATGAAATATGAAAATACGATCCATTCAATCAATCCGACGAAAACGACAGTAACCGACAGTAGTGTATACATCTAATAGCGAACAAGTAGTGATAATTTACTCCGAGAGCGTCCGAAACGTTTCCGAGACAGTTCCAAAAATAAACTCTCGGACCGCCGTTACTGGGGAATTAAACTAAATTTTACAAGTTTAGGTATATTTAAGAAATAAATGCATATTTTAAAATTTTTACTCAATTTTACGATTTTAGAGGAATTTCGAAAAATAATAGTAAATGTACATATTTGAGTGAATTTGATAAGTTTGTGTGAGTTTTACAAATTTCAGGAAATTGTACAAATATAAATTCATTTTATGAATTTAGCGTAGCCTTACAAAGTTATGTAAATTTCGAAAATTTAAGTCAATTTCACAATGTAAGCAAATTTTACAAATTAAGGCATATGTGGCGTGGACTGAAGAAAGGGTACTAACAGCACCTCGCCGCCTTTCGAAAAAAACGAGATTGAAAAGAGAAGGTCCCTAAGCGTAGCATGGACCGTCCAATTTTGTACCTCAATTTTTTATGAAATAAAAAAATCATACATTTTCAAGAGTAGACTCGTTTGATAGAGCAAGATTTCTATATTCAGAATCACTGACTATCTCGAATTCGATTTTTGGTGCTGTTAGTACCCTTTCTTCAGTCCACGCCACATATTTTACATGTTTAAAAGGTTAAGCGAATTTTACGAATTTGAATAAATTTTACAAGGTTAAGTAGATTACACGAATTTAGGTAAAAGTTACAAATTCACAGCAACTTTTGCGATTGTAGTTAAATTTTGAAAAATGCAAGTACTTTTAACAAATTCAAGTACGTTCTAAAAATTGAAGTATTTTTCATACAAATTCAAGTAAATCATTAGAATTGAAGTGTATTCCACATATTTCTGTAAATTTTACAAATTAAGGTAGTTCTTGCACTTGAAACAAATTGAAGTTAGTCACACAGTCCTGCGTGGCCAATTTCATTCAGCTCCGTAATTTTTGTTTGTAGATTTTGGCAACATTACAACTTTTTTTTTACATCTCGCTCATCGTATGTAAATAATTAAATGTACTTAAACATGTTGACATGCGCAGTCGTAGCTGCAGTTCATACATGTAGTGTTTTTTGTGAATTTATAATAAATTTTTCAATGAGATAAATATTTTGAAAATATTATTATCATTGCGTCTTCCAAAATGCAGCGTTGCCAAGCATACCACCTTAGTTGCATGGTCTGTTGAAAAGTGACTGTTGCATATTTTTTTCTGTAGATTTCTCAAAAAAATGTTCAGTAACCCTTGTTAAAATTTTTCAAGGTTGATTTGTATTAGGGTTAGAATTTCTCAAAAGGATCACCCGAATCTGAAGAAAATTCAAATCGACTTGAAATTGATTTTTAACGATAGTGTTTACCATTCCTGACATGAATCCAAAGTGATTTCGTTCAAAAATTTTTTTGTTTATAATATTAACAATCAAATATTTTCATCACGTTTTTTTTACAGAATTAATCGTGGCTGATCTAGTTTTCCGATTTTTATGTTTTCGTGGCAATCGAATCGTCATTTTACATAGATTTACTATGATTTTTTTTGTTTCAAAAACTTGCAACTTTTTGTGAAAATTTTATAACTGTTCACAACAAATTGATAAACAAATGTCTTCTTCATCGGATTTCGACTGGGAAAAAAATCCACGTATACTTCATTTAATTATCATTCGTATTCCGTTCAGAAAAAAAATCGCCAGCATTTTGGAACAGTCCAATTTAGTCGAAAACATAGTCGTGTGAGGTGCCAAAACTGCCGTTCGTTCGCGCGCATTTATTCTTCACCGCGCAAATGCTTCGTGCTATGAAAAAAGGATTTCTTTGGTGAAAAAATAATAGAATTTAGAATTGTATTTAGCTATTATACAATCTTGACATCAGTTTATTGAAATATAGCACAAAGTAGGTAGTATTTTCAGGAAGGATATACTCCTCAATCAGATCGCCCAAATATGGTCAAAAATTACTTTTACTCGTTATAGTATTTTTTCAATAGGTATTGAGAATGTGAACTAAAATCCAGATTTATTTTGCAAAAAGATTTTTTTGTTATTATTATTGTTAATTGTTGTTTCTAGTCATTTTTTCCACCTAATTACTGACGATCTATTTTGCTACTTCAAACGATTCCGACAATATTTTATTTATTTTTGGATGTCAATTATTTGTAAATTTTTCCGAACAGAAAAATTTAATTTGAGTCGTTTTTTGATGTACTTGTATGTAACAAAATGTTCAACAAAAATACAGCGCCAAAAGGTTCATTAGAGTAGGTTGTAGGTGGTTCAAAAAATATTTTATGTACCTCTGGCATAGAAAACGCGTTTCTATGCCAGCTCGAGATCTCTAAACGCGTTTTCTATGCCCTCGGTACATAAAATATCGTTCGTAACAGGCACGGATGTGCGAATTTGGCGAAACGGGGAATTTACGGTCCGAGGCGAAGCCGAGGACTGTAACCCGTTTTGCCTATGAGCACATCCGTGCCTGTTACGATATATACTATCTTTCGCTTTTTGCACCACTGCTGAGTACGAAAGAGAATAAAAATTCTAGAAATCCTGTTTTTCTGAATTATATTATTTTTTTAACCAAGAAATTCTTTTTCCATAGCACGAAGCATTTGCGCGGTGAAAAATAAATACGCGCGAACGAATGGCACAGTTTTGGCACCTCACACGACTATGTTTTCGACCAAATTGGGCTGTTCCAAAATGCAGGCGATTTTTTTCTAAACGGAATATAAATAATTATTAAATGAAGTATGCGTGGATTTTTTTCTTAGTCAAAATCCGATGAAGAAGACATTTTTTTATCAATTTGTTATATACAATTATAAAATCTTCACATAAAGTTGCAAGCTTTTGAATAAAAAAAAATCATAGTAAATCTACGTAAAATGACGATTCGATTGCCACAAAAAACATAAAAATCGGAAAACTAGATCAGCTACAATGAATTCTGTGAAAAAAGCGATGCAAATATTTGATTGTTAATATTATAAACATGCAAATTTTTAAACGAAATCACTTTGAATTCATGTCAGGAATGGTAAACACTATCGTTAAAAATCAATTTCAAGTCCATTTGAATTTTCATTCAATTCGGATGATCCGCTTGAGGAATTCTGACCCATAATAAAAGTAATTTTCAGTAATTTTTTCAAAATTAATTATAAAAAGTTTTTGAAGTATGCGTGAAAAAGCACGATACCCCATTTATGTACGTGTTAATTTCAAAAAATTATAATTTAAAAATCAGTGCGATAAGCAACTATGAAATTTTTACCATAGATAAGGTACGATGTTAACATCAAATTCTCGAATTTTCACAAAATCTATAGAAAATTGCTTAAGTGCAAGTACTACCTTAAAGTATATTTTGCAAATATAAGTAAATTTAACAAGTTAAAGCAAATTTCACGAATTTGAGGTAATTTTGTAAGTTTCAGTGAATTTACAAATTTGAGTCAATTTTAGAAACTTATGCGCATCTTGCAATTGTGAGACAATTTTACGATTATAGGTGAACTTCAAAGAAAGTAAATGTCACACATTCAAGTGAATTTTACGAATTCAAGTAAATTTTACAAATTTCAGGGAATATGTCACGAACTGTAGTAGTTTTCAAAAATTTAAGTGAATTTTACAAATTCAAGTGAATTTTACAAGTATCTGTATATTTGGCAAATATTAGTTAATTTTACAAGTTACAGCGAATTTCACGAGGTGAAGTTAATTTTACAAGATTAACTGAATTTCACAAGTTCAAGTGTTCTTGAGAAATATATGTAAATCTTACTTGTTTGAGTAAATTTGAAAAATTAATGTATATTTTACGAATTGAACTCAATTTCACGATTTTAAGTCTATTTCGAAAAAATCTATTGGCAAATATACGTGTTTTGGTGAATTTTAGAAATTAAAGTAAATTTCACGAATTTAGGTGTATTAGGTATGTTTCACAAATTTTATTAAATTTCACAAATACAATAACGTTTTAGAAACTTGAGTAAGTTTTATAATGTTACGTGAATTTTACGACTTGCAGTAAGTTTTACGAGTCAATGTAGATTTTGCAAATTTGAGTCAATTTCACGAGTTGAAGCAAATTTTACGAATTGAAAGTAATTTTATGACTTTCAACAAATTTTAAACATTCGACTAAATTTTAAGTACTTACGCCTATCATGTCAATTTATTCAATAGTACGACTTTATGTAAATTTTGAAAAAATACGTTAATTTTACAAAGTTAAGTATAATTTATGAATTTAGGAAATTCTACAAATCTGAGTAAATTTTACGAATTTTAGTAAATTTTACGAATCAAAGCAAATTTTACGATTTAAGGTACATTTTACAAGTTAAATAAGGGAATTACTTAAATTTTTGTAAATTTATCAAATTTTACATGATTACCTTGATTAATTAAAGAGGACGAATTCGATATCTTCTACATAATAAAATTTCACTTAATTTCTACAATGTAAGGTTGATTTAAAAAAAAAAATCGATTCCACAAATACACGGATGAAAATTTTACAAACTAAAGTAAATTTTACGATTTCCATTAGGTTGACGAATCTCAGTAAATTTTAACAATTAGAATATATTTTAAAAAATTGTGTAAATTCACGAGTATAAGTGAATTTTTCTAATTTCGGTTTATTTTGACAAGATAAGCCAAATTCACGAATTGAAGTTAATTTTACAATCTCAAGTAAATCTCTCAAGTTTAGGTAACTTTTCGGAAATTAATTAAGTTTTACAAATGTAACCTCATGTTCACGATTTCACGTAATTTTTCAAAGAACAGGTAAATTTCACAAATTCATGTCAATTTTACAAGTATGAGTGAATTTTGCAAATGTAAGTAAATTTTACAAAGTGAAAGCTAACCCAGATAGCACTGTCGTAGACATCATTTCACATTCAATGCTGTATCATGATTGACTGAAATTGCAGCATGAATCGTCAAAGATGCATCGGCAAAATCCTACGTTTTTTTGTAAATCACAAGTGTGCTTTGCTATGTTGCCAACATAGTAGCATCATCACTGACGAATGAGAATGAGCGCTCGCGAGACGAACGTTTCGACAGAATCATAGCGCATTCAATGCAACATCATAAAGCAGCTTTACCAAGTTAAAAATAAAGCATTGATGTCAGCATCGTTTCGCAAATTTGAATGCGAGTTCATGATGCTGCTTTGATGCTGCATTGATTGTGACGTAGTATTTGGAAGGTCGAGCGCTGGTTTGTGATGTTGTATTGATGACGCTTTTACGCACCGACCAGAAGCAACGCTTTGTCGCATGAAAAATGCTCATTCAAAGCACACTTATTAGTCAACCGGTGATTATTCCAAAAAAGTACAATGATGCGTCGGCATAAAGCTACGTTATTGTCTGATTCTCTAGCTAACACACGATTCGAATTAGTTTGTGAAATGAATAACACATCGTAGGTCTGGCAATAAAATCCCTGCGATGAGAATACGTAAAGATGTATAGATTATTGATACATCTGGTCGCAAACATGAATGAGCGAAATTCGAGTCAATCATTTGCTATCGGGGAACTGTACGATATGAAATTAAGTTTACAAGCTTAAGTTAATCTCGCGAATTTTAGTAAATTTCCGAAAGTTAATTAGTAAATTTTACAAATTTAACCTTATTTTCACAATGTAACGTAAATTTGGTAGAAAACAAGTGAATTTCACATATTCAAGTAAATTTCACGAGCATAAGTGATTTTTGTAAATGTGAAAGTAAATTAAACAAAATGAAGTTACGAACTAAGGTTAATTTCACAAATTTAGGTGAGTTTCACGAATTCGACTCAATTTTTATGATTTACTGTAAATTTTGAAAAATGTTAGTAACTTTCACATATTGAAGTAAATTCCATGAATTTGGGTTAATGTTACTAATTCGAATCAATTTTATAAAATCAAATAAATTTCACAAATCAAGAAAATTGAACGAATTGAAGTGAATTACACAAATTCAGGTAAATTTTACAAATTTTGATAGATTTCATGAACATTAGTCAATTACATGAATCTACCTCGAAATATACAAATTAAGCGGTACTTGCTAAATTCACCAAACTTCCAGAAATTCTCTCATAAATTTTGTAAAATGTACCTACCCTGTAAATGACTTTGGTTGTTGTGACGTAACTGGTACGTCGCCAAGGTACGTGGTGTTTACGTCGCCGCTACGTTATAACTTCCTTAGTTTTTTCGACGCGGCAACGTTACAGCGGTGACGATGCAGTTACGTCGCCAGTTCGTTTCAGCTACGTCCTCACGAATCGTCGCGCTTACGTCGCCGCTACGTAACTGCATCGTATCTGCAACGTAAATGGCGACGTACCCGTTACGTTGCCAGTATGACGTAGTGACGTATTTGAAAAAAAATTTTCACTCGAAATTTTTCACTTTTTAACGGTGTTTTATTAATGTCAACGTTATTAATAAAACGCTATGATAACAGCGGGCTCACAGCAGTTGTTTTTGTTTGCTGTCTACGAGCTTACTGTTATCGAAGTACCTGGAAAGCATGAAAAAATGCTGAAAAACATTAAAAAATTCTTGAAACACATGAAAAAATTCCAGCAATAGCAGCCTTGAATAAGTTATAATATATAACACGTCACGTACAGTCTTTCTCATAAATGCCTTGTTTGTTAAGCATGCGATTCAAATTAAGGCATTAATGAGAAAGACTGTACATATTCTAAACACGAGATTCAAGCGGAAGGTCAAAAATCTCGTTAAATAATTTTTATACCCTGGAACGAAGAAAAGCACGCGTCGTTGCAAAAGATTTTGCGCAAAGACCAGGTATAGACTTTAATGAAACTTTTGCTCCTGTTCCCAGGCTCAGCTCCCTGAGGACGCTCGTTGCCCTAGCAGCCGAAAACGACATGAATATTTGGCAGCTAGACGTTACTACTGCATACCTCAACGGTGATATCGATACCGAAATTTTCATGCAACCACCAGAACTTTTAGACGAGATGCTGGACCGAATCATCTACCAGGAAAAGGACCGAGTACTCGTATCTAGAGCAAAGAAGATGCAGAGAAAACTGCGCAATGGAAGCAGTGTCTGCAAGTTGAAAAAGGCATTGTACGGCCTACGTCGATCGAGCCGCCAGTGGCACGCCAAACTCAACGAGGTCATCCAAGGAATCGGACTTTCCGCGACCAAAGCAGACCCATGCGTGTACGTCGACAGAGAAGGGTATGATCTATGTGGACGACATCCTGGTGATTTCGAAAGATAAAAAAAGGGCGGACCACATAAAGGGACAACTGAAAGAGAAATTTACGCTCAAGGACCTTGGGAACGCCAAATATTGTCTAGGTATTGAAATTATTCGAGGCAGGGAGGGCTACGTTCTTTTGCAAGCTGGCTACATCCGTAACATCCTGAAAAGATTCGGCATGGAGGACTGTAAGGCTGCAAGAACTCCACTATCCCTGGGAACGAAACTCATCAACGATTCCACGGACGAGCTAAAAACTGAATCGCCACCGCCTTTTCGTGAGTTAATTGGCGCCTTGATGTATTTGGCCGTGGGTACACGGCCGGACATCGCCCACGCGGTCAACGTCTTGAGCCAGTTTTGTACGAATCACACTAAGGTGCACTGGATAGTAGGAAAACGCATCTTGAGATATCTGGCCAGTACTGTCTCCCGCGGACTGTTTTACAAAAGGACTGACAACAATCTATTCGGCTGCGTGGACGCCGACTAAAGAAACTGCACCATCGACCGAAGTTCATAAACGGGCCTGACCTTCATCTTAGCAGGAGCCGCAATTTCCTGGGAATCACGGAAACAGAGGACGGTCGCCCTTTCGTGAACTGAGGCTAAGTACATGGGCCTCACTGACGCAGCGAAGGAAGCCATCTACCTAATTGGCTTTCTAACAGAGCTAGGTTTTCAAGGTCGAAGTATATAGACATCCGCCATCATTTTAATCACCAGGCACTCTGGGACTATCCAATTACTCTTTAATATTTGCCTACAGAACTTATGGTGGCCGATATCCGGACAAAAGCACTGCCTGAGCCTAAGCACGATGAATACTCTAAGAAGCTGGGCCTTTACGCCACCAATGATATCGAAGGCTCGTATTGAGAGAGGGTGTTGGAATAAGCAATTCTCGCTTCCAAGTCATTATTGTACGCGATAGTTCGAATGTTAATTGTTGCGTCGTTATAAAGCTCATTTGATAATAATCAAACGTAATAATGACTTCTACGTGACTAGCTAGCAATAACTTTCATCTAGTCACGTACAACTTCGCTTACTTCTAGTTAATGTAATCAAGAAGCATTCAATAACAATACTCGTGTTGAATCACGATAGTCTGTAATAAACCTCTGTCGAATGCAGTTCTCACTTTTGCAATTCGGTCTTCTTAATTCATTTTTGCTAACCTCTGTGCCTCGTTTCAATAAAATTTACTTTAATTTCTAAAATTCACCCAACCACGTATATTTGCCAATAGATTTTTTCGACATAGACTTAAAATCGTAAAATTGAGTTCAATTCGTAAAATATACATTAATTTTTCAAATTTACTTAAACAAGTAAAATTTACATATATTTTTCAAGAACACTTGAACTTGTGAAATTCAGTTAAACTTGTAAAATTAACTTCACCTCGTGAAATTCGCTGTAACTTGTAAAATTAACTAATATTTGCCAAATATACAGATACTTGTAAAATTCACTTGAATTTGTAAAATTCACTTAAATTTTTGAAAACTACTACAGTTCGTGACATATTCCCTGAAATTTGTAAAATTAACTTGAATTCGTAAAATTCACTTAAATGAGTGACATTTACTTTCTTTGAAATTCACCTATAATCGTAAAATTGTCTCACAATTGCAAGATGCGCATAAGTTTCTAAAATTGACTCAAATTTGTAAATTCTCTGAAACTTACAAAACTACCTTATATTTGTTAAACTTGCATTAACTTCTAAAATTTACTGAAATATGTGGAATACACTTAAATTTGCATGATTCACTTCATTTGAATAAAATGTACTTCAATGTTTAAAGGGTATTTGAATTTTTCAGTACTTGCATTTTTCAAAATTTATCTAATATCGTAAGAGATGCGTTAAATTTGTATCTTTTACTTAAATTCGTGTAATCTACTTAACCCTGTAAAATTTATTCAAATTTGTAAAACTTGCTTCAACTTGTAAAATTCGCTTTAATTTGTTGAGCGTAATTAAAAGTACGCAATCACTAACATTTAAAAAATATACTTTCATTTCTGAAAATTCATTGATATCGTAATATTTAATTACTCCAATTCGTACAATTCACTCACATTCTTCGAAACTAAAATCGTTAAAATTGACTTAAAATCGTTAAAATTACATTAAGTTGGTAAATTTATTTGTAGTTCAAAAATTATTTCGAATGTAGAAAATATTCTTAAACATGGAAAGCATACGCTCATTTGGTAAATTTGCTTAAAGCGTAAAATTGATCTAAATTTGCGAAATTTACATAACTTTGTAAAGTTTCGCTAGATTTCTAAAATAAACGTATATTCGTGACATTTTCTGGAATTTGTGAAATCCACACAAACTTGTAAAATTCATTTACAATCGTAAAATTGAGTAGAAATTTCGAATTATGAATCAATTTTCATAATTTACTTAAACTTGTAAAATTTAATTTATCTTGGAAAATGAACTTGAAGTCGTAAAGTTGGTTTTAAATTGTTAAATTTACCTACATTCGCAAATTTTTTTTACTTTTTTTGTTAAATTTGCTTTAATTTTAAAAAAATACCTTATTTCGTGATATACACCTAAATTTGTAAGATTATTTCGAATTCGTAAAATTATTTTGAATTCGTAATACTTATCTGCAACAGTATGATTTATTCCTGTCACGTCCCAGTGACATGAGATTCTAGATTACACAAACTTAGAGTTTTAAAGCAGTAAAACTGTAAACTGTCTATGATAGACGAAAAACGATTAAAATACTATAAAATATAAATGGATCTCTAATGGCGCTGCCATTAGTAAATCGTCACACGCGCCGTCGTTTGATTACACCGGAACAGTCACCAATCTGACGTGGTGGGGGAGAGGATGACGTTGATTCTAGAAGCTTCTGGTTTATTCTAGAAGCTTCTATTTCTCGTTTTTCGGATTGTCACTTCCGACGGCCATCTTTGGTTTTCACTAGCTATATAAAGGAGTGAATTCGCGCGTTCGCTCGCTTGTCTCCCTCTTCTCTACCCAGTTCTGTTCGCGATCCTAGTCGTTTGCCCCCGTCGCCCAAAATGTACCGATCGCATATTATATTTTCATAAGTTTAAATAAAATTTACTATTTAATAATTCGGGAGCGATTATATAGCCCTCCCTGACTGCCAGGCCCTCCCCTTTTCTTGATACCATCATCGATTGCCCCTTTCCATCCGTTGAGACCCGCCATCAAAGGAGGAAACCGGCACGAACTTGACGTGTCTAAAGGGCTACGCTACCCGGCCCTTCAACCAGGAACGTCACATTGGTGGCAACGGTACCGGTTTCCTTTCCCCTTGTTGGCAAGTTTCGCGGGTTGTGACCCCTTTGACACCTACAAGGACCTGGAAAAACCGTATGAAGGCAAGGTTGGAAATTGGACCGTATTTATTGACAATGAGGATTTTTCTGATTATTATGTTGACGTCGTAAGTGGCTCAATTTATTATAAAAATTCAATGTTGAAGGCTTTTAAATTTTAGTGGGATTTGAGGAGATTTTACGGAGATAATAAGTGCGGACTTTTATGGTGACGTCATTGGTGGAATCTTTCTAAAGTGTTTTTTCTTGCCCCCTGATTTTGACGTTTTCGCCACCAAATTTAACTGTTTTTTTTTATGGGTCATCTTATCAGACGGTAAATTAAGTACCCAATTTAGGCAAAAGAAAATATATTGAGAAATTGCCAAACATTCGAGTTGATTTTTGAACCATATGGTAGCTTTGAGTACCAGATTTTGCTGATGAAAAATTATCAAAATTCATAATACATTCATGAAAATTATTGTAACATATGGTAGCTAAGATTCCAGATATTTTTTGTAAAAGTTTCATTTTAAATTCATGGAAATTACTGTAACATATGGTAGTCAAAATTTCGTTTAATATGGTAAAAATATATTCAAACTTTTTCATTTCCTTCAGATATTTACACCTTATGCTATAATATATATATTTTTTTCTCTCCTTCCTCTTTAAAAAAAAAAAAAAAATTTGCGAGCCATATGGTAGTAATTTTGCATATTTTAAATATGTTTGGACCAGTTTTTCGCCTACCTATGTATACATAGCCTACATATGTTACAATGCCACGTTTCCACTAATATGTGGAATCGAAATTTTCACTTTCACTACTGATTTAGCAAAATTTATCCGTTTTTTTTTTTTTTTTTATTACTTAACCTGCTAGCATATGGAATAGAAAATTTTGCTCTTCATAATGATTTTGTCGAATACAATCGTTTTTATCGACTTCACATAGCATATAGAATCGAGTTTTTTTTTGCGTTAACACTGATTTGGAAAATTATTCGTTTTCTGACTGAATGGGCGTACCATATGGAAATAATATTTGAGAAGAAACCCATCACGAAATCGGAATTTTCGTCTGTGCACGTAATCGTCTAGGTCGAATGAATTTTTAGGAATTCAACTTCAACATTTTCTTTTAATCGAGTTCATGAATTTATTATCCTACCGAGGTCTCACAGAACATTTATTGAGAAAATTTACTTTCTCTACTCTCTCTTTCTCCCGATTTATGCAAAAGACATAAATCGACGCATAATTACCCTTGGTCTGATGCACCAGAGCGAAATTAGAGATACAACAAAATGACGTCAAACGAAATAAACAGTAAGTTTTTGAAACCTAAAGACGCCAGGGAACTCGTACCGTTGTTCGATGGTCATAATATCCCCGTGCTCGAATTTTGCCATGCTATTGAAAATGTGTTTCAATTGATTGACCCCGCGGATGAGAGGACGCTCATCGCACTTTTGGCCACGAAATTTAGGTATAATGCTTACGAGAGATTCGGTAGAGAATTGTGGCAGTACGCGAAACTAACAGATTTGATAAAAGAATTAAAAATAGCATATGAAGATGGAAACGATATAGGATATTGGGCTAGTAAAATTGAAGTAGAATACCAGCGCGGTGAAGAAGATGCTGAGAATTTCGGCACCAGAGTCGCGAATTTACTTAAACATGGAAAGGTTACGATCAAAAACAGCACACTTGATACAGGTGCAAAAGAAGCCAGATGTGAGGAATTCGAAAGAACCGCGATCCGGAAATTCGTTCTAGGTCTTAAACCGGAAATCGAAATTCGCGTAGCCACGTGCAACCCCACCTCGTTAGCAGAAGCGATCGCTTTCGCTCGTAAGTTTGAGAAACGATTTCACGATACGAGGCGTTTGGAAAATTTTCGTCAATCCGAGACACGGTTATACCACCTTAATAACCGTGACAGATTATACTGCAACTTTTGTAATCGCGCAGGTATTCACGATTCGAATACTTGCGAATTGCGCGGACTCCCTCCACGTCAGGAAGGCGTGAATTTTGACGATTTTGATCTTCACAATCAGTACCAGGGTTCGGGCACGGGCCGTTTTTCGACGCAGAATTGTAGACAATATTTTGCTTCTAATAACCTCCCATCTAGAAACAATAGACAAAATTCGAATAGCTACTTTCGTCAGAACTGTAACATGAATCCCGATAACTCTCCTCGCCAGAATTTCAACGAGAATTTTAATAATTCTCCTCGCCAGAACTTCGATAAGAATTTTAGTAATTCTCATCGCCAGAATTCCAATGGCAATTTTAATAATTCTCCTCGCCAGAATTTCAACGAGAATTTTAATAATTCTCCTCGCCAGAACTTCGATACGAATTTTAGTAATTCCCGTCGCCAGAATTCCAATGGCAATTTCAATAATTCTCCTCGCCAGAATTTTAATGCGAATTTTAATCATCCTCCTCGTCGGAACTTCAATGGGAATTTCAATAATTCCCCTCGGAGGAATTTCAATGAGAATTTGAGCAGTTCTCATCCGAACCACACTGGGAACTCTAACAACTTTCCACGACAAAATACTGATAAAGGCACTGATAATTTTCCGCGTGAAGGCTTTGATCGAGACAATTTTACTCGAGAAAATTTAAATGGCTTCCGTCATCAGAGCTCGAATAAAAATTTTAGCGACACTCCTCACAGAAATGAATTTTCGTACCGGAACGCTGACCAAAATAGAGGAAATTTTGACCCTCAGAATCAAAGACAAAATTCTGCCCAACAAAGTTCGAATGATTTAAACTCGAGATTGATGCAGTTGAGCGGTACGACACTGCATCAGAGCGAGAGTACCGATCGGAACGCCCGGGTGAGACGCGTCGCGGCGGAGGAATTATAAACCTGATAAGCGACCGCATTGCTCAGTCCCCTACAATTGATTTGGACATTATGGGATTACATGGAGGTATGGGAACTTTTTTAATAGATACTGGAGCCTCAATCAACGTCATTAAAATTTCAGCATTAAAAGACAGTGTCCAGATAAATAATGATATAAAATTCAATATAAGTGGCATCACGAGCGAGACAGTCAAAACTCTTGGCAAAGTAACTTTGATCATAGATAATTCAGAGCAATGTTTTTAAGTAGTTGAAAAAAATTTCCCAATCAATTGTAGCGGCATGTTAGGGACAATTTTTTTTGAGAAAAGTGGGGCTATTATCTCGTACGCGGAAAAAGCGATATTTATGAACAACAGGGAAATCATCTTCAACGAGGATATCGTCACGTTACCTCCTAGATCGCGACAGTTGATGTACGTGCGCGTTTTGAATAACCAGGTTCGAGAGGGCTGCGTTCCAAAGCTTAATGCTGGTCCAGATATTTACATGGGGAAAGCCTTGGTTAGAAACATGAACGGTATCGCTTACCTGTACGCGGTAAATGCCGGCGAAGTCACAGTGCGAATTAAAAGACCATCTGTCGAGCTTATTGAAGTCGAGAATATCAAGGAAGTTGATAAGCAAACTGACCTCGAAGGAGTCGGACATGATAACGCGAGAATTCATAGGGTTTCAGCTAAGGAATGTACAATAGAAAGATATAAGAAGGTAATTGAAAAAATAGATCTCGAGGGGTTAGACGATGAAGAAAAACAACATGTGAGGAAGCTCGTAGAGAAATATCAAGATAATTTTCATTTAGAGGGCGAAAAGTTAGGTCATACCAACGCGGCTCATCACAAGATTGAAACGATTGATGATGTACCGGTCAAAGCAAAGTGCCAATATCGGTTCGCGCCAACGCAAAGAGAGGAGATTAATAGACAGGTTGACGAAATGTTAGAAAGCGGAATTATAGAACCATCACAGAGCCCCTACTCATCTCCAGTGTGGATAGTGCCCAAAAAACCCGGGCCCGATGGCGAAAAGCGATACAGAATGGTTATCGATTTTAGGCAACTCAATCTTAAAACAGTTAGTGATAACTTCCCCCTGGAAAATATTACCACCCTGCTCGATTGTCTTGGAGGAGCAAAATATTTTAGTACCTTCGATCTCGCGGCTGGCTTCCACCAGATACCATTACATCCCGATACGAAACATAAGACAGCCTTCGCGACAATGAACGGGTTGTACGAATTTAATAGACTTCCCTTCGGTCTGAAAACTAGCCCCGCGTGCTTCTCCCGCATGATGAATAATGTGTTATCTGGTATGACATACGTAGAGTGTTTAGTTTACTTAGATGATGTGATTGTTTTTGCGAAGGATTTGGTCGAGCACGAGAAGAGATTCGAAAGGTTAATGACGCGTTTGAGAAATGCCAATCTTGTCCTCCAGCCGGAAAAATGTCAATTTTTGAAGAAAGATGTAGTTTATCTCGGGCACTACATCTCTCAAGACTCGGTAAGACCGGATGAGAAAAAACTTGAGGCCTTGAAAAGATATCCTCCTCCGAAAGATGCCAAGAAGGTCAAATCATTTCTTGGGTTAGTTTCATACTTCCGTAGGTTTATCAGGGACTTTGCAAAGATAGCCCAACCTCTGACACAACTTTTAAAAAAAAATGTGAAATTTGAATGGAAAAAGGTTCATCAGGAGGCTTTTGACACCTTAAGACAAAAACTTCTGGAGGGACCAATTCTACAGTTACCTGATTTCACAAGGAATTTTCTGATTAGTTGTGACGCATCAGAATACGCGATAGGGTGTATGTTGTCTCAGGGTGAAATTGGTAAAGATCTTTCAATCGCGTACGCCTCGAGATCGTTGACTAAACCTGAAATAAATTATTCTACGACCGAAAAGGAGGCATTAGCGCTTGTATACGCAGTTGAGCAATTTAGGCCATACATTTTCGGTCAGAAATTTACACTCTTGTCTGATCATTGCCCGCTGAGTCACCTCACGCGTACCAAAAAACCAGCGCCAAGATTGATGAGATGGCGAATCCAACTCGAAGACTACGATTACGAGATAGCCTATCGTAGTGGCGCAAGTAACGTTGTCGCAGACGCACTGTCTAGAAACCCGACAGATAGTATTGAAAATGAAAATCAAATTCTTTTAGCAAAAGCCCAGAAAAGACCAAGGGGAAGAAATACAACCGATAGCGAGATGTCAGCACGAAAGAAAACAGGAAAAGTAGAGCATGAATCAGGGAAAGAAAATACGAAACTGAAAAATGTTAAGAAATTCCACAAAATCCCTCAAGAAACTAACCCAGAGCAAGCAAACGAAGAAAGACGCGAAATAGAAAGGACGGGGAAAAAGAAAGTCAAAAAGAAATATTGGTACTATGAAAATGACGGTGACGACGAAAAAGATAAAACTGACACGGAAAAAGAAAGAACGTTTTGGGAATACGATACATTGAACGAAGAAATTGATGAAAACGGAGATTTGCTCGTGAGAAAGACGCGGAAAAAGCGTGAAAAGAAACGCCGATGGTCATATGAGTCAGTGGAATCGGAGGACACTGATTTTGAGGATAACGAGGGCTTGGAAAAATGTAGAACTAGAAGTCAATATAAGAATTTCATTAAAGAAAAACAAAGTCTTGAGAATAGTTCGAATTATTGTGATGAAAATAAAGTTACCAAGAGTAAAAATGCAAATAAGGGTACTGATGATAAACACACCGAAAACGATGATGAACTCGAAAAAGAAAACGATTTTAATAATAATGATGATATATTTGAAAATATTATTGAAAATGAAGCTGTAAAAGAAAATGATGAGAAAGTAAGGGGAACAATGAAAAATTTTGATGAATTCGAAAAGGAAAACAATTTTGATAATGATGATGAAAATTTTGAAAATATAGACTTCAACAAAAAATCACAAGCTAAGGAACCCTCAAAGAACGTTGACCATGAAAAATCACGGGTAAGTGAGGATGCTACGAATGGGAACAAGGTCAAAAAAAAATTTGAGTGTGGCTCGAACAGGTTAACGGATATATCAGAAAAAGATAAGATTTTTGAAGACTTAAAGAATGAAGACGAAATTGAGGAAAGTGTTAAAGAAAATCAAGATAGACAAGCAAGTGAAAAGAAAAATGCGATTATCGAGATAGATAATGAACTCGAAATAGTTGAAGATAATGATGACTTTTCTGACAGTAACGAATCATTAAAAATAGACTCTGATTTTGAACTTTCCATAAAAGAATTGAAGGATATTGATAAAAATAAAAACACTCAAATAAATGAAGACAAATTTTTTAGAAACAAAAGAAAAAAGGAAGTTACAGGCAGCTCCGAAGAACATAGAACACAAGACGAGGCACGACATAGAAAAAAAATTCTAAGGCACGAAAATTTGCAAGAAGTTAGAAACAATGATGCCGAGGATAAAAATGATAAACAAAGAAAAAAGATTGAAAATTTTGACACGAATATTGATTGCTCTGATAGTGTCGATTCAACAGAATACCCGAATTTTCCTAGCGCGATGGATAAAAACGAGTCAGACAGAGATAACGGGAACAATATAAGTGATAAGGAATTCGATGTTACAGAACTCGAGATAAAAACGAAATCATCAAGTAAAAAAACTATTGAATCATCAAATAGTACTAGAAGAACAAATTGTATACCAATGGAGTGCACTGGTGAAAGGCAACCTCACAATTCATCAGAAGAATTTGCGAAAGAATCAGCCACTATCGCTGACAATGAAATCGATGATACGGGAACAGTTAAGATTTTTCCAAGATTGGGATGGAGAGAAGACCTTCCAGTGGGGTCTGGCCTCTATAATTTAGGCAACACATGTTACTTGAACAGTACCCTACAGGCACTTTTTCATATCCCAGTCCTAATTAGCTGGATATTAGACACTGACTTTTGTTACAAAGAGAATAATCAGAGAAATCTTGAGTGCTTTCTTTGCTTACTTGCTCAGACTCTTCACGATTCCCACAAGAAAACAGGTGAGGCGATCAAACCAACGGGAATTTTTGAGAGACTAAACACATCTTGTACGGGTATCGTTCTGGGAGATCAACAGGATGCGCACGAAGTTTTATGTTACATCCTACAAGAGATTTCTCTCGCTTGCAGTAGCCGGCATAGAATTTTGTCGAATTTGAACCCTGTAGAGGAAATTTTCAACATGCAAACTATAACCGAGATCCAGTCCAAAAATTGCAAATCTAAGATATGCACTGAGACACTCACAAATCAATTGACCTTACCAATTTCACAGACAAATACAGTAGATGAGGCTATTAAGAAATATTTAGAATTCGAAGACAGGGATGTAGACGATTTTGACTGCAAAAAATGTAAAATGAAAACCTCTACAACAGTACAAATACAACTGAAAAGACCTCCAAAAGTTTTATGCTTACTTTTAAACAGATTCGATAATTCAGGGAACAAGATCGACAAACATATCAAATTTGAGGCGAATATAAACATTCCTAGTACATCGCCAGACATTAATAGGACTTTAGAATATAAGATGATTTCAGCAGTCATTCACGAAGGACCGACACCAAAAAACGGTCATTATACGGCAATAGCGCGTACAGCTCCTATGAAATATTACAGGTTTAACGACGAAATAGTAAGCAGAACAAACGCGAAAAAATTCAATGACTCCCAGGCATATATTTTGTTTTATGAATTAAATCCTGACCAGACGCGTAAGGTTGCAAAGAAGATAGAAAATCAGGGAGAAGGGAAAATCGAAAGTAAAAAGCCTACGATGTTGAGTGACAAAGAAGTTCAGGGTGAATTTGTAAGGTCAAAAAAAAGCGTTATCGAGGAAGATTCAAGCATAGTTTACTTGTTGTCAAATGATGGCACGCTTAGAACGAACACATTGCGACTTTTGAGAGAAAAGAGAATTATTAGGAGGGAGCAACTCAATAAATTTCCATTAAAAGACGATAAATTTTTAGAATCGAAGAAAGATGAAAATTTTTCATTCGGGATAATTATTAAACCCTCAGAAAAAGATCATCCAACAGTCAAGGAAATAGAAAAGGCGGTTGAGACATTGGGGATAGCGTTAGAAAAGCATGAAGTAAAGAGTTTTGCAATTAACATGGACCCAGAGATTATGAATACAGCTTCATGGAATCAATTTATTAAAAAACTGAGACTCCACTTGCTGAACAAACATGTGACTATTACACTTTGCGAGAAAATTTTGAAAGTACCTCGAATTGAAGACAGACAACAAATAATGAACGAAGTTCACGGTGGTATAAATGGGCATAAAGGAATGGCAAAGACGTACGATAAACTTCAGACAGAATTTTATTGCGCAGGCATGAAAAGCCAGGTTGAAGATTTCGTTAGGACTTGCGAGGGTTGTCAGACCAAAAAACTAACTCGAGTAAAGACGAAGATGCCTATGGTATTGACCGAGGGTGGAACAGAAAGTTTTGAAAGATTAGCTATAGACATTTACGGACCAGTTACTCCACCATATCAGCCTCAAGCAAAACCGGTGTATGTCTTAACGGCAATGTGCATGCTAACGAAATACAGTTTTGCAATACCATTGCCGAGAATAGATAGCAAGACCATAGCGACTTCCCTGACAGAGAAAATTTTCTTGCAAGTCGGTACTCCTAAGTATATTATCTCCGACAATGCAAAATATTTTACGAGTTCAATTAATGCAGAGCTAGCAAAATTATTTGAGATCGAGCAGATATTTTGCTCAATTTACTATGCACATGGCAACGCTTCCCTAGAACGTAGTCATGCATCCTTGGCGGAGTATTTAAAATTTTTCATAAGCAGGGAGAAGCGATGGACAAAATACTTGAATTACGCGATGTGGGCTTTTAATACGGCCAAAAACGAAAGCACGTTATACACGCCGTTCGAATTAGTTTATGGAAAGAAATGTAGGGTTATGACGTCATCGACATCGGTCAGGGACGATACAACTTACGATGAGTACTTTGGAGAATTGTCGGCCAGGTTGCAAGATTTAAGGGCGGATGCGGCGGCAAACCTTTTAAATTCAAAAATCAGAACAAAACGATATTTCGATAGAAAGTTGAATATTCAAAATTTTAGAGTTGGTGACTTTGTTTTCGAACTTAAGCCTATTAAAAATACAAAATTCGACGATGAATATAGAGGCCCTTATGAAGTTATAAAAATAAACAAAGATAAAAATTGTGTAATTATAATTGACGATGACAAAAAGGAGAGAACGATCCCAATGGCAAGAATAAAACTTGCACATTTTCCTAAAGTTAATTTTTCTAAAATACCATTTCCTTCAGAAGATTCACAGTAAAGAAATATGTATCACAGGGTCGTCGCATTCGCTCAGAGCACCGACATAAGGAGTATAAAAAACTCCCCAGGAATTTACCCGGAGAAACAAGGGATAATTCGTATGGTTTCATCGAAATGGAAAATACTAAACCACGTCCAGTTGCAACATTTCACAGTGTGGAACAACTTTCTACACGAATTTCTGGGAAAAGTAAGAAAGCACTGCCCAAACTCTGAGTCATGCAAGGTCAGTAGACTCCTAGATAATATTCAGGTTCAGCTGTCAACTGCCGACAAGAGATACAGAGAGACAATGGAACTCATTTCCGAAGCAGATAAAAGGAAAAAGCGCGCGATTCTTGGGGTTATTGGCGACGTCTATCGCCTTGTCTTTGGTACTGCGTCCTTGAAGGATATAGAAACGATTAAGGATTTCTTAAGAATGGCAAAAAATGACACTTTAGAATTGACTAATTTATTTATAAACCAGACAGGAATAGTAGAAACCAAGCTTAGATTGCATTCGGAGAAAATTGATTCACTAGAGAATAAAAGGAGTATTTTCGAGAAAAAATTCACGGCAGTAGGGAATGAAATCGATGAGATTAATAAGGAGATGGAGATTTCAATGCTGGCATCACTCTTGGAAGCGTATGTAACAAACTACGCGTTAGACATCGCGACCACAGCAAACGCAATATTATTTGCAAAAGTAGGGAGGATTCACCCGGAGTTCTTACCATTAGAAAGATTACTTGACTTGAGCAAAAGAATACAATTAGCTAACCCAGGTTTAGAGTTCCCCACAGAATTATCAGAATCAGGAATGACAGGTTTATTCGATTTGGCCAAAACATCGATATACGTAACGAGCTCAGGGTTAGTTAACATTTTAGAATTTCCATTGTTAAACGCAAGAGAATACGTCCTATATAAGAACCATATATTGCCAACAATTCAGGAGAATTCGTATGGAAGGTTCGCCTATATAGAACCTCAATCCGAGTTCGTCGCCATATCAGAGGACTTCATGTATTACCTCCCAATGAATGTAGAAGAAATAAGAAGATGCCCGCGATTAAAAGGAAAAAGAATTTGCGAGAATGTCAATATGGTCTTCTCTATCACTCCGAGCTCGAGCTGTGAGATACGAATAATTGTGAGACCAGACTTTAACGATTTTGGGTCATGCAATATTAGAACTGTTGTTGTCGAGAAAATATATTGGGCCCAGTTAAACAGAGAAAACTCGTGGCTCTACTCCTGTTCAGAACCAGAGTTCATCAATGTCCACTGTCGGGACACAACAGAACAGATCCCATTGAGTGGTCAAGGGATATTGACCATAGATCCTGGGTGTCAAGTAGTATCCACAACAGCAATACTTACGAGCACCGATGAGACGGACATGACGTTAGATACGGCGATAGGAAGCAAGAATAGTTTGAACATTCACGAGATAATCAAAGAGGCATTGGGGAGTCACGAGTTCAATCTTACACAGATTATGCATAATATTGAGAAAGACCACGCATACGAGACTTCGAACACAAAAGCCCACTTGGCAAAAGACATCCAACTTACTGAAATAATAGAAAAGGCTAAAGAACTGAAAGAGAGGGTGGAAGAGAGAAGGATTAATTGGGACAGCGGTATTAGTGCATGGTCCTTGGTCGGTATAATCGGCATACCGACACTCCTGGGACTCTCATGGTGGATTTGTAGAATGGGAATGATTTCGAAGATCGAAGGGACCATGTCATGCATGAACCTATGCCGAAAACAAACACGACATCGTGACCAAGTATACTCCCCGGTGTACCGACCAACAAGTAAAGATTTTGAGATGGTGACATTTAAAGAACAACAGGATTTTCTTCCCAGAAAAAGAGAACTTTTGATTGTCAATGACAGAGACGGTATTCCACCCGGACCCGTTGTGAACGAGAGAATGATAGAACCAAAAAAGGAGGCGAAAGTCCTTACAATTCAGTCAGTACCGATAGAAAAAAACCAACGCGAAACGGAACAGAGCCGAAAGCCATGGATTTATTGAGGTATAACAAAAAAAAAAAAAAAAAAAAAAAAAAAGAGGTAAACCAATTTCACTTTTTCAAATAAATAAATAATATTTAATAACGCTTGTTTCGAAATATAGAATCAACACACACTAAATCATGTATAAATTCACCGACGTTTATAACAATTTTTTTGTGTGGAAAATCTTCAAGTCAAATATAAAATATTACACACAACCACATACTTTTTCTTTTGTTCTTTTTGCATACTGAGCTTCTTCTTCCTTTTTTAAGTAAAATAGAGAAGAACCAAGCAAAGAGAGAATGTGATACATTACCTTGTTGAATCTTGAATTGATCGAATTCAATTCTTAAAATTCAAAAAAAAAAAAAAAAAAAAAAAAAAAAAAAGAAAGAAAAACTTCATAATGAAATAGTTCTTGATTACAAGTGCAACGTACCATTTTGAACTACATTAAGATTTACATACCTGCTGAAAATAATAATTTTTTTTAAAAAAAAACACTACAAAAGAGAGGATGGCAAAGATTTTTTTTTCTCTCAAACAAGAAAACATATTTTACAAGATGTAACATATAGGTATAAAATTCCGGATAGAATTTGTTGTAACGGTCGAACTCGGGATTGGAAGGCTAAATGTGCCTGCTCAATTTAAAGACATGAAGGGGGCGATGAAATTTTCTCACCAATAAAGGTGATTTTAGTTTTTTTTTGGCTGGGTTGATATACATGCTGTTGTTAATCGTTGGAGCCAAAGACAAAAGAAAAGACAAAAATAAGGAACTTTATGTAAACCCAGTCAAAGGAAAAGAATTTTGAGATATTTTGGGTCCATTAATATTTAAGATTTCATTCTGCGGACGAAGAAATTATAACGCGTTCAGTTGTATGTGCATTAACTGTTACATGTGCAATTTTGAGAGATTAAGACGATAAGATTACCTTTTTTTTCTTTATTGCTCTCTCTCCACCTTTTCGATGATTTTCATCGCACAATCTGGCTAAATAGCTAAGGTCATTAAAAGAAATGTTTTAAGTTTTCTTTTTCACCAACTGTAATCTTTAAGCGGTTCCAAGAGATAGTCATTACCGGGGACAGCGAAATCATTGCAAGCTTCGAGTAACTGAGACTTCATGGGGACGAATTTTGCAGCCCTCGCATTTGAAAAACCCACCAAGCCCTTCGGCACATTGCAGCCCGCCAAACATGACTTCGGACAATTTGGAATCAAGTCCACGCAAATTTCGAGCAATTCACCATGGATTCGTCTCAGGCAATGCAGCAATTACAACCAGCCTGTGTCGTCACAACTCAGTTCACTTGGTTACTACAGAACGTCGCAACCCATAAACAGGCCATCGCCGCAGTCATCGCCTATTCTCACGTTTCAAGGAAGTTTGCCAAGCTACAGCAACAACCCATCGGCCTCACCATACCCCTCAAAGTGGGACTATCAGGGAAACGCTTAAGGATCTTTTTTTTTGGGGGGTGGTCTCGGTTCACGTCAGAAATACTTGCGCGGTGAAGGTCATCAAGCCTAACGAGAGTCATTTTGTCAGTTGCGGATTTTGTTGTTGTTTTGTGCGCACATCAGCGACCATATTTATGATTCTTCCTACGTATCACATTTTTGTTCTTTCTGCGTTTAATATTGATTCCATGCGTTTTTGATCACGATAACCAGCTAGTTCACAATTAGCGATCTATTTTCTCGCAGTTTGATTGTGCGTTTTATATTTTATTTACGCGACTCAATTTTTTTTCTGTTACAACATTGTTTTCTTTTTTATTTCTTTTGCGTTTATTTTGCAAGATTTGGCACTGCGATTTTTTTTTTGAGTTTGAATTTTTTCATTAATCTTTGCGTTTGCAATTTTTCATTATTTTTTGCGTTGCAATTTTGCATTAATCTTTGCGTTTGCAATTTTTCATTATTTTTTGCGTTGCAATTTTGCAGAAATCTTTGCGTTTGCAATTTTTCATTATTTTTTTGCGTTGCAATTTCGTATTATTTTTGCGTTTGCAATTTTTTCATTATTTTCGCGTTTGCAATTTTGCATTAATTTTTTTCATTTGCATTTTGCATTAATCTTTGCGTTTGCAATTTCGCATTAATCCTTGCGCTTGCAATTTTTCATTATTTTTGCGTTTACATTTGATTAACTTTATTGTGTTCACAATCTTTTTTTTTTTTTTTTTTTTTTTTTTTTCTCTGGCATGTTACATGTGTATTTCTGCCAGTAGCATTTCAGTTTATCGTTATAATTTGAATGTACTTTTCTTTAGTATTCCCGTTTAATTTTGCGGACTTTATGTACTTAGGCCACGACTGGCTACAACGCACGAGGACGTGCGTACTTAAGGGGGCAGGGGCGTACGCACGAAAAGGAGAACCTCTATAGAAATTATTTCTTAAACTCGCGGAACTCAATTCGTAATCACGCGAGGACGCGTGAAGCCAAGGGGGGAGGAATGTCACGTCCCAGTGACATGAGATTCTAGATTACACAAACTTAGAGTTTTAAAGCAGTAAAACTGTAAACTGTCTATGATAGACGAAAAACGATTAAAATACTATAAAATATAAATGGATCTCTAATGGCGCTGCCATTAGTAAATCGTCACACGCGCCGTCGTTTGATTACACCGGAACAGTCACCAATCTGACGTGGTGGGGGAGAGGATGACGTTGATTCTAGAAGCTTCTGGTTTATTCTAGAAGCTTCTATTTCTCGTTTTTCGGATTGTCACTTCCGACGGCCATCTTTGGTTTTCACTAGCTATATAAAGGAGTGAATTCGCGCGTTCGCTCGCTTGTCTCCCTCTTCTCTACCCAGTTCTGTTCGCGATCCTAGTCGTTTGCCCCCGTCGCCCAAAATGTACCGATCGCATATTATATTTTCATAAGTTTAAATAAAATTTACTATTTAATAATTCGGGAGCGATTATATAGCCCTCCCTGACTCCCAGGCCCTCCCCTTTTCTTGATACCATCATCGATTGCCCCTTTCCATCCGTTGAGACCCGCCATCAAAGGAGGAAACCGGCACGAACTTGACGTGTCCAAAGGGCTACGCTACCCGGCCCTTCAACCAGGAACGTCACAATTCCAAAACTGCAAAATTTATTAAAAAGTCATAATTTACAACACTAAATATAAACACAATAATTCGTTGTTGCCGCACAAGTTGTTTAGGATTAGACGGCTGAATTCAAAAATATTAGGAATCGCGGATTTCTCCTCAGTCCCAAGACCGCATAAACGTGACGAAGCGAACGAAGGGAAAATGGGAGAACAGTAGATAGCTTTTCGAGACAACAGGAAAAAAGTGGGGGATCGTTCTCCTCGCCTATTTGATACGATCTTGCTGTCCGTATTTCTTATTACAGCTTGCGCATTCGCCCTTTTTTACCACCGTTCTTTGGGCATTTTTTTCAGATCGCTTTTGCTATCAGCGTGTCATATGATAATATCAAGTATTGTAAATCAACTCAAGATCACTTACAAACTTCTATAACAAATTACCACAATTATTTACAACGAACTTGCAAAATTTACCAAAATAACAGTTCTTGTTTTTGATTGTGATACAATTTGACACTTGAAAAAACAAATCATAATGAAATTTTTGTTAAAGTGGGTAGGTTCATTTTTTCGCGAAATTATGTATATTATATTTATTAAGAATATTTAAAAATTATCAAATTGATTGCGGATCCGTTGCCGTATTGTTTTATTCTCATTTGTTCTTTTCCAATATTTTAAAAATCGATATTCAACGGCATATTGAATATCAGGTTCTATAAGGAAAGAAAAGTATTGTTTTACAGGTCATCAAACTATAAATAAAACTCTGTCCCGCAAATGATATTAATAATACTGGAACTGAAATACTGACACTCATCCTGTCACAAACAATGACTTTATCCGGACCAAATGTGTGACAGTATATTGCAGTTTGGCAATAGATATTTTCGGAGTCGAACACTTGTAGAATTCACAAAAAATAAACGGTTGGGTAAGTTTCCTAATGATCTGACTCAAAAAGGTTTCGTCGCTAACTCAAAATTTATTTTTATACAATTGGGAAGGCAGACATAAATTAATAATTTGCAGAAATAACCTGTTTTGTTTTGCTACTTATAAAATTTTTCCAAACCTATCAGTATTTTCATTCCATTTTTTACTACCATAATGATTCATTGGTACAATGTATTTGAGAATTTTAATATACTTTCGAACCTATGCAAATATTCAAACAACTTTCGCAATTCAAGATAACCATTGTATATTTTTATAAATTTTGCTAATTTATTCAAAATAACTGTGATGATTTCTTTGAAAAATTTGTGAATGATCTCAAGTTTATCATTATTACTTGATATAAACTATATTCAGCTAAAATGTGAAACACTGGCTTAACTTGGAGCAAAAATTAGTAACTATCCATAAAAAACGCTATTCTAGCTGTTACCTGTATTTGCTTGTCGCAGCCTGCATGGTATACATTGGTATTAGACCGTAATAACAGCTCACCACAACACTCATGAACAATTTTACGTGTCATCCTATTTTGAACCCGTCTTTTGCTTTCAAGAAACATTATTGACTGTGATGAAGATGAAATGCCTTGTTATTTGTATGGGGAAAAAGTAAGGCTCCAGAGGCACGAGTTAACGTTTAATAAAAAATCTGAAAAAAATCAGGGATATTTTTTTATTTTGAACCACTTTAGGGGGCAGCACGGTTCAAATTCGACCAAACACATTTCAAGGACCACCTTAATGCGCGTGCACAGTTTTTATTTCGCATTATTAAAAAAAATTGATATCATTCAAAGTTTTCCAATGGAGAAATTGTTTTACTTTCGTACCTATCGATGATAGTGACTAATTGTACGAGTGAAAGGTTGTTTTTGAAAATGAAATTGATCAGAAGTCGACTTTGTTCGAGCATGGAAGAAGATCGACTGGCTAATTTGGTACTTCTCAGTTAAAAAAGAAACATACGAAAAAACTTTTGATGATATAGTTTCTGTCGTACTTGCGTCATTGTGACGTAATGAGACCCTCTCTCTCTCACCAACCACGTACTGCTTCTGACAGGTCGGCACTATGTTGCAAGTGTGACCAATAACTCAGTCAAATAACTTCGAAAGAAAATTAAAACGTCGAATCATATGTTTTTTTCTTAAATAAATGACTGGATTGGATTTCTTGCCTTGTAAAACCAACGAGATGAGTCTAATTTTCAGAAATTCGTTCAACAATAACAGATTAGAATCTCAGCAAGATTTGTATATATAAAAAGTTTATAACTTAAAGACGCGAGCTTACTTTGGAAAACCCTTTTAGGAATCATTTATGCGTAAGTTGTAATACACGTTTTTGCTAAAATTCTCCATACCCAGCTTTAAAACTTTAAGTGTAATTATGGACACTTACTGAGTTTTAGGTAGCTGAAAATTCAAGTGTGAGTTTAAGATCATGCAATAAAAAATTAATGATATTCGCAGTAATGTTAATGTTTTTGTTGCATTTGTTATTTAGTTACACATTTGAAATTTTAAAATGTTGCTAACCTTGTATCAAGTTAAAAAATTCTCCATCTTAGCAAATAGTTAATCACGTAACAATATCATGTGATCAACGTATTTTCTTTCATTCTGACCAATTCACTGGTCTAGAACTGCATAATGAGATATAACTCTCCCTAATAATTAAGATGGTCACAAATTCGTAACTTGTTGAAATGAAGTGAGTTTTTCTTCCTATCTAAAAACTTGAGACCTATTAAGCTGGCACATCACCAATAGTACACATCAATTTCGACCATGAAACAAATTAAAGGTAATTGATCGCAAATAAGTTACAGTGAAAAAACATTAGTCGCATGATTTGTTTACAAAACATGGAGGCGTATGCCAGCTTCAGACTTAAACTATTACACATCACTCAAAATTGAAATTTTTGATTTCATGCAGTAAATAAATAATAATTACAATTAGTTACTCAGAAATCGGGAAAAAATTAATTTTTTTTTAATGTAAAGATGTTTGCCAGCTTAAGACTTAAGGGGTTATATACACTTGTTCTCGATGGAAAGAAATGCGATTTTACAAGTTTTTTTTGGAAAACCAACACAATATTTTTTTAAAAACTTATTGCCTATTTATTCATCAATGTCACAAGGTATTTTAGAAATTTTTTTTGGAATGAAATTTCCATAATTTGGTGCACTGCAGCAATGGAGGCCGAGGATTCTGTAACCTCCTGAGCGCTCGAAAATACGGAGAAGTACCCAGCTGGAAATAATCAAATGATCCGTCATTTGTCCGTTTATTTGGATAAATGGGCATTCCGATCAAATGACTCGACCAAATGGGCTGACAAATGGATTCCCGAATGATCGGTCAAACGTCTGACCAAATTGAACGGCAAAATAAGATGGATAATTAGATGGTCAAATGACGTGGTCACATGACTGCGGGTAAAAAACCTTTTTTTTACGCTAAATTGATACAGGAGCAAAAATCATGACGCAATTTTTTTTGTTGCAAAACTTTGAAATTTTCCAAAACGGTCCCAAATGAAAATACATTTGTCCATCGTATTTTGCCGTTCGATGTGGTCAGACGTTTGACCGATCATTTGGAAATCCATTTGTCAACCCATTTGGTCGAGTCATTTGACCGGAATGCCCATTTATCCATATGAACGGTCAAATGAACGGATAAATGACGGATCATTTGATTATTTTCAGCTGGGTATTGTCCGCACGCTGACGTTACGAGTCAAAATCAAAAGTCCGAATTTGAAAAAACAAAGAATACTGTTCTATAGCTATTGAAAAATAAATATTAGTTTCTCTTCAAACTTTATAGTTTTTGTTAAAAAAAATAAAAACTGCTGCTTTTTGAATCGAAAAATCAATGTTTCTTCAAACTTACATCGCCGCTGAGCATTCATTTTTCAACGTATTTACATAACTTTAGTATACTTTTTTTCGGGAAAGTCTAGTGATGAACACTGTATCAAAGTATTCAAGGAAAGTTATTAACAACTGATTTTTTTTTAATCCGACTGAAATACCATGTTTTCTGAAGTTCGCATTAAAAATGTATCGAGGGAATTTTTGTTTTCAACGGGGTTTTCACGCTTGTCATAATTTTAAGTGTATTGTCGAACTTTTTGGAAAACTTGAGCCCTTTAAAACTATTATTTATAGAAAAGCTAGCAGGTTGAACACAAAGTGCCGGGCGATATGATTGAATTTTACGCGCGCGAGCTCCGTAGTTAGTCGTACCAGGGTATGGGAAATAACTTCAAAAAGTTTGAACGTTAAAAAATTTTAAAAGTTATTGTTACTGGAAAAGGAATAGTAAATCATTACCGTTACCAATTAAAAAAAGTAACGTTCTGTTACTTTCACGTAATTTTTTAATTAAATATGAATAACCAGACATCGAAAAGCTATTACGATGAAACAGCAATATCAACGTATTTATGGTTTTACTCTTGAAACTATTTATTTCAGATATAAAAAAATGGTTTCAGATAGCAAAATATCAAACATTTTTAATTTTTCTTGAGTTTCAATAAAACGATTTGCTTGAATAAAACATCATGTTTTCGAGATCTATTGCTTGTTAGGACGAGTCCTCCATGAATTTTTTTTTTAAACGAATAAAATCAAGAAGCAATCGCAAATCTATACTTTTTGACCCTGAAAAAAAAAAAAATCAGTCAGCTTGTTCGGATTTTCAAATTTTTTCATGTTCAAAAATTTTTGAATACAATATTGTTCAAAGTTAGCCGCGCGTAAAAATTTTCGAATTGAAAAGACTTTTGAGAGAATCATATAACTACCTATAGGTTCTATAGATTTTTAGTATTTTTAACACTTTTCATGCTTTTTGGTTTGTATGAAATGTAGAATTTTATAGTATGATAATAAATTTTTACTATTTTTCTGTAAATTGCTATATAGATTTAAAGAATTTCATGCTCTAGAATCCGAAGTTGATGAAATGTTTTGTATTCGAGAGGATTTTTCAAAAAAAAGTGTCCATGTAAACTTTTATTTCTTCCAGTTTTTTTGGTACTTTTTCAGTTTCTCTAAGATTTAAAAGTTTTCTCTGTATTTCTGAAACTATACGAATTTTCCAGGATATATAAAATGTGGCAGGATTTTATGATATTTTTATAGATTACAAGAATTTCGAGCTCTAGAATTCGAACTTGAATAAATTTTTCGTATTTTAAAGGATTTTCCTAACAGCAGTATCTCAATAGATTTTTTGTTATTACAGTATTTTTTGTATCTCTTGAGTTTTACTATAATTTGAAGGATCGTTTAGTATTTAATTATATTGATGTAGGTATTTATCTCGATTTCGATAGATTTTTATTGTTTCACATACTCATTTGTATTTTTCTTTATATTTTATAGCATGTTGTAGAATTTTTTTGTTTTTTTGGAAATATCTCTTCAAGTTTCCTAGAGGAGATTTCTTAAAATTGAAAGTTTGAAATAATTAAACTATTTCGATTGATTAAACACGGAAAACTGTGTGTTTTTTTTTTACAGATTTAGAGTGCAATCGATATTTTTAGAACTTTTGCAGACTTTTACGGTTTGAAAAATTTTCTGGTATTTTTATGGTCTTATGTACATATATATTTTTAGAAACCAATGCTAGAGAAGTTCAAGTTTCTTGATTTCTGGAATTTTATACATTTTTGAATAATTTGAAAGCATTTGTAAGAATCTAAATAAAATTAAGGATTTTCAGTATTTTCAGTATTATTCGTTTTTTTTTCTTTTCTTATATTCTATAAGATTTCATAGAAGAACTAATAGATATTCAAAATCCTTCTGTATATTTTGAGAAGTATAGATTTGAAATATATTTACGTTTTTTCATGCGGATTTCTAAAATTTAACGCTTTGAATTGTGAAAGTTTCTTATAAAAAGTGAAGCACCCGGGAAAAAAACATACATGAAACATGTATACATCATGTATGTTTGGTCACACGTTAAACATTTATGACGCATACATGTAACATGTATGCCAACATGCATGCTGCATGTATGCTAAATGCATGCTCAACGAAGTTATAAAAATTTTCTCGAAATATTCAAATTTGAACGCGACATATTTAAAAATCCAGCGCCATACCAGTATTTATTGCGAGATCCACGAGATGAAAGTCAGTTTTTTTTTTTCATACCACAAGTTTAGCACTGTACACTAAGTATGATGCATAATGATGAGATTTTACGCGAGCGCGATGTCGTTTCGCAATTTTTTATGAAAATGGGTGGAATTTTCCCAATCCCACCGATAGCAACGAAATAAATTTATTAAATTATCTAATTAATTAATGATAAGAAAAATTCTAATTTATCGGCAAAATCATGATACTGCCGATTTAACATATCATTACACAATTAAACTGAAGTACGTTTGTAATTAAACATTTTTTTATCCTCGACCCAAAATGACATATATAATACATGTATAAATCTTACGTAAAACATACATGGAACATGCATGAAACATGTATCTATAGCCATACATGAAGCATGTATGATTTAGCATACGTTGAGCATGCATGTTTAACGTATGACTAAACATACATGATGCATACATGTTTCATGAATGTTTTTTTTCCGGGTATATATGTCGACAAAGAATGTGCATATTCTTTGTCGACATATGTATACAAATTACTTATATTCCACTCTCTTACATTGAAAATCATATTTATAGAATTTATGATTCGAAAATAAGGAGGTAAAAAATGACATATTTCAGTTTAAGAAACTTTTTCGAGTCACAATTTGTTCTAAAAACTTTATGAAACTGATAAAAATAACGTAAAATAACAGTATTTTCGTTACTCGTTACCGCAAAAAAGTGACACATTCCCGTTGTCGTTACTTCTCAATTAATGTAACGCGTTACGTTATTGTTACAAAAAAATGTAACGTTTTAAAGTAGCACTTTACTTGCAAACCCTGGTTTAAACTAATGATTATACTTATTTAATTTGTTGTACTTGAACCACACGTGTAACTTGGACAGTTATTTATAGTAATTATTTTTCTATATATTTTTTTATAAAAGAATTACATTAATTCATTGATCAAGCCATAATTGAAACATTCAATTATCAAAAACAGACTCATTTGATCTACAAACGTTATGACTTGAAAAGTTTTCAGTTACGTTGTCTCACAGATAAGGAAAATCAACTGTTCATTTTTTTAAATAAAAATAAAAAACTTAAGCTTTATTTGGCATGGTGTCGATTGTGCACAAATTCATTGAGCACCGTATTTATTGTGCACTGAACGATTTTTCACGTTTTCATGATTTTCATAGGTATGACTTTAAATTTAACAATTTCGGAAATCAAAACTTCTAAATTTTCAAATTTTAACTGTGAAATCATTTTTATATCAACCTGTGTTTAATTTCATAAAAATTTGCACAATTGTCCAGTGCAAAATAAAAATAGTGCTCAATCAATTAGTGCACAATCAATACCATACCCTTTATTGCAGAATTCTTTAAAGTTTTTCAGTGTTTGCATCAGGGCCTCGCGTAAGCTAGTTACGCTCTTGTTTCATTGTATGTCTACACAGTAAAAAATTAAGTTGAAAAAATCTAGCCGCTAGTGATTTTTTTACTACGCCCGACACAAGAAAATCACGAACCGCTCTAGTGAAACTTCAGTCGCTAGCGATTTAACATCAGCGCGGGAAGAAAAACAACAGCCCGCTGAAAAAATCACTAGCTTCTATGATTATACCTACGCTAGGCGTCAGTAACTTTTGGACCTGCGCTCAGCGTAGAAATTTTATCACCGCGCGCTTTTTTACTGTTTCTAGTGAAATAAACAGCAGATGGTAGATTTCGTATTGTAGTTTGAAAAATTCTGAGTGCTTGTGATTATACGAGATGATTTCGTAATTTCTCATCCTATTCAATCACACTCATCATCATACGATTTGTATTATCTTTCCCATTCATTAACATTCATACGTCGTGTTATCGTGCGGTTTTGCGGTTCGCATGAATAAAGAAAACAAATTGTATTTTTTTTATTATTCTTAACTTCGATTATTCGCTTATCCCAAAAATCAAGAAAAACATTATTAACTAAAGTAAATTTCAAAGTTCACTTTCATATATCTGTGGCTTTCCTGAATTGCAGACAAAGTCACTCATGTCATAAGGCTCATTTTTCATGATAATCTGATAAAATTTTACACATTATGGCATGTGTGACCTTGTCTGTTATGTCGGGAAGCCACAGATATTAGTTACGATTAAATTCTATATTCCTTGTGCATGCACGACATACTTGAGGTTAAAAAACACGCTTGCATTCCTTGCATTATTGCAAGCGTGTTTATACAGGGTGTTTCAATGTCACCGTTACAAAAAAAAACCATAGATTCCTCGTAAAATTCTAAGACATTTTTTCCTTTGCGATTTTTTGAAATTCGCAAAATTGACGGAGATATAATTAGGCTCATCATAGCGCTAAATAAAGCGTGTCTACAAAGTTCGTTGTAGACCGCTGGCGAGGATAGTGAGAGCCACTGCTCCTTTCAATCTCGGACAATACTCGCCTTTTCTTCGCCTAGCCGGCCCGACTCTAATGGGCTTAGCTATGATTTACGATGACGAGTGTTTACGAAGAAAGACACCATGCTGTGTTTTTGAAAACGTGAAAAACCGGGAATAGAAACCATGTTATTGACGCAAAACTTTGGTGAATACGAAGTTGAGCAAAAGATCAAGAATGACTCAGCAAAGTCACAAGTTCCTAAAGAGCCGGGAGGAATGAAAGTCATCTTAGAATCATTAGCCGAATTATGATCCCAAAAGTTTACGATGACTAGTGTTTACAAAGAAAGACACCATGCCGTGTTTTTGAAAAAGTGGAAAACCGAGAATCGAATTTGTTATTGGCGCAGAACTTTGGCTTTGAGAGTTTCCGATGTTTCGTTGATTTTCTCGATGTTTCTGAAAATTACTGAACATTGATGATTTCATAATTGACAAAAAAGCAATTCCACAATTTTTTGAGTTTCAATTTGAAAAATAAAGCTATAAAATAGCCCAAAGTGTCCAAAACTTCTCAAACTTTGAGACGAGAAATTTTATGCATTTTGCCAATCAACTTCTTGGGGGTTTTTTAAATCCAATGATATCAACAATGTTCAAATTTTTAAAGGATAATTATTGTAAACTTGCTTATGAGCCCTATAAATTCTACCTGGGTTGTTTATGAGTCACTCGGTTTTTGGAGCTTAAAGGCTATTGATAAGACAGTAATGTGTAGGTTATTTTTCTACCTAAAAATATTTACGTTATATTAAGCCAGAATGGACTCAAGCTTATTTCTACTCTTCCCATGCTCATTTGACCATTTTGACGTTGATAAAAATTTGTTTATTCAAAAACAATTTGATAATAGAGTATCAAATCGAAATAATAACGTGAGACTTCAAAATTATTTTTAAATCAAAATCTGTTGTTACGAGGGGGGAAGGGGGGGGGTACATATTCTTGCTCACGATATTTATTGAAAAACCTCATGTGATATGAAAAAAGAAGTAACAGTAATAAGCTTTTTTTTGAAGTCCGTTTATTTACATTAGAGAAACGCAAAAAACTGTGCGTACAACTAAAAAAAACAGGTATTTTAAACTTAATTTTTTTCAAATCTTATGCACAATACACTAATAATTATTTCCGAAAAATAAGGAAGAATTGTAAAGAGGTATATTCGAAGTTTATGTTAAAAATTTCCATACAAAAAATTGAGTATCTCATACATTCATAGCAAATGTTCAAAATGCCCCCCTTGTTGTTGAATGCAGATTTCAGCTCGGCGGATGATATCAGTGAATGCCTTATTTATCATCTCGGGTGTTAATGTCTGGTAGGCCAGCCGAATTCGTGCATCAAGTTCCTCTACAGTATCGACTCGACTTTCATGAATGAAATTTTTAAGGTGACCCCATAAAAAATAATCTAATGGGTTCAAATCAGGTGACCTTGGTGGCCACCTCACCGTTCCCCCGAGACCGATCCACCTATTCGGATATTGTTCATCCAGCACTCTTCTGGCTATGACTGACCAATGTGCTGGAGCCCCATCATGCATGAACCACATGTTCTGCCTCCTTTGCAACGGAATTTCCTCGAGAGCTGGTTGCAAGAAAGTTGGCAGTTGGTCTCTCAAAAAATTACGGTAGATTTCACCGTTGATTCTTGCAGGTGCCTCCCAGGGTCCTATCTGTTTTCGTATTTTACAATAATTTTCTGTCAATTTATCTATCTATCTATCTATCCATCCATCTATCTATCTATCCATTCATTTCTATCTCTATCTCTTTCTCTCTCTCTTAATTTACTATAAAAGCTCACCAAGTAGCTGTCAAGCAGCCCAGTCCAATACGTGCGGCTGAATTGTACTTGAAATTTGGTGGCCCTGAACGCGTGAGGATTTTCTTCATCCCATAGGTGATAATTGTGGGTGTTAAAGAACCAGCCACGGATGAAAATTGTCTCGTCACTCCAGATTATGCAGAGGATGAAATTTGGATCCTGACGATGCCTATTTAAAATCCACTCACAAAAGTCCACGCGAAGAGCGTAATCGCCAGGGTGCAGATGTTGTACCCGGCTAATATGGTACGGGTGCCATCCAGTTTGGTTCAGAATACGCCAAATTTTGATATGCGATATCCCTAATCGACGAGCAGCTCTTCTTGTACTCAGTTCAGGCTCTTCCGAAAATAAGCCTAGAACCATCCTTTCTTGATTCACGTTTCGCGCGGCCCTTGCATTTTGCGGACGATCATTACGGATGGGTTGCAAAACACCATTCATACAAACGCGGTTTACTAAACGTAAAAAAACTGGGTGCGTGGGTTGTCGACGATCGGGAAATCGCAGAGCATATTCACGGGCAGCAGCACAAGCATTTTGCCTCAATTCACCATAAATCATAAGCATGTCGAAATACTCATTATTACTAAATTCCATTTTCTTTTAACACTTTTTATTTAGAAACATTCAACTAAAAAATAGTAGACTTTGAAAGATGTGAAATCGCGCGAAAGACGGACCGAAATCGACTAGTCAAAAAAAAAAAAAAAAACAAAAATGTTCAAGGAAAAGAAGAAAAGTGGGAAATTTCTGCCAGAATTTACGAATGCTTGAAGAAGGGAGATACAGATGTTTGGGAGGTAGCATCCGAGTTGAGAAAAAGATTAAAATTGACCATGTTTTTCTTTACCTGTTTCAGCTACAAAGAGGTAACTTGGAAATGATTAATGGTTTTTCCGTAAATGAGCGTGATGCCGTGATTCAGCATTATTTGAAATCATCCGGTTTTGTTTTCCATGGAAAAATTTCCACTTTTGTAAATGATGTCAAAATGTCAAATTTGAAAAGTTTTTTTTCCAGAATTATTAGGTTTTTTTTCAGTCACTGTCGTGAACGGTTGTAAGATGGCTGAATTATCAGAAATATTAAGCGAAAAAGGCAAAGTTTTATTAGTTTTAAGCGGTATAAAGTTAAACATATTTACTTTTATGAAAAAACGAATAAAACGCCCTGGAAATGCATAAATAATCTATGAGTACTATTTGTAACTATAAATAAGAAAATACACGCGAAAATGAGTTGGCAAAAAAACGTTTGGTAAATATGTCGATGAGTGAATTTTCCGAAAAACAGGTTTAAAAAAAAACTCGAATGAACGCAAAATAGTTTCCTTAGATAAGGCTTACACTTTAGCTACTTATAAGTAGCTAAAAACATTTTTTTTAAACAAAAAATAGTTTCTTCAGGCTAGGCTTGTTCTTGAGCTACTTAGAATTTTTTCTCAACGAAAAATTGTTTCTTCAGGTTAGACCTGTTCTTTACCTACTTATAAATTGGTAAGGTCAGGCTAGTGTTGAAAAACAGGTGAAAATTAGTTAACCAAAAGAAACAATTGATAAGGAATTTGATTTGATATTTAACATTTCTTTTTCCCCATTGAAATTTTTATGGGTCATATCCGGGCCTTTTCCGGATTCGGAGTTCACGCCTATTTACTAGAAAACCATTAATTATTTCCAAAGACCTTTTTGTGTGAAACAGGTTAAAAAAAGGGTCATTCTTGATCTTTTGCTCAACTTCGTATTCACCAAAGTTTTGTGTCAATAACATAGTTTCTATTCCCGGTTTTCCACGTTTTCAAAAACACAGCATGGTGTCTTTCTTCGTAAACACTCGTCATCGTAAATCATAGCTAAGCCCATTAGAGTCGGGCCGGCTAGGCGAAGAAAAGGCGAGTATTGTCCGAGATTGAAAGGAGCAGTGGCTCTCACTATCCTCGCCAGCGGTCTACAACGAACTTTGTAGATACGCTTTATTTAGCGCTCTGATGAGCCTAATTATATCTCCGTCAATTTTGCGAATTTCAAAAAATCGCAAAGGAAAAAATGTCTTAGAATTTTACGAGGAATCTATGGTTTTTTTTTGTAACGGTGACATTGAAACACCCTGTATATACTAGGGGGGCTTCGCCCCCCTGCACGCTTCGCGCGCCAATCTCTATTTAGTTTTCATCAAGGTATAGTTATTTTTTCATATTTAATAGATAGAAGAAGGTAAAAATAGGATAGATGACTGGTTTTATAAAAGAAAAAAAATAAAAAAACGAATATTATCAGTTCTTATTTGAAGTTTTTTAATAAATGTGGTACACATACGTTCAAGTTTATATATTTGTTTTCACAGATATTTATGTTGTCATTTTAAAATATTTGTTACCTCGATTCATTTTTTCTCAAAATAAGTATTTATAAAAATAAATTTGATGGAGTAAAAATTTGGAAAAAAATAAATTTTCATTCTTCACCCCCCGTTCTACGGTGGGATTGCAGCTGGGGCAGCGATGTAATAAAGTTTTTTTATAGTACAAAAAATCATAATCGAATTACTCGATCGACGAACGATTAGCTCAAGAGAGCGGAAGTCAAGAAACATTGTAATTGGATAGATTAATATACACGGGGAAAAAAGCGGGCTAGAATCTAGTCCGTTTGGATTAGAATGGATTCCGAAACGGAGTCGCGTTTACCCCGCCCATTCGCTCACTTTCCTCGGTATTCGTGTAGTGCCGACTGTTGGGTAGACGCTGCGCTTTTTACGGAGTGCACAGTGATGACTCGTCTCTAGTCCGATTTCGTGCTGGAATCTGGCCCGTTCTCAGCATAGATTACTGACTTAGATTTTAGGCTTAATTGAACGTACTATGGAGACAAGTGGTCTCCGAATTAGGTAGTTCGATTAAAATTGATAAAGTACTTAATAAATATGGAACGAAGTTGACACAATAAAAAACTTATGATAAATAAATAAATACTAACAATTGAATAATAATGATATATTGTGTAATAAATTATATTATAATTTCATACTTATTACAATAAGACTATTGCTTATAACTACATGATAATTTTAAACTAAAAATAATGGAAATTATTTATACATATGCAAAATTTATAAATAATAACTTTTATTATCATTTTTTTCGAATTATTAAAATTTTTTAAAGTTATTCATACAATAATTTTATAATTATAATAATTAATCATATTGAAAGTAAATGTTTTTTATTCATTATTTATATTATAAATACAACTACACTAATTCAAAAGTATACAAATAATATAAATAGTATGAAAATCTAAATGAAATTCAAGTCAAATGAAATTGAAAATAATATAATAGTATAAATTCAAACATTGACTGACAAAAACTAATACGAGAACTGAGAACTGCAAATGCACACAACGCACGTTACATTTTTGCTAAACAATTGAACGTCGTGCGCACATCATTCGCCCTACGTTTGACTGTCCGCAAAATAAAAATCGGGCCAGATTCTGGCCCGTACACGGGCTTGAGTTAACGCGAGCCTCACAAATCCGCGTCGCTGTATTAATTTTGGTCCGCTTTTTTCCCCTGTATCTTGCAACGTTTCTTCCGCAGTTGACAGCGTTTGACTCGCAGTTTACAGCGTTTCGTTTTCAGTTTAAGCGTTTCATCCAAAATCTTATATGCAACTTGATAAAGTTCAAAGTTTCATAAGAAAAGTTTTTATATTTATTTTATATTCATCTGATATGAAACTAATATTTGTGGGTTTTGAAAAACTTATCTTTTGAACAATAATGATGTTGTTACAAAAGTCTTTATAACAATATTCTAATCGATTTAATTATGAACTTTTGATATAATATTGAAAATGGAAAAAATTATAAAAGCATTTATGTATTCTTCAACTCAACTCAATTCTGTACAGTATGAGCCCCAAAAAAAATATTTACAACGTTAAATTTAAAGGCAAGAGCTCTAGTCCGAAAAAAATACCAAAAAACAAACCAAATCTTTCGCATGCTCTCCGTAAGGGCTTATCTTCATTAGAATAATTTATGTTATAAGGTTGAACATGAAAATGTTTCTCATACAGGTTTTAGACATCGAAATCACTACAGCATCATACGTATCACTTCACTTTTAGTAAATCTGGACTCGAGCCTTTCCAGTCACTCACCTGCCCGGCTTTATGACTTGCAATAGCAGGACATTGTAGTTTTTGTAATCTTAATTTTTCCAGAAGCACCACTTATTCCCTCCCTTTGCTTCTGTTATGATATAGATTACATTTACAATATCATATTACCACTGTGAATTGTTAATACAAAATTAAAAAGTGCCTCCTAATTTCTCTTCTCCTTTTCCTGTATTTGTGGTTATGAAAAAAAAATTTTTTTATCATCCCTATCGAGCATCTTCTAATATTAGAAGTATTATAACTATTGAAATTGCCGGTAAAGTAGAGCATTCACAAAATGTGAATCCTCTGGACGGACATCTTTACGCAGTGGCATGTTCGCTGACGCACTTGTATATATTTTATTACTAATAATATATTAATAATAAATTATTAGGTTTACATAAATAAATATTTATTCATTTATTAATGAAAATATATAATAATGTGTACTAATTCTGTTACAAAAATGGTGTTGAATGAAAGATTTTTTATATCAATAACAAATAAATAAAATTAATCAATTATTTTTACAATATCAATGGTTGACTTAGGTTATGATCATATTAAACAAATTATTTTTAATGATATTTATCATCATTATTAGTTACAATATTGCATATGTAAGAGTGAATACTGAATATCATTATGGAAATACTTTATAAAACTTCCCTAATAAATTTTTCTAATATACTTGTAATTTTTAGTAGCGATTTTTGGATATTATGTAGAAAAAAATATTTAAATTATTTCGAGTCATTGAGAATGATAAAAATGTATATTTAATTGATCAAATAAAATTCATAATATTTACTTATTGGCTTCAATCAACACAACTAGGAAAAATTGTAATAAAAATGAAAATTTTCGTTTTGTAAAGTATTTTCGAAATGATCTCCAGTACTTACTCTTTTATATGCAATATTGTAACTAATAATGATTAAAATATTATTAAAAATAATTTCTTTAATATGATCGTAACTGAAGTCAACCACTGATATATTAAAAATAATTGATTAATTTCATTTGATTGTCATTAATATGAAAAGTGATGTTCTTTTATTTTACGGCATTTTTGTAACAGAATAAGTACATACGAGGGGGGACCCAAAAGTAACGGGAATTAGGTGGTGGGGGGACCGCGGAGGGGGGGATCGGGTTCTCCACTGGTTCTCTTCCAAGCTGCTACTCTCCCAAGTCAGTGTGCAAAGTTCATTTGCTGTGAGTGCATTCGTTCGTCCGTAAGAATTTTTCTAGTGAAACGACTTTTTCCGTTTCGGCGAAAACGTGAAATGGCCGAGTGCGGAGAGCAACGCGCGGCTGTAAAATTTTGTTTTTCGTTAGGAAAAACACCCGCGGAAACCCTTGTGATGCTGAAAACAGCTTATGGGGATAATGCTTTGAGTAAAACGCGTGTGTACGACTGGTTTTCGCGTTTCAAGAATGGAGAGATGTCAATAGAAGACCAACCTCGTTCTGGGCGCCCCTCGACTTCAAGAACGGACGAAAACATTGAAAAAATCAACACTCTTGTTCATGAAGACCGTCGCCGAACCATCGATCGAATTTGTGAGATGTCTGGATTGTCATGGAGTTCAATTCAGAGGATTTTAACTGAAGATTTGAGCATGAGGAGGATTGCAGCCAAATTTGTTCCTCGCCTTCTCTCCGACGATCAAAAGGAGCGTCGACTTCAGGCCTGTCTTGAGCTGCAAAATCAGTTGGATGAAGACCCAGATTTTTTTCTCAAGGTTATAACTGGCGATGAATCATGGTGCTATGGCTACGACCCCGAAACAAAGCAGCAATCAAGCTAATGGAAGACACCTCTCTCGCCTCGTCCAAAAAAGGCACGCCAAGTGAAGTCCAACATCAAGACATTGCTCGTTTGTTTCTTCGATTGCAGAGGTATTGTGCACGCAGAATTTGTTCCTCCAGGTCAAACGGTCAACCAACACTTCTACTTGGAGGTTTTGAAAAGGTTGAGGGAGAACATCCGGAAGAAAAGAGCGGATCTTTGGCGCACAGGAGATTGGTTCTTCCACCAAGACAATGCACCTGCCCACACAGCGCTGTCCGTGAAGGAATTTTTGACCAAAAACGGCATGACACTGATTGTTCACCCCCCCTATTCACCGGACCTTGCCCCTTGTGACTTTTTTTTGTTCCCTAGACTCAAAAGGGACATGAAAGGAAAACGTTTTGGGACTGTAGAAGAGGTGAAACAAAAATCGCTGGAAGGTTTAAAAAACATTGAAAAAAATGAATTTCAGAACTGTTTTGAACACTGGAAAAAAAGATTGAACAAGTGTAATACAGTCAATGGGGACTACTTTGAAGGTGATAAAAATTGTGTGTGAAAAAATTTGTCAATAAAAAAGTTGTAACACAAATTCCCGTTACTTTTGGGTCCCCCCTCGTATTATTATATTATAAATAAATACATAAATAAATATTTATTTATGTAAACCTGATAATTTATTATTAATATTGTTCAATTATTATTATATTCTTAGTGGATGCACATTTTGTAAATGCTCTACTTTACCGGCAATTTCAATAATTCTAATACTTCTAATATTAGAAAATGCCCGATAGGGATTATATATTTTAAACGAATAATTCGAAAGCGCCATCTCAATTTTTATCTTGCCTATGGCCAACAGCTGCGATTGAGAACACTTATTGTTATTATGAATTTTAAATATTTCAAAAGCACTACCACTTTCCTCCCCTTGTTTCTGTTTACTAGTATTTACGAGAACAATATTATTTCCATTGCTATTAATTGAACCGCTGGAAAGCAGAAGCGAGCGAGCGCTCGGGCTAGTAGGAAAGCGGTGGGGCACCGCGGCGAAGAGGTAGAGGCAAACGTCGATAGTGAAAATTTTCAATAGATTTTTTAAAACGTTAACCGCGATATCTTCGAAACTAAAAGATATTTTTTCATGACATTTGGGCACAAAAATTGGTTAGGCTTTAGCGATGCCGTCAAAATTAAAAAATATTGTTTTTTTTTTTTCATTATAGTAATTATCATTCACAAGTTAATCGAAAAATGGCCCAAAAATTAAGAATTTTTTTTAAATAATCAACCAGTAATTTTTTTTATGTCAAGGAATAGTTTCTGTTTAAATTTGACAATTGTCGATCAATTTTCATAACAATTACGTTAATAAATAATCGAACGCACCGCTCCCCAAGGACAATTCGAGCGTGAGTGACTGAATTCGGGATAATAAAACAATCATTTCTGGCGGTAGTAAGCAAGAAGTGAGGGCTCGCCAGCGAGTCGCTACACCCCTGCACCGCCATACTATATTTACAAAAAAAACTTGAAATATCACGTGATCGAAAAAGTTTTTTCCGAATATTACCTTTATTATAGTTTTATTTCTGTAACCATTAATATATTTGAGATCCTGGCATAATAAACTATCCAAATCTTACCTTTGTTTCTTAAAAATTGCTTTCATATATTAAATAAACATGAAGAATAAATCTTTTCGTATACGAAAATTTTTTCTTGAATCTTTGGTCCAATCGTACCTTCCGTCGATACAAATACGTTAAGTACCGACTGGAACGTTATTTAGTACCAGCTGGACATATTGTTTGTAAAATTAAAGTTATGGGAAAAATGAGTTCGTGCACCGATCTTTTGCGATTGAACGAAAAACTGTTATTTCGCGAGTTACAAGGAACATAGCCGGAAAGTGCAAAGGAAACAAGGAACATTTTGGAAATCCGTGACCATCCGTGACGACCAGTTGTTCGTGTAGCATCTGGCATGTGCTGCATGCCGAAAAATATTGCATTTTGACCGCATCTTCCATAAGGGCCAACGATGAGACTTCTGACCCGGCGAGTCATCGATTTTACAATCATTTTGGCGAAAATTTGTGGCGAGGGGAAGCTTCATAAACCTGGATTTTCGATCGTCTTCGAGGGCCGGCTACGATGTTGCGAATGTAAACATTAAGAATTTATTAATGGTAATTAGTCCTATTTTTCATGAATGTACAACAGTTTGGTTAAAAATATTGTTTATTGTAATTCGAGAGACTTTTCCGCTGTTTATAAGGGATTGTTATACAGTACATTAACATGTTGTTCTTAGTTGAAGAAAATAACCTTAAAATTTGCAAATGTGTGTTATTGCCCTGGCGAACGAGTTACCACACTTTTACTACACTTTACTGTGGTAAAAGTGTGGTAAAAGTGTGGTAGATTTTTTTCTATTTAAATCAACAATTGAAACATGAAATAATGCTTTTAAGGTAAAAAAAGATACTCTGTTTATGTGGAAATGTATTTGAAAGCAATAAATGTTTCCGGTCATGGTAAATAAGCCTGTAAAAGTTTAATAAAAACTTGGTGGCGAGTAGCTTTTGCTCATGCGCCATGAGTACATTCCTTTCGTGGCACGGCCACTGAAGTAGTTACCGAGGGGCCAAAAGGCGCTCCTGCATATTTGAATTTTGAATGTGATATCTAATTAAGATTGAATAATAATTTATAAATAATATAAATTTTTCTATAATAATAATTTTTCCAAGTATTTTCTAGTTAAAATCTTATAAATGTCTAAGTACACTGTTTTACGATAAATTTGATGTACCAAATAATGCTTATAGCAGTTTTTTTCTGCCATTCTTACATCTATACCTTGAAACTCATTTTCTGAGTATGTAATTTACTTAAAGACTATAACTTTGCTGTCTTTGGAATGTACGTTATGACTGTTATGACAGCCTATACAAATAGTTTATAAAATACTCAACTATAATTCCATTCATGTTTATAAATGTACTTTTTATTATAATTTACACAATTATCCCCGCCGTGGATCCGCAACTGAATTCCCCTAGTAATTTGAGTTTTTATAAAGTTTTTGTAAAAATCCTTTAAAAATTTGGGTATTTTTAATAAAATTCCGCTTTTTTTATAAAGTTACTTAATAGAAAGAGCAATTTTCTATGAATTTTTTATTAGTTTCAATAAAGCCACTTTTTAAGATATTTACGAAATCTTCATAAAACGACGACATTGTTATATAGTGGATTTTAAAATCTACTTTTTAAAGATTTTGTCTTATAAAGATTTTATGAAGTGACTTTATAAAAAATAATAAAAACTCTACAAAACATTGCTCTTTTTAGAAAATGGCTTTATAAAACAATCGGAATTTCATGAAAAATACCCAAATTTTATAAGGAGTTTGATAAAAACTTTATATAAACCCAAAACACTAGGGTCAGGTGATCCGTTCAAAAAATTCTGACCCTTACGAAATAAAAAATATAGCATATGTAATATTGTGTATTTTGATTATGATGTAACATTAATTACAACGATTAATTATAAAAAACATAATAATTACGCATGTATATATAATAATGAAAAGTAAATTAATTATCATGAATGAAATCATTATTCGGTAATTTATAAGTGTTAATAATTTTACATATGTTATAAAAAACTTTTATAGGTTTTCATAACGGTCCTTAAGTACATTCTAAACACAGCGAAGTTATGATCTTTAAGCAAATGTCCAGAAAATGTTTTGAGGTAGGTCGTATAAGAATGGTAGAAAAAAAACAGTATAAGCATTATTTGGTACACCACCTTGGATATAAACATAAAAATTATTATCATAAAAATATTTTAATACTATTACATTAATATTCAATTTTAATTGAATTTCACATTCAAAATTCAGATATGGAAGAGCGTAGCTCTTTCCGTAGCTCCTTCAGTGGCTGTGCCACGAATGGAATTTACTCATGGCGCATGCGCAAAAGCTACTCGAACTTTTACATCAGGTTTATTATTTAACTCGACTAGAAATATTTTAACTTAAAATTTGCACTTAAAAACAGTACTTTTGGTTAAAGTTATATTTTTAGAGCATGTTGACAAAAATTTGTCAAGAATATGCTGTTCTCGAAAACATGTTGGAGAGTTATTTCATGACCTCGACATGTTTTACAAAACGATTTCAAAAGCAACAATTTTCAAAAAGAACCCCCGCGAGATTGAAATTATGAAATTTTCTTTGACAAACAAGCATACAACTGTTAAATATTGATGAAAAAACGATTAATTACCAAAATAAAATCCACCACACTTTTACCACACTTTTATCACACAATAGCGTGGTAACTCGTCCACCAGGGTGTAAAAGTCAGTAATTGTTGAATTTTATAATTTTGAAAATAATGACTGTTCAAATGAAAAATCAATAATAATAATATTATTCAAAGAATTTTCAAGTTGGAAATCGGTTAATTTCTTTGTTGTTTTTTATCATCAATATTTGTCATTCACTACACAGCAAACGAGAAAATATTGGATGATCAAATACTTTATTCAAACTCGATAACTTTGAATACTTTTAATGTCGGCACTTTGATCTTTTATGGAAATTATTCAAATTCATCGAGTTTGAATTGAGGATTTGATCATTTAATATTTTCTCGTTTGCTGTGTAATCAATGACAGAGGGTTTATTTTGTAATTTTATAATTTTTGTGAGAGATTATTCAAAATCATCTAATTTTTATAATTGATAAATTCTGTAAAGCAGATATCAAAAAAAACTTAGCTCCATCATAAAATCTTCCAAAAAAAATCTTTCCAAATTTTTCCGAAATATGGGTTCCATCTTCATGCGACTATTGTTGGAGTGTACTTTATTCAGAGTATTGTTTGTGCGAAAATTGCTGAGTTATGTAACTGAGTTATGTTCTGTGTGCGGAAAATGAGTTGTGCACCGAACCTTTGCGATTGGACGAAAAACCGTTATTTCGCGAGTTACGAGAAACATTGCCGGGAAGTGCAAAGGAAACGAGGATCATTTTGGAAATCGTCATGTAAATTGTGCGTTGTTATTCCCAATTCATTATTTATGAGACAACAATACATAACAAAATTACTGAATATATGGTGGATAAATATACGTTACAATAATCATTGCTGGTGGTAGTAAGCAAGAGGCGAGGGCTCGCCAGCGGAATATCTCATAATTATGAAAAAATTTTCTCATGAAACAATCTCTAATGTTAAATTAATGTGAAACTCTATCTCTAACTTACAATTTGTTGAATAAAAAATTGAATGATTTCAATAAATGTTTCGCTTTACCTTTTTTACCGACTGAGTATTGTAGATCTTTTTTCACTGCATACTGCCCGCGAAATTCGGAATATTTTTTTCCAATTCATAAAAGTTAAAGTAGAAGTTAATATTCTCCATTAATTCATTCAATGCACATTGATTTCAATATATTTTTTGGAGCATTAAACATGGCAAGTGCTTGAAAATTATGAATCTAGTAATTTTGGGATATGCAGCGTGTCCCAGAAACCGTGGTACAAAAAAAAAAACCATGGATTCCTTGCGCAATTCTAAAACATATTTTATTTTGCGATTTTTCAAAATTCGCAATATTTTTGGAGATATCGGTGAGCATGTAATCACGTGCAATAGCCAATCAGCGCTCAACTTAAGCGCGGTGAGAAGATCCAGAGAAAGTTGCCCGTGAGGAGAATGAGAACCTATCTAATAGCCAATTCAGACTACCGGTTCTCGGCGCCGATTCACCGGTCCGGTTGAGCACTCGACCGATCAGCGCACAGCCGTTGCCGATGACGGTTTTTAATTGGACCGAGCGCCCAACCGGACCGGTGAATCGGCGCCGAGAACCGGTAGTCTGAATTGGCCTTAAAGGCCCGGCGGAATCTCCTCCTCCTCTACAAAAGTTGTTTTTCTAGCGGTACTCGACCCATCTTTTGAAGGTTTGTCATTGACGAGCACGTTGAAAAAAAAAAACACAATAACACGGAAAACGAGGAATGCTGATATGCGTGAAAATGGGGACCTCGAAATTTCCGACAAAATTATTAATGATTCAGATGCCTTGAATTTGTTTTCAATCGAAGCAAATTATTGATTGTAACGATTATTTGATTTCAAAACGAAAACCTTCTACGTCGAGATAGTGCATTTTTTATTTCGGATCTGTAACTCGAACGATTGAATATTTTTACAATTCCGAAATTCAAGGAAGTGCAGCTTGTAAATGAAACGCATGATGATTTTCGAATTTTCGACATTTACAAAAATTTCAACTGTCTTTTTATAATGAAATACATGACTTAGTGACTGAAAAGACTCGAGTCCAGATTTAAGAAAAGTGAAATGATACGTATGATCCCGTAGTGATTTCAATGTATAAAACCTGTATGAGAAACAGTTTCATGTATAACCTTATAACATAAATCATTCTAATGAAGATAAGCCCTTACGAAGAGCATGCGAAAGATTTGGTTTTTTTCGGTAACTTTTTTAGACTAAAGCTCTCACCTCCAAATTTTACGTTGAAGATGTTTTTTTGGTGTCATAAGTAGTTCAAATATTTACTTATAATGTTCCCACGCTAAAATTCTCATTCAAATATTATGTCAAACTTCAAAATATGAAGAACACTTAGTTTATACGCTGTACTTGGCAGTGCTTTACGAGGTATATGTTAATCAAACAATATCTTATGCCCATCATTTTCATAAATGTAGTTTGTATCAAAATATTTTTATTATTTACTATACATACGCAATTTCACACTTTGTATCGAACATTCTTTTATTGCAAATTATAAAGATCCTAGTTAACTGAACTTTTTGTTTTCTGGTAGATTTTTTTAACTTTTTTTTTGGCCTTATTAAGATGGTTTGCAAATGACTATCAAAATATTCTTTACTAATTTTAGACACATAAACCATTTTTAATTCTCAAAGTTTTTTTTTTTTTTCTTTCAAAATTCCTAAAACTGTAGACTCCGTCGCCATTTTCAAATCTTCAAACGTGATTAATTTTTCAATAAAAAATTTTTCTGGAATTCCATTGTAGTCAGTACATCCATCTACTTGTCCATTTGTTTTTTTGGCTTAATCGAGCCAGTTTGCAAATAACTCTGACAATCTTCTTTACTACTTTTAGACACATAAACCATTAACTTCTCCAAATCTTTTTTTTTCCTTCGAAATTCCTACACTGAAGGCGCCGTTGCCATTTTCAAATCTTCCAACGTGATCGATTTTTCAATAAAAAATTTTTCTGGAATTCCATTGTAGTCAGTAAATCCATCTACTTGTCCATTTGGATAATATTTTATTTTACAGAATTTACAAATTTGAACTTTTTTTGGAATGTCATAACCTTTTTTTTTAAATGAAATTTTCAAAATCTTTGACATTCGAATTTTTTTGTTCTACCATGATGAAAGGTGGAGTTTTCGAGTTTTTTATAAAATCTTTATATTCATGTTCTGTTTTAATCTTTCTCGCATTTTTTTCTTTTGTCCATATAAACCAAAATTACGGTCACATTACGATTAGTAATGTTCGCAAACTGGGTAGACATGCTCTATCTCGATTTCAAAGTGAGGGATTCAACAGAAATATTCTTCAGATGCTCAATAATAATATTGGTCGTGTGAATTACGTTTAACTTGCAATTTTTTCGTACTTCTGTTCTCTCAAAGTGTCAGTTTCTGACATTTCTTTCATAATTAATATGCAATAAATATTGAATATATTCTCTATTTTCAAACATTGCTGTCGCAAGTTATGGTTAAGGTATTTTATATTGATAAGATTTTTAGAGTAGAAAGATTATTATTGAATATTTGATCTACTTATGATTATTTATTATTCCGAATTCAGTCACTCGCGCTTGTTTTGTCTTTGGGCAGCGGTGCGTTCGATTAGTTATTTACATAATTGTTATGATATTCGATCGATTATTATCAAATTAACAGAAACTCTTTCCTTATGTAAAGGATTATTGATTGATTAATTTGCAAAAATTCTGAATTTTTGGGCCATTTTTTGATCAAATTGTTAATGTTTCAAAAATAATTATTATTATGTATAAAAAAAACAATATTTTTTAATGTTGCCGGCAGCGCTAAAGCATTACCAATTTTTGTGCCCAAATTTCATGAAAAAATATCTTTTAGTTTCGAAGATATCGCGGTTAACGTTTTAAAAAATCTATTGAAAATTTTCGCTATCGACGTTTGCCTCTTCCACTTCGCCCGAGCGCTCGTTCGGTTCTGCTTTCCAGCGGTTCAGTTTCAAAAATATATATATTAAAGGTATATACCACCTTATGCCTCCCCTAACTTCAGATTAACAATTATTTGTTCTTGTCAATATTAGAAAAATAATCAAGAAACATATGTAATGAAAGTTGGAAAATAATGATTTGTCAGAAAAACCGGGCAGGTGGGTGAAAGGAAAGGCTCGAGTCCAGATTTACTAAAAGTGAAGTGATACATATGATCCTGTTGTGATTTCGATGTCTAAAACCTGTATGAGAAACATTTTCATTTATAACCTAATAACATAAATTATTCTTATAAAGATAAGCCGTTACGGAGAGCATGCGAAAGATTTAGTTTTTTTTTTTTTTTTGTATTTTTTTGGACTAGAGCTCTCACCTTTAAACTTAACGTTGAAAATGTTTTATTGGGGATATGAATATATTTTTGTGAGCTGGCTATATCATTAAACATTTAATGTCATCTTAAATTTATTGTCAATTATATGGGTAGTAAAAGATTTTTTGTTTTATGTTTTTTATTTCTACATTTTCATCATATATTTCTTTGCTTTAATTATTAAAAATACAATTTTTTTATATCGTTATATGTCTAAAAATTTTTATGGTCTTTTGGAAATTTTTTCAGCATTTTTATCAGAGTAGATTCAGTATTTTTTTTAAAATTATTTTTCAGTGAAATCCTTTTATTTATCAATCATCTATTATATTTTCAATAATCGTCTACAGTACAGGGTGTCTCAAAGTCCGTGGATCACCCGAAAACTATAGATTCCTTTCTTAAATAAAAAAAAAAAAACTTCAAAAAAGTAAAAAAGGTTATCGGGTAAAACATGGCCAAGTTATTTGACAAAAAAAAATCGATATCCTACTGTCGGTTTCCAGGAAAACCAATTATTAATTTGCTCACGAGAATATCACGAGAGAGAAAAAGAAAGACATAGTGTATTAGATTATCAGACACGAATGTTGTCCAGATGATACCCGACGGATATTTACTGTTCGTAAGATATTTGTTACAACTTAAACTCAGATTTATTTTAGTCCCACAGAAAAAAGTAACAAAAAAGCCCGACAACCCGATTTTTTCATTGAAAGAGCACTCGACACGTAATACATAAGTCTCAGGTTCGTATCCCGGCTTCAGACAAATTTTTATCTTGCATAAATGTGATAATGAACTTTTGACTGGAAATGTCGGAGAAAAGGAATATTGAAATATAATGTAATGTCATATCGTGTAATAATTTTTAATTACTAAAATTTAATAATTTAAATTTAATAATTTGACGAAGTCATTGACTGTCGTTTTTCAAAAATGTAAATAAATATATTTTCAATCATTATATAAAAATACAACATAATCATTTATTGTAGTTTCTCAAAAATGTAAATACATATATATTCAATAATTATATCAAAATAATATATAATATTGATAATAAAAGTATATTATAAAAATAAATACTAATTTAACAATAATAATGAATAAATAAAAGACTTAATAATTTGCATTATTTAAGTGCTGCGTACATGAAAAGTGTGTTTTCGAAATGTTTATTATACTTATAAATTAAAAAATATCGTATTATTATTATAATCAATTTTTGTGCCTTTTTATTATGTACAGTCGCCTGTAAATATACTGCCGCGGAACTATCCCCATTTAACAGCCACTAGATGAAAAAGGACACATAGCGGCAATATATTTAGAGGCGACTGTATATGTTACGTCATAAGTAATGATAAAAAATATTGCATACGATTGAAAGCAATGTATATTATAAATGTGCATGTTATTGTTGGAAATAAAAATTATATGTATTATGTTCTAAATGATAAATTATTATCACCTTTTTACCTGAAAAGTTTTGTTGTTTCAAGAATTTATAAACAGCAAGGTCAACTCCCAAAAAACTTGCCAAAAGGCCTTTCGTAACGCATGGGATTGCTTATGCGCTTTCTCCTTAAACACTTTCAAGAGATACACATGGTTTATTATAAATATACATGTTATTGTTGAAAAAAAAAAAAAATTATATGTATCATGTTTTAGATGATACATCACTATAACCTTTTTACCTAAAAATTTTGTTATATTGATAATTCATATTCTTACTCAAATCTGTTTCAAAACAATTAATATTTAAAAAATGAATATAAATTAATGTTTATCAATTAATATTCTTATGAATATTATTACATGAGTTAGTTTTTCTGCACGATTTTCGTCATGCACACCATATGTTTTCTAATGTGATATAAATCAGGAACAGGGAATGTCAATTTTCAGTAGAATATTCAATTATTCAGTAAATCACTGGCATTAACAGAAAGCTCGTTATTCTTATACTCGGGATTCATACTTTTTAACTTTACAAGAGCAGCGAAGACTTTTTTAATATTTACTGTTTTCCCACAAAATTTTTGTTTAATAGATTGACAAGCCACGCACAACTATATGAATATACATGATTTTTTCGTATCAGGACAAAGTTTGTCAACAACCTTAACAACTTTAAAACAACCAAATTGTCAAAACTGTCAAAATACAGATGCGCCAAGTAGATGCATCACCTTCATCTTACAAACAGAAATTGTACTTTTTACCAACGGACGATAGAATAAGAGTACACTTACGTCGCGGCAAAGAAAATCTGGCGTAGAAATTTTATTCACAAAGTTTATTTACATAAAAATGCAAATTGGCAAGAAACGAATGTTTGGGATTTCTTATGAATTCAGGATCTCAAATATATAAATGGTTAACGGAGCAAAGCTAAAATGAAAGTAGAAAAAGGAAAAAACTTCTTCGATGACATCACTTTTTGGATAGTTTTTGTTGATATAGCTTGGTGGTCTAAGAGCCAAGAGCGTAGTGACTCGCTGCCGAGCCATCATCTCTAGCTGACTACCGCGAGCTATGATAGTTTTAAATAATTGTTGTCAAAAATTTTTATTAAATAAAAATTTTTATTCAATAATTTTAATCACGAAGCCAAGGAACGATTTAAAATGATAAATTATATCTTTTCTTTCCTTCCCTCTTTTTTTAAATAACAGTTATGAGAAAAAATACATGATAATTTCCATTTATTTTATTATCTGAATATATCTTGAGGTTTGTTGAATATTTCCTTCCATGCAATATTTTTTATTTAATTTTTTCTTTTAAATCATGTTCTATGAACAATTTGTTAGGATCTCGTCACCTTAAAAGAGCCACATTTAATTGACCGTGAGCAGGGGGGTGAAACTCTGAAAAAAAGTGTGTTGCGGTTTCGTGATCAGTTGGAGTTTCTCATTGTGCTTACGTGGAGCACTGGCAGTAATAATGAAAAGGTCACGTGAATCAAACGTCCAATCAAGTACCATTGAAAAAGTCACATGAGTCAATGTCCAATCAAGAGCGAGTTACGTGATTTTCACTAAGACCGTCAGCGCCTCTACCGACTATTCGGCGCGGCACGGATCGATCAAAAAAAGTGAACACACTTTTCGAGATCGGAGCATACGGAGTTTCACCCCCCTGACCGTGAGAAAATAATGGTTTTTTAAGGTTTATGCTTACTTCGTCGAAACTTTGACCTTGAGATTGGTTGAATGTAATTGCAAACGCGAGAACTATTGGGAATTGTCTTATTCGGTTATATTATCTCTTTTTATCTTTATCATCTTATCTAGATAATCTCATCTCAATTATCGTGTAAATGTTATCTTATCTGGACAATCTTGTATAAATAATCGTATCTCAATTATCTTATCTCGATTGTCTGAAAGTCCAGTTGACTGAATCTGCGACAGCGGGGAGGGGGGGGAGTATAGTTTTTTTTATAATTTTGACAGAAGATAGACAGAATATCTTATTTTTTATCGAATCTTAATAATTCACGGGTTCGATTAAGTTCGGTATGCTTCGGTAACACTCGAGATTGGTCAGGTTCGGTCGATCGTCACGAACGCTCCCGACAGTTCCCGAGTAGATACAAAGCGATACGAAGTTTGTCGACAAGCGTACATGAGAAGTTTACACACATAGTACCATTGTTGGCTATAAGAAGTTTCACAATATGCGACTTCCTATTTATGCTTCTCGGCTTAGTCGAGAGTTGGATCAGCTGATACGACGGTGTGTCCTACTTCCTTCTTCGTCCCCGAACTATAAACCCGTACTATAAAAAACTTAATCCCCCCCCCCCCCCTGCTGTCGCAGATTTATTCCGGTGCCCTCAAGACGACTTAAAAGACGAAAAAGGAAGTAGGATCCGCAACCGTGTCAGCCGATGCTCCTCGATTCAGCAGAGAAACATACATAAGAAGTCGCACATTGTGAAACTTCTTATGTCGAACAATGGTACTAGGGCAGAACATAAGAAGTTTCACGAAGAGAAACTTCTCATGTACGCCTCTCGGCAAACTTCGTATTGCTTCGTGTCTTCTCGGGAACTTTCGGGGATGTTCGTGACGACCGACCGAACCCGACCAATCTCGAGTCGATACGAAGCAATACGAAGTTTGCCGAGAAGCGTCCAAAAGAAGTTTCACAAAGTGGAATTCTTCATTCGTCGTCCGAGTCGTCTCAAGGGCACCTGACTAAATCTGCGACAGCGGGGGAGGGGTAGAGTTTTTTATTATATAGAGAAAAGATATATATACATATGAGGGGGCTCCACCCACCTGCGCGCTTCGCGCGCCAACCCCCATGTAGTGTTTGATTAAGGTATAGTTTTTTGTTCAAAAAAATTTTTCCAAAATACAATGACATCATTTAATGATAACCTTAAGTAAGTTAATAGGAATAAATCATTCATAAACTTTAGACAGTATTAGCCTGATGTTCGGGAATATTGTCTGATAGGCAGTATTTTGACCTATTCGTGGAAATATTAGCAGAGCATTTGTAAAATATTTTACAGTTGATTGATAACTAATATTCGACAGATACTGAGTTGATATTGGTCCAATATAAAACCAATATTTTTCTTATGTTGGCCTTTATTGAGGCAATACTGCAAGCCGGTAATTGATGGCCTATATAATGCCGAAAGTAGGCAAACTGTGCACTGCCATTAGGAAAATAATTTTGTAATTTTTATTTTGTTATGCTTAACATATTGTCATCATGTAAATTTCATGACATTTCATGATTTTTCTATATTTGGCCATTCTTGAGACTTTTGTGACATTGTTAAACCTTCCGGGATTTCAGGATTTTTGGAAATTTTGCAATTTCGTGGAAAATTTTTTTTTTTAAGTTATGTGACATTTTATAGTTTAATGGCCTTTTTTACTTTTGGACAATAAGTGATTTTTTTATTTTTCAAATTCAGAAATTTGAAAAATTTCGTAATTTTCTAAAATGATGTATTTTATCAAATTATGGAAAAAGTTAAACTTCGGATTTAAATTTATTGTAAGATAAATAGAGTTCTATTTTGTGGTGGGATATTAGAAGTTCGACTTCTGATAATAAATTTCACTTGATTTTGGAGCATGAGAAATACTCAGTTCGCTATACATAGAATGGTAAGACATTGGAAGTTTCACTTAATTGTTATAGTGTAGTTAAATTTTATAATAGACCATTAGAAATTTCACGTAAGATCTGACAGTTTTATTCTATTGTTGAACATAGAAAACTAATTTTTTCGATATAAATAGCAGCAAACTACTATAAAGTAAAAATTCTGATGGCTCACTCTAAAGTGAAACTTTTGTATCAGCAATGGATTGCAATCACTTGTGGTAAAAGGCATAGTAAAATTTCTAATGTCTCGCCATAGCAGTGAAACCATAACTGGCACCCTATGCGTATTTGCCATTTAGAAAAGATTTAAACATGATTGCCTTTTAGACATAAGAAATTCCACAAACTGAAACGCCTGATGTCTAAAAATAGTAGGTACTATGGTAGGGTAAGAAAAGTTTCAGAAAGTGAGACTTCATATGTATGGTTCTTGGCTTAGCCGAGAATCACCAGTTGACTTTGCCGCAGGAACATAGAAGGTATTAGGTTTTTTTTTATAATACGAAAAGACCTTCGCTGCCTCCACCCCCGTCACCGTGTCAACCGATGGACCTAGGCATAGCTGAGGCGTCGCGCAAGAGTATCTGCGAACACGGTAGCGGGGAGGCGGAAAATTTTTTTCTACATCATAAAAAAACTTGATCCTCCTGTCACCACCGCCTTATCAACCGATGATTCTCGGCTTCACCTCGGCTAAGTCAAGAAGCATACATGAAAAGTTTCACAAAGCGAAATTTCTCATGTCCAACATTAGTACTATGGTAGGGCATTAGAAGTTTCACAGAGTAAAACTTATTATGTTTACTTTTTAACTAAGCCGAGGATCATCGGTTGATATGTTGGAGGCGTTAGAGGGATCAAGTTTTTTTTATTATGTTGGAAAAAGAATACCGGCTTTCCAGCTGCACTGTCAGCATGTGCTTTTTGGCTTCGCCTCAGCTAAGCCTAGAAGCGTACTTAAACAGTTTTACTTTAAGGAATTTCTGATGTCCAAAAGTGTTACTATGGCAAAACATGAGAGTTTTACAATGTGCGACTTCTGATGTATGCTTCTCGGCTTAGTCGAGGAGCATTGGCTGACACGGCGTAGGGGGATTCGGTTTTTAATAATACGTTACAATTTCCACATAGTAAAACTTCCCATGCATGCTTCTTAACTAAGCCGAGGTGAAGCTGAGAATCATTGGTTGATATAGTGGCGACGGCAGAAGGAGCAAGTTTTTTTTTATTATGTAGGAAAAATACTACGACCTTCCAGCTACCGTGTCAGCAAACTCCTCGGCTTCACTTTGGATAAGTCGAGAAGCATACATAAGAAGTCGCATATTGTGGAACTTCTGATGTTCTGCCATAATACTGCTTTTGGACATAAGATGTTTTTCTTAATGAAACGTCTTAAGTTAGATTCTCGGCTTAGCCGAGGCGAAGCCAGAAAGCACACACTGACACAGTAGCTGGGAGACCGGAAGTGTTTTTCTTACATAATAAAAAAACTTGATCCCCCGCTGCCTCCACCGCTATGTCAGCCGAAGCTCCTCGACTAAGCCGGGAAGCATACATAAGAAGTCTCACATTGTAAAACTTTCTATGTTCTGCCATAGTACCATAGTACATTTTACTGGCTAGTTGATTGTTACTATCGTGCTAAATGAAATTGCTAGCCACAGTGATGCCACACCGTGAATTTACAATCCCAGAGATGAAATTTACGAGAGCACTGAGTTTTACTATCGCGCTAAAAAAGTCTTCAGAACTAGTGAATTTTCGTGCGGTGGGAATTTCACTACCGCTCGTAGTAATTTTCCCTTATTCAGCGTAGGTATTTAGATGACTGACGCCCAGTATAGTGTTTTAAACCAGGATTTCTTACTGTTTACCTCTTTTTAATGTCGTCAGGCTGTCTCAAGTGGTTCATTTCTAATTATGTGGATGGCCCAAGCTACATACTGCTACATACCTGAATTTTTTTCCCTTGACATTCAATTGCTACGTGCATGGTAAAATTAGAGATAATCTCCATGATTACAACAGCGTCAATGAAAACAAACAGAAATACGGAATACTTTCAGCCGATGACAGCTGATAACAGCAGCAGACGACAAGCAAAAGTAAACAATGATTCACATATACACGCACGTCACTCACACAAAAACAATTCAAAAATATGACTTTTGAGTTGGCTCAAAAAAAGCGGTAGCTATGACAATTGTTGTTTTTTGTTGATCAAAGAAAGCATTCATACTTTTTTGTGGTATTCTACAGAAGTTTTTATTTCTAATCACGTTAATACATATATATAATAAAGTATTGAGCCTACACAATCAAAACCGGATTTTTCCAAAACATTCGATAGGGGCCCCAGTACAGCGGAAGGCTGACTCTGAAAAAAAAAAATAATAAACTGTTTCTCTGTTTCCTTAGTAAATAAAGGAGCGGATTGCAAAATGTTAGGGTTCAAATGAAAGGAAAAAATTCTAGTTTCAGGATAAATGTCACATGAAATTGAATCTACTCTGTAAATATGAAATATTTCCCAAAATATGGGTGTCGGTAAGGCAGAATCGCTCTAACTTGGGAATAGAGACCCGGTCGGCTCTCTGGCTACTTTTTCATTTATTTTTTTTTCCTTAGCCTTCTCGACCCTACTGGTACTGCAATCAGTATAATATTTAGTAGTATTCAAACATTTGATTTTTAATCATTATTCCCGCCATCCTGAAACCGATTAAGTGGCGATAATCCGATCTGTGCGCTTCATTTTTGGATACGCCTCGCCGTAGTTACGAGCGAGTGTAGCACATATGGTTGCCGAAGTCTGAGCGGGTCCGCCGCAGATCCGGCATGTCGGACAGTGAAGTCAACAGTTTATCTACTTCATCTCTCTTCCTTTTCTAGCGCTTAACGGGGCATAAGTCTGTCCTCGCGCGCTCGCTCAGACGCCAAAAACGGCTGTCGTTTAATCCGGCATGCCGGATCTGCGACGGGCCGCTCAGACTCCGGAAACCGTATGTGATACACTCGCTCGTAACTACAGCGAAGCGTATCCGAGAATGAAGCGCACAGATGGGATTTTTGCCACTTAATTGGTTTCAGGATGGTGGGTTCGTGTCACCTTGTGGAGATATTGAAAATTATTGGCGCACATGCAGTTTCAACGTCTTCTAGGAGTACTGAGATTCAATGTTATTACTGCAAAATATTTACTTTCTTATTATTACACTGTTGAATTTGTATACTTATGATAATAACTGCGTAAAAAGTACTTACTTACTATGTATGTAAGTACCCACGAGATTTATACGCAATGGGAGAAGTTCACTTTCTTGATACTAGCTGTCAAAATATAACCCTCAAATGCTTTCTATCTCGATTCAACTGCTGAATTCTGCAGTACATTATTTTACCTTCTGATTAAAATGTTGTTTTTTGATCAAAATAATGGGACACGTATTTTTTTTTTTTTTTTGCTGAAAAAGTTTTTTTCGAAATAACCAACATGTAAAACATTTGAGAAGTAATAAATGTTTGACAGCTAGTACAAAACAGTACAAAAGGAAGCAAAAGTACCCGTAAAACATTGAATTGAAAACTATTTCTACTGTGTTACTTTTAATGCATGAGGTAGACATTAAAACAGGTATTATTCCAATGCAGCGCTCTCCGTATTACGTAGAAGCCACGTTCAATGACTTCGGCAAACATTAGCTAAGAAAACATTGGCAGTTAGTCACATTCAATGAAGTTCAATCCTAAATTGCAAGAAGTATGATTGAGAAGTATTGAATCATGTGCCGGGTGAATAATTTCAATAACTTTCCGTTTGTAGTGGGGTCTCTTGATGTTGATCCAGCATGGAAAACTGCTCTATCGGCTGGGAATCGTAAATGCGTTTACATGGGCAGCCAATACTGATATTTCAGAGCTGCCAGAGCATGAATGCAACAGAGGGGTAGCACTGGTAACCCATGGTAGCATGTGACATTGTGCGTTAGCAGGGATGCCTATGTTGAAATAACATTGATAACATTTATTTTATAAATCTCGCGTACATAGACGTGTACATATACGTATACGCGGTACATAACCCAGCAAGAAATTTCCGTAGTCTTGCCGATTGTGACAAACGGCTCAGTATTGGTGCGAATTCGGTGTAGCACCGTCGCCAGCCGATATGTGTCTAATATCTGCAAAACAATCGAACCAGTTGCTGGTTCGGCTGTTTAGTGAGTGACCGTGCGAAGTTCACTATTGGAGTCGAGTCAACTCCGGCAAATCAATTGAACCAGTACAGGTTCGATTGTTCTGTGAGTCATGACTCAGAGCTCATTGCCAGTATGAGGCCACTATAAGCAAAACGATCGAACCAATACAGACTCAATTCTCTAATAAGTGATGGCACAGATCCCATTGCCAGTATCGAGCCAACATCGGCAAAACGAACGAACCAGTATATGCTCGATTGTCTAGTGAGTGATAGTACAGAGCTCATTACCAGTATTGGGCCGACATTGGCAAAACAAGCAAACTAGTACAGTCTTGACCAGTGTCTGTAGACTGCCATTGCCTGCAATGACCATCGCATTCGAGCCCCTTCCAACTGCCTTCCCACAATCAGAAAGAGAACGTAATACAATTTTACTAAAGGACGGAAGACAAGTAAACGGTTCCAGTTCCTTTCACCCACGTGCACCCGCGTTTAATGCGATGGCTAGAAAGGCTCAAAGTCTACAGACACTGATCTTGACTGTCCAAAGAGTTATGACCAAAAGCACATTGCCAGTATTGAGCCAATATTGGCAAATCGATCAAACCAGTACAGCCTTGATTGCCTCACGAGTGATGGCACAGACTTCATTACCAGTATTGAGCTAACATCACAAAAACGAACGAACCCGTACAGGCTCGATTGTCCACTGAGTTATAGAGATCATTTCCAGTCTCGAACTAGCATTGGTAGACCAAGCGAACCAGTACGGGCTCGATAATCGAGCAAGTGATGACGCAAAAACTACTTACAGAATTAGACTAGTATTGTAAAATGAAAGAATTATTACCAGTTTTATTATCAAATAGCAAGTAATAATTTGGAGCCAAGTGTGCTTATTTCAAAGCTAATTGAGTATAGCAACACTGTAAAAGAAATAAGGAATTTTGCCCATTGTGTATGGGAATTTTTGCATACAGCATTGAAATTTTGAGATTACGAAAAGTGTCTGATACGCATGCCACTTTACAATATTTTTCTAAAAAATGTACACATGTATAAAAACGTTTCTTTTCATTTATGGGAATCGAATATAAGAGCATAAAAAATTGCATACTTGACTGTAGGATAGTCACTTCCTATAATGTATTTAAAGTGTTTTTAGAGTAAAGCAAAACGATATTTGCCCAATTATTGCTATACTCATTTTTTGATTTCGTTTACTTTACTTTTGCTTGTGCTACTTTATATAAAAAGTAAATTTAGACTTTTACAATAAAAAAATTAAGAATTATAATAAAATGTTGGAATTATTAAAAAATCAGTAACTCATTGTTTCGTTTATACAGAAATTCATATTCATGAACGATGCAGTTCATATACATAACAAGTTTTCGAAATCTGTCGAAAATAACTTCTTTTTACATTTTGTCGTTAGGTATTGGGTAGAATATTGCAAGATAAGGCACTGATCATCCGATTGTTGCCGATTGCCGTTTGACTTTTGTTTCTACGGTTCTGCGTACAGTGTTTCCCTAGCAGACAGCCGTGATAGGCGATCACCTACCGTTCGCATCCAACTGGCCTATCGCACGCATCCACTTCACATACCACTCGATTACAGTTTCCAAACCATTGTAAAACATGCAGATTTTGCAGGAAAAACAGTTTTTTATTGCTATGGAGCTATTGTTAATCTCCATATGCCTGATGTGCAATATCTGCATGGAAAAATGAATTTTTACGTATTCAATAAATAATCATCGATAATAAAATCGCTTCGAGTAAAAAAAGGGGCATGTTCAGATCGCTAAGATGTGAAATTGGCTGCGAATGCGTGCGGGATTGGCAGCATTCAAAATAATAGGAGCATACCTAGTGGGTACTAACGCATCGATACGTACTTAATCGAGAACTTTATAAAATTAATTTAATTGAATAGTTTTTTAACAACTACTTAAGCAGTTGTTTACCAATTGGAAACATCGCAGTTTTTTCCAGATGCATATGTTTTTCATTGTTTTCAGGTGCGCTGATAATGAATCTGGTGTCTGATTCGCAAAATTGATTTGATTAAATTATTTTCCAACAATTACTTGAAAAATTGCAGTTTTTCTAGTTGCATATATTTTTCATGGATTGACATGCACTGATAATTCATATGGTGTCTAATTTGCAAAATTTATTGATGTATTATTAATAATCATTCACTGAATTAATTAGAATACATGACCGATAAAATCCTTGACTGAATTATCAGCTCGAGTAGCAGTCTTCTAAGATACTTTGAAAGCGCAGGCGCGGAAACAACAACTTCTATTACATACACGCGTTCGCGTACAGGCTGTTCGCTCGACTCTAGAAGAGATAACTTGAAAAACATTTTTTTTATTATATGGTCACTGATTAGAAGCTATAAAATCCGCCTATTTAATAACCTGCGCCTCGCTGACGAAATTGCCATATTAAAAATTTTTCGAACAATTTCTTGCAAGGTTTTCTTCTAATAGCTTTTGAGATTTTATGAATTTTTATGAACCCTTCAAAAAATATTGGTTATCTTAGGTGAAATTCGGGTTTTTTCATAAAGTGATTCTTTAAAAAGAGCATTTTTTTATTTATTTCAAATGAGTTATAAAAAATTCACCTAATAATACCTTTATAAAGTCTTCATAAAATGACGGCATTCTTATAAAGTAGGTTGATTTCAACATCACCTTTTAAAAATGCCGTCATTTTGAAAGATTACATGAGGTTTTATAAAGTGACTTTATAAAAACTGATAAAAACTTTTTGAAACATTACTTTTATAATAAGGTCATTTTAGAAAAAATTGCGAAATTTTATTTAAAAAACCAAGATTTTTAAAGAACGGGCTTTATAAAAAGTTTATAAAATTTCAAGTTACTGGGGTCAAGTTTTTTTTAAGATGCATATGATTCCCCTGACTGAAGACAAAACTCTCAAGAACACTACTGTAGATTGTTTTAGGGTTATTGTAGAGTGCTGACTCAACACTCTTCATCAAAATACTGATATATTGTATTTACAATAGGAGCATGTATAATCAACAAAAAGCCGAAAACAATTCAACTAGACCAAAGTAAGTAAAAAATAAGCTGAATTTTTCGAGAATTGTTAAAATATTTTTGTACAAATAGTTGCTCAATTGAAGTTTTTATGAGATGCATATGCCTACCATGGTATTCAGGCTGGCTGATAATAATTCTTGCCGTGTCAAATTCACGAAATAAGTTTTTTTACCGTTTGTGTGAATAATCTTCTTTCAGAAATTATATGTTTCGCAAGATACGTATGTCAAGAATGTTCTAGTTTAACCCTTTGCCTACGAGTTCAGCATCACATATGAAATATTAATTCGTTGAAATAATTGTTTTGATAAATAGTTGCGAATTCAGAGTTCTTTCATGGTACACACGTTCAACGTTGTTATGAGGTGTCTTGCAATTAATGTACTTTTCAGAAATCAATTGTATACATAAATTATAAGAAAAAACAGGTTCGTTCATTCGACATCACATTCATAATCTAGCGCAACTGAAAACCACCCTGGCGCTCCGTGGAGACCGTAACTTACGGTCCCTTTTACGAGTACTTTGTGCAAAAAAAACCTGTGAGCATATTTAGGTTTTCAAGAGAACTACGCAATAAAATAAATGATGTTTTATTTTCAATTGATGCTTGAGAATATGTTTTACCTTTCTGAACATAAAAAAATGTATTAAAAAAACATTTGTTTATTCATTCAGAAAATAACAATAATTCCACGTTACGTTGAACACGAAAAGCCAGACAAGCCAGTGCCAACTCAACGAAAGTCGTGTCTATGTTTTCGGCCTACATGTGACTCATTTTACAATGTAAATAATTCGTCAAAATATTCGTATTTGTTGCTATTATAAACATTCAGACTTTTTTGTCAGCCTTAATTAAAAAATTCACATCTCCAATTGAACAACTCGGTATAATCAAATAAATTTTTTTTCGTGTATTTGTACGAGTTTGTTTTGTATTAAAATCAAAAAATATTTCACAATTGTTTAAACAAGTAATTGTCAACATAGTTTTTCATAAACAATTGTATTTTTGAACGCTTCCTTGACGCTGAAAAATTAAATTTTTTTGGCCAATAATGCGGAAAACGTTTACCTTAAACAATACATCAATAGAATTTTTTTTTTTTTTTTGTTCTAAGGATATATAAATTTTTTTATGTACCTCTGGCATGGAAAACGCATTTCTCGTCCAGTTCGAAATCTCAAAATTTGTTTTCTAGTCCTTGGAACATAAAATATCGTACGTAACTAAGACAGAAATTTTTTATTTACTCGTGCGATTGTAAACCTCGGCTTCACCTCGGTCTACAAACTTCACACTCGTAAATAGAAAATTTATATCCTAGGTACGTAATATACTATTGTAGCGCGCTCAATTCACTATTTGCACGCTCGACACATTAAGCAATATTGCTTTTACAGCGTAAAATTTTGCCTTTTGCACCTCATCTTCCATTACGAACGAGATAAATTTAACAATAGATGACTACAGAACGCTGAATTACTATAAAATAATAATTTTCATTGCCTACATTGGCCATGTCAACAACAGAGCGGCACGTTTTAAAATTTTTTTCGCAAAGAAATACATTTGGGCAATTAACAACGAACATTTTTTATTAGTTAATAACGTCATTATTCAAATCGGTAAGTACTTACCTAATACTACACGAATGGTTAAGAACGAAACTTAGAAGGGGAAAAAATGTACGTATATAAGACAGCCCTAAAATATTTTAATGAAAATGCCGGTTACACACTCTTTGAAGTAAAAATTGAATAAGTTTCTTGTTGCATTACTCACAAAATAACAATATTATTTTATCTTTAGGTCATGTATATATGATAATTAAATATTTATAAGTAATATTTAACAATTATTTATTGATCACTTTATTAGATAATATATTCCCCTTATAGAAAAGAAACTCAAACTGAGTTTCTTTTCCAACACTCAATTTGGGTCTACATGTTATTGCTTATGGAAACCCAAATTGGGTGTACGAAATGAAACTCAACTGGGTTTGACTTGAGTTTTTTTTTTTTTTTTAATGTCGTTTACGTAAATAGTCCTAGTTAATTTTGACTTTAAAGCGCGCATATAGTCGAATTCACATAATAAGAGATTTACAGGCGTCTTTCGTTCAGACATTAGTTTTTCCAAGTTTTGTTTTCAACCGTACACATTACAACAAGAAAGATAATGTTGCATAATTACTCATAAGAAAGAGTAATGACGTGTAACGAATAATTCAACTATTTTATATTCCAAATTATCTGATATTAAAGAGATAATAATTTGCAATTGAAGTTTTTACCTAAATAAAAAAATTGTCGTTCTTAATTGAATAAATGTATTTGTTTACGATCAAAATTTGAACATACACATATGGATTGTTCGACGTGCCGCTCTGATCTTGACATGACCAATGTAGGCAATAAGAATTATAATTTTATAGTAATTCAGAGTTCTGCAGTTATCTATTGCTCAATTTATCTCGTTCGTAATGTAAGATGAGGTCCAAAGGCAAAATTTGACGCTGCTCTACTGGATTACATCCCATTTTAGCCCATTTTAAAACCATTCCCAGAATAGAAAAAAATTCTAATTATCAATGATTTAAGTTAACTTTTTCCGTAATATCAGCCAAAAAAATTCAATTTTTTAGCGTTAAAAAAGCGTTTAAAAGTACAATTGTTTATGAAAAACTATGTTAACGATTATTTGTTTAAATAATTGTGGAATGTTTTTTGATTATAATACAGAACAATCTCGTACAAATGCACGAATAAAAATTTATTTTATTATATTGAGTGGTTTTAGAGATGTGAATTTTTTAATCAAGGCTTACAAAAAAGTCTGATTGTTTATAACAGTAGCAAATACCAATATTTTGACGAATTATTAACACCGCAAAATCAGTACCTCAAAGACTATAAAAAACACGATTTTTTTCAAAATTCCGTGATGAAGTGGAATTTTCGTGACACATTCGACACGCTTTAATTCACTTTCAGAATTTATTTGAACATTCTCCAAAATAATCCAAAAGTTGTAAAAACCTTTATTATCATCTAAATAATACCTTATTTATTTCTGTGAAATATGAAAAACGTGATCCCATAAAAGTTTAAGCTTTTTCAGATAGATTGATTTCTGCATAATTTATTATTATATAATATGATACATAATAATACGTATAATATATAATAACTACGTTAATTACATATCCTTTTGCGCTACATAAATACTATACATAATATGTAATTCCTGATGTCAAATTAGGTCTATAATCGTTTTTCACAATAATCCATTTTGAAACTTATTCGCTGTAAATTTTTAAATTTTTTAATAATTATTTATATCATAAATATGCAAAATATATATTCATTATAATATATAAATATGCATCATCTAATATAATAGATACCTCATGATTTTAGTGCTAAAAGCAAATTTGTGTTTTTTCCAGATTTCAACAATCTGATGAATCGTTTACGTTAATGAAAGATTGATTTAAATACTCTCACGTAAGCAGCCTGGATTCATTTTTTCATATTGAAACAGTATAATAATAAATTATACGTAATACTACTGCCACTTTAAAACTATTTGGCACAAAATCAATCATTACATATTTTTTTGTGTGTTATTGTGATTCAAGTGTTTAATTTCGAGCGTTTTCTCTTACGAGTCTTTTTTGCACCAAGTACCCGTAAGAGGGAAGGTAATTTACGCTCCATCTTACGGTCTCCACGGAGTGCCAGGGTGCATTCAAAACAAATTAATCTTAAAAAAAACTAAAATCTAAAAAATGATTGTTGAAAAAATTTTGTTCAAAAATGATTGGTAATCTTTATACATCAAAAACCAGATCCATTATCAGCTCACCTGAAAACAATGAAAAACATATGCATCTTGAAAAACTGCATTTTTTAAATTAATTTTTGAAAAATAATTTAAAAAAATCAATTTTGCAAATCAGTTGACGACTGGGCCGATACTGGGCCAACCGCGGCAGCCGTTGTTCAACTGTCAGCATTTGATCTTAGTGCAGTACCAAAATAATAACGCCAGTCAATACTAGGCCAACACTAGCAACTGTTCAAACGGCATCCATTACTACACGGAGAAAAAAAACCGACTGGTCACCGTCCAGATGTCACTGGTTCATGTCCAATAGGAAAAAATGCGTTGCGACGGTAATCGTTCGCTTCTAGACATCAACCTGTTACGTCTCAACGTCACTCATTAACGCCCTTGACACGAATGTGTGAGACATTACCTAGTATTGTCTTGAAAGCACCTATCAATTTCTAGACATCACCCAGTGATTTCTAGCAAGTGCCCATCCCTTTCTAGGCGTCAGGGGATACGCTCCTTTTAAAGAACAGGTCAATTTGGAGCGTTGGTTGTTTAAAAATAAAAAAATTTCTTCTGGCTCGAGTGCAACCCCGCTCTTTGCCATCGCTTGAAATTTTTTTCTACGCTCCGAAGATTGCCGCGAGAAAAATAAGTGGCTTTGCATGTATTCTGTAGCAAATACGCACGGCCAAACGCGGCAATACTCGGAACTGGTCGCAAGTATTTTTCCTCCCCGCGCGCTGCAGGGTCGGCGGGCATGGAATAGGGTTTTACGAGTTTTTGGAATCATACTCCCCCACACCCCCGAAAATGGCAATGCTGGGAGCTTGGACTCTAAGAAATTTTTGGCGTCACACTTTAAATTTATTTTTATGGAAGAAGGTGAATGACGGAATGATACACTAGAGAAATAATATAAAATATATGATCACGAAACTCAACTTTTTATTTTCATAAGTATATTTTTATATTTTCATTACAAATGAATGTGAAATTGACATGAAAATACTTGGACTTTGCGGCCTTTTTGACTGTCAAAAGCTTTTAGGATGTGAGATACATATTATTCCAAGTTTTTTGTTTCCGAAAGCGAGGAAAGCTAAATCCCTCATTCTCTGAGTAGTCATAGACAATTGAGATGGAACATTGAATCAGGAAACGACTGAAAAAGAGATCTCACAAATCGCGGTACTACAGCCTAAAGTTTTGATGGCAGCAAACATCTTGTAAGTTTGTCGAAATGCATCTCGATAATCATACAGGGCCAAAAGAATATTGAAACCTTCACTTCTTCGTTCAGCTTCCACAGATAGCCATTCTGATCTCTTCGTTTCCACAAATTTTTCGCAACAGAGAATTAGGCACCGTCAGACAAAATAATCCCAACTTTCTTCAATACTTGTACCGTATTTACTCGAATATAAGCCGCGCGTTGTTTTTTTTTTTTTTTTTTTTATCTCATAAGCTTGTAAATGATGATGTAGCTTATTATTGTACGCAAAGTAATTTGGATATAAAGTTTCGACTTTGAACTTTGTATTTGAATAGAATTGTCACACAATAATAAGCTCCATTCTCATTTACAAGCTTTTGAAAAAAAAAAAAAAACGCGCGGCTTACATTCGAGTAAATACGGTAACTTGTGCAAATCCATCACTGTAGCATCAGAGCATGCCAAAAAAATATCATTGTTTTCAGTGAAACGTCACTCCACCCCTGCTCGCATGACATCGATCACTTCGAAAAAGCTGGACTTGAATATGCTATCTTCGTCTGAGCGTTCTCCAATGGTTTCCATAATCACCGAATCAGCTAGTCGAATTTACCTTCGACGAACTCGTCGATTTGTTTTCAGTAACAGTACCATAGTTTTCAGTAAATCTTCAGCCTTTTGATTGTACTCGTCGAACTTCTCAATTTTTTTGAATTCTTCCAGAGTTGCATCAATAGCGGTGATCAGCGGTTATAATAGGCATTGCTTGACGATAACTCATTTCAAGTTTTTGTAAAATCTTGTTGGCTGGTGCGAGGGTTTTCAGAGCGTTGTTCATAAATAGTAACTTGAAAATGAATCCTATCCAAGCTATTGCTTCCAGAAGACCAATCGAAGTGGCGATTTCTTCTGCATTGAACCGTAAGGACGATCCATACCTGACTTGAGTTAGTGTTGCCACGATTTCTTCGTAATTTTCCAAAGTTACTGCAGAAGCTAGAATGTGGCCGGTCCATCGCATTTTTATTAATCACTTTGCTGTTTTTTCTTCATATATTTTTCAAATTCTCGGCTTCCTTAAAATCGTGTAAATCAATTTGAGGTTTTCGAAAGAAGCATATACTGCTTCAGTGTTTTTCACTACTTCAATTATAACTAGATGAAGTCCGTGATAAAAGCAGTGTACATATAGAATGGCTTTTTATGCATCTTGTAATTTTTCGCGACGCCACTTTTGTGCCCTTCCATCACTGCTGCACCGCCATAACATCGATTAATTATACTAAACGGGTTGAGGTTGAGACCATGTTCTTTCACAAACGTTATGAGCAATTCTGTAAATAAATCCACTTCTGAATCTTTACATTCTTCAAAAAACAGGAGAAGTTCATTCGGTTTTCCTTTTGAGATGTAACAAGCAGCTAAAAACAAAATGTTTATCTCATTTTTATCTTTTGTGCCATCTAACGTAATTGTGAAAAAGTTAACATCTGATTTTCTGATATCTTCAACGATGTTGTCACGCAGCATTTTTGCCATAATGGTGATAATTTCATTTTGAATCAAGGGTGAAGTGAACGTTTCATTAACTGACATGATATTCTAGCATTCCACTCATTCACTGTCAATTTCAAGAGTGTATCTAAAAAGATTATTGAAAAGATTTGATATTTATCAAATCAATATTTAGACAGAAGTATTGGTTTTTTCCCGTTGCAAAAGTTCAATTCGTTTAGCAGTGGCATTGACGTGTCCTGATTCACTGTGTTTTTGGAATCTTTTGGCAGAAGAAAGAGCATGTTTCCATGAACGAAAACCATCGATAGTGAAAGCGTGGTCTTTGAGGTTGGTTCCAAATTGTCAAAAACATTGCAAAACACTACATCACGTGAAACAAAACATTCTAGCCATGGATACTTGTGTGATCACTATAACTAGAAACATCCTCGATTTTTCACATTGCTTGTATACTGAAACTTTACACCCTGTAGTTTCCTGATGTGATTTTCAGAACTGAGCTTTTCACTTATTGGTGTGATGTCTTCCGGCAAAGTCATAAATTTGGAGTTCACAAAGGCAGCAGATCCTACAAAGAATTTCGGAAATAATTTTTGTTGGACACAAAAAAGTTTGCTTAATATATGAATTGCGTGTAATGTGTATACTAATTTCCTCATCTTTAAATCCATATGTGACACTCTCCAACAGAAGAGACTTAGATTCCAAAAAAATATTTTGGATTATGAGCGTACAATATAAAATGAACATCGCTCTTTCGAATGCCGTTATATTAAGAGAATCTTTTCTAAAATAATTTTTTAACACGAAACAATTTTCAAGAGCGGTTTTAAAACCACTCGAATCCTCTCTCTCCATACTCACATTACCACCCGCATCAAGATGAGTCGGCCGAAGACGATCGAATACACGGACGCAAGTCTGGGAATGGTAGGAATGAGTAAAGAGAGAAAGGAATATTGGAAGCTATAATCAAGCTGCCGCTTCTTCTTTATTTTCTCCGGTAAAATCTATTCTCGGACGCTTAGGTCCCTTTTGACGGAGCGCGTCACATATTCTTGCATGGATTGGATACCGTCTTCGAAATTTTAGAAACAGTCTTGAAACTGCTCTTGGGATTTGATGTATTTTTGTTGCCTTCACTTGTATTAGTTGTCGACGAAGGACACAAGTTGTTTGTCGAATAAACAGCTGAAAATAAAATTTTTGGTTTTGAGCAAATTCAAAAAATAATTTTTTTTATTTTAAGTAATTCAATTTTATTGCAATAAAATTTTTATTTCAATATATACGAATTCGAATGAAAAATTAAATTTAATTTCATTGCATTCATATCAATTTATTTGAGTTATATTTAGTTGTGTACAATCAAATTTTACTGAAACAAGTCAATTGGAATTCGAATTGTAATTTTTATTTATACAGCCCATATTTCATTTAATTATACTTTGGAACAGTTAGAAAAATGAATTCTTCTATCGCTTTTTGCTCGATTCGATTCTTAGTTTCCATTCAAATGAAGACAGTTTTAAAAAATTTTTAATAGCAAACTTTTTAAATTCAAAATCAACAAAATATTTTCATCATGAGAACGCACAAAATACGGAAAGAGGTTAGCAAAACAAGCGAATAACTCAGGCTCAAATTCTTGCCACCTTTGATTAGCAACACGCACAACTTCAGTTTGTATTTACTTTGCTTTGAGCAAGGACAGTAGAGATCAGGTCAGGAAACTGAAAAAATGCAGGGAGTTGTGCCCGGGAGGCTGCGGACAAGAGATAACGTTTTCGACGTGATAAGCGCAAAAGAGAAACGATCGTACGAGTGAGACGGAACGATTGATGAGGACAAGGAGGTGAGGACAAGAATACCTCACTGCGATACACAGTGTAGGTATATCTTTATGTACGGCAGTTCCTCGTCCTGGTCTCTAGGTTCTTCATTGTGGTAACATGTAGCAACCTACAGATTCCGGGAAAAAAACATACATGAAACATGTATGCATCATGTATGTTTAGTCATACGTTAAACATGCATGTGGCATACATGTAAAATGTATGCCAACATGCATGCTCAACTTATGCTGAAGCATGCATGGAACATGTACCATACATATGACAGGCTGAGAGGAAAAACCGAACAAGTAGAGACAGAAAACATGGAGTTTCACATTCATTTGTCTCTTACTAGTTCGGTTTTTACTCTCAGCCTTTCATACATGACTTGTAAAAATCTGTAAGTAGAAACAATTGATCCATTCTGATTGAAAAATTAGGATGATATAAGTTTCAGATTATTTACCGGCTGGGTGGTAGCTGGATGAGTTTATTTGGAATTATTTATAAAATATAAATATTATTTAAGAAAAAAAATACAATTTGCATATAAAATCAACTATTTTTAAATAACAATATGTTTGAACTCTATCGGGTAGATCGCAATACTCACACAATACTTAAAGTCAGGCAATAGTCAGGAGCCAAGTCAGCAGCACTCATGGTTCTAGCAGACAAACCGGTTCATGAGAAATCTATATTACCGACAGTGGGATAACATTTTTGTGAATGAAAGGTTTTTTATAAATATATGAACGTATTTTTGCAACTCGTAAATTAAGTTTCATATCGTGAAATTAGTAAATACATGCGATTCTTCACAATTGTGATAATTTTGTATTGATACACAAAAATGATTCATTATTTACACCTTTCACAAAAGTAGTAATTTGAAAAATTCAATTGTTCAAAATTTTTCATTTCGAACATTTTAAAAATTATCATTGTGTTCTACTTTTTACTTGCAACATTTACAGTAATTTTATGAGCATTTTTAAATAGGTGAATTCGAAAAAGGGTTGAATTTTAAAAGTTTCGATAAGGATATAGTACGTGCAACGGATTGGAAAATAAAACACTTTTTTCTGTAGAACTGTTTTCTTGAACAAACATTGTTAATTTATTGTCAATTTATTGTATTTCTCCAAAACTCCAGAATCCTACAGATTGTAACTTTCCAACAAATTTTGCATTTATTCCAGCTCACCCAATTTTATACGTTATAACTTTGCAGTACCTCAAACCGAAAGTTTTTATTTGCGATTTTTCTACTCGTGTGTACAAAAAACAATAATTAATTTACGTTTAGTTCACCGAATGGCTCAAAAGTATTATCATTTTCGTACTTAATCACAAAAGGCGATGACTAAAAATGATCATTTTTCACTTTGACGATTCGAAACCTTGCAGACTTTTGGAAGTTTAAATAATTTGGATTTCGCAGTGTCGAAATCGAACAAAAATGGTTTTCTTTACAGTGTAACTAGCATCATTTTTACATTTTTTTATGCTTCTAGTGACTTACGTCGATTTACATTGTTTAATTCGTTGATTTTATTTTTTAACGAAATAAAATTTTTCGATGCGATTTTACCACGGTGACTGACTCACCTATACGTGAGTAACATCATACAGCTGACTTTAGCTGACTTGTTTCTGACTATTGCTGACTCTTGTCTATTGCACGACTATTGTGACCTGCCCGATAGGGAAACTGAAACTTACCTCAAGCACTATTGCAATTGCAAATGTTCCCCTTTGAATGTCGGAATCACACAACAATTTATTGAATTATAAAAAATCATGTATGTACCATACTTCTTTTGAAGTCTGTTGTACAATATTTCAAAATGTGCAAATTTTACCAATGAATAAAAAATCGATTTCGCAGTACTTCAGATCGTATATGTTTTTTCTACTCTTGAGAAATTCTCGCATCCGAGGATATTATTATTTGAATTTTTTCATTGTGAAATAAATTGGTTATTTGTATTAAATAACAAAATTCATTGCATAATATATTTGAAAAGCTGTCATTACAATATGAAAAAAAATTATTAACTAAACGAACTTACCAAGTGAAGTTCGATTATAATTATGCCGTGGTCTTGTCCCGATGAAATAATATTGTATTCACGCTTTCTGCACGCAAAACCAACAGCTGTTCAAAAAATCAATAATCACCAAAAGAAAAACAAAAGCTGGTGACGCTAGCATTTGTTTTTCCTAGCGCCGCGGTGAGCCCCGCGCGCGCTATGTACGCCATTATTCAGAGCTTCGATCAAATCGCCAGTCTGAGTGGGAAGGAAATCTCAGAAGTGAGAGGTAGGGATGGGGCGCTCATCCGGACAAGATCACTGCATAATTATAATCGAACTTCACTTGGTAAGTTCGTTTAGTTAATAAATTGTGCCTCGGGTCTTGTCCAGATGAAATAATATTGTAGCTGTTCAGAAAAAGCGATATAATCCAAAAATATAGGTGAAAAGGAAGAAATGATAGAACATTAATCCCATTTATCGAAGACCTGTATGCCCATTAATAAACAATCCACAGACGGAAATAAATTCAAGTGGGCAACAGTATTGCATTTGCAAAATCTTCAGAATCGACAATGAGGCGATCATAAAAATCCGCAAAATTGTGCAATTGTCCCGTCCATTCCACCGCGTTCTTCGATCACAGATGCCGAGTCTCAGGTCTAATTGTAGCGAGGCCTGGGTGGCTTTAGGATACTGGTGCCCTTACAAAAGCATCTGATTAGAGGGTGTTCTCTTATGGAGTCGTCGGAAACCAACGACACAGCTGATCCTACCATATTAAAGTTAGAGTAGGAACCCGCTCCATTCAGTCCTGTCGCCAAAAAATTCCAGGGCTATCCCCAGCGCCGGGGAGAAGGAGGACAAGTGTTGGGTCCGGCAGAACAATCACCAGGTGCAAAGCGGGCGGGAATATCGCTTCAGTGTGACTGTCCCCAAGAAGGCCAGTAAAGTATTCAGCGCCGCCTCTGGTGCTGATCTGGTCACAAAGGCCGACCTGATAAGTTTTTTGCTGCCCAGAAAAACGCCCCGGATGCTGGGTGCTGGTTCCTCAGTGGAGCCGAGAGCAATGAGTCAGATGGGGTAAAAATCATCGTTGACGAGCAGACGCCGGAAGAGGGAAAATCAGGGTTGTGAAGGCCACCAAGGCACGATCACAATTCCCCCGGCGCCCTCTTCCGATATTTTCCGCAAAACTCAAGGAATAATAATAAAGGGAGGAGACGCGTAATAAAACACGTCCCAAGACAGGATGAAAGCATCTATTGCCTGTGAGCTGGGGTCGGGAAACCAAGAGAAGTATCCTTCGCACTCAGCGTTTATTGCCGTGGCAAAAAGTTCAATGTTAAAGTGTCCGAACCCCCAACTAATCAAATCAAATGCCTCTGTAGACAAGGAACACTCCCTGTCCATGTCAGTACGTCAAGATTTCCCGTCAGCAACAAAATCTTCGACTGAGAGATATATGAATTAAAAAAGATTTTTGATTCTCGCAAAATGGCCAAATCCTCCTAGCAATCCCAGCAAGGAAGGGGTGCTGAATTGAACCTTAGCAACGTATGTACGAGATTGCCATCGTGTTGTCTACATGTAGTAGCAGGTCCACATCCCTCAAGTCGGCTGCAAAACACTTCAGTCTAAAAAGCGCTGCCTCGACCTCGAGCCCCAGGGCATTTATGTTTAATTGCTTTGCGCCCTCTGACCACCAACCATGAAAACATTAGGAGCCGCACGCGACACCCCACATAGAGAGAGAGAGAGAGAGAGAGAGAGAGAGAGAGAGAGAGAGAGAGAGAGAGAGAGAGAGAGGCATCTGAGAAAATCTCGTACGTACAAACTTATAAAGCTTACAAAGAATAAAGCCAGCCTGGTCAGAGTTCATAGAATCCTCAGCCGCCATTACCAATTCTGCTGCAAGTAGCGAGAGAGGGGCATTACTGCCGAGTCCACTGGAAGACCGCGTGAAGTCCAGAAATCCCTTCCTCTCGAAAGCCCTTGTATACAAGAGCCCGTATTAGACTACTAGGAAAATTGAAACCAGGGAGCCGATTAAACTCGTAAAATCTCTGATGCGATAGCCAGACCTCCTAGAAAACTCCTCAATAAGAGTGTGCGTTCTTCCTACGAGAGCCCGGTATTGCCACCATCTGTTGCGCAGAATAAAATAAGAAGCTCATATATTACCGTCACTGGGAGGGCACAAGCACCGATTTCCGAAAATTAATTCGGAAACCTAATGAGGATAGTAAGGTTGTTCGGATTTTAGGGATTTTGGTCAGGTTTTGTGTTTTAAAAACGACTCGAAACTTAGGCTCGAAAAATCTCGATTTCTTATTATTATGCTCCTGTCATTTCTCTTAAATCCGATACAGAAGAATTAATTGTGGCGCGGGATTGTGGCGCAAATTCAAATCATACAAATAAGCATTAACAAAGATGATGTGCACTCACGCATCTTTCCGACAATCCGTCTTCGAGGGGGAGAGGAGGAGAAAATCGTCGAGATAAATGATCGACTCGTAGCCCCTCTCGCAAAGGTAGGTGATTACAGGTCTCAAAACCATCGTGAATATGTAGGGCGCAGAAGCAAGCCCAAACGGCAGCATCGCAAACCCGTACGTCAATCCCCTCCACTGGCAACGAAGGAATTCCCTAAATGAAGGAGCAACCTGGACCAAAAGATATGCGTGCTCGAGGACTAAAGTAGTCATCTCGGTGTTCCTGAGCATCAAGTTCACCACCGTTCGCTAGTCCTCGAGCTTGAAGCGCGGGGTGAAATGTGCTCGTTAAGCGCCTTCAATTCCAAAATAACACGGGAACCCCCCGAAGAATTCCTAATCAGAAAAAAAAAGGGGAAAGAAACTGATCTTCCGAAGGCACACTAGGGCAGACCGCCCTTTTCAATTCCAGGCACCTGATTCTTGTGTCTCAATGCAGAGCCAGAGAAGGCGAGAATACAGTTTGATCGAGAGATGAGCGAGAGAGAGAAGCCGAGACCAATGGAATCTCATAACTCCACACCGTGCTGAGTACTTCTGAATCTGTCATAAGTATTTCCCACCGAGGGTAAAAAAGGGGCAGCCGCCCTGCTATTTTCACCCCATCTAACGACGATGAGAGCGTGACCTCGACGCTGGTCTCCTGGCACCCCTCTGCGAGAATCCACCTGCTCGGCGAGTCGGCCAATTCTTGCCTGCAGAGGCCCTGAAGTTTTCCGACGCTGTATCGATATGGTTCTTGTCGATTAAGCTGCGGTGCCGAGGTCTTGTTCGAAACCGAGGATTTCACCAGGCTCTGTGCTACTTTTTCGCATGCCTGCAATGCTTTGACGCCAGTCTTAGGTATGAGGCTGGCTGAGTCGCATTTCAGGAGCTCTGAGAGCCCTAAACCTAGGGCGTTAAGACAACACGGAACCTACTTATATGCAAGAAAGTCGCGTAGATAGGAAACCGCTTTAGATGGAAGAGGGTGAAAAGAAAAGGACTTCTGGGTCGTCTTAAGGGCCGCCGCGACCTGAGCCTGTTATGCCACCTACTTCATGAAGAGCGACTTCTTGAGTCTTGCCGTAGTGAGGGCCGGTATCAACAGCTTGTTAAGTTTTGGTAGCCTAAAGCGCACCTGGTCCATTTCAACCTCGTGTTTCTGCAGAAATAAAGTATGTTGCTCTTGTGGAAGTCCCGCTCGGGTTGTAGAGACAACGAACTCCAGCATAGCCGGGTTCTACTCACCTTCATCGGTCGATCCGAGTGCCGTAGCGACAGCCGATTGACTAGGGCAGACGAGGATTGCTCAATATCTCCCCTCTCGCAGATCCCCGGAAAATGCCACCCTGTGGTAAGAAGTATTTGCAGTGACAGGGTCCCTGCCGACCCGGGGGCCGCCGCCCGATGTGGCATGTACCGTGTTGTCTGCATGAGAGAGAGTGTTGGACGGCGAGACTTCCACAACAGAAAGAGCAAAAAACACCTGAAAAGTCGCACCTTTGAAGGAACGCCTCGACTAGGCCCCCTCTTTGCCCCTTTTCGCTCCCTGAGAGACGGAAAAATGAAAAGGGGGTCGTTAAGGGGGCTTACCTGGTTCGAGGCCCCGGTTTTTATAAACCGTCGGTTTTTCCGTGGTGGTCAGCTGGTCGGTTGCCAAGGTACCGCGCGACGGAGGTGTTTTATGTCCAATTTTAGATCCCTCGAAGTTCCTAACCTCAATCTGTGAAAGGCGCTCTCCGTGTTGGCGCACTGTGGTGGAAATAACGAATAGAATCCTCTCTTGACGGTCGGCCGAGTCAACTGAACCCCGTGAAGAGACTCTGGAGCGTTCACTTGAAAACTCCCAATTAAAAAAAAAAAAACTTGCAACCATATGAGAGCGAACGACGCGGACGATCGCGAACAACGCGGACGATCTCGAGAGAGATTTCCGCGATTGCCAAAATCTCGTCGTCGTTTCCTGTCCCAGGGGGATCTTGAACGGTCGTGGTGTTTTGGCATCGTAACCGACAGTAATTTTCGTGAAAATCTGGGGAAAAAACCGCAAAAGAAAAAACGTATTTTCGGATTCGTTACGATGTGTTGGATTCGCCAACACAAAACACAACGACGTACATAGCGCGCGCGGGGCTCACCACGGCGCTAGGAAAAGGAACACTAGCGTCGCTAGCTTTTGTTTTTCTTTTGGCGATTATTGATTTTTAGAACAACTGTTTGATTTGCGTGCGGAAAGCACGACTACAATATTATTTCATCCGGACAATACCTAAGGCACAATTTTTATTCTTACGATTGCTGAATAAATATTGCAGCTTAATCGCTATTTATTCAGAATGTTTAAAAATAAAAAAAAAATAACTGACATATTCTCTCTTAGATCGTAATTTGCGTGAAAATGAGAAAACTTTAAGTAATCACGATTCGCTTATAGTAATTCGTACCAAAAAAATGTTTTGATAATAACTTTTGCAAAAGATATAGCAATTTCCTGCAGTACATGGCAAACATGTTGTAAACTTGAAATCCTTTTAAGTAGATTATAATCATGTATGTACGACAAATTTTGCAGCTAATATTATGCAGAGAAAATTATATAATAATAAAATACTTCTCTTGCTATTAACTTTTGAAGCAAAATTACAAACATTTTGTGAAATAATACGTATACAGGTGAATTATTAGCACTGTTATGTAGTTTTTTTTTTTAAATTAAGTCATATACGTATGACTGTGAATTTGTACGAAACATTTTTTTTCATTTTAAGGAATGTTTCATTTGTTTTTAAGTTTTTAGCTGAAAAAATTACAAACATTTTTTTCTATATTTGCAGAGAGTATCAAACCATTATCATTCATCTACGGCACGGTTTTGAAAATAAAGTTACATCCGGAACATTGTTATTTATTTTTATGAACTATTATTGAAAAAAAGTGCACATTCGGAAATAAAAAAATTACAAACATTTCGCAAGTTGAAGATAAAGCTTAAACGAGATTCCGGTTAATCCCAGTAAACCTGTGAGCTCACAGTGGGCTTTCAACTTCCGCTTTTCAAACACGTTGGCGTGAGCGTACTGTGAGCTCACTGTTAGCTTTCATGGAAAAACTCGAGGTGAGTTTACTGTCGGTTTTCTGTGAGATTCTTGTGAGATTCCCGGGAAAAACAAACTTGCATTTTTCATGTATGCCACATGCATCAGCATGCATGTCGAAATAAGCGATTTTTTTTCTTTCTTTTTTTTACATTGCATTTTTTTGTGCATGGAAAATTACAAGTTAAATTTGCATTCATGAAAAATTCATCTGCATTTGTAACACGTAAAAATAAACATATTTGACCTCAAGGTTCCTCTATGGTGATTGCGTCGACAGTGCCTTTGTGGCACAAGTCATGACACTTTCTAAGGAAATAGGCCAAAAAGTATCATATTAATTCACATGAGACATGCGCTTGATTTAGACATTCTACACAAAACTTGAAACGAGAAAAAAACCAGCAGCTATCTGGTGAGCGCTTGGGGAGAGCGGGCGAATTTTCGAAATTTGAATATAAAGTAATTCAGCGGCGTCGACCAGCGGGTTCGAGCCAGTTCAGTTAAATTTGTTTTCTGTGCACATTCGTCTCCATTTCAATTCATTGTCGATCGAAATAAAGAACCTCGTAGCCGCATCGCGAGTCTTAATATTTCGAGCCCATCCCAATTTAAATCCATTGAATCTCATTACAGAGTCATTTTTTCTAAAATTTATTTTGCTTTTTTTTTATCTGCACTGACTTCTTCATTGATGATAAAATGAGACAAAACTTCATAATTTTCCAAAATACTTTCGATGCAAACCAAGCCATCTATTTTCACACTCTCAAGATTTTTCGAACTGGAACGAAAAACTTTTTTTAAAAATGTTTTAAAAAACCTGAATTTTTCATACTTGCGTTGAAGAAATTGCAAATTCTTCGAATGAATAACTCGACATCTTCTGGACTGACTGAAACAGCTTTTTAAGCCGATAAAGCACTTATATGGCAAACACGAGGAACAAGCACGACATTTTTATTAACTTTCTTTAGTTCCGTGTAAAAAGAGTGCTTTTTACCAACCATGATGTTGGCACCATTGCTTGATGAAAAAATATAATTCGAGATCGAAATTTCTTTAGCAATCAAATAGTTCTGGAATTGTAAAAACGCTGGTGCGTTTTTGCATCAAGTGACATTTAATTGAACGATCCCTAACAGTTGAACATTTCTATTTCCTTTATCAACAGTGCCATTATTTTTCCATTTGTTTTGTTGTCCGACTCATCAACATGAAGAGAGAATTTCGAATTTGCTAAAACTTTTGCTAGCTGCTTATCTTCTATTTTTCCTAAAACTCTCGATTATATATCTGCAAATTTAGTCCTACTCAACTTCATTGCTTTAACAATTTTAAAATCAGCAATCGCGTCCTTCATGTACATATTAAATTGCAGACCCACAAGTATAAGCCCAAGATTTTTCACAAATAAGAGTAGTCAATTTTATTTCTGCATAATGTACGCTTCCTCGACCAGTGGAGAGTAAAGGTGTTTCAAGAGAAGTCTCTTTCTAAATCTTGTTTTCTTTAATTTTTTCAAATATATTTTCAGTATGAGTTACGGCAACAGAAAATTCTGTATCAATTGAGCTTGCAGTTGGAGTCGGATTAAAGATGTTTATGGTTGATTTTCCATTAAAGCTTGAAATGTTTGAAGAGTCTGAAAAATTGGAGATACATTTTTTCAAAAAATCTCGACTCATACTCGGAGAAAGATTTTTATAATCAATATCATAAAATTCACGCAACATACTGCTTTCTGGCTTATCAAGAGAAGAACAATTGTCATTTTCTAGTGTGAAATTTTCGGAATTCGATACTTAACTTATTGTAGAAATACAATTATTGCGAGCTTTTTCTTCTGATTTCCCAAATGCCCTATCTAAATGTTTTTGAATTTCGCTTTTCCTTCCCATCAAGTTTTTTTCACAAACTTTGCAACGAAATTTGTAAGGATCGTTATCACTCGAAGCAGCGATGCACGGTTTGAACATTTCTTCGAATTTTAGATTGTACTGCTTACGCTTTTTTGTGTCCAGTTTTAAAAGTAATCAAATTGTTCTAAAATCAAACAGGAGTACTGATAGTAGAAAAAAAGTATAAAAACTAAAAATTTCAAAGAAAAATGCACTGTAACTTCAAAATTACCTGATAATGTGAAGAATATTCCATCGATTTCACATAACACAGTAGACACAATGTTTGAAAAATATAAATATTTTCGAGAATGTTGCAAACATTAATTCAAGCCCCAAAAAAGGCAAATCTGGCAAACGGTCTGAATTGAACAAAGTTCAGCAGGAAACTACAAGGAAATTACCTATTCAAAAATTCTAGTCAATTCGCGATACTCCGTCTGCGTTTTCGAACACGACATTTTTTGCCTCGTCATATCTCATCCCGTTTCCAAGAATTGGTGGGATTTTTCTCAGCCATTTGGCAACACTGGCGTGAACATTTGAGATCAAATTTCAACAAATAGTACTTGAAGGGCAGTTTATTTTAGGTTATTTCCGTAAATGTTTCAGTCAATTTTTTTTAGCTTTTTGGCGCATGTACTTGTAACCATTGCAACATGTTTTATGAAAAAAATTAATAATGTACACATATGAGAAAAGGAAATTCGTTTAAAATTATATTTTTTTCAATAGTGTATGTCGATCACACGGAGCCAATGGTATATATTAAATTACACGTCAGTTCAGTTTTTCCCATAACTTCTTTATTTTTCCTCTAGCTTTCGATTCCTAATTGAAATCTTCATCAGGAGTCTGTCCTTTTGTGTCTAGTCCCGTTAATCCATCTTCCTCAAAGCAATATTATGTAGGGTGACAATTATTAACTTCACCACCAAAATAAATGTATAAATAATAATAAATCAAATAAATATCGTGGAACTATTATCCATCGTCAAAGTATAATCTTATCATCTTTGAGGACGGTACAAGACTGTGTATTGTATTTGTATTATATATATACTATATATGGGGCATTCCACCTCAAGTGTTCCCACCTCAAAAACGAAACATTTCCGATTTTGATGATATTTGGTAGAGTTGTTGTACTATCAGAGTACATTGATTGTGGAAAAGGAGGGGCGGATTTATGCACGGGTTGCAGTGATACAGGGGCTTGAATTTTCGCCCTTTATTTCGGACGTCGATTTTAATTAAATTCTCAGTCCAAAAAGCTGTTGCTAACGAAAAAACAACATGCACGTATCTTTAAGTATTTTTTCCGTACTTTCCAAAAAAAAATATATAAACAATTTTTTATGAAATTTAATAACATTTTTTTTTATTTCAACTTTGTTAATAACATTTTTTCCACAAGAGCCTGTTGGGATTTTTTTCAAACTTACCTTATAATACGGTTCATTCCCTCCCCTACAAAAAAGTATATATAGTATTTTATGGACAAAGTTGAATTTCTTCTTTTTTTGAGGCTCCAAACCCAACGCGTTTACCGCGCCCGATGCGCGACTCAGCCGTGGTACATTTTACTTGTTAGAAGAAGTTAAAATAACTATTGCTGAATTAATAATTATACGTACGAACAAATCGCATAAACTAATGAAAGACAATCTATGCTTTGTTAACAAAGGATTTTATTTCAATTTTTAAAAACATTTAGCTATTCAGTCACAGACGGGAGGACTCAAAGCGATAGTCGAAAAAAGTGTTCTCCAGAGGTATTTAAGGTTCATGATTGATAATGAAACCATTAATCAACATTCCATCCTATTCATGTTTTGTTTTGCTGATTTTCCACGCTTTCGAAATTCATAGAAAAGCGTGATTCAAGGCATCTTTTGAAAGATGACTGTAGATTTTTACATTTGTCAAACTTGGAATTTTCCTTATCTTGGGCAAATTCTCCGATTATTTGTTCGCCTGCAGATACATTTTTTAAAATGTGAAAATTTTAAACTCTGGTCAGTTTTCTTCGAGAATCTGTTCCGTTCACATCGCTTAGAAATTGCATCGCCATGAAAAAGTTTCCCGTAGATCGTTGTTGCAATCCGTTCGAAATTCACAAACATCATACGTACAGTAAAGGATTGAGAACAATATCTGATAATCTTCTAAAGAAGTTTGTTTTCTTATGTCATACTGCTAAAGTTTGTACGAGTTGCCGCAAGGAAATGGCCAATATTTCGGCTCTATCTCCACTATACGATGTGAATGAAGCGAATTATGTGAATACAGAGCAGGTACATTGAAAAACAATTTGAATTATAATTAATCTATTATAAAAAAATTAATACTTGATGTATGAAATATTAACTTAAACATATTGTTGATTATTGTAGAACATTTTGGAAGAAAACCACAATCAATTTGTTCTCCACAATGATGACGATATTGATAAGGAAATATTTGATGGTCCTCCACCTCCAAAGTTAAAAAAATTGGAAATGTCTTGCTCTAACGAGGAACATCAAGCGGCTGTAGAAGTTTTCAACCAAATCAAGGAAAAATTTAAAAGCAGCACGGATAATTCTGAACGGTTACTTATTCTCACGCTTGCACCACAGTCTTGGGGTCGTAGGAAAATTGCCGCCGAATTCGGAGCGTCTGAACGCCAAGCACGAAAATCAAAAGAATTGGTGAAAAAATTCGGTATTTAGACTTCACCGGATGTAAAAAAAGGTAAAACCTTATCCGATGACACTGCTAAGTTGGTTTTGCAATTTTACGAAAATGATGACAATAGCCGTATCATGCCAGGTAGAAAAGATTACGTTTCTGTAAAAAATTCTGATGGTTCGCGAAAACAAGTTCAAAAAAGGTTGATTCTGGGAAATCTTTCTGAATTGTATCAAATTTTTAAGAGCGCTTACCCGGAAATCAAAATTAGTTTGTCAAAATTTTGTGAGTTGAGGCCAAAAAACTGTGTTCTTGCTGGTGCCAGTGGCACCCACACAGTATGTGTTTGTGTTTACCACGAAAATGTTCACCTCATGTTTGAAGCTATGAATTTTAAAGATCTTTCTCTTGAAACTGAGTGTACTTTCGAAACTTATCACGACGCATTCAAAATTCTCATTTGTGAAAACACAACACCAGAATGTCATCTTAATGAGTGTAAAAAATGCCCTGGCGTAGAAAAATTGAGAGACTTTGTGGGTTCACTTTGTGAAGATCAGGACTTCGAAAATTTACAATATCGAACTTGGCAAACTACTGATAGGAGTACTTTACGCACAGTTACATCGAATGTGGAAGAGTTTGTCGAAGAGTTTTGCGATCATCTGTACAAATTAAAACCTCATTCTTTTTTTGCCAAGCAGCAGTCAGATTTTTTCAAAGCGTGCAAACAAAACTTGCGATCTGGAGAGTTTCTAGTTACATGTGATTTTGCAGAGAACTATGCATTTGTTGCACAAAATGCTGCCCAATCATTCCATTGGAACAATCACCAAATTACCATTTTCACTATTGTTTCCTATTATAAACATGAAAATAATATTGAGCATGGTAGCGTCGGTATTCTATCGGACAATCTCAAACATGACACAGTCGCCGTTTATTCTTTTCAGAAATTGTTCATTTTGTACTTGAAAGAAAATTTTGAGGTTTCAAAAATTTTTTACTTTACTGATGGAGCGACGCAGCATTTTAAGAACAAGTTCAATTTCCAAAATCTTTTAAATCACAAAAAAGATTTTGGTATCTCTGCTGAATGGCATTTTCATGCGACTGCCCATAGCAAGGGGCCTTGTGACGGAATCGGGGGAAATTTGAAAAGACAAGCAATGCGTGCCAGCTTACAAGCATCCTCGAAAAATTCGATTTTGAATTGCAGTGCTTTCTATGCTTGGGCAAAAGAAAACTTCAAAGACACACTCATCATTTTCAGTTCAAAAGAAAGTCACGAAATCGTTGCTAATGAGCTAAAAAGTAGATTTCAACAATCGAAAACGATTCAGGGTTCGCAGAAATTTCACTCCTTTGTGCCGATTTCACAAATCAGTATGGAAGTAAGACAATTTTCCTCTCAAGAAAAATGTATGGTTTTTCCCAAAGTTCGTGAAAATCGTAAGAAAGTGTAAGGCAGTATGACTTTTTTTTCGTTTTGTATGTTATTATATGTATGTGCATGATAAAAACTCACGAAAGAAAAAACATTTTTGTATTTATGTGGAATAGTGTTCTATGTATCAGTAATTGTAAATATACATTTTTCAAGGATACCAGCATTTTGATTAAATTTTTATACTATATAACATTATATACTATAAACTGTATTTTTTTACTATAGTTTATAATATAGAACATTTTTACTACTATACACACACACTTATGCTAAAAATAATAAATCCGCGCGCCACAGCTACTACGTCGCGCGTCGGGCGCGGTAGACGCTTTGGGTTTGGAGCCTCAAAAAGAGAAGAAATTCAACTTTGCCCATAAAATACTATATATACTTTTTTGTAGGGGAGGGAATAAACCGTATTATAAGGTAAGTTTGAAAAAAATCCCAACAGGCTCTTGTTAAGAAAATGTTATTAACAAAGTTTAAATTAGAAAAAAAGGTTATTAAATTTCATGGAAAATTGTTTATATATTTTTTTTTGGAAAGTACGGAAAAAATACATAAGGATACGTGTTCTTTGCTTTCCATTATCAAAAAATCTTCGGACTTACAATTTTAAATAAAAAATGTTTCGTTTTTGAGGTGGGAACACTTGAGGTGGAATGCCCCATATATATACGTGTATTCTAATATATACCATTAGCTCCGAGTGATCGACATACACCATTACAATTTAACGGAGTGACGTCACACATTATTTTTTTCAATGTCACGAAACACTCTATAAATCACAAAAATATCATCTACCTCGTTCGAATTTTTTGTCGTACTGGTATGACTGAAAAATGGCTATTTTTGTTTTTTTCATCGTCAAAATCTTATTGTAGTATTTTTTAGTAAAAACAAGAATGGAATCCAAAAGGACATTGAAAAATTGTTGAAAATAACCTGAAAAAGGCATTTTTATCACTTCATTTTGTCACTTTTTTTAATTATGAAAAACAAAATCTTAATTGTTAAAAATTTTAATGATTATTGTCTGTTCACTTTTTTTATTTACATGTGAAAAACTACAAGGAAATCGGCTACAAAGAATGAGAACTTCGAGGGACCATAAAAAGGAAATGTGAGCTACCTAATATCACCAAACTGTTTGAGGGTGTTTTTAGTTTTGTTGATCTACTTTCATTCCACGTTGAACTTATTTGGGCTGAAATATCGTGTTGCACTGAGTAAAAAAAAATTGTGGATATATTCATAGTCCTGTATGACAGATTTCTCAGTGATTCAGTAGGCTTCCTTCAAGTGCATGAATATCTAATATTGTTAAAAAAATTTTTTATTCAAGTTTTTAGCGAAAAATTGCACAAAGAATGACGTGAAAATCGCAACTTTTTTTTGAGAGTATTACTTTGATACTTTTTAATCAAGTTTTTATAAGTTTCAAGAATTCATGCACTCGAAGAAAGTCTGCTGAAACAAAAAAATTGCTTTTATGATTCAGATGAGAACTTTTGACTCCAGCGTGTGCCGCATGAAATCAATCTGCCGCGAGCCATCATACGACGGGATTTCCAATTTAATACACCATTTTCAATTAATTGTTAGTAAAAAAACTTTTTTTGTATTTCTCCAAAATATATGCAAAAGATGATTCATGTGTGTTGGTGTCTTCTGACTGAAAAAATCGACAAAAACCGCCATTTTTCGACGCACTGGAGGCAGTGCCCCCTTAAATAATATAGGTATATTAGTAGGGCTATAAGTAGGGCTAAGACAAAGACAGACTTATGTCCCGTTGAGCGCTAAGAAAAGGAAGAGAGATGAAATGTTGCGAATACTGCAACCCGGAGCAAAGCGAAAAAGCTGTTCATTGCACCACTCTGGAGTGGAGCGTTAAATATTTTAGTGGCTCCGCTCTAGGTCCGGAGTGGAGCGCTATAATTTTTAAGAGCTTCGTTCCGGAGCATAGCGTGAATATACGCTCCGGCGCGCCTTATACCGCTTTGCTCCATAACTCTGTTTGTTTATGGAACTTGAGATAAAAATCTTGTTTTATATCCTAAACTATTGATTTTACAAAAAGTTTTAGAGGGAAGAAATTGTAAAATTCTTCAAAAACTGCCGGGAACTCGAAAGAGAATTGTTGTTGAATAAAATTTCTTTGCTCATAAAATTTCGCAGAAACAATCTGGTGTATCTTTTCCTTAACTTTTCATTTAACAAGAAAGTTTCAAAGTAAGAAATCGTGAAACTTTCATATTTCTATGTATATATTATATATAGAATCGAATCCTTCAACGAAAATTTAAGAACTGTTCTTTTTTACGAAAATTTTGCAAAAAAATTGTTTTGCACATTTGCCAAATTTTTTTGCAAAAACACCGGAATCTTCGTTTCTACCTTTTTTATTGTACCAGGGGGCTTATTCTTGAAAACTTTCTCGTACAGGAGATAGTGAAATTTCGGGGTTGTAAGCTTGTTTTGTCGGTACGTACCAACAAAATAAGCCTAAAAATACCAAACTTCCCTAGTTCTCTTACGAGAAACATTTAAAGTATAGGCCCCCAGAACTTATTTTGCTTCAAAACATGGTACTAGTCTGAATTTCTTTTCTTAAGCGTAATTATTTTGATTTTGCATAAATTTTGCTAATTTCTGCAAATAAGTCTATAACTCTTATAGTTCAACTTAGAACTCTCAATGATTTGCGGTTTTTGACAAATTCGGCTGCTAATTTTTACAGGAGTCCTTTACAGTGCACATAATAAGATATAGAAAGAAAATAATTTGTGTCGATCAGAGGAGTAAAACCAGAGATATTGAATTTCAAACAATTTAAAATGTAGCGAAATGTACGAATTTGAAAAGATCAGTTATAATAAAAGAAAAATTTTGAATTATGTTAAAAGTTTTCATCCTCCAAAAGTCTACATTTGACAAAATTTTCGTAGTTAATTTTAATTATACATTGCAAAAAGATGTAGGACTTGAAAAACAATGAGAGTAGTTTAGGTTACTTTCTGCATGACCTATACAATCGAACATCAAAGTTCCATCACATTCGTAACATCAGGCCCGTGTGCAAGAGGAGCTGGGGGTTTTTAGGGGTCAGAACCCCCCCCCCCCCCCTTGGAGGTCCTTGATACAATTTTCGTAACGCCTAATATTGGCTTCTCACCTGAGTTTGTATATTTTTTGTTCAACTTTCATTTTTTTATATCTGGTCTATACTACATTTTTAACGGTTAATAATCAGAAATTAGCACTTATTTTATTTTGCTTTTTTTACATTGCAACGAAACTGTCTAGATTTCGTCAAAGAATTGTGAAAATTTAAAAACAGATATATTTTTGCCTCTATTTCCAGAAGTTATAGTCAAAAAGTATCAGTTACAGGGTTTTTTACACTTTAATTACAGAAAAAGAGAATCTTAATTACATATTTTGTTATTAAAAATAGGTTTTACTACAATCAACTTGTAAAGGACCCTTTGATTTGCAATACCGAAAAATAGAGGAAAAAGTACATCTTTACCTAAAATTTCACAGTTCTGCTTTAAAATTTAAACAATTTTTTTGCAATGCGAAAACGATCAAAATGCAATTCACACCCATCTCTAGTAGTAATAATCGATTTATATTTTAAACAATGTTCAGCGATTCAGACAGTTATATGGCTAATGTCCATTTTCAGTTTATTTGTGCAAGTAAATTTATTTACGTCTCCTTATACATATAAAAATCACTCTTAATTAAAAAATAGATAATTGAATAGAGATAGTCAAATTACTATATTTGACAGTCGCGACACACAGTGTTTTGATCCAGAAAGGTGGTGGAAGTGGTACAAACGACTATGTCTATCAAGTTGATTTGTTGTAAGGGGCCATCCGCATATTACATCATCATGTTTTATGCATGTGTCTTTTTCTCTTGAATATCAAATGTTTTGTGTCTGTTTCTAATCTGTTGAAATCATGTATGGACAGTCCCTTACCTTGCGTGATTCTTACTATTATCGTTTTATAATTTGTCAAATGCAAAAAGTGACCAATTAAGAGGATAACTCGTTTTCATTGTGCTAATGGAAAAAAAATATATTGATGCTTTTCCTTGTTTTATTCGTATGTTTCAATTTGTTTATATCTGATTTGTTTATTCATTCAATTATACGTTAGAAGAGTGAATGAATTTTTTGAGTTTTTTCAAAAGATGATTTGCAGAATGTCAATATTAATGAATTTTTCATATTCTTATTTGGATTTTTTCGCCGACAATTTTTCAAAATTCAGTCACAAAAAGGATTCGTGATCCCACAAAAAATATCGGCGATCGAAAGACGTTTTGTGCGTAAGAGTAAGATAAGAATGCAGGTTAATTTTCTGCTGATCTCTGTAAGGTAAAACTACTATGTGGCCTAGAAACGCAAAAGATCTAGCAAATATTTTCAGCAGCTAACAGAATTATCCGAATAAGTTATACATACAGTAGATACAATAAATAAAACAGTATCAGTGGTAAACATATTTGGGATGTATAATTTGCTTTGTCTTATCTGCTTGTTTCACAAATAACTGAAACCCTAAGTGAAACTCGTGCCTCATGACGCAAGTCCTTCAGGGTTTCATTTTGTTTGTGGAAGTGTATTTAGATGATATCATTCACACAGTTGGGAAGAGCATTTGCAGCACTTATGCTTGGTGTTCGAACGACTCCAATTACATAACCTCCTGGGCCATCCCGAAAAATGCTATTTTGGCACAACACGGCTCAAATACCTGGGCCACATTGTCTCCAACAGTGGAAACGAGCCTCAAGTTGATCACTTCCAAGCCATCGATGCCGTCGAGGTCCCAAAGACAAAGAAGCAGTTGCAGAGCTTTTTGGGAGTGTGTGGCTGGGGTTTCGGGAATATCTTCCCCAATAAGCGATTTTCACCCCCCCCCCCACCCCCCCTGAACGACCTATTAAGAAACAAGAAGTGGGCGTGGACAACGACAGCTGAAAAGGCGTTTTACGATCTCAAGGCCCAACTGAAACGCCTTTTGAAACTAGGGTGCCCCATCCCGTCCTCCAGACGAACGCCAGCAAGGTCGGAATGTGGGCGGTACTCTATCAACAACCCCCACAAGGCCCTAGAAATGTTATCAGCTATGCAAGTGCCAAATTCTCCGCCGCGGCGACTAGCTACAATAATAACGAGCAAGAATGTCTGGCGGTAGTATGGGCGATTAAGAAGTATCGTTTGTACCTGGAAGATAATCCGTTCCTTCACCGAACTGACAACCAAGCATTAACCTGGTTTCATCAATTCAAGGACGAGCGATCCAAACTGGAGAGGTAGGCTCTGTTGTTACAGGAGTTCTTTTTTCGGGTGGAACACTGTCCCGGAAAAAACAACCAGTTGGCCGATGCCCTCTCCCGACAGCCGGGGGATCATGTCGCAGAACCACCAGATGAAAGCAGCTTACTTTCCCTTGACTTTAACGACAGCTCCCCCGATCAGACTCCGAGTCTGAACCTAATCGAGGTTGGGAACTTTCTACAGGAAGTCGTCGAACTTCAGCAACGAGACGAAAAAATAACAACCCAGGTTGCTGAATGGGAACATCTACGGAAAAGGTGTCCCCATAATGAGGCAGAAGCTCAATACCTAACCCGTCATCGCCTCGCAGAGGACGGGTTCCAGATCTACGATCCCCCATCTTTCACGTGGCGAACAATCGTATCAGCCGGGGCCAAACCTCGAGTGCTGCATTACCATCACGACGAACCCCTTGCCGGACACCCGGGAATGGACGAAACGCTTTGTTATATTTAACATCGCTACTCCTGGAGGGGTATGCAAAAAGACGTTCGGTAATAAGTTGCAAGTTGTCAATTGTGCGCGCAGCAATAAAGCCGAAACGTGGGCAATCTCCATGCAATTGTATGGAAATATTTTCAAACATTGATTTATTACATTTTTTATTCTAAAAATTTCCATATGGTCTCAAAATTTTCGTTTGTGTACAAAAAATTTCCATTGCGGTATGGAATATTTCCAAGCATGGGACTTTACCATGGTTGCATAAAAAAAATGTCAAATGAAGAATAGAAAATCTCCATGCGTTGGTATCGAAATTTTTTCGAATACTATTGAGTTTTCCTATTTTTTATTGAATAAATTTATATATTGTCCTTAGAATTTTCGTTTGTGTACGGAAAAATTCAATTGCAATATGTAAAATTTTCAAACAGGAATTTTTCAGACCTGTTACGAAAAACTGTTGATCATAAATGGAATATTTCCATGCATAAATATATAAATATGAACATGTTTTCAATTATTGAGTTTTTTAATTTCAGTATGAATAAATTTCCATACGATCTCTAGAATTTTTTATGCATAATTTTACTTATCTGTACTGATCAGTGGTAAGAAATATAAAATATGTATAATGTCTCGCGAAAGAATCCACTTTTCTAAGCAATTATGGATTCTCTGCCACTCTGCTTTCCCTTTGTATTGTTAGAGCGTAAACTGTTTATGTACGATTATTTCCAAATCAAAGGCCATCAAACTCCGGATTCCGATTTCCAAATGGGAAATTCCCATAGGGAACTGATAGGAATTTGGTGAGGCAAACCGATTTTGGGATTGTCTGGGATCAGAGGAGTGGTAAAGGTAGAGGTAGGTAGAGGGGGAAAAACTCAAAAGTAATATCTCACGAGTTGGTCACACACTGAGCGAAGAGCGCACTACTGATTGCGGCTGAGGTGCCAATGAAAATTTCTGTTTCCACTGCACAGAGTAGTGTGTTCGCCTGTCTAATCGCGGAGCTCACCCTAACTATTGGAGTGCTTGCACCAATGAGTCACTCCTTAACCATTGTGGCGCAGACCCGATGTATTTGGGCCAGCACAGCGCTGAGTAGGGTGCCGACCCCATCGCTCGCGGAGTTCTGAGAATGAAAAATGCACGCGCGAGTCTTTTTCGACGCACACGCTTGTCAAAAATCGGATTGTTTTGTTGATCAGCTGATCAGCTTGAAATTGCAGATCAACTGTAAACTTGCGGGCGCATTTTTAATTTTTGAACTCCGTGAACATTGAGATCGGCACCCTACTCAGCGCTGCTCAGCGCGGTGCTGGCCCGAATACATCGGGTCCGCGCCACAATGGTTCAGGAGCGACTCATTGGTGCGAGCACCCTAATGGTTGGGGGGAGCTCCGTGATTAGACGGGCGATCACACTACTCTATGCAGCGAAAACAGAAATTTTCATTGGCACCTCATTGTCAGTCAGTGGGGTGAATGCCGCGATCAGTAGTGCGCTCTTAGCTCAGTGCAGGTTCATCAGGTTATTTTAGCTACTTTTGTCTCAGTATCTCACGAGTTCACGCTAGCTCTCGCCATCATACAGAACACACCTCGTCTTGTGCGTCTTGTGCTAAATGCGAAGTGCTAAAATGTGCTTGTCTCTCCGATCGTTTTGTAAGTTTCATTTTACAGTGCTTTACAAATTTATGTGTCTATTTTACATTAATTTTTCGAACACTGTAATGATTGTGCATGGGACGATTGTGCACATTTTCACAGTTTTATTTACTAATTCGATAACTGATAAATCAGGAATTTCAAAAGTCAAGCTTCTTTTTATTTATGTATACTATGTATGAATTTATTTTTATGCTACCTGTATACAATTTTTAGAAATGGGCACTATCGTCCTAGGGAACAATAAATACGGTGTTCAATAAATTAATGCACAATCAACTCCACCCAAAATTTTTTGCTTACACATTGCAAAAAAATTATCAGGATTAAGATACCTTCTACATTAGTTGAAAAGTTTGGAAGAAGAACTTTTCGAACACTAAATAAGCTAATAAAAGCACCTTTTTATTCTTAGTTTCAGATGCAAAAAACTATCGTAGGGTCATTTTTTTTAGAACACTGTGTGCCCAAAAACAACTTTTGGGATAACTCAAAAATGAAACCGATTTGTGTCCTCTAATTACCCTAATAACATTTCTGGGATAAAATATGTCGATAACAGCATGCGAAAATTTTTGGTATTGCGCTCAATGAGTCTTCATTTTTCTATCACCGAAACTCCTTGTTTAAAATCCCAATTCATCACCTGCTTTGACATCTAAATCAGTCACACGTCCTTTTCACTCACTGGTCTCTATTATAATCGACCAGCTTTCCGATTTTATATCATTCTTCATTTTCTTTTTTTTGACAGTTTTTGACAAGCTCAAGAAGACGAGAGCTAACTTTGAAAACACCGTGACAGGAAATACTGAAGAGGCCATTATCAACCATTCTAGACAGGTTTCGTTTGTTTGTAATTTTTGAGGTCACACAGTGGAATCGAGTTGGTCGTCACTGAAAAAATCACCGATTTCTTTCAAATTTCTGATGAATAATGAATTGTAAATAATTTGTGAAGGCTTGTTGAATTTTTATTAACGTAAATGAAAAACGTACAGGGTGCGCCATTTCTTATGTCGGTATTGTAACATTGAATAACTTAAACATTTGACAACCGATTTACTTGACTTCACTTGTTTTGGAAACGTCAATTCAGTACAATTTCAACCATGTATCGCTTCACACCAAAAGAACGCGCTGAAATAGTTACTTTGTACATTGAAAATAGTCGTTCAGTTGTGTTAACTCAACGAGCATATCGTCGAAAATATCTTGGCAAACAGGCACCATCTGACAACACTATTCGTCGTTTGGTGTCGAATTTTTGTGACCACGGGACAGTGAAAGATCGCGAACAACCCGTTCATCAACGACCAAGACGTTCAAATGAACTGATTGAAGCTGTCAGAGAGAGCGTTGCCCAAAACCCAAAAGTTTCATATCGTCACCGCGCTCAGCATCTCGGCATCAGTGGAACCACTCTACGGCGCATTTTGAAAGATGATTTGCATTTGTTTCCGTACAAAATGCAATTAACACAAAGAATATTGCCTACAGATCATCCACGTCGCTTGGAATATGGACAAACAATCGCTCGAATAGTTGATACTGAACCTGATTTTTGGAAGCGAATTTTAATGACCGACGAGGCACATTTCAAACTTTCTGGAGGCGTTAATAAGCAAAATTGCCGCATTTGGGGAACGCAGAATCCACACGAGATCCATGAAACGCCATTGCATGACCAAAAAGTTACTGTTTGGGCCGGCGTTTGCGCCAAAACCATCATTGGTCCTTATTTTTTCAAAGAGAACCAAACGATCGATGGAAACCGATATCGGTGGATGTTGGCTCACTATGTCTGCCCACAAATGCGTGAAAAAGGTCTTGAAGATTACTGGTTTCAACAAGATGGTGCGACCTGCCACACTGCGAATCAAACAATCCAGTTTCTGCAACGAAAATTCCCTGGACGTCTGATGTCAAAAAGAGGCGACATTGAATGGCCACCCAGATCTCCAGATTTGACCCCTCCAGACTTCTTTTTGTGGGGTTATTTGAAAAGTAAAGTGTACGCCAGCAAGCCGCAGACCATTGAAGAGCTTAAGGAAAATATTCGTGCCGAAATCATTGCTATACCACCCGAGATGCTCGAAAAGGTAATGGAAAACGCCGCAAAAAGGGCATATTTTGCTGTGAACAATAAGGGCGGCCACTTGATTGATGTTGTGTTCAAAAACTAGTCTAAATAAATTGTAAAGGACCAAACTAAATAAAAATACCTCATTTACAGAAATCGGTTGTTTTTTTTTCAAGTTATTCAATGTTTACATGCCGACATAAGAAATGGCGCACCCTGTATAAAAAAATTGTGAGTGAAAAATTATCATTTCACATAATTTTTTTACTTTCTGTTTTCTTTTTTATTTTTATATTGATGGATATAGTTATGAACTGCATTTTGTGAAATTCGTTCCATGCCGAAACTTTTCATTTGTAAGTAAGAACTTTTTTTCGAATTTCCAACCTGTCGTTACCGAGTAATATTGCTTTTTAATATATTTTATACTTTCTTGATCTTAAGACACTGTAATATGTTCCGTTCGATAATAATATATAGCATAAACGAAAAAATCCCAAACTATTTTTTGATTTGCTTGAAATTATTAATAATGATTATTATATATATTATACACCCGTCCGTCCATAAGGGATACAGCTCGGGACAGTACATCTCTAAACGAAACGAAACTTTTTGTACAGCGTAGCCAGGGTGATTGATGACTTTGCGCTCACCCGGCCGTATCGTGCGACTGTACCTTTTCATACAGTACTGAAATGTCACGTCGAATTCGGCACAGGACATTCTGTCGCCGGCCTCGATGCCCGAGTCAAACGAAATAACTGTTAAGGCGCATTCCCAGCTCTTGGAACCGTGCCGGTCCCTGTCCCGGCCCCGCTAGTTTTAGGGTAAGCGCGGGCGGGAGCGGGGTACGGCTCCTCCCTCCCGGCACGGTTCCAAGAGCTGGGAATGCGCCTTTAGAGACACATGCCTTTTTCTTCGCGATTCATTAGATATGTGCCCCAGTCTCTCTTGAGCAGTGGCGCAGGAACAGGGAGAGGGGGCAACTGCCCCCCCCCCTAATTTTAGTTGATGAGGCAATTAATGCTTTCCGCTCCCCAAAAAAATATGGCCTCCTATCAATAATATAAATAAATCTTATCGACGTTAAAAATTTTTTTTTTAAGCTTTGTATGATTCTTACGTTGGCTTGTAGTCAAAATGTTGTATGTTTTTATACCATCAAGTAAAAATAATTAAAAAAAAAAAAATATATGTGACTCGATCTGTAGAAACGTGGTTAAGGACCAAAATGTCTATTTTGAGATTGATACACGTCATTATGGAGTAAAGTGTTCTCTATCGATTGCAACTAGTCTCGTTTTTATACGATGAAAATTGAGCTCAGGATAAATTATTTTAAGAAGGTTTATTCCACGGAGGCGACTAGACTTTTGCTATCGCCTCTCTCTGTTTACTGCTTCTCCATTCTCGTTTCATCTGTGTGTGCGTGCGTCCCTCTGGACTAGCCCCAAACGCTTCGGTTAACGGGACACATTTATGATGCTAATGATGTTTGAGAGCTGAAAGTTTCTTTGGAAAAACTGAATTTTTCATACATTAATAATATTATACGAAGTTTTTCAAGGACTATCAAAAGTGCTTTAATAAATTGATTTTGAAAATCCAAACTGAAACTTCATATTATATTATACTGATATGGTTTTGTTATTCTTGCAAATATTCATTTCCAAACGCAGCCTAACAACTATTTACCTTTGGTATTAGTTACGGTCCCCGAAATCCTTTCATTTACGACGGCTCTGAATACAGAAAAAAAATTCTTTCGCAGAAAAACGATTTTCAACTCGTTTTTCATCGCATTAGTGTTTCCGGCTGGGAAACGATCACGAATTTCTGTCAGTATTTCGATATCCTCGAACGTGCACGGAGCTTTATTTTTTCGGAAGATAAATTCGGTTTTTATAATCGCGTTTTGTTGTGAAGTTAAAACTAAAACCATGGAATTGAACGATGAATTAGATGCTATTGAAAAAACTTACTTTTCTGAACCTTTCGAAGAATGTGATCGCGATCTCGGAAATAATAATGATGAAAATTGTGACAGTGATATAAGTGATAATGATGACGAACCCTTGATCACAATACCGAATCCTTTTTTTGATGAACTAAGTACATCAGCCGACAACTATTTCGAAAAATCTCGTGAGGACAAAATGTACGATGCTGAAGCCGAACAGATGTATGGAAAATTAGCAGAGCCCTGTTGCCCCTTGAATTGCAACAAAAATATCCCAGCAACAGCAATAAACCAATTTCGAGATACGTTTATAGAAATGTCCAAGGACCAGCAAGACTTGGTGATACTAAGTCATTTGGAGGCGTGTAAGGAGGATATTAGTCTTGACTCGTGCTACTCAAGATCGTACTCACAAAAAAGCCGTAAAAATGCCTCATTAGAAAAACGACGCGAAAACATAAATTACACGTTTCGAGGTATCAGAATTTGCCGAAAACTGTACCTTTACATCCATAGTATCGGTATACGGAGATATGAGAATTTGCAGAAACATTTCGAAAAGAATGGAATTGCTCCTCCAATCCATGGTTTATCAGGCAAACGATCGAACAATCAAAAGTCAATTACAGTGGAAGTGACACAATGCGTCGTGAACTTCATTTCGGCTGTTGCAGAAAAACATGCGATAGCATTACCCGGCAGAATGCCAAATTGCAAGAATTACAGGGTTTTAAAATTACCGTCAAATGTTACGATGACGACGGTTTTTAACGAGTACATAAATGCCGTGGAGGAAGAGTACAAATTGAGCATTTGTTGTTTTAGAAGAATATGGAATAAATATGTACCTTTCATTACAACTATGCGTCCTGCAAGTGATCTTTGCGATAAATGCCGAGAAAATGCCCTCAAGATTTCAAGGACAATATCTTCCGATCCCCAAAAAAAAGCAGAAGTTTTGGAGACAGCGATGGAACACATCAAACATGCGCAATGTCAGCGAAATTATTATCAAGCCTGGTGCAAAAAAGCAGGTACTTATTTCAAAACTTTTCAAAACGATTTTATGAAATACATTTAATATCACTTTCAATAACGCGCTTAAAAAGTTTATAGTCTTGAACTGTCTGAAAATCTAAAATTTTCCTTTTTCAAGTTCTGATATAATGTACAATATTCAAAAATTATGGTTCAAAAAAATTCAAAATTAATTTTGAATTCAGATTCAACCTTTTGGTAATTCGATTCTGCATTAAAAAAACATTTTTTTTTAAAAATGTAAAAAATGTAGTTTATCATTATTTTGAATTTTTGAACCCAAGTTTTTGGTAATTTAATTCTGCATATCAAAAACAATACCAATTCAAACTTGACAATGAAAGTTAAAATTCTTAAGGTTATTTTTGCTTTCAAAACATAAATTTTTCGTAATTAGATTTTTCGTGTCGAAAATGAATCAAAAAAATTTTAAAATAGAGGAAAGCCATTTTTAATTTAAAATAATTTGGAACTCCTAAAATCAATTTTTGAGTTGCTCATAAAAAATTTTAATTATTTTGATTCCTAGTTGAAAAAAAAAAAAAAGAATTCTTAATTCAGCATTTAAAAATTTCTAATCATTATGGACATGGACACCTAGTAATTTTGAAAATAATTTCAAGAATGGAGCAATTAATTTAAATCGGTTTTTATTGCGGGGTGTTTCATCTTTTCAGACAACATTACGTGCCGTGTTATCTCGTTTGATTTTGCTCAAAATTTGCACTATCCTAGCAGTCCGCAACAAGTTGGCTCTGCTTATTTTAAGACTGCTAGAAAATGTTCAGTTTTCGGTTTGAATGATGAACATACACGGATACAAACGAATTATCTCATCGACGAAGCTGACAACATTGGAAAAGGACCGAACTGTGTTGTCAGTTTATTACATCATTATTTAGAAAGCAGTGAATCTCGAGATGTACTTGTTCTATTCGCAGACAACTGCGTTGGGCAAAACAAAAATAACACGATGATTGGTTATTTACAATGGCGAGTTTTACAAAAAAAAAAAAATAAACTGATTTTGCTGAATTTTCTGCTCACCGGCCACACAAAGTTCTCACCGGATCGCATGTTTGGCTTGATAAAATCGAAATATTCAAAAAGCAATATTGACAACCATCAAGATCTAATTGATCGTGTAAAGAGATCCTCTTGCAATGGGTACAATGAAGCTGTTTCTACATTAAACAATGTAACTTGGTTCGAATGGGACACATTTGTCAAAACAAACGTTCGACCGTTGTCAGGTGATAAAATATTATTAAATATTTTAATGCACAGTACACAATAGTAAGTGTAGGAGCTTAAAACATTTTAAGATTTCGTAAATAATTTCGATTTTTCATTGTTCTCTTTTTCATTCTAATATTATAATAACACTATATTTGCTTAAGGAATGTTTTTTCTTTTCGATTTATAAAAAAACTAGTCTGTCTGTTATTGTTAAGTAAATGACAACTAACTTATCAACGCTGAATTTAAAAAAATTTTCCAAAAAAACACTCAGGTATATTTACAAATTACCACATACGTTCCGAATTTTTTTTGTTATAGGTTTAACAAAACACCATCACTTTTCCATCGACTCACAAGGGATTCAATGCAAATTTTTCGCTGAGGATGATTTTTGTGATCCACTGAATTTGATTTTGAATGAAAAATTCTGTGAAATTTCACCTTGCACAATCAAACCTGAAGGTCTTTCGTTGACTAGACAGTTATATTTATATAAACATATTAGGAATTTGTGCTATGACGAATTTAAGGCCGATGACACCGCCCCCCGTCCAAAAGAAGTCGAAAATTCAGAAGAAACAGAGAAAAAAAAACCGAAAAGAAAGCGAGATAATTAATCTTTGAAATTAGTTATAGTCTTGAAAAACTTTCGTTTGTATTAAAAAGATTGATTTGTAAGATTCTACTTCGTTTATTCATTTACATATTTTTGAAAGAAATCGTTGGAAATCTTGATTTGTGTAAGACATGTAAATAAAATTTATCGCCAGTACGCAATGACAAATTTCCATCATTACATATGTACCAATCCTATCCTTCTTAAAAAATTTCCGCATACACATATATTTATTATGAACTTGACGATCACGAAGTTTACATCAAACTCTAACATTTTTCAGATAATTTGTTTACCAGTACGTTTTTCTACTCCAGTTCGGAGATGTTTTTCACAACTTCGAATTTTAGTAATTTGCTCTAAGTAATAAATACTATGTTTGGCTTACTTTGGCAAAAGTATCGTTCCAAAATCTGCCATTACAATCATCAACCTACGATGACGAGCTTTCTTTGACGAGAAAACTGTAAATAGATCAACAAAGAATAAATCAACCGTAAAAAATCGGGCATCTCCTATTACATCCCGCTGCGTAACGCAGGAAACACGGATACCTATCGTGAATGTGTGTGTATTAACGTAGAAAAGGAAGGAGCTATGGGTCGTTCTTTTACCTGCTCTGAGGCGAGAGGAACTTCAAACGCGTTTTTCTCGAGAAGACGTTTTGGTCCTTAACCACGTTTCTACAGATCGGGTCACATATATATATGAATTACAGCTTTCTGATCGTGAGAAAAAATTTTTTAATAACACAAGTTTCGATGTCGCTAGGTGCGATCATAATATCATTAGAAACATACAATCAACTTTGTGGTATATATGTATTTTCCAACTTTTTTTACACTGAAATGTCTACGGCTTTTAATCCGGTTATTTCGTTTTCGATTCAGTAAGAAATTGTTTTTTAATGGCCCAAAAAACATTACATGTGGCGTGGAATGAGAAAAGGGTCGTAACAGCACCTCACCGCGTTTCGAGAAAAACGAGATTGAAAAGAGAAAGTCCCTGCGTTTAGCATAGACAGACCAAATTTTTATCTCGATTATTTATGAAGTAAAAAAATCATACTATTTCAAGAGTAGACTCGTTCGATAGAGCAAGATTTCTATATTCAGAATGACTGGCCATCTCGAATTCGATTTTTTGTGCTCTTATGATCCTTTTCCTATTCCACGCCACACATGATTTTTTTGGTGTATATTCATCGAAAAGGGCCCTAGAACCTGAAAAAAGTAATGGTGTTTGCAGTAGCGCAAAAAAGGTAAGGGAGCATGGGGCATGTTGGCCGAGTGCTCATAACTTTGTCGAAAACAGGTTACTGGCACCTTCTGCCACATATTTCATGCACCTTCTAGATACGAACTTTTTCACGAAAACCGATCGCTGAGTCACGTATTTTCTGGATGTTACATGGATTTGTTTATTTTCATGACCATAAGTAAAATGATAAATTTTCAGAATTCAAGTCGTTATTGTTAATAAATTAGAGTTTTCCCAAAGATTCTCTACCTCGCCATGTCTCATGATATACAATCATTATAATATCAAGTGGCTTTTAACTTTAACCCATTGTTGTCGTCATAGAATTCTGATATCTTTACTTTAAGTCTGGCTGGGGTACATTGGCCGAATTTTATAGAAGCACGTTGGCCGAGTTGTAAACAGAAATTGAGAAACAACCATTAGATATCTAACCGCGTTTTTGCCTGTTTTTGACCCATACCCCATGTAATTCAGTATACCCCATGTAATCATCTCCTGCTAACATTCAGTAATAATAGATATTTAGAAAATTATCATAAATTCCAAATTCGTTAAATACTACGACATACTTTTATTTATAGCCAATAACTAGGTAACGATAGCATACTTCTGATACATATGCAATTAAACAAATTATCTATAAATGTTTTTATACATTAGTTGACGGTCATCGTGTGTCAGATGGCAGTTTTTGGTGACTTTGAAAATTGCCACGAGTCAGGTACCTTTTTTAAAAAGTAAAAAAATGTTCAGCTAGGTTCAAAAATAATAATTCCAATTATTTTAAACGTATAATTGAGGCAGAAAAATCACTTTAAAAAACACGTAAATTTTTTATATTCCACTATAAAAATAACTATCGAATCGTTTCGGTAATTGTGGGATATGATAATATATCATTGCATTCATTTATTTCTTGAAAAATGTTGATTTTACAGTTTCCAAAAAAACAAGTTTGTATAAAAACTTAGCGATACCTTTAAATAATGAAGTTTGATTAAAAATATACACGCAGCAATCATTTTCATTCTATTTCTTACATTTCCACAACTCGACCAACATACCCCGGGATCGGGGCACGTTGGCCGTTTTTTTGCGATGTGTTAAAAAAATTGTCGAAATATCAATTATCATTTCAGGGTGATACAAATTTTACAATATTGAGCCAAGGGTTGTTGCTATCGAATAGGAGCGAAAGCATTTTTTAAAACAAGAAGGGTGAATTTAAAAAAATTCCTGAATGGGAATTCGGCCAACATGCCCAATGCTCCCCTAAACAAAATAAGACGTATTATTGTATCTACTGTAACAAAGCACAATGAGAAATTTTTTTCTTTCGATTTGCTTCGAATTTTTGTCCAATGATAAGATCTTGAAGGAATAACATGATATGTTTAAAAAATTCGTTAATAGATTATTTGTCGAAAAACAATATATTATAATAATAAATACATCCAGCTTCTAACGAATTCTTTCACATGCGGAAACGTTAGAAAAAAAATGCATCCTTTGTGTGACTCCTGAGACTTTAGAAATATGAAAAATTTTCCTCGGGCTATATAACCAAGAAGATACTACTGGAAAAACTTCAACATCTGTTATCAAAGATGTATTGTCAAGACTGAATATTCTATCGGCCAAACTTTGTGCAAATTGTTTTGATGGAGGTCGAAATATGTCTGGAAAAATCAAAGGCGTCCAAAAGTTGTTATGTGATGAGCAGCCAAGATCTTCATTCATCCACTGTGCCAATCATTCTGCTGATTGAGGTCTTCATAGGTAGCGAAAATAAATCGAGGAATATGTGACCTTTTACGTTTGGTAAGAGACTCCTCAAACATAATTTTACGTTCAGCAAAAAAATAAAATACTAACTCTCATATTGTCAGCCCGCCCTACGATGGAACAGAACATACCGAAACCTAGAAAAAAGCTTCTTCCTCTCTGCCCTACAAGATGAAGCTTGCGAACAAAATCATTGGTACGATATAAACAACATTTCCTATTGTACGAGAGACTATTAGAAAAATTTTAGATGAAGATGATTCTGTGTCGGCAGAAACAAAGTCTTCAATAAGGGACTTTTTGAAAAAACTTAATACTTTTGGCACAATGTTCTATTTTATTGTGAGCATTGAAATATTTGGACCGTGCGAGAAACTGGCCAAATCTTTGCAAGATTCACATTTCACAGCTACAGGTGCTAAACAAGTAATTCGAATGTTAGCGCAACGAATAAGGTATCTTCGTCCTTATTTTCAAATATGTTGTTTCCAGTAACGAGTTTTTCAATCACATCGTTTTCTTCATCCTTTTCTTCGTCACCTTCACTTTTTCTTTTCCTTTCTTCCTCTTCTGTTTCCGAGTTTGGGAACGATTCATTTTTTTCGCAAGCGTTCGCTTTGGTACGAGTATTTTTACATGGTTTCTTATCTTTTTTGCTCGCGTCCGTCTCTCTGTAACCTGACTCGTCGTCAGAGGTGTATTCGGTTTCTGATGTTGAATGGTTTTTTCTAGGTTTTTGCTGCTTTGAATTTCGGGTTTTATATGTTGTTCTCCTGTTAGTTGGTACAATTTTGGGGTTTTCGTGAGTTTTTGCTTTCGAATTAAGATTCGTTCCTTTTGCATTTTCTTTCTTTTGTCTTTGGAGAAATATTGTTTAATTGATTTTCCGATTTTTTTTCCGTTATTCTTCGTGGGTTCATCTGAAGTTTCTGAGTCTGATGTATGTATTTCAATGGGAGACCTTTGGGTAGTTTTAATATCTTTATTTCTTTTCGTTTTATTCTCATTGTTTATTATTTCTGCATTATCTGAGGTGTCGGTGTTGAAGTTGTCACTGCTAATGTTGTGTTCACATTTCTTCCTTTTGTTTTTTTTTCGTTGATACTCCAATGTGTATGTTCCCTGATATATATATGTATATATATTTTTCTTAAAGGAAGACTATCAACGAAAAATGGATAAATTAAATATCGTGGAAGATAAAATGGAGTTCCAAGAGGTGATAGAGGACGAAGTCATTGAAATGGACACTAAATTTTTGAATGAAGAGGAGATTGCTATCGGTTTTTGGGGAGATCTTCCCGAAGAGGAGGCTAAGGTGCCGGATCCTCCTGCAGAACCAATAGCTGAAGATTGGGATGCAGAGTTAGAGGGAGAGGAGGTCGTCCCCTTCAACCTCTTTCAGCAGGATAATGAGAATATGGACTGGTTGAATGAGAATTGATTCATACGAGCCCCTAACGGAAATTTTGAAATTATTGCTGGAACCCTAGCGGGTTTTGACGTGGTGTTTTAGAAAAACCTTGTGTGGTTATGTGTAAGCGAGAAATTTTATGTAATGGGCAACAAATTGTAAGTTAAAATTTTATATATATATTCGGGGATTTAAATTTATTATCGGTTTATGTATAAATATATATATTTTAAATGTTCATTTCATGACATGTTACCTTGTGTTAATTGAAGTATTTTAAAATGATTTCAATTGGTTTTATTTATTTATTTATATATTTTTTATTTAACCTGTTTGATGAATTATTGTTTACCAGCGGGTTGTATATTAATCATCGTAGGCTTGATGTCTTTCCCGTGCCTGTTCGTCGTTTTTGTGAGTTCGCTTTGCTGTCCCTTAGTGTCTTGCCTTTAGAGGGTCCTGCCGTGGTCGCCAATTTTTATGTGACGAGCGGGGATCGCGCTCGTCACGCAAGTTCTTGCAGCCTTTCGAAGAACAGGATATTGAAACCAACGTTGGTTGCAGCAATGATTGTTGTTGTTCCTCTTCTTGATTTCCTTTTCTCTTTTATTTATTTAAATGATTTATACTTTTTTGGTATTTACTTTGAAATGAAAGCAACCGAAGAAGTACTTAACTCAATTTAATGAGGTTCAATAGAAATACAATAATTCAAGTTCGATGTTAACTTTGGTAAGCCCGAATAATAAAAATCCCCCGTCCGCTGTTTAGGCGCGGTATTTAAACTGTTGTTTCTCCCCAGGAAGGGGAAGTGTGAGTGACCCGCGATTGATTTCATCGAATAATCGCGTTGGCACTTTTCGCGGTAATCATTATTCGCGCCTGCATTTCTCGATTGAGGAATGCAAGATTTTGTTAAGAACGCTTGCAGTGCTTGCACTCAGCAATTATAATTTTAGCTTTGAATAAAGTATCGAACATCCAAGACCGGATGTGATTTCGAAATTGAAATAAAACTCTTTTGTAGTAATTTAACGGGCGAAAGAATGCCGCTCGTCACAGATATAGTTAAACGAAATTCATTTACCACTCATTTCTCATTGAGTTTTTCATTTATATGTTTGTTTGTTTCTTCATTTTTTTTTTTTTTTTTTTTCGAACTTCTATTGAACAATATTTTTTTGAGAATATTCATTTTAAGCAACGCCTACGCAAATCTATTTACATTATGATATTATATACTCTCTTAATTGATGTGTATTAAATATTAGATGCAACAATCAAGTCGAGCTCTCAATTTATTTGCTATAGGAAATATAAAACTACTTACAACCATGCATGTTAACAGACATTTGAATCTCGTAGAAAAAACTATGATCCATAGTACTTAACAATATTATTATTTACGTTAATAATATTTTATAGAACTCTTGAGTTGATCGTAGAATATTGGTATGAGCATCACTGTAAAAAAATTACTGGTATTTTTCTCATACCGGTATTGGAAGCAATTAACCCATTCCAGGGATAGTAATTTTTCTATAACAGTGTATTGGGGAAACTAGAGAGGTTTGAACATGTTCGCATATAAACAGCTGTAATTGTTGCTAAACATTTAAAATTGGTGGTTTGCGATGTAAAAAGATATCGTTATACCTCATGGAAGGTTCATGAACTTCTGTGCATTTTTATCTGTAGCAGGTACAAAACGATTAGTATTTTACTAAAACTGTAAAAGTAGGTTAAAAACTCCCATAGTAAGGGAGATTTGAACATGGTGCCGGGAGGTTTGAAGATAATAAAAGAATGTTAATTCAATGATTTATTATATCGAATAAAATTACAGTAAACGTGAAATAAAAAATAATATCATAAAATGAGTCTTGGTTGTTTTGTTTTCGTTTTTTCATTAGTTATTCAATCATTTTTTTGTACTTTTTTGCAGTTGACATTTTTTTTCTGTTTTTTAGGCATTGAGCCATCATTGTTTTTGAGAAAGTCATTGGCGATTTTCTTCTCGAGTTTCTCTTGTTTTTTTCTTCAACAATTTTTCGTATTAATTTGCGAACTTCATGGGCCTCGATAATTGCTTCCATAACTAGGCTACTAGTCAGTATTCTGCTAACTATTCGCTGCCTTGTTGTCGTCTTTTTTCTTGGTTTCCCTTTGGGAAATGCTCGGATTTCTTCAGGAGTTTTTGGCAAAGAAGAGTTGCTCACTGAAGTTTCTATAAACAAATAAAATATTTTGATGAATAATTTATTGCTTTTATCTGCAACTTTTATAAGGATTTCACGAGCATTGTTTACCCTGAGTAGTCGGTATCAGTTTTGGAAGGGTTTTTTCTCCAAACTTTGCTGGATTTTCAAGAACGTTTTGAGATTCATCCGCATCAATATTAGGGCGATTTGTTACATAGGAGCTCGAAAAATCTTCGTCGGAAAATATCATGCTGTTGAAAGGATGAATTCCAGTGCATTTGAATCCTTGCTCGATATTTTTAGGAGTGAATGCTCGCTTGAAAGGGTCACTAGTCAATGTAGGCAATGCATAAATGTCTATGGTACATGCTGGATAATTTACTAAATAATCAAACACGGCAGCGTTATAAAAACTTTTGAACGGATCGAGCACTGTTCTGTCCAACGGCTGCAGTTTATGACTTGTATGAAGAGGTAATGTCACTAAAGTGATCTCATTTTCTTTACACATTTTAAGACCTCGGGGTGTAACATGAGGCGCATGATTATCTAAAACAACAAGGACTGGATTTGCTTTGGGGAACTTGGAATATTTTATGAAATGGAGCCAATATTTTTCGAAATTATTACCCGTCATCCAGCCACTTTTGTGGACGCCAAGACCTGAACCAAGTGGTGCACCAACCAGCATCCGTTCATTTTTTCGTTCGCGGGGAAACACATAAAAAGGGGTACCCGACGATTTACCCGAATCGACTTTCCCGATATACATATTTTCGACAAGTCTTTTTCCCGAACACTTTTTCCCGACACCCTTTTCCCCGAATCGAATATCCCGAAATCACTTTTTTCCCGTTACCCGTTTTTCCTGAATCGCATCTCTCGACAGCACTTTTTTCCCGACATTCTTTTTCCATAATCCGATCTCCCGGTAGAACAGTAAATAGTTGAATATCGTTGCCATAGGTACTGATGATCATATTGTTTATCAAAACATAACGTCAAATTATAACGTCAAAATTTTTCGTAAAACATAACGTCAAAATTTTTCGTGCACAATTTTGAAACAGTTTACCGAAATTTGTCATTTTTGTGAAAAATGGACAGTTTACCGAAAATTATTTGTTGATGGGTTCGTCTATTTCCATTCGCGAGATCGCGATATAAAATGGGGCTGTCAGCGTTTAAGAGCACGTGAATGCCAAGCAAGAGCTGTTACTGTCGGGCATGAGGATGAAGTCACGATATTGCGAGGGCCGATTCAATCGGAACATTTGCATGCTCCAAATCGGGAAGAAGGTGTGCTCTTATGTCTTACGGTCGAATGTCTCTGCAACTCTATGTTATAATTTTTTCCATTCAAATAGGAGAGACGGAAATTATCAATATCGGTTTAAAATGCAAAGTATCCGAAAATCCTGAGCAACCTCCGTCAATAATTCTAAGAACAGAACTTATGGGCGTACAGTCTGGTGTTCTAAGTCAGCTTCCAGAGAAACAAAACTTACTCAAAATGATGCGCGCTCATCGTCGACGTGATTTACCTCCCAACCCAATATCACTAGAAACACTGGGTGAACTACCAGAACAATTTACAAATACTTTGGCGGGCAAAAAATTTTTAACTTCTGATTCTGAAGAGTCAGGGAGAGTTCTGGTGTTTGCAACCAGACGAAATCTCGAACTTTTGTCAAACAGTGAAACATGGTTCGTGGATAGCACCTTTAAAGTTTCACCATCCATATTCACTCAAGTGTACACTATCATGGGATTGGTTCCGAAGCGTCCTCGTACTCCTGAAGATACCATTCTGTTTGTTGGATTTCCTTTTGTCTATGCCTTGCTTTCATCCAAAACAAGCCAACAATACGCAACTATCCTTCGTGCGATTGTAACTGCAGCTGACGAATACACAATTGAGAATATCAAGCCACAGCATTTATTGGGAGATTTTGAAAAAGCTATTTCAAATGCCAGTGCTGAAGTTTTTCCTACAACCCCATATATTGGATGTTTTTTCCATTTCTGTCAGTCGATTTATCGTAAAATTCAAGAAATTGGCTTACAACGATGATACAACGATCCGGACGATAGAAATATTAAAATTGGGGCTCATATGATTCTGGCACTTGCATTCGTTCCTCGGGATGACGTCCGATATTCATTCAATCTTTCGCAACGCGAAGCGCCTGAAGAACGTGCTCCAGTTTTTCATTATTTTGAAGAATACTACGTCGTTGAACGGCCCGGAAGGGGCAAACACCGAGCTGTACCACCAAGGTTCGAGATTCCGATGTGAAACCATTACCAATCAGCTATGAACGGCTCACACAGAACAAATAATATTTCGGAAGGCTGGCACAACCGCTTTCGCTTGCTCGTAGGAAAGCACCACCCTGATTTATATTCAGCTCTCCGAGAATTTCAAAAAGAACAAGCTGACAGCGAAATTATGATAGCTGAGTTGAGTTTGGGACGGTCCGTTAAGGCTGCTCCAAAAAAGAAATGAACTGATACACAAAAACGAATCCAATCAATTGTACGATCATATGCAACATATAAAAATAAAAACAATGTAATGGAAATCTTGAAATTAGTATCGCACAATATCAATATTTGAAAATAAACAAGAACTACATAATCTTGCGTACTGATTTTTATTCACGACAAAACTAATTGTCGGGACAGGGGTTATTTTATTGTTTCGGGTAAAACCGATTGTCGGGACAGAGGACATTTTATTGTTTCGGGGAAAATGTTGTCGTGAAAATGCATTCGGAAAAAAAGCTGTCGGGAAATCGTCTGTCGGGAAAATTGACTTTCGTTACCTTCGTTTCGGGAAATCTGACGGGAATCATAAAAAGGTGGTATTGTTCCTCCCAAGGCATTAATAGCATAGCACATTGTTATCATCGGTCCTCTTCCAGCTGAAGTCATTTGTAAAATTTGCTTCTGGTCCTTAGGACCAATTACTTTCCCTGTAATGTTTTCAAAAAAGCATAAAATCGTATTGTGAAAGTACGAAAAAATTTACATGTTTTCAGTTTTCCAAAATTTTACAAATGAGGTTGGATTTTACCTGGCCTCTGAACTGTGCAGACGCCTGTTTCGTCAATGTTGTAAATTTTTTCTGGGGAATAATTGTGTGCATTTAAAGCAGTTTTGAGGTTATTATAAAACTCAGACACTGACGTTCTATTAAAAGCACTTGCCCTTGCCAAGCTTGTTGCTTCAGGTACTCGCAAGGATAAGGTTGAATTTCTATGCATGAATCCACGAAGCCAATCATAACTTGCAGTTTTTTCTTTTTTTCCACCTATCAGGCACTTTTTTCCCGATTTCTTTAGCAAATTGATATACGAATTCTCTGGTTGCTTTTGCAAAGCCATAATGTAATTTGCAGCAAGTGATCAAATATTCTTTGAGAAAATTCTCTTCGTCGAGTGAGAAAATTTGAGAAGAAACATGATTTGTTTGAAAATTTTTTTCCTCATTGTTTTTAACTTTTTTAACGTATCGCCCTAAAGTCATACGATTTATTCCATGCAAACGGGCTGCTTCGTAAGCTGACTTTCCATTTTCCATAACGTCTTTCACCGCTTCTCTCATGCGGTCTAGATCTGTGACCTGTTTTTTTGGGTTTTTTTACTTCCGAAAACATGGCATTCTGAAATCTGCTTCATTCATATTCGAAAATGTGAGTTATTGATACTCGTTAATCAAAATGACTGTTTTCAATAAATAGATAAAATTTGTGCAATGAACAATTATTTTCCATTGAATATGAAAATTTTTTTATCACTGTAAAATCTAATTTTTTTTCTTCCTGATGAACATTTAATTTGATTAAATTTGATTTTTTTTTTGTTCTGAATAACTTCAAATAATTTTTTATGAACATATATTCTTTTACTCCATTACATTTATTTATCAATTTGCATCGTTAGAAATTATGTTTATTTAACAAATTTCAATTACATTTTTTCATTCTCAAAATTTATTTTGAAGAATTAAAGAAAATGTTACATTTTTGTTATAATCTTCATTGCCTTTATTTCAATCACTATATATACTATATTAATTTTAAGTATTTTCGTTGCTGTTGTTGTTCTAGTAAATTATATTATTGCACCTCTACTTTTGAAATAATCATGAATTATGAAATTCCTTAGTGACTGGTGATCGTTTATAAAAATTACAGTTTCAAAGAAAAAAATATGATTTTTACAATAATAAATTGTTTTACATTAAATATAAAAAATGTATGTTATCATATTTCTAAATTTTGTTTTCTGATTTATATTTAATTTGATTAAATTTGATTTTTATTCGTTCTGAATAATTCTAAAGAATTTATATTGAACAAACTTTTACTTTATTAAATTTATTAATTTGCAACGGTAATAAATACAATTATTTAACAAATTTTAATAACATTTTTTTAAGTTTCACAACTTTTAGAATATTTGAAAGAATGTTTTATTTGTGTTACTATTTTTGTTGCTACAATTTTATTCATTATTATTATTATTGGTATTATGATAATCAGTAGTGCTGAAATTGTTGTTTTTTCTGTATAAAAATTTGATGAGTATTATTATTATAATTATAATTATTATTATACTTTTACTTTTAAAATAATTTTCAATCGTAAATTTACAATTAATATTCCATGATATTAATTATCATTTTCCAATTATGATTACTGTTTCAAGTAATTTTTTTCATCATAATTACCGACTTTATGTCTAATAATTTCCTTTCAAGTTCAATTTCATTCAGTTTTTTTATTGGATATTATTGCCACCTACTTGACACTCATGCTTGCTTAATTTGCACAGGTTTATGTTCGTATAAGTATTTCTATAATATTTGTGTGGATTTCGCAACTTTATTGAGGCTTAAAATACATTGTTTGTTTTTCTGTTCATTTATAGGTTATGTAGGTCACTCGCCCTCAGTATGATATAATAGAATCGTTAATTTTTTCGCTGTACATACCGTTTCTTGTCCTTTGTTATTGTAAAGGGCTGACGCACATTAAATGGCAATCAAAAATAAGTTTTGATTGAGTAAGGATATACGTCAAACAATAAAATGCCGCAAATCTAAATGCACTTGAAACGAATTGAAACAAGTTTGAGAATGTAAACATACATCACAGAAACACATGTGGGAACACACGGACGCAACTGGCAAATCGACGAAGTATGTTCAAACCTCCCGTAAAATTTAGGTTCTAACCTCCCGACTTGACATTCTGTTCATGAATATGATGAAAAACAATGAAAATGGCATAAGAAATATACGTTCTTTTTCACATTGTTTCTCCTGACCATATCAAGTAATAAATAATACAACTTACTTATATTCGCTTATTTAACCATTAACTACATACTTACAAAACAAACTGAAAAATTACATCGCGGAACTCAAATTTCGTTTTCTAATAACAGTTCAGTTAAAAAAGTTATTATCAATTATGGAATACTAAAAATTAACTATATCCATAGCAAAAACTTTAAAAATAGTTTTAAGGAATTTTTAAATACATAAGTATAGTAAAAAACTGACTCGATTAGAACCTCCCGTAGGTTCAAACCTCCATAGATTCCCCTAGTAGCTTTACTGTATAAAAATAGTATTTACCGTACTTCAGTAAAGTAATTTTACCTCATTCACGTATAGGATTTTGAAATGTGGGAAATTGAAATAAGTCAAAAATATTTTTGCCCCCCCGCCCCCTTCTCCTTCCCTAGTTATACCGTCATTGGTTACTTGGGACACACTTATAACACCGAATTTTCAAAATACCGGACTTGTCATGTGTCCGAATGATGAAACTTCGAAAATGCAAAAGACCGTAAAAAAAATACTACGAACCCGCATCGCTACGAAATACGATTCCCCCGATTCTTTATATCGCCGCGATCGCGTTGAACCGAATATTCATAGCGCCGATTAATGAAAGCGCCGTAAATTCAATTCACCGACCATTTTTAATCCCGGGTTGTCGTTTTTCCGCAAAAATATAAATCCGATTTTTCGAAACACCGAAAGCTCAATTCACCGATTTTGTTTTTTTTTTTTTTTTTTTCGTTTTCTCAATTGACACTTTATTCAGTTCTACGAATCGTCGTTTGACCGAACCCGCATTTTGCCGATTCTGAAAATGTCCGATTCATCATACTTCCAAATAATTAAAAATCCGAAATATCAAAGCACCGAAAATTCAATACTTCGAATCGCTAAAATACCGAGAATTCAAATCGCCTACTTGCCAGAGTTCCGATCTGTCGAAGTCGCGATTCATCGAAAGCTCGATCTGATATTTAACAGAAACGTCAACGCCCAGATCCGCCATCCCCCCCCCCTTGCCTCAGAATACCGTGGGCAAGGAACACCGATAGCCCAAACCTCCGTGAAATCATTTCTCCGTCATAGACTAAGAGAATCATAAGAAAGCGAACAACGTTCATATTTCTAGTCTACCCTGCCGTATCGGCCGTTTACTTTCAGCCGCACTACAGCAGATGGCGCAAAGAGTCTCATAAAAATGTAATATGTACAGTACATGTGGACATCAATATAAGTATTTATCAGTTGGAATCCGTGTTTACGTCGAAATGTAAACAATTCGCGTAAATCGGTAAATTATTAGATAATCGCGAACAATTGAAAAAAAAAGGAATAATTCCCGCGGAAAATCATGTGACATTATCGGAAAAGGACACACCAGTTACAATTAAATTGTCGGAATCGTCGAAAACAGATAAGTTGAAATTTGTTACGTAAATGTCAAAAAAATATTCAAGACTCTTTTTCTTTGTGAAATGTTTTATTTTCCAGGAGTACATGTTGACAAAAAGGAACCGAAGATTCAGGAAGGTGGTCGATGTCATTGAAATGGTATGTAATTTTTTTTTAAATGTATCTTTTCAAATTAACTTTGTTTCACACATGTAATATGAATGTAAGAAGTCGCTTTCTTTGTCAATAACGATGCATGAAAATGGTGAATTAGAAAAACACTGGGAAGCATTTTCGTTCGTGTGGCTGTAGTTTTTTTCTGAATTTATAACAAATGATTAATTGCATTCATAGGATATACATTCATGCCAGGCTACTTTTTTTTTACCTTATATACTCATAAAAACAATTATGGTTGGAGAAAGGAGTCGTTATAGTTTTATAAAAGCAAACATCTAAAAATTGAGTACTCATAACATTACCATCAACTTGTTTGTGCATGCAAAACTTTCAGTTATATCATACAACTTGTAATGAAACGGAAATAATGAAAATAACTGATACTTCCATTTTCTGAAGTCGAGTAATGTGTAATTTGGTTTTTATCATTCCTTTTTAATATCGTTTATCCAGCTTTTTATTACTTATTCATTTATTGGCTTGGATCTATAATTCATCAAACATTCATTTTTTAAATTTTGTTTTACGTCTCATTGTCTCACATTCTTATTTTCAACTCTTTTGCAAATTTTTAATAAAGAAAAATGGTGTTATTTTGGGCATCAAACAAGGAATTGTTCGTTGCTCATTGGAGATTGAAGGGAAAATCATATAGGGATTAGAAAATTTCTCGAGTTAACCTCATCTAAAAAAGTTAGGAAAATTATGTACGGTTGATTTTTTGGCATTATTATTGTTAATTGTTATTTCTGGTCATTTTTTGTCACCCAATCGCTGATGATCTATTTTGCAAATTCTATCGATTCCGACTATATTTTATTTACTTTCAGATGTCAATTATTTGTAAATTTTCTGGAATAGAAAAATTTATTTTTGTCGTTTTTTGATGTAAATTGTATATAACAAAATAATCATCAGCGATTGGGTGACAAAAAATGACCAGAAATAACAATTAACAATAATAATGCCAAAAAATCAACCGTACATAATTTTCCTAACTTTTTTAGATGAGGTTAACTCGAGAAATTTTCTAATCCCTATATGATTTTCCCTCCAATCTCCAATGAGCAACGAACAATTCCTTGTTTGATGCCCAAAATAACACCATTTTTCTTTATTAAAAATTTGCAAAAGAGTTGAAAATAAGAATGTGAGACAATGAGACGTAAAACAAAATTTAAAAAATGAATGTTTGATGAATTATAGATCCAAGCCAATAAATGAATAAGTAATAAAAAGCTGGATAATCGATATTAAAAAGGAATGATAAAAACCAAATTACACATTACTCGAATTCAGAAAATGGTAGTATCAGTTATTTTCATTATTTCCGTTTCATTACAAGTTGTATGATATAACTGAAAGTTTTGCATGCACAAACAAGTTGATGGTAATGTTATGAGTACTTAATTTTTAGATGTTTGCTTTTATAAAACTATAACGACTCCTTTCTCTTGTCGTGAAGCTTTTCGCAACGATATCATTTGCTTGAGCAATAGAAGCCGTCGTACGATTGATAATTCTAATTTTATGACTCGCCTATCTGTTTCCCCTCTGAATCGTACGATTCTTGGAATAATGTGTTTGGCCCGTTTCGCTCGCATGATTTTTGGAATCATCGCCACGCCAATCTTCAAAACGTAAAAGAAAACCAGTTGCAGTTCGAGACCGCGCCAACAAACTACTTGAAACTACTTTTGTATTCGATTTATGTAAGCAACGAATAAAGCTTGTAAATTCGTTGCTAAAATGTCGTGTTTTATTCACTACTTTTTTGAAAATCAAACTTTTCTATTTCGCGACACGACAATTGGTGGCAGCGGTGGGATCTGTGCAAAAACAACCCAGGACCAGTGAGGTACCAGTGGTGCACAGAGAGACCCTTTTTGAGGAGCGATCGGCGTGGAAGTACAGGGAAAACCACCGTAGGACGACCGCAGCGTGAAAACAGCGATAAAAGGCCGGATCGTCGTCGATCGGAGTCTCCATATGTTGTAGAAGACGGTCACATAGAACTTCAACTCCGGAGCACCTGCTACGTTGACAACTCGTCGTCTCGAGGCCGTATAGCGAGCACCGTACAGAAAAACAAGGTTAGTGATTCCAAATTAGACAATTTCATATTAAAAGTAGAGAAATATGTCTGAAAACGAGGAATCTAACAGCTTTACTTCTGGTCAAGATACCAAAGATTTTGTTACGAGAGACGAATTTCGTGCTCTCCAAGAATCAATGCAAATGATTCAAGACCAGTTAAGTCAACTATTAACAAAAGAAAAACCCTCTGACTCATTATTGGGACGCGTCAGCAGTAAATTGGGTTTGAGTAAATCGAAAAACGCTTCTTTGGAAACGCCAGCAAGCATATTTATACCAAAAAAAAACTCCTTCTCTAAAAAAGGAGAAAATTGAATATGACGATGAAGTTGATTTAACTGAAGATTACGTCACTGATGACGAGGAACAATACGAAAGGCGAAATTCGAGAAATTCACGAGATTATCTGTCTTTAAACTCTGCACTCTGCTCAATTCGAGCCTTTGACGGAAAAAAAATGGCAGTTGAAACGTTCATCAACACGATCAAGGACGTCCTGCCATGTATAGAGAGAAAAGAAATCCATATTTTTAAGAATATGGTAATTGCGCAGAAAATTACCGGCGAAGCCGCGTACATGACTGAGTCAGCCATGGATCTTGAAATAGATGATCTTCTCGATCATTTGCGAACGATTTTCGCAGAAGAAAACTCTCTGGAATCGCATGTAGCTCGAAGAAGTGTAATTGTTCAAAACGAAGGTGAAAGTATTTCTCAATTAGGTGTCCGTTTTGCGCAAATCAACACAAACATTTTACGAGCTATCAATTCACAAAATAAGACTTCAACGAAGAAGAAAATCATGCAAGAACTTGAGCTCGAGGCAACGACAAAAGCCTTCATAGCTGCTTTGAAAAATCGGGAAATCCGACAAGAAGTCAGACTAGCTGGACCAAGGTCATTAAAAGAGGCCATTGACACAGCAAACGCCAGTGCTGTACAATTGGAAAAAACTGCATTCTCGACAACTAATGGACATTACGAATATACTAGAATGCCATTTGGCCTACGTAAAGTTCCGGGAACATTCCAACGTATGATGAACAACGCACTCATGGGGCTTATTGGAACCGTATGTTTCTGTTATCTAGACGATGTAATTGTGTTCGGAAAAACATTACAGAAACACAACAAAAATCTCGATATACTGTTTGAAAGACTCAGAAGAACAGGATTGAAATTGCAACCCGATAAGTGCGAATATCTCCAACCAGAACTGGCATATTTAGGGGACATTATATCAAAAGAGGGAGTCAAACCGAATCCCGAAAAAATTGCTGCTGTGAAAAGTTTTCCTATACCGAGAAATCCTAAGAATATCAAACAATTTCTAGGACTTGCCGGTTACTACCGCAAATTTATAGAGAACTTTTCAAAAGTCGCACTTCCTCTTACAACATTGCTGAAATACTGAACACCATGGGAATGGACACCATCGGAACAAGGCGCTTTTGACGAACTCAAACGAAGATTAACATCATCTCCAGTGCTCATGTTCCCAGATTTAAGTAAAGAGTTCATTCTCACTACTGACGCCAGTAATTATGCATTGGGAAGCATTCTTTCGCAAGGTACCATCAGCGATAACCGACCAGTGGCCTATTACTCGTGGACGCTGAACAACGCCGAAAAAAATTATTCGACAACAGAAAAAGGATTGTTGGCGATTGTCGCGTCCGTTAAACATTTCCGCCACTTTTTGTTCGGCCGTAAATTCACGATAATTACGGATCATAAGCTATTAGTTTGGCTCATGAATGTAAAAGAAGCAAACTCCCGATTGATGAGGTGGCGTCTGAAACTTGAGGAATACGACTACGAAATCGTCTACAAGAAGGGCAAACAAAACACCAACGCAGACGCCCTATCGAGAATTCCTTACGTAGACACGTTTGAAAAAAAATCATTAACTCGACCAAAGCAACAAAAAGAAACTCTCTTGGATCAGTCTGAAATACATTCAAATTCAAATACTACTGTAGAAAATGATAAGAAAAAAGAAAACGGTAACGTTCCAAAAACTTCAGATCAAAACAAAAAAGAAAGAAATAGCACTAAAATTCACGAATATTCATCGAAAACTCAAGTTGCCAAGAAAACGACCAAAAATCGTTCGATAAAGGACCCATCGTTAACAAAATCATTTGAACCTAATGACGACTCCGGTTCCGAACAAAATGATAGTACAGGAAATAATACTAACGGCCTACAAATGAGTAGAGAATCGCAAAAGAACGAACCGCGCGATAACAAATCAATTTCGACATGTGATTACGACGAATACGTTTCAAAAAATAAAATTTTATGGCCCGAAAATATTTCTCAGACAACTAAAATACAAACGAAAAATTTCAATAAATGCTATCCAACAGTTTCAGATTTTACTGGGAAACGAGGAAAAGATTATTATTTCAGTATCAATAACGATGATCAACAATGGTTCGATTTCTTGAAAAAAAGATTAGAGAAATCTAAAGAAAACGATATTACGCTAGATTTTCTTCATGTGCATTGGGAAAAACATAGACTTATAATGTATAAACTCATCAAAATGTCAGCTTTTATTTGGGATTTCATCGCCATAAAAAGCAGAAAATTGTTTTTAAAATACACAGATTATGACATACCAACCACAACGGGAGACAAAGAACGTTTAATCACTGAAGCTCACATTTCGGGAGGTAATCATCTAAGTATGAAAAAAACAACGGAAAAGGTGAAACAAGTTACAAACTTTCCAGGACTTGGAAAAGAAGTCGAAGATGCAATACACAAATGCATAACATGTCAGACGATGAAAACAGGAAAATCGAATCAAGTTCCTGGAATAATTCCAGACATGCCTAGTTTACCACGAGAAAAAATTTCACTGGATCTAATCGGACCATGAGAACCTACGTGCAGAAAGAATCAATATATTTTGGTTATTCAGGATTATCTTACCAAATTTTTAGTTCTCTGTCCATTGAGAAATAAAACAGCTAATCAGGTTGTACGAAAGTTACATAACGATTATGTGTCCGTGTTTGGTCCACCTAAAACTATTCTATCGGACAATGGAAGAGAATTTGATAACAAAATCATGAGCTTATATTCTAAATTATTTAATATACAGGACACCTTCACGACTCCTTACAGACCTCAGGCAAATGGATCAAACGAAAGAACGCATGGATTTATCAAGGAGATGATCCGCACCAACAGTAAAGATTGGGACTTGGTTCTAAAGGAAATTGCGCTTGCATACAACACCACTGAAAATCGAGCAACAGGATTCAGCCCTTATGAATTTCAGTATGGGACTAAACCTCATTTTCCATCATCTCTTCCACCTGCAAAGATTGAGATAAGCAAAATATTGGAAAATATAAAAAATCGGCATAATCGAGTTATTAGAGAAGCATCAAAGAACCTGCAAAAGTCAAGAGAAGAAAATAAGAAGCAAACAGATGATAAGATCCGCCATCAATACAAGTTCAGCGTAGGCCAAAGAGTTTACTATAAGGCTTCCGCCTCAAGTACCTTAGGACAAAAATGGTTTGGGCCAGCGGAGATTGTAAAATTAAATGATAATGGAACTGCAATTATAAAAAATAGAAATCGACAATTTCCACTGCACTTGACAAAATTAAAACCTTATTTCTAAAACTACATTTACTTGCAGATATGGGATTCACTACGACCTTCATACTGTGCTTCATCTTCAGCGCTTACGCTCGCAACATCGAAGTAACGCCAATACCTAATAAACAAGCTGTCATCATTGAGAATGTCGGTAGGATCAACATATATTCTGAAGTATGGAAAGTCATATCCAGCGTCGATTTAACCAGTCTTGAGAATGAGCAAGGTCACCTGTACGATCAATATCTGACCGTGTCTTCAATGTGCAACACCATGGGCTCATCATGCTATAGCAACTCTCGCCTGAACATCGCAAGCGATAATTTGAACGAAGCAAAAAGAAATTTAAAACTCTTTCACCACCTTATTGGTAGAAAGATAAGGACACAGCGAAAGAGAGGATTATTCAACCTTGGAGGATCGACTCTTAAATTTATTTTCGGTACTTTGGATGCAGGAAATGCTGAATATTACAACGAAGAACTAGACAGGATATATGAAGACAATAATCATATAGGTAAAATGATAAAAAATCAGACTCTTTTTATTAAACAAGAAATATCACAAACTCTAGAAACAATAGCACAGTTTGAACTGCATTTGACTGAATTCAACAACTTTTTCTCGAATTTAACAATCGAAATTACTAATCTGGAGAAACAAGCCCGAATGAGCGAACTTGTGTCTCAGCTAATTGTCATGATACAAACCCATAATCTGAATATTGTCGAAATGATAGCAGTTATAATGGATGGAAGACATGGGTCACCACACCCAAGGGCGTTACCTCCGGACGAACTATTCAAAGTACTCAAGAAAAACTCTGGAAATTTCAAGATTCCATTCCCTTTAAGCGAGGAACATTTTTCATCTCTTGTGGATATAAGTGACTTACATATTTTTTTTGCCAACAATAGAATAGTACATTTATTGTATATTCCAGTCAATCATGAAGAATACACTCTTCAGAAAATTTCCCCGATACCCGTTCTATTTGAAAAAATGTATGCTATCATCATGTTCAAGGAAGATTACATTGCAAATCATAATAACTTTACATTTATTCCTCTCGATAGTCACGATATGTCTACCATGAAGCAAGTTGAAGGTGAGCGTTTCTTGAAGAGAAAAAATGTAGAATATTCTTTGCAAACCCCAGATATTTGTATTCACCAAATAATCCGCGATAGAGATATTTCTAAGTGCCTGATCAACAAAATACACCTTTCTACCACCTACTGGATACAGTTGGAGAGTGGTAACGAATGGATCGCAATACCACCTAAAGAGGAAGAACTACATTCCATTTGCACAGAAAACCAAGATTTCGAGACCACTATTCTAAATCAACCGTCCAAAATCAAAGTGTATCCTCATTGTAAAGTTCTTTCGAAATACGTCATCCTAAAACCTTTTCATGAAAGGAAAGAAGTATCCACTATTGAAGTTATATTGAACAAAAATGAACGCGAACTGCCTGACATCGAGATCTCTGACATCAGAGCACCAAATATTACACAATCGAACCTTTCACCAAAAATATTGCAAATGCTCGCCGCAACTGCAGACGAAATAGATAAACAGATTGATGAATTGAAAGACCACCACCGAAGAATGACATGGACCGAAAAATTTTATGCAACACTGACATACCTAAGCTACGGAAGTCTCTGTTACCTTGTATTACATATATTATAAAAACTCAAAATATTGACCTGGTTATGGGAGAAAACAAAAAGATGTACCACAAGTTGTTGTTGTAAGAACGTTTAAAATTTTTGCAATATCGGAGTAGGAAGTCAAAATGATGGTCATACTTCCATCGAAACAGGACTCATGCCTAATGTCCTCTACACATTGCCAAATACAGAAAATACAACTTCAGAAGTAGAACTCCAAAGGAAAGCCTCTAGCAGATCTGGACCTCGCAAAACGAAGAAAAAGACTCGTCAACATTTCGGAGGCTTTGATTGAAACCTATTGTGCATTTTCAAACACTAAGTTTATTCAATTCTTTTATATATATATTTTTAAAAAAAAATGTTGAACATTCTTCTATTTTATGATTACAGTAATTATTCTTTATTCAAAACTTGGAGGACCAAGTTTGATTTTTAGCGGGGAGGTGTCGTGGAGCTTTTCGCAACGATATCATTTGCTTGAGCAATAGAAGCCGTCGTACGATTGATAATTCTAATGATATGACTCGCCTATCTGTTTCCCCTCTGAATCGTACGATTCTTGGAATAATGTGATTGGCCCGTTTCGCTCGCATGATTGTTGGAATCATCGCCACGCCAATCTTCAAAACGTAAAAGAAAACCAGTTGCAGTTCGAGACCGCGCCAACAAACTACTTGAAACTACTTTTGTATTCGATTTATGTAAGCAACGAATAAAGCTTGTAAATTCGTTGCTAAAGTGTCGTCTTTTATTCACTACTTTTTTGAAAATCAAACTTTCCTATTTCGCGACACGACACTCTAACCATAATTGTTTTTATGAGTATGTAAGGTAAAAAAAAAGTAGCCTGGCATGAATGTATATCCTATGAATGCAATTAATCATTTGTTATAAATTTAGAAAAAAACTACAACCACACGAACGAAAATGCTTCCCAGTGTTTTTCTAATTCACCATTTTCATGCATCGTTATTGACAAATAAAGCGACTTCCTACATTCATATTGCATGTGTGAAACAAAGTTAATTTGAAAAGATACATTTAAAAAAAATTACATACCATTTCAATGACATCGACCACCTTCCTGAATCTTCGGTTCCTTTTTGCCAACATGTACTCCTGGAAAATAAAACATTTTACAAAGAAAAAGAGTCTTGAATATTTTTTTGACATTTACGTAACAAATTTCAACTTATCTGATTTCGACGATTCCGACAATTTAATTGTAACTGGCGTGTCCTTTTCCGATAATGTCACATGATTTTCCGCGGGAATTATTCCTTTTTTTTTTTCAATTGTTCGCGATTATCTAATAATTTACCGATTTACGCGAATTGTTTACATTTCGACGTAAACACGGATTCCAACTGATAAATACTTATATTGATGTCCACATGTACTGTACATATTACATTTTTATGAGACTCTTTGCACCATCTGCTGTAGTGCGGCTGAAAGTAAACGGCCGATACGGCAGGGTAGACTAGAAATATGAACGTTGTTCGCTTTCTTATGATTCTCTTAGTCTATGACGGAGAAATGATTTCATGGAGGTTTGGGCTATCGGTGTTCCTTGCCCACGGTATTCTGAGGCAAGGGGGGGGGGATGGCGGATCTGGGCGTTGACGTTTCTGTTAAATATCAGATTGAGCTTTCGATGAATCGCGACTTCGACAGATCGGAACTCTGGCAAGTAGGCGATTTGAATTCTCGGTATTTTAGCGATTCGAAGTATTGAATTTTCGGTGCTTTGATATTTCGGATTTTTAATTATTTGAAAGTATGATGAATCGGACATTTTCAGAATCGGCAAAATGCGGGTTCGGTCAAACGACGATTCGTAGAACTGAATAAAGTGTCAATTGAGAAAACGAAAAAAAAAAAAAAAACAAAATCGGCGAATTGAGCTTTCGGTGTTTCGAAAAATCGGATTTATATTTTTGCGGAAAAACGACAACCCGGGATTAAAAATTGTCGGTGAATTGAATTTACGGCGCTTTCATTAATCGGCGCTATGAATATTCGGTTCAACGCGATCGCGGCGATATAAAGAATCGGGGGAATCGTATTTCGTAGCGATGCGGGTTGGTAGTATTTTTTTCACGGTCTTTTGCATTTTCGAAGTTTCATCATTCGGACACATGACAAGTCCGGTATTTTGAAAATTCGGGGTTATAAGTGTGTCACGTTTACTTGGGGTATGGTAATTTTGTCAACTTTTGTTGTAAGAGTCATCCTTGAGTATGATTTTTTTCCCTTGAAACCCGAGTCAACCGTTATTCCACGTCACAACTACGGCCCTTGTTACTGGCGTTTGACTTTTGCGACTGATTGGCGGCCGCGATGCAACAACTCCACGAGGTCCTTTACAGTACGTGAGAGTTTTTGTGCCACTCAAAACAACCACGTATTACGTGACTTTCGACTCGTCAATTGTCACCAAACGTCTGAGAGCATATCGTGGGCTTACAGTAAATAGTAGGCATTCAAATATGAAATGATGCTAAATTACTTTTTCCTCATAAATATTGGACTGATGACATTTTTTTATAGCACGAAGGAATAAAATTTCGTATTACCTACAGTGAGCTATGGACAAAAATCGAAATTCGATTCTCGCCGTGCCATTCCAATTTTTTATGGAAATTAGACCTGAAAACCTTTTTCGGGTAATAAAATTAATATATTAATTTTTACTATACTAGACATTGAAAAAATGCATAAGTAAAATATAGTTAATAAGCAATGTTCGTAGAAAAGTGTCGAATGAAGTATAGAAAAATGCAGATTTTCGGAAATTTACTATACCGGGCATGGGAAATTTTGCCAGCTTTTTTACAATATAGTTAAAAAAATTATTGAAAATTTGTTCGTGCTTGGGTAAGATATTTTTAGTATAGCGAGAAGGTAATAATAATATAGTTTTATAGGAAAATTACTATATTAAACTTTCACATACCAGACATAGAAAGAATTCATGAAAAGAGTAGTAAAAGTCTTATGCTCGAGGAAAGATTCTATTGTGGTATATTAAATTTTGAAGTATAGGAAATTTACTGCACTACGTTATGGGAAATTTATAAACTTTTTTTACAATGATGGAAAGCTATGAAATTTTATACAATCAATTCAGACAAAAAATTATCAATCAAAACGCTTTCTTGTAGTCTCTAAAGTTTGCACAAGAATTGAGCGTCCCAATTGCAGAATCACCTTGCCGCGTGAACTCGGCAAGCCTAGTAGGCAAGGGAGGGGATGACGCGTTGCTACGGGGCAAAGTTAATCGGACGGGAAATTTTTAAACTGCCGTCATTTCGGTACTACTCATCGGATCAAGATGATTTTTTTTCAGATCTACTCATGAGACCCTAACGCTTCCAAAAAATCTAATTTCATCAATTGTTATTAATTTTTTTAATTGTTTAACAGTCACCGAACTTTTGTCAACTTAATATTGGAATTTTGGTTGTAATTTTCAAAATTTAAGGTTATAAATCTAATTGGATGTTATTTATTAAAAACATATTCAAATTTTACATCGAGTATGAATAAACAAAGTTTCGCTCTGGCGCCTAACGATTTTTATGCACGCGCCAATAATGAACTTGTTTGCATTCAATACTCGTATCGTTTTTAGAATAAAATGTCCAAGTAAAATGTTTAAAAATTCTTATATTTTTTATTTAATAGTATGCATTATCCATCTTTGTATTAGGTTTAAGTTTAATCGAATCAGCATGCCAAAAGATACAGGTTAGGTAATGAAATAAAAAGTAAAAATCAATGCAATAGTTTTATATTTTATATTCATACTTCTAATCCGATACTTGCAAATCAAGATATATTTGTTAGAAAGAAAATTTCACGTTATAACGAACTGTATGTACATATTTCCAGGCGTAAAACTTTTTTTTCATACAAAGAGAGTAATATCAAAATCAAATTTAAAACGAGAAATAGAGAAACAAGAACCAAAGAATTGGGCTTACACATTAATACGAAGTTATGAAAATTTCAATTGAATCAATGTGTCTACACTTTTGTGTTTAATAAAAATCACTGGTTTTCCTTATTTCTTCTACATCCTTTTTTTCAGATAGAATTTTTAGTGTCCTTTCGTTTTTTTTTACTTTCAGAATTGTCATTTTTGTCTTTCAGAACTTTTTTACCTTTCGTCATCGCTTTTTTTCAATATCTTTTTTCTTCTGTTAAAAAGGCATTTTCAAAAAAAAACTGTCTGAGTTCGCCAGTGTATTCATCATATACGTGAATAAAATTCACGTATATGATGAATACACTGGCGAACCAAAAACTTTTTTTATTGAAAAAATAATTGTAGCAAAATATGTATTTGAAAAGGATTTGTCTGTATGTGATCCACCGGGAATGTCAACAGAAAAAAAAACGATGTAAAATCACTTTTGAAATTTTTGGAACCAGAAGCAAAAAAAAGTACGATATTAAGTTAAAAAAAGTTCAGTGAGTGTTAAACAATACAAAAACTTAATAATGATTGATGAAATTAGATTTTTTTGGAAGCGGTAGGGTCTCATGAGTATTTCTGAAAAAAAAAAAAAAAAAAAAAAAATCATCTTGATCCGATGAGTAGTACCGGAATGACGGCGGTTTCAAAATTTCCCGTCCGATTAACTTTGCCCCGTAGCAACGCGTCATCCCCTCCCTTGCCTACTAGGCTTGCCGAGTTCACGCGGCAAGGTGATTCTGCAATTGGGACGCTCAATTGAACACGAGCGAAAATCGTTCGAATGAAACTTCAATGATAACTCAATTCTATCCATCAAGTTGAATTTCAGTAAATATAAGACGTGTGCGGGAAGACAAATTTGTTCAGTCGGGACGGGACGGGAAATTTCTCGATATTTTGGGACGGGATCCCGAAATTCGGGATTTCCCGAAAAGTTCGGGGTATCCCGGAAATTTCGGGAAATCCCGAGTTCGGGACGGGAAATCCCGGATTCGGGATTCCGGGAATGTCGGGATCCCGCACACCTCTAGTAAATATCATTGTATAATTATACTGAAAAAGAAGAATATGTCAAAGTTACATAAAAGAACTGAAGATGCCCAAAATTTAAATTTTCATTGAAAATATAAAATCCGGGTATAATGCAAAAAACTACGAAAATCTTTAAACACCTTCAACAGTGAATTAAAACTAAATAAAGCAATTGTTAGTATCAATACTCGAGATTAATACGAACATATTCCAGATAACACGGAAGACAAAATATAAAGATACAACGAACAAAAGGAAATTTTAGAAAATAGTGACAGATACACAAAAATAATAATAAAAAAACCTACTTTAAAATACACCATTATAGTATATTTCACGTTTTTGTATTTTGTATTAATTTTGCTTTACAATCAAATACGGTTAATGATATTTTGTGGAATAATGTAAGCTTATACGCCTGACTAAACATGATTTGTCTCGCTCTAAAAATTCTACACGGAAGTATCTTAAGTAGGTGGAAAAGATTAAAAAATAACCTAATCGCTGTAAAAAGTTCAAAGAGAGAATGAGAATGAAAGGAAGTGCCATTTCAATGATGTTATCTTGTCAAGAAGAAATACGAAAAGTTAGAAACCTTAAGGGACTTGCTTGAGGAGCCTGATGTTCTTCAATAATATTTGAAAAGCACTCTTATTAGAGAAATTTTTCATTACAGTTTAGAAAGTTTTTAATCTTTATACTGTATGTGATTTTTCCCATAAACAGATCTGGAAAAATTTCCATACGCTATGAAAATTCATTCATGAAAATGGAAATTTTATTATGATTCATGGAATGATCCCCATGGTGTATGTAGAAATTTCTAGATTTATTTATGCACGTAAAAAAGAAATCACTTAAAGACAGTATTTCTACGTTGAAATGTAGTAACGCGGTTGATAAAAAATGACTTCGGGTCGAATTTACTTTGAAACAGGAATTTAGTACTCAATTTAATTAGAAGCAAGATCTAAATCATTGATACGCAATCTCTTACATCAAGGGAGAGTCCTACTTTGTCAGGTCAAAAAATTTGAGTATTTTTTTTTTGTTTTATAGTATAGATGAATGTATGAATAGTGTGTTCATGGAATGAAGAGTCAAAATCTTTCGAATCACAAAAGTAATACACCGTTTCAAAGCTTCAGCCAAAGACGCGCTGCAGCGGCGAAAACCAGATTCGGCGATAGTCACCGTTTTACATTTTCCGATAAAATCACAATAATTTTGTTTATTAGTTTTTGTAAAGTGACCTTGAAAGTATACCTGTGTAAAGTTTCAAATATGTACGTTATGTTGAACTACCTCAACTACATCAGCAAAGTTCTGCTTTATTTTTCAGTCCTTTGATCCTTACTAGGTTGAAAAATTGAAAGGCATTTATCTCAAAACCACGTTTTTCGAACTTACGGAAGTGATTCAAGACGTTGTAATCAACCAATCATCACCAAATCTGGCACAAATGTGTATCAGGGTTGTGTGAAAAAAGTGAACTACCATCATCAAAATATAATCACAATTACTCGTTTTGCACAACAATTTGTGAAGATAAATTTGAAAAAAAAATCGATTTTCTTTTATTAATGCATAATTGTTTCATTTTTCATGATTTTTTCAAATCGTTAAAAATGAAGAATATGTCGGGTTTTTGTCTTGTAATCATCCGTTTTGGATAAATTACTTCCGCTAGCGAGACATCTCTTCCAGGATATATCGCCATTGATCGACGTCCCCCCTCCCCCCTTTTTCATTTAGCTAGTGAAAAAAAATTTTAATTTGCAGAATAAATGTTCTTTGATAACCATGCCAAATATAAAAATTCTATCTTTAATAGTGTACTTAAAACGGATACCTAAAAAAACTACCGATTTTCGGGTCAACAAAGTAGAACCCTCCCTTAAGAAAGTTTATACTCTAATTGTTCAACTTTGTTACTCACAACAAGCATCATATTATTGATCCTAAGCGCTCGTTCTACTGTAGAGGAGTTGTATTTATGCTTAGACGAAGTCACTCGGTTACTATCAAGCAGCGCTGAGGGGTACTAGAGGTCAGTGGCTTTGCTTGCTTGGAAGTAGTAACGCGGTTGCGTACAAATAACGTGAAGCGTTACTAAAACATGAAAAACCTTTTGCTTAATAGCAGTATTTCAAAATGAAAAAAAAATTTAGTTGATTTAATTATTTATTGCATTTGTTTTATGCTACTATATTATTGTAATACGTTCATTTACCTTTTTCACACTCGCTGCTACAGTTATAAACAAGATTTATCATATTAAAAACCTCGCACACGCTTGGGATCGAACCCAGTACATTCACATTACAACACATTTTTTCGGATCGCACGCTCGCATTTAACTGACTTCGCCACGCCAGACACATAACAATGGTTTGAAAAATAATGACCTCATTTATTTACACGTGTATATTATAACAACAAGCACGAATGAATTTTTTGAAGTTTTTATTCATACACTTTTTCGCATTGATTGTATGTGATGTATAATATTGCTTCCCGTTTTTTTTTTTTTTCATCTCTGTCGTGCTTTTCGTTTAAATTTGTAACTTCCTGTAGTGTTGAAATAAGCTCTGTAGATTACTGCAACTTATTTGAAGATTTTTTCTTGACAGTTTTTTTTTCTGGTTTTTCTTGTTTTTTCTTGTAATCCACTACTTATTATTTTGAGATTTTTTTTATTTTTATTAATTATAACGTAAATTATTCTAATGTTTTACATTTGTTTAAAAATCTATTTGCCAAGAAGGTAGGCAGAAACAATTTTGGGAAGTAGTCATTTTAAAAAAAGTCGATTTCCTTCGCGATTTTATATTTTCTGATTTTTGGCAATTTTTCATTAGTTTTTTTTTTTTGCCAAAAGTAAGTTTTGGGTAGGCGCAGCACTTGATTGTTGTAGATTTTCCTTTATTTTATTGTGAGCTCTTCATGTATAGATCTCATCCTTCCTTTAAAAAATGATGTCACGTTTGTTAGTAGAAATCCAGAGGGAAAAAATTACATTCCTACAAAATAGTAACAAAATTGATAATTGAGCCCCTGGATATAAGAACTCACTAAGCGCTGTACACTCTCAGAAGTGTCTCTATTAAGTTAAAAAGACTGTCTTTAAAATAGATTTCCCATACTGTCTATTAAATTGTCTAATAAAGTTATGGACGCATTTATGAAAAAAATAGACACTATCTATGGAAATAATAAACCTTCTACGTAATCGAAGTGTAGAAAGTCTATGGCGTTTAGCGAGTTCTTTTTGTATGTATTATTTTCATTTTGTACGTATTGGAGTGATCATTATTTGTGCGTGAGACATTAAGTCGAGTATGTATATGCCAAATATGCATTTTTTTATGTGAAAAACTCGGAAGAGATAAAATAAAAAATGATTTTTTAACACACGTGTAGATTTTCCTATCAGCTTATCCAGCATACATACCCCAATTGCATGCAATTTTTCATACACCAAAACCTTTATAAAGTATTGAATCAACAATTTTTCAAAAGATGTTTTTTAGGAAATAGTATATAATGTAACTAGGACTTCAATTTGCTGTTTAAAATGATACGAGTCAATATAAAATAATATATTGACTAATATAAGTAACTGTCCTAGTTACTTATGGTATTTTATGTACCGAAGCCTGAAAAACGAATTTTGAGATTTTGAACTGGGCGAGAAATGAGTTTTTTATGTCAGTGGTACATCAAATATTTTCTCCTACTCATTATCAGTAACGCGGGTTGCTTCCTTGGAGCTCATCTTCGGTCCAAAGCAACGAGTAACTCACAAAAGGGGAGAGTCTCACCTTGTCATCGCCGATTTCGATGAAAGCCGGCAATTATGTTCCTTTTGTTATCCTGAATGAAATCCCAAAAACCATTCGTGCCAACGTTCAATAGTTTATTTTAATAATTTTTGTGTGCCCCTGTGATCAGGGTCATGGCCTTCACTTGTACGATGATGAATTGTCAGTGACCATAGCTCAAGCCGTAAGGCGCTACACCAGGAATAGTAGTATTCACTGTTCGATCCCAGTGGTCGCCAATTGTTTTTTTTTTTTTTCATTCCACTTTTTTATTATTTCTAGTCGTTGTTACAACAAAAGTGAAATGAATAGTGAAATCAACCAAAAAATAATCAATCAATAAATTATAGAAAAAAAACATGTATTGTAAAAAAATGACAGTAAGGTAATTTTCTGGAAGTCCTTACAAATTATGAATTTTTTTGTGATTATTTCTCTATTCATTTCACTTTTGTTGTAAAAAGGACTAGAAATAATAAAAGTAGTCAATTGAAAAAAAAAAATTGGAGCGTGTGAGTCAACACGCGTTAGAATTGAAACTTCTCATGTTACTTTCTTCAAGGTTCCGATCTATAGATTTTTAGATACCTCTAGCCTTTTTTGTTTTAACAGATCCCTCAATATTTCTGTGTAGTATTTTTTTTCGTTTCTTAACTGTTAATCAGTTAAATAATGCCGACTAAGAAGTTTTACTTCAAAAACGTTCCTATGTATAGATTTTATTCCTCTTCGAAAATTTCTTTTCAAATATTTTTTTACAAAATTATCTATTTGATATAAAAAAATGAGAATCTTTTTATTATCTGCTTTATAACTCACAAACTACTGCAGAAAACCTCCTAAAATTTAATACATTTATTGACCATGTTCGTGAAAAGGTAATAGGCATGTTTTCATTTAGGAACTAAATGGCCCACTCCTCCACCTCTACCTCTGCTGCACTTTTGAAAATATGAAATATAAGACACAAAAATCATACATTGTTATAAATCAGGAAAAGTCACATAATCACAAAGTTATACAAATTAAAGTGATATAAAGGTGAGATATTTTTTGATTGTGACATTTTGTGATTTTGTGTTTTTTGTGATTTTTTCGCATTCTGTTATTTATGAAACTTTGTGATGTCACATTTTGTTATTTATGACGTTTTGTGATTTTGTAACATTTAGCAACTTTTTTTGATTTTGTGACGTGTGATACTGTGACATTTTGTGTTTTTAGGACGTTCTGTAATTTTGTAACATTTAGTACCATTTTCGATTTTTTGACGTGTGATGATGTGACATTTTGTGATTTTTGACATTTCGGGTTTTGCGACATTATGTAATTTTGTGGAATTTGGTAATTTTGTGATTTTTTGAGGTTATGTGACTTTTTGCGATTCGTGAGATATTGTGATTTCGCAAGATTTTGTGACATTTTTATATTTTGTAACATTTCGCGATTTTGAGACTTTCTGACATTTATTGACCTGGTATTTTGGCGATTATATGACATATTGTGTATTTGTGACAATTCGTGTTTTTGTGACTTTTTGTGATTTTGTGACATTTTGTGATAGTTTGGATTTTTCGTGATTTTGTGCTATTTTGTGATATTTTGCATTTTTCGTGATTTTGCAGCATTTTGTGCTTTTGTGCCATTTTGTGATATTTTGCATTTTTCGTGATTTTACGGCATTTTGTAATTTCGTGACATTTTCTAATTTTGTGGCATTTTGTGATTTTGTGACATTTTGTGCTTTCGTGATATTCAGTGAATTTGTGTTATTTTGTGATTCGTCATGAACCGTTGAATTATATGGTAGATTTTACTTACATCATAATTTACAGGCTTACAGTTTACAGTGTTATATGTAACAATGTAAAATCTCCAAGTTACTCCCTGCATAAATTTTATTTTCTAGAATGAATCACACTCCTGAAAAGTCATAATGCCGCCTAAGAAGTTTTACTTCAATATGAAACTCGTACATCTTACAGTCTTACAGTTTACAGTGTTACATGTTACATCGTAAAATCTCAAAATTACTGCCTGCAATCAAAATATTACACTCTTACATCTTACAGTTTTACAGTTTACAGTGTTACATGTTACAAAATCTTCAAGTTACTCCCTACATAAATTTTATTCTAGAATAAATTACACTCCTGAAAAGTTATAATGCCGCATAAGAAGTTTTACTTCAAAAATTGTCGACCGCAGGGATCGAATCATGACTACTACTACTCTCGGTGGTGCATCTTACTCTTGAGCCACGGACACTGACTATGAAATTCCGTACAAGTGAAGGCCATCAGCCTGATCACAGTAGTACAAAAAAATTATTTAAATAAACTATCCAGCGTTAGCACGAACGGTTTTCGTGATTTTATTAAGGCTACCAAAAGGAACATACTTGCCAACTTTCATCGGAATCGGCGATGACAAGGTGAGACTCTCCCAGAACAAGTGATTAAATGCTTTTCATAAAGACGTTAGTTGCACTTATCAGAGAATTGTTTTTTCTAACAATTGGGAATATATTCTACTCGTTGTACGTAACATAAGTTATTTTTTGATTGCGTGCGCGTTTCTAGTAAAGAGAAATCGAGGGACTTTTACTAAGCGAGCAAGTTCCTCAAACTTAGTAACGTTCGTTGTTTTTTTTAGTTCTCGGCAACAAGATACTCAGTACAAGTAAAAGCATACTATTTATCAAAACATTAGTTATACTTATTGGAAATTTATCTCACAAATAATCAGGAATGATTGTTGCTCGAAGAACGTAACATAAACTGTTAAATGGATTCAAGTGCATTTCTCGTAAAGAGAAATCAAAGCACCTTTACTAAGCGGGTGGGTTTTTACTTGTCAGTAACGCGAGTTGCTTTTAGAAGCGCTTCGATAAGAAGCCCTCAGTCTTTGTGCTCCTAGTCAGCGCGTGAGTTGCTGTTATTAGAAAGCTCTCTCACTAAGAATCAGAACTCTGTTGCACTCGTGGTCAGTAACTCGTGTTGCTTAATAGTTGCAAGGGCATTTTTTAACAAAGAGAAACCGAGTTATTCACACTAAACGAGCGAGTTTTTTTAGCTCAGAAACGCGCATTGCTTTTTCGAAACTCTTTGATTCAAAGAAACAAGTTACTGAGTACAAGTGACTGCGTGATCTTGATCAACACGCAAGTCACTGCTACCAAGAAAGTTGCTTACTTAAGTTCAGCAATGCTTTCGAAGTTACCTGAATTACTAGTAATAAGAAAGTCAAAAGTATTTGAACGGAGTAATTTCTTACTGAATTATTGTAATTTTCGGACCAAACAAAGAAAAAAACTATGTTTGAGTAACGAGATACTGATTATAAGCAGTCTCTTTTATCCGTGTTGTAAAATTTCATACGGAATATGGGTTAAAAACTTCCAAAAAGTTCATGGAAAATTTATCGACTTTTTTTAACAGTGCACTTGAATAAATAAATAGTTTGAAATTTTGGTATTTTTATGACCGCGAGAGCTGGCGAGACTACTCTTACGAAGTCTCGTATCATCAGTGTATACAACAAATTAGGAATCTTCATGCATATGTATGGAAATGCTTTAGAAGATTTAGTTAGGTTATTTTTTTTTAGATGGATTACCATCCTGTCTCAGAAATTTTATCACTTGTACAGAAGATTTCCATTGTAGTTTGTACAATTTCAATACATGGATTTTATCTATGCCCACTAAAACGGGTCAATAAAAATGATAGAGAATTTCCATGCATATGTATACATATTTTCATAAACGAATTTCCAAACGTTCAAGTTCTCCAACAGTTTTATAAAACTTTTATTTCAAAGGCAAAAAGTGTTCATTTCAGAGAATTATAAATTTCATTTTAGAGAATTTTCAATTAGTTATTCTGACACAAATTTTTTCATGCGTCCGAAATTTTCGGTACGGCTTCGATCCAGCCTTGGAAACGCGATTCCCGTAATTCCCGTACATGAAAGATATATATGAAATTTCGAAGTTTTATATAGAGCAACCAGATAACACCAAAAATGCAATGTGATAAGCAGGGTATTAAGAGAAAACATGGCGTTTTTAATTTCCCTAATTGTGAATGTTTTAGTTCCGGTACACTTGTCGATTGACATAGTAAAATTCTAAAATGACTTTCAACTTTCGACTTTTTAATTGACATGGTGAAGTTCTGAAATGATATTGATCGTGCTGTTCGATAGCGCAGTGAACAAGGAGGCGAGCATTTTTAGGGAATTAGGTTCGTGCGAAACAAGAGGTCATCGGTTCGAATCCTATAGCGAGGGCAAGATTTTATGTTAGGGAAATGTGTTACAAAGTTTTTTAATTGTGTATGTAATGAATTTATACCTCTTTCAAATGTTACCAATCTAATATTGTCCAGTCAACAATTTGTATCATTGCGTTGTTTATAATGTATTTTTTTTTATTTACACGTATTATTTCCATACTTTTGTATGTGAAATTTTCATTCAATGTTTCTGAATTTTTCAAGACGTATGTACCATAATTTTAATACACTTGTACAACAAATTTCCATACATAACCCATGATACTTCCACACTTTTGTATGGTAAAATTTCTATACAAAATGGTAAAAAACTTTACAAACATGTTTGGGAAAAATGAATGCGCAGTTTGCTATAACACCAGACCATTATACAGGAACGATTCCATACACTGATCGCGTTATTTTCATTCATAATTATAGAAAAATTTCCATGCACTAATCGCATTATTTCCATTCATCATTATAGAAAAATTTGCATGCGATGTATAGAAAAATTTCAATACGATTGCACGAAAAAATTCCATACATAAGTCATGATTCTTCCAGACTTTTGTATGGTAAAATTTCTATACTGATGTTATGCTAAAAACTTCACAAAGATGTTTAGAAAAACTCCATTTTTTTTACAGTGTATGTAATATTCTATTGTAAATAATCAATAAAAAGATCAAAGTGTACAATGGTTCATTTAATTAAAATATCTATGAATTAAATAAATAATAAATAGATAATCAACATTTTTCAGATATATTTACACCTTTTTTTTGTAAATATTAAATTGATATTTTGCTTTTTTACGTAAACATTTTTGGCTGCCCTGTCCATTATCTTATTTTTTAAAATAATGAACCACATTTATGTCAATCCTTTCTTGAAATGATTAACTGAATTTTGTGACATTTAGTCTTTGAGGACGCATGAAGTTGGCTGCATGTCAATTGTTTTGTTAACAAACTGAAAAAAATTGCGAACTCGCTATAAGAATGAATAGTGATGAATAATTTTAAAAAAAATCTCAGCTCACGTCATGATACTTGGTTTTTCTTCAATTTTGTGAGTAAATATCGAAAAATGACATGTTATTGTTTAGGTGTCCATAATGAAATTTTGAGGCTAATATAGATACTGCGTTTGACATTAGATGAAATGTCATCTCAAAAAATTTATCGTGCTTGAAGAAAATACAATATGAAGTGCTTTAAGAAAATAATGATAAATAATCATTGTTGTTTTTCTCGGGAATGTGACGAGCGGGGTTTTTCCCCTTATCTTGAAAACTTATTTCAAAAAGAAAAGGAATATTCCACTTTGCTGAATTTCGCAAAGCTATTTTCTAAAAGGTAGATAGCGCACGACTTATCATAACGAGTTCACCGACGCTGGAAACTAACGCTCGTGCAACATGAAAGAGTCAATTAGATAATAGTAATCCTTCATTCTAGCATAAGGAAATAAAATCATTTTGTTTCAATAACGAACACTCCGATCATTTTACTCTTGATAAAACTATTCGCTATTTTCAAAAAAGATAAACGATTTCTAAATTTCTCAACTTGCTATCAACACAATTTGCTTAGTCATTTGACTATTTTTCGTGTTACGATGATTTTTCATTTTTATCTAATGACTACCGGATACAAACGGACCAAAAAGGATCCGTTTATCTCCTCTTAGAATAGTATATAAACCCGCGCGTTTTTTCTAAAATCAAGTAGTCGTTTTCGATGCTTCAATCCACTCGCTTCTCCTAGGAGATTGCCCAAAAGAGGGATTCCATATAAGCAAAAGAACGACTTCTTAACAATAAATGATTTTCGCCTATTTTTATTGTTGAGTGCCAATTTTACATTGAAAGTATGTATTCGATATTTCTATAAGAATCTACATCCTGTGGTCCGGTTTGTCTTTTTCTGCTGTCGGTTCATAGTTCAGGAGTGAAGATTCTATCTCCACTGGGGCTAGCTCCGTACCCAACTTGAGCAATGGACTCGACCAGTTTAATTGAAACACTTTAAGCACCATGAGGGAAAAGTTACTTTACTCTAATTTATTTTCTTGGTTCATTATCGATGTGTCCTCGATTCAACGCGAGTCCATTCCAGTGATGCTTTTCAAATTTGCTCATCCTTTTTTTTTTTTTATTTTTATTACTAGAACTGTAATTGCGGTCATTTTCTTAGTGCCCTCCGTGCGTGAACTTACCTGGAGCCTCAGGAACTTAGCCAGGAAAAAGAAGGTTAGGCCTAATGCCAGGAAACTGTATTTCAAAAAGAAAGGAATCCTAAAGATTTATATTCACGCCTACGGGCTCTGAAAAAGTTACCCTTAGAAACAGAGACTTCAATCGAAGAGATAGACAGCCTTATAGCTGAGCAATATTCTCAGGAGAGTGGGATACTCCTCATTTCCCCGAGCAAGGAAATAAAGGTCCAATGTACGAGCTGTAATAGAACGCAGAATTACACCCTCAAACTTTCGCGAATAGATAGCGAATTGGAATCTTTCCTCCTTTCTTCCAAGGATGAAGCAACCTCAAGCTTTTATGAGTTACTAGAAGAAGGGTATTTTTACAACGCGCAATCAGATGATGACATGCCAGAGTCACACAAAAGAGAATTATTTGAAATAAGAGAAGAAATAAGAAGACAACTTTTAGATTAAAAAATTACACTTTGTAAAAGAAAGTTATAATAATAATGTCACCTTGTGACTTCAAATTGTATTTTCGAGGTGTCTTTATTTAACCCTTAAACAATTCTCCCGACTCCCTTTAAAAGTCGGATAAAGGGTCACTGTAGGCCGTTGTCTACAGAGGGTCCTTTTCTGTCGACGAGATTAAGGAATATAATTATTCCTAGGCGCATAGCCTAACAATACAAAAAAAATAATAATAATAATTTTTAAATTTAATATTCCGAGTCTCGCTCGTTACAGAAAAAACAAACTTGCATGTCTGTTAACTTTTTGAATTTTTTAAAGTCATGTTCAGCAATACGTCTTATTTGTTCGGTTTGTCGCATAAAAAATTGTTTTTTCGATTTTATTATTTTAAAATTTACATACTATCATACAAAAACTTCCTTTTTTTCAATGATTTTAAAAATTCAATGTTTAAAATTTGTAATCTAAAATTTATAATTGAAGGATATAAAATCAATTCGAATTTCGAAATTTCTACATTGACAAACAAAATTGATTGAAAATTTCATGAATTGTTTTCAATAAAAATCAATTTTGACTGCTAAACATAATTGCACAAAATAATAATAATGAATAATTCAAATTATTCAACATTTCCATATTTTTTATATTATTAATTATTTTTTTAATACGAAAATTAAATCATTAAATATGGTATGATTGAAAATAATTAATTAGGTAAGAATTATTTATTTTTTTCATAAAGTTCATTGAAGTTGTGATTTATTATTTTATTTTATTTATTTATTTTCGAAGACGTTATCTCTAATTTGTTCACTCCAGTTATCAGTTATTAAATAAAATTCAATTAGTAATAGTACTATACATCAAATCATTGATAATATATTATTACATCATTTGAATTATAAATTCCTAATTATTTTCCTCGATATAATCAAATAATATTTCAATAATCTCAAACATCAATTAAATATTATAATTACAAATTATTTCATTATTTTTTAATCAAATTTAAGTACGATAACGTATGCATACATGTATTAGAAGTGAAAAATGGATATGAGCATTTTTTATTAGTTTGAAAAAATTCTACTTTCAGGATATCCTTTCAAAGATGAATTTTGTCTATTAAATTTCCAAATGTCTGCAAATATTGAAGGATTCTTCATGTTTTTTGAAGGAAATTACCAACAATATATTAAATGTTAATACTTAATACCCTTGATCAACCATAGCAGAGCCATGTTATTGGAGAGAATAAAAACTTTACTTAACTTTTTATTGTTTCGAAATGTGTGAATTTAAAATTTTTCAAAAATTGTTCTAAGTGTAGAAAAAGATAGTGTTTAAAATTGATCACTGAAAAATACTTAACTTGTGAACAAATCAAAATTTGAATGATTATAACGAGAAAAAAAAGTATTGAAATCACTAACTAATAAAAATGTAGCCATTTATTTTCAGAATAGTCATTTTTGTTCATGATCTAAAAGTATTATTATACAGGCAGAGTAAAAAAAAGCCGTATCTATATAATAAAAGATCAAAAAGATAGAAAGAGGGTTTCTTTTCTTTCATTCATCTCATTCATATTCCAGGTTCAGGTAAGGTAAAAAGTTGTCAACGAATTTTTCAAAGGACATCTTATTTGTTACTACACTGTAAAAGTTTGGTGAATTTCCCATGAAAGTATACTGAAGTTTTTAACGTGTACCCTGAATGTAATTTTTCCCAATTTTTGTTTTTAAAATTTTCTATACGTCATAAAAGTTATTTCACAAATCTTGGTAAAATTATAATAATTTTTTGTTTGTTCTATGTATATTGAAATAACGTTAAATCATTCTTTCACCATGATATAATACGTGCCATAATAATTCCCAAAAAAACAGCTTTGACAGATCTTATTCAATTTGAATTTGGTAAAAATAACAAATTATTGATTGATGAATAAATATTTATTTGGCTGACACTTATTTGCGAAATCCATTTCAGACTCTGTACTGCAATTTTTCCATATTTTAAATCCAATTATCAAATTCTATTGTATGGCTTGATCGCTAATAAATAAAATGGTGCTTCCAAGCAAACCGACAACCTCTCGAGTAAAACTCAAGCGCGCTGTACGCAGATGATATAAAATCAAATATTTTAATTGTTAGCAGCAACATTTGTGATTTGTGTGTTGTGACATGTGTGATCTAGTCTTCTAAAAAGGTTCTTTTCATTCATTTTACTTACAATCAGACTTAATCCTTTACATATGTATTATAGTTTTTTCCTGCAAGGCTAGTCTAAATATGTACTATAAACTTCTGTATGTTTTAAGACAAAAATGATAATTAATAATAATGAACTTCATTTTGTACTACTGACTGTCTGTGATAATTGTATTGGTTTTATAAAAATCTTCAGTAACAAACATTATTGTAGATACTATGCGCCAAGTAAAAGTTTTTTGCGACGAATAATTGTTTTCTAATTTTGTTAGATGTTAATTTATTTATGCATAAATAACCTCAAATACTGTAAACTTTCTACCTTCTGTCATGTCAATTCTACCTAAAAATTTTCTTCAAATTTTTTATGAAGATTTTCAGATTAATAAAATATTTGTGTTTAAATACCTTTAGATGTGTCAGGAAGTTTGAACAGTAACTGAAACTTCCCTTGAATAAGTTTTTTGTTGAGCAATTCATGCAGCGCGCAGAAATTTTCGTCCCATCGTATATTGAATTTTTCCGCATTCGCTTCGAAGAATTCGCCATCCAGAATAACCTTCTTTTGGCATCGCAAGAGGAACTCATTCAGCTGTGTACTTCCATTGACACTTGTGGTAGTTGATTTCGATTGATCTTCACAACTCACGAACTGTTCTCTCCTTTTTTGCATTAAACTCAAACGCGTATACTGTACTTTGAAAATGTTCTCTGTTTTCTCTAGACACGAAACGACTGCAACTGGTAGAAAAAATGCCTAAGGTCTAGGTCTGGTGGACTGAAAGTTTTTTCCCACTCTTTGAATTACTCGACGTCCAGAATCGTGATTTAGGAAAGGACCACCTTTTCCCTTTTTAAAGCATGTAATGCACGGCCTAGGGACTAAGAAACAATATTTGAAATGTTTCCAACGATCCCTTTCATCTCAATTCGACCGATTTCTTAAGGATATGAAAAATTTTTTTTTTAAGGAAATTAAAATAAGTTGCTTATTACTTTAAATAGTAAGAGGGAAATTTTTTTTCCAAAAAAATTCTTGTTCAGATTTTTAAAGGTTTTTGTTTCGATGGTGAAAATTGATTTTTTTCGTATTAAGAACTTTTTTTAAATACTTATACCTTTGTCAAAAAACCAGTAGAATTCGACAGCTTGGTATTTGAAACATGGTGTAACTCATATTTTTTAATTATTGTATGAACAATTGTCTGATTTGTATGAACAAATTCCATTTTTTTAAACAAAAATTACAAGATTCTTTTGAAATTGAATGAGTCAAAAAGCGTTGTTTCATTTTTTTTTAAATTTTTTCTCGTTTAGATTATTTGTATTGAGTTTCGTAAGATTTAGTTTCCCTCGATTACAATTTTTTGTTAAAAAGTTACAATTTAACAAAAAATTGTTTTTTCCTACATCTCTTACTAATTGTGAGATAGCCGTTATATTTTCAATGTCCGAATTCATTTCATATCTGGTCTTGATAAACTTATCAAGATATGAAAAAACAATTTTCTACAAAATTTCCACACATTCGTATATTATAAACACGTGAAACAAATCGACTAAAATTTATATTCAGAAATACAGTATTTGTTCATATAGTCCACATATAGATACAACTTTGTGAAAAATTCATATAAATTTCTGAAACTTGTCAAAGTATTGGGACATGACGAAAAATTAAAAAAATTTTTCATGGTAGCCGCTTCAAATGAGTGTGTTCTGCTGCTCGCGGATTGAGCGTAAGAATCCCCTTTTCGAACGGTGAAGGAAGAAAAAACGTTATGACGCACGAAGTCACCAGTTATATTCCACCGAGTCGAAAGGGGAAACCTACGTTCACTCCACTGCGCACATAACACACTCATTTATGCGTCTACCAAGAAAAGTACAGTGCATATCACGGGGCAAAGCCTTTTTACGCGCGACGGGAACACTGTCGAAACTTGTGGAATTACTTCGTTTCGACAGCATTGTCCCATCGCGCATGAAAAGACGTTGTTTTGCCCCTTGATACGCTATATACTATTATCCAGATAATTTGCCAATCATTATTATCTCAATCTTACATTCAAAGAAGAGGTGTTATAGAAACGAAATAAATTTTTATATGAACAAAACTTTTTTGAATTTAACGAAATAATATGTTTTGTACGTCTCTGGGTAGAAAATCTTAAGGCCGGTCTACAATAGGCGCAAAACGGCCTGTATGTGAACCTTGGCACATTTTCCCTCCTCGGACAAGGACGATATTTTCTTGTCCTTGTCCACGGAACAGCAATAATACGCCGCGGTACACAATCTATCGATATCTATGAATGAGAGTCACCCAACGATATTTCGAGAAACCATCCACACGCCACAAACAATCTGTACCAAAATTTGCATACAGCTTTGTTTTGATTGCATGGTGAAACTAGAAGCTATCCGAATCGTTTATTTATTGCCGTTTGTTCACAATAAATAATAAATAGTTCACACTGGATTACTATGCTAATATATCTATATATAGGGACTTTGGTCATGGCGGCGAGTGAGTGCGGACGTGTGTGAGAGTCGCGGTTGCGTTTTTGAGGATTTAGATGGATTTTTTGTAACAGCGGGAAAGAAAGGAGTGAGTGTGAGATTCGGATTTTTGCGAGGATTGTGGTATTATTGGCGTTTGCGAGGAGGAGAGAGAAAAAGGTGAGTTTTTCCCATTTCGTCGCAGAACGAGCAGAAGTGAGGTTAGAATGTCGGGGCTTGGCGAAAGGGTGGAGCGGGGGGGGGGGGGGAGGAGGGCTTCAAACGAGGAATCAGAGGGATTTGAAGGGAATGTTTGAAAGGAAAGGGACAGTAGACGGGATTACAATATTCCCTCCCATATATTGAGAGATCATGTCCCCATTAAAAGAGTATGGACGATCGTTTCTCTCTTGCACACAAGATTTTGCGCATCTACGCTGCGCATTCAAAACAATTACGAATGAATATCTATATATAGCGTACATATATATATCATAGCTGGAAGCAGTCAACCAAAAAAATGGCTTGTATATCTATATATTTGTCACGTGGTCCGTCGCGCATGCGCGTTACACCATGATAATCCATTTCCATCTCTCTTTAATAGGGACCTCTCAAAGTACAGAGAACAAAAGACTCTGGCCATATAGAAGTATTACATGTATGGTAAAAACATGTGGTACACATCAATATACATGAAAACAAAATACTTCACATTATTATCAAATTCTGCGCAAAAAGTATCATGTAGAATAAACCTTCCTGATTTTCTCAAGGAACCTAATTTCAGCTATCAGTAGTGAGAATAATAATATCAATGCGTGGAGCAAAAATAACAACAACACGTAAAAATTTCCGCTCGAGTATAGCGCGGCCTACAGGATAACAGCATAGACGTAAAAAATGGCGGATTTAGAGGGGCAAACTGTCAATCGTAAAAAACTGAGCATTTCGCGCGAAACGAAAAATCTACAAGCTTTTCTCTACGCGACGGAGGCATAAAATTAATTGGTTCTTAGTGCATCATGTTGAAAAAAAAAAGAAAAATTTCTGGTAAGTTCAAAGTGCGATATTAAAATGTTTTATCTGATGAAAAACGATTTAAAGGATTTCAAGGTTAATGTTTGGAGAATAGATACTTGGCCGGTTTGAAATTTACTTTTTTTTAATAAGCTCTCATAACCCGGCCGGGTTATTTCATAATTAATCATTGTATACTGCATGAAATCAAGAATTTTCAATTTTGAGTAAAGATTTATGATCATTCGTGATCATGACATCATGTACGCAGACACATGTTGATGCATATGTATGTCATGATATCAAGTCATGCCATCACATCATATGATGTCATTATGACGACGCTATATGATATTATCATAGACCATATGTGACGCGGTTTCTAGAAAGGGACCTAACGACCAAAACCTCGATTTCGAGATTTTTACATGGGTCGATGGAGTAGATCATTATCTTTCATTTGCAGCCAGTCTCACGTTTCTACGATAAAAATTGAGCTCAGGGTAAATTTTTTTCTGAATGTGTATTCCAATAATATTTTTGGTAAAATCTGGCTAAAGCATTACTGTCTCACTCTACTTGCTTAGGTGTCCGTACCTAACGGTCCCTCGGAGACTGGTCCCTTTGTATTTTCATTGTGTCGAATCATTAATGACATCTTCTAGTTCACGACTATTTTGTCCAAGAATGGTGTAAAAAATAGAAAAGGAAGGAACGAATACGCATCGATTTACCTGCTTTCGAGACTGAAACTTTAAACGCGTTTTTCTCGAAACGCTGTTTTGGTTATTAGGTCCCTTTCTAGAAACCGCGTCACATATAGTACATGGGCTGAGCATCGCCTTTGTTCGGTGCCGGAAAAAGTGACACCAACATAGGAGCATGTAATAACAGGATATTCCTTCACTGAGGGTACAAGTGCCAACAGCTCACGTATCTAACCCACACGAGGGGACATAACGCACGACGTAACACTGCTACCTACCTCCCTTGAAAGCAAGCACCCGTTATCGGCGGGCTTCGCTATCTCGAAGCAAATGATAAATCACTTGTCGGCACCCCATTAGGTACTAAGGCTACGTTTGTGAAAAATTGCTGTTCGCGCAACCATCTGACACTCCTTGGAAAAATTAGGACGTGCGCGCCTCTTGCGAGGTTAGCAGGACCACTTAGTAGCAAAGGCCAGATGGCGAAGAAGGTGGGTCCCTGGTAATCCTGCCCTAAGGCAGGATTGTCAACACATGCACCGAAAATGGTAAAGAGAGTCCCGTTCAATACAAGGGGGCTACGACTCTCATAGCTCACGTCCCAGGGGCTTTATCATGTATCGCGTAAAAGGATTTATAGCGCGTTGCCATCCGCTGTCCCGAAAAAGAGTAGGGCTGCACTACTTCAGCATCCACAGTCCCAGGTCAAAGGCGAGCAAGGCCGCGTGCATGACCTCAGTAATGGGAGCAAAGAAAAACTCTCCGCCACTAAGGCGGAGAGCATGAATGATTACGAGACATAGTATCAATGCAATCAGCTCTCGTAATTCATCTTCACCAGTCCCGGCCAAGGCAACAAATCACTGGGACCAAGACGCATCAGAAGGCAGCGGGTCTTTGAGGCATCACTCCTCTGCCTATCCTCTGAGACCAGAGACGATAATCAGGCGATAAAAGCAAGTCAAACACAAGATTCACGCATACTACAACGCTTTGTATAACACGCTCGAGTTCCCTAATCGCGCCCCAAGTGCGTGTGCGAAACACTGGCGCCCCGAGAAGGCGGTTGCGTACTTGCTGCCAGCCATACGAACCCATGTCGGAGTCAGGCAGCAAAGCCAGCAGCCTGCCAGCAGCATGTAGTAACAGCCGAACGGCAAAAAATGACGTGTGATACTATATCTGTATATATAAATATCCCTTTATATTATATAAAAACTTCACACCCTCGCTGCCCCCACCACCCTCGCTGCAATGTCAGTCAACTCGGATCAACTCGAATCAACTCAAGTGAACTCAAATAACTTGACCCCCCGCTGCCCACACCGCCGTGTCAGTCAATCCTCCTCCCCTCCCCACCCTTCCGCCCTCCCCGCCCCCATCATTCCTCCCCCTTTAACTCCTACCCTTCACATCCATCTTCTTCCATCCACACTTCTTCTCCCATCCCCCTTTTTCATCTGCCCTTCACTCCCACGAGCCTGCCACTTGCCATAGCAACCGTTGCTATTTCCGCCCCCGCTGTTAATAATGCTCTTCCCGCTGTGTATTTGAAATTTTACTCTTTCCCCATCTTTTCTATCCTTCTCCCTTCCCTCTTCCCTTCTTTCTCTCTACCATCCTTCCCCTTCTCTCCCCCCTCCCCTCTGCTTCCCCTTACCATCTAAGATCCATCCATTTTGGCATGGAAACCGTTCCTCCGGCAAGTAGCAGCTTCAGGGAAGAGGAGGGAAGAAGAAAAAGGGGGATGCGAGAAGTAGAGTGGAGGGAAAAAGATGGATGTGAAGGGAAGGAGGGAAGGGATAGGAGTGTGAAGGAGTGGAGGGGAGGGGAATGCATAGAGGGGCAGGAGGGTTGGGGAGGTAGAGGTTGGGGGAGGGGAATATGAGGAATGAGGGGGAAGGAGTAAAGGGAAGGAGGGGAAGGGAATGAGAGGAGGGGAATGATGGCACGGGAAGGAGGAGAGGAGGATCAACTGAAACGATTTGGCTGATAATTTCCAAAAATTTAGCCTATGTTATATTTTATAACTAATTTATATCTATTTATTATACTCAGAAATAATCAATAAATGTTGTTATTTCATCAAAAAAATTTTTATCGAATAAAAACAACCTAAAACTAATACTAAATAGGAGTTGGCGCGCGAAGCGCGCAGGGGGGCAAAGCCCCTCTAGTATATATATAGATATACCAACGCATGTATTAAGTTGTCGTTCGGCTTTACTACAAGCTCCTATTTTGGGGTTACAACACCACATTAAATGCTTAGTCAATGTACTTTATGGTCTAAGGATTTGATGTCATAATAACGTCATATGTCATAGCATGACATGACATCATGATGACCAGAGATGGGCAAAATCAATAATCGATGATTACTAATTAAAAAATACTTGAAATCATCTAATCATGAATATTTGATTACTTGTAATTGACTATCTCAAAAAAATGCACTACGTGAATAACATGTATTCGAATAATCCGGAGTAGCGCGCTACAAGTATTCCAGTAATCCCGGAGAAGCGCGCTGCTTGTATTTCGGCGATTTTCAATCATGATTATTTCGATACATGTATTCCTGCAATCCAAAAAGTAGCGCGCTACTTTTATTCCGGCACACCCAACCATGATTATTTAATACTTGTATTCCAGTAATTCACAACTCTGGTCGCGAGGATGCATTTATTCAAATAATCATAAAGTAACGCAGAATAAAATTGGTTTTTTTTTTTCTAAGGATGAATCAATAAAAGCTCAGTCTTTAGAATTTTTTCACTGGCGATTAGAGTTTTCTCCTCGATTTGAAAATCGATGAATGCTGCATTTGTTGATACGTTTGTAGAAGCTTTATCTATTATTTAAACAATTGAAAGTAACTAAAAGATTCCGAACAAAACCTCAGGTTGGGTTTTTCATACTTTTTTACATTGGAATGCCTTTCCATTTTTCTAACCAACATTTTTTTTATTCATCAGTTGCAAAACTTTCAGTTGCAAAACAATATTTTCAGTTTTTAATGATAATTTATTATAATAGTTGTTATCTTAGTTGTTGATGGAATAATAAATTCCTTAAACAGTTTCGGAATGCAAAAAAATGAACACAAAGTGCTTTTCAAAGATTCACATGTGGCTGTTTACTCTGCAATGGCCGTATGTTTTTCAACAGTCTGACGTTTTCGATTATTGATGCAATTTTTCAAATTAAGATTTTTCGTCTCAAAACTAATTACCCCCTTTCAAGTGATCGGGAATTTCGTAGAATTATGCATACAGCTGAACAACTACATTAATTTTACCTAATATTATTTTTTTCTCTTTTTTTATAAAATATTTCTTTTAACATAAAAGAAATATTTTTTCATTTAATGTTTGACGGGTACATTCGCTTCTTTTTGTACTGTTTTGTACTAGCTGTCAAATATTAATCACGTCTCAGATGTTTTACGTGTTGATTTGAACGTGAGAAAAAAAACTTGTTCAGCAAAAAAAGTACGTGTCCTATTATTTCGACCAAAAAGCAACACTTTAATCACAAGGTGAAATCATGTACAGGGTGGAGCAAAAGTTTCAGTGCAATTTTGACAGACTGGTATATTTCATGTAGTGGAGGTAGAAAACTGGGAGTGGTATCAATGGGTCGGGTGAATCTTGCCATTTTCAGTAGTTGCAACGGTTTGGTCTGGAAAACACAATGGTTTCGCTGTTAGCGCATTTTTCGAAAATGGCCGTTCTTTCGTCGCGACTCAGCGGGCCTTCCGGCAGCGTTTCAATCTTTCGCGTCGCGATAAAGTCCCACACCGTAATGTTATCGCGACTTGGGTGCGTAATTTTGAAGAAACTGGTAAGACACAAGGATCCAAGAGTTCTGGAAGACCCAAATCAGTAACAAAACTTGAAATCGTAGCGAGAGTGAGAGCAGTCATTGAACAGTCGCCTAGGCGCTCTGCCCGGAAATATGCGATTGCGTTGGGTCTATCTAACCGCTGACTAAGGAGGATCTTGCATAAAAATTTATCATTTCATCCCTACCAAATCATGATTGCCCAAGAGTTGAAGAATACTGACCATGAAAACCGAAGGAATCTCTCCCAAGAAATGTTGAATCAAATCCCAGAGGCGTCAACTTTTTTCAGTAGTGTTGAAGCCCACTTTCATCTCTGTGGAGCAGTCAAACGAAATTTTCGGTACTGGGCTGAAAATAACCCAAGGCAAATTCATGAGAAACCTCTTCACTCCCCAAAAGTGACTGTGTGGTGTGCAATTTCAAAATTCGGAGTGATTGAGCCTTATTTCTTTGAGGAAAATGGACGAACCGTGACTGTCAATGCGCAGCGATATGTTTCGATGTTAGAAAATTTTTTTGAAACTTAGTTGAAAGAAGTAGGGGAAGAAACGTATCTGGACGATACCCAGTTCTAACAAGACGGGGCTACGGCCCATACTGCTCGAATTTCAATGACAAAATTGAGAAAAATTTTCCTGAGCGCCTCATCTCCCTGAGGGGCGACGTGGGATGGCCCGCGCGCTCGCCTGATAAGCATTTGTGACTTTTTCCTGTAGGGATACCTAAAGTAACGTGTTTTTAAACATCGGCCTCACACTTTGAAAGAACTCAAGAATCGAATTCGGGAGGAAATCGCCGCAATGCCCATCGAGATGTGCCAAAATGCGGTCGTCAATTTCAGAGATCGTCTCCATCAGTGTATTGCTGCTCAGGGTCATCATCTTTCTAATGGGATTTTTAAAAATTGAGACAAAAAATGGCAAGATGTACCGAATAATATAAAAAAAATTTCATTTGTGTAAGTTGAATAGTTTTTTTTTTAACAGCCCGTCAAAATTGCACTGATACTTTTGCCCCACCCTGTACTTTAGAATTCATCAGTTGAATCGAGATGGAAAGCATTTGAGGGTAATATTTTAATAACTAGCGTACCGAGAAAGCCAACTTCTCTGATTGCGTACAAGTCTCGTAATTACATAACATACATCGTAAGATTCGTAAGTAACCACTTTTTTAACGCAGTATTATCAGAATCATACAAATTTAACAGTTATAATAAGCAAGTAAATATTTTGCAGCAATAACATTACATCTCAATACTCCCAGAAGACATTGAAACTGCATGCGCGCGAATCATGTTCAATGTCTACACAAAGTGACACAAATAATGATTAAAAGACCTGATCTTTGAATGATGCTCAATATTTTCCTGTTTGCAGTGAAGAGAAAAAATAACATTAAGTAAAATTAATGTAGTTGTTCAGCGGTTTGCATAATTCTACGAAATTCCCGATCACTTGGAAGGGCACAATTAGTTTTGGGACGAAAAATCTTAAGTTGCAAAATTGCATAAATAATCGAAAACGTCACACTGTTGAAAAACATACGGCCATCGCAGAATAAAAAGCCACATGTGAATTTTGAGAAAAAACTTTGTGTTCATTTTTTGCACTCCGAAATTGTTCAAGCAATTTATTATTCCATCAACAAATACGATAACAACTATCATAATAAATAATCATTCAAAACTGAAAATATATGAAGATTCGTCAAATAATTATTATTGCTAGCGAGAAGAAACTCAAGCATCAGGTCAAATTTAAATGTAAGAAAGTTTTGCAACTGATGAATAAAAAAAATTCTTTGGTACAAAAAATGGAAAGGCATTCCGACGTAAAAAAGTATGAAAAACCCAACCTGAGATTTTGTTTGGAATCTTTTAGTTACTTTTTATTGTTTAAATAATCGATAAATTTTCTACAAACGTATCAACAAATGCATCATTCATCGATTTTCAAATCGGGGAGAAAACTCTAATCGCCAGTGAAAAAATTCTAAAGACTGAGCTTTTATTGATTCATCCTTAGAAAAAAAAAACCAATTTTATTCTGCGTTACTTTATGATTATTTGAATAAATGTATCCTCGCAACCAGAGTTGTGAATTACTGGAATACAAGTATCAAATAATCATGGTTGGGTGTGCCGGAATAAAAATAGCGCGCTACTTTTTGGATTGCCGAAATATGTACATGTATCGAAATAATCATGATTGAAAATCGCCGGAATACAAGTAGCGCGCTTCTCCGGGATTACCGGAATACTTGTAGCGCGCTACTCCGGATTATTCAAATACATGTATACCCATAGTGCATTTTTTAGAGATACCAATTACAAGTAATCAAATATGCATGATTAGATGATTACAAGTAGTTTGTAATTCAAAAGTAATTAATAAACAAAAGTAATAATGATGCCCATCTCTGATGATGACATACATATGCACGAATATGTGTTTACGTACATGATGTCATGATCACGAATGAATCAAGAATGTTTACTGGGATGATGTGTGCCAGCCTAAATCTTAAGCTGACACACAAATTTATACTTTTTTAACAAATCATGGGATAAATGTTTTTTAGCCGTAACATATTTGCGATGAATCACCTTTAACATGTTACGTAGTCGAAATTTATGTTCGCTATAGTTTCTGTGCCACCTCAATAGGGCTACAAACGTGAACTGCGCAAATTCGTAAGCAAGGGTATCATAGGATAAGAACGGATTAGAATATGGGTCAGAATTTCTCAAACGGATCACCCAAATTGGATGAAAATTCGAATCGGCTTGAAATTGATTTTTCACGATAGTGTTTACCATTCCTGGCATAAATTCAAAGTGATTTCATTCAAAAATTTATTTTTTTCATCATATTAACAATAAAAGAATTCCCTCACTTTTTTTTACAGAATTAATTGTGGCTGATCTAGTTTTCCGATTTTTATGTTTTTTGTGGCAATCGAATCGTCATTGAGGATATACTCTTCAATCAGATCACCCAAATATAGTCAAAAGTTACTTTTACTCGTTATAGTATTTTTTCGATAGGTATTGACAATGTGAATTAACATCCAGATTAATTTTGCAAAAAGATTTTTTGTCATTATTATTGTTGATTGTTATTTCTGGTCATTTTTTGTCACCCAATAACTGACGATCTATTTTGCCAATTTAATCGATTCCGACTATATTTGATTTACTTTCGGATGTCAATTATTTGTAAATTTTCCGGAACAGAAATATTTATTTTATTCGTTTTTTGATGTAATTGTATATAACAAAATGTTAAACAAAAATACAAAGCCAAAAGACGTATTCGAGTGGCCTGTAGGTCGTTGTGAAAATATTTCTCTCTCTTTTTGCACCACTGCTGAGTACGGAAGAGAATAAAATTTTTTGAAATCCTGTTTTGCAAAAACTGTTTTGATTACGAATACGCGCAAATTTCATTCATTCGAGACAGCCACAGAACCAAAGCACTTTTTTTGCAAAATAGTATCCAATTCAGATATTGGTACTCTGTGTAGAATTTAATGTTAATTATTATGTCTCATTTAAAGGCATAGTAATATGATTAGTTTATTCATTTCTTTTCGAACAGCCAAAGAATAAACACACAATATTTGTAAAATATTCCAAACACATACATAAACCAGAATTATTTGTAAAATCAATCGTTTCATTCAGTATGTTGTACTATGTATCCATTCTTCGTCTGGTGTTTTAACATTATCAATGTGTTTCAACGAAGTATTTCGCTACTTTTATATATTTCCTATTCCATCTGAAAACGACTAAAATAAATTTTTCTGTTCCAGAAAATTTACAAATAGTTGACATCCGAAAGTAAATCAAATATAGTCGGAATCGATTAAATTGACAAAATAGATTATCAGTGATTGGGTGACAAAAAATGACCAGAAATAACAATTAACAATAATAATGACAAAAAATCTTTTTACCAAATTAATCTGGATTTTAGTTCACATTGTCAATACCTATCGAAAAAATACCATACGAGTAAAAGCAATTTTTGACCATATTTGGGTGTTCTGATTAAGGAGTATATCCTCCTTGAAAATACTACCTATTTTGTGCTAAATTTCATGAAATTGATGTCAAGATTGTATGATGAGTAAATACAATTCAAAATTATATTATTATTTCACCCAAGAAATCTGTTTACCATAGCACGAAGCATTTGCGCGGTAAAGAATAAATGCGCGCAAACGAACGGCACAGTTTTGGCACCTCGCGCGACTATGTTATCGACCAAATTGGACCGTTCCACAATGCGGGCGGTTTTTTTTCTCAACGGAATATGAAAGATAATTGAATGAAGTATATGTGGTTTCTTTTCCCAGTCGAAATCCGATGAAGAAGACATTTGTCTATCAATTTGTTATGAAAAATTATAAAATTTTCACATAAAATTGCAAGTTTTTGAATCGGAAAAAATCATGGTAAATCTACGTTAAATGACCATTCGATTGCCACAAAAAACATAAAAATCGGAAAACTAGATCAGCCACAATTAATTCTGTAAAAAAAAGTGAGGAAAATCTTTGATTGTTAATATTATAAACAAAAAAAATTTTTGAATGAAATCACTTTGGATTTATGCCAGGAATGGTAAACACTATCGTGAAAAATCAATTTAAAGTCGATTTGAATTTTCATCCAATTTGGGTGATCCGTTTGAGAAATTCTGACCCATATGCAGAATGTGCGGAATGCTGGAAATCAGACCTAATGCAATATATTGGTATTTAGATTTTAGAGCAGTCAATTTTGTCAACAACTCGAACACGTTCAAATGATTCCCGGAACAGTAGAGATTTGCTGCATGGAGCATTTGTTTACCCCGCTCTCAAAAGAGTCTCGAAATCGGGTTTCACATGATGGCATTAAATAAAAAGTGTAATATACATTTTTAAGTTTTTTTGTAGAGCCAAGAACACTAGAGAATCAGGACGGGGGACCCCCGTACATATAGATATACCAAGCTGTGTATTTCAGCGAGGGAAATTCGTCCTCACGTCTTTACCCCTACCACTCGTTCCGTGTCTCTCACACGATCGTTTCTCTCTCGCACGTTTGTCAAAGAAAGCATTGATCGAGTGTGCACGGCCTTAGCGCACGACCCTTTAGTTTTTTTTTTTTTCAAGATGGCTGCTGCGGACAGCTTTTCGAGACCAATATATAGCACAGTTCCCTGTCCTGATTGTTTAGAGTTCTTGTGTAGAGCAAAAAAAAATATGTACCATGTGACGACGATGATTTTATGAAGGTAATTCAACATGTGGCCAGTTTCGAAGAGTAAGGGAAGGTCCATGACTATGAAAGGATGGCCTTGAAGGAAAAACTTTAACGCTTCCCAGCACATTTCGCTGTAAATGTAAGGGTGGGTCGCAGTGTTCAATTTTCTTCTTTTTTCGATATCATTAAAAATTAAGTCGGCCAATTTTGATCTATCCAAATGGCCATCTTCCATGAAAACTTCATGTCCAAACTCCATGCGAATTTTGTGCCAGGCTGGTTTGTTTGGCTCCACGACTGAAATACAATATAGTTTGCCGAGGGTTAGATTATATTACTATTTGAAATTTTTTTTATAAACAGTGATTGACCTAAGGATTATTTTTCAAGTTTTTTGAATTTGTCATTGCAAGTCTAAATATCTACATGCTATAATCTGTAATTATTAATGTCTACTCTAGCAAATATTTTATTCTTGCATAGCGAATAAAACTTTTTAAATTTTTGGAAAAGACAAGTTTCAGGGAGATTGTACGCAAGTTCCCAAACGTTCTAAGACTTCAAAGTCCTCAATGATGGAGTCATATAACTTAGAATTTTTCAAATTTTGATCAGAGGGTACTCACTCTCATTTCATCCCATACATAGGAGAATAATCGTCACGCCACCGTGCTTGGGCTAGCCAGGCGGGAACTAAAATTGCAAAGGTAGGCCTGCAGGGGCGGTGAGGAGTGCGGGGATAACAGGGAGGAGTATGCGTGTGCCTACCATACGCTCATAAATATTGTCTGGATATCAGGCCGAATGAGTACCTCCTGATTTTAATCATGTTTCCAAAAAAAAAAAAAAAAAAATCACAGATAACGATTACATAAACTCACTAGGGTTGCCAAATAGCCCGCTTTTAGGCAGCCCGACCAATTTTTAAGATATAACGCTGGCGGCCGATCAATTTGCAGTAAATAAGGCGAAAAACTGGATTTTTGGTGTTAAACATTTATGACGCGATCCGAGAAAAAGGACGTACTGACCAAAAGCAAAACTTTACAAGACGGGCGATTGAATGAATCAAAACACACTCCGAAGAGTAGAATGATTCATTTTGAAAAATTCACAGCTCGTGAAAAAAATTATTCGAAAAAAATTCTGATTACCCAAAATTGAAGATGAGATTCGAAACTTACAGAATCACTCATATATTTAGTCAGATATTTGGTTCGAGAACAAAGCCACGCCTCACGGTTCGAGATGCAAACGATATTTTTCGCAAAACACGCGCTAAAAAAGGGGCTTCCAGCACCTAAAAGCGGCCTAGAGGGCGTATATTTACAACACGGCGCACCACGCACATATGCCTGCATATGTGGCGTGGAACGACAAAAGGGACCTAAGGACCAAACTCGTCTTGGCCTACTTACTAATGTTTTCGAGTCAAATACTGTCCCTAACCGATTTTGGTTCTTAGGTCCCTTTTGTTGTTTCACGCCACATATGCCATTCTCTCTCTCTTTACGGTAAGCATAGAGGAACAAAAACACGCACAGAGAAACAAAAGTAAGCACAGAGGAACAACGCCCGTGTCAAAACTGAATCGCCGGTCGTAAATGCACGTCCTATAGATCGCTTTTTAGGTGCTCAAATCGTCTTTTTAGTGCATGTTTTGCAAAAAACGATTTTTTGGACAGTAGGTCTCTTTTCTCATATCGTGTCACATATTGTATCTTCCTGCAATTTTTACATGAGATTCGTATTTTTGAACAGTGGCGGCAGAATGCGATTTTTCAGTTTGGTAAAACTCAAGCAATGAGAAGAGGGAGGTATCATTGTTATGTTTTTTTGAAATACAGTCTAAACTCCGAGCATTGCCGTTTTCGGGAGTGTAGGGGAGTATGATTCCAAGAACTCGTAAACCCCTACTCCATGCCCGCCGACATTGCAGCGCTCGAGGAAGAAAAAAACCTGCGACCAGTTCCGAGTATTGCTGCGTTTGGCCATGCAGATTTCCTACAGAATACATCCAAACCCACTTATTTTTCTCGCGACAATCCAAGGAGTGTAGACATAAATTTTAAGCGATGGCAAAGAGTGGGGGTCGAGCCGGAAACCGAGAGAGAGGCAATACTCGGAGCGGCATTGCTCGGAGTTTAGACTTTATGAAATTTTTTTCATTTATTCCTAATAAACATCTAACAAAACTTGAAAATTATTGAAAAATCACGAAAATTTTGACACGTTCGACAAATTTTGATGAAATTTAGAAAGTTTAGAATACTTTATACTATGTTTGAAATTTTCTGAAAATCAAAAAAGTAGAATGATATGAAAAACATTGATGGGTTGGACACATTTTTGTAAAATTTGAAAAGTTTATAATAAGCTGTACCATGTGTATAATTTTTGAGATTTTGGAAAAGTAAGAAATATTGAAAATTTTTGGTTGTTTCAAAGATTCTGAAAAATTTGTAGAATTTCAAAAAATATTCATAAATTTTACGGACTGCGTTCATTATTACATTCGTTCAACTTAATAGAGAGGAGATATTTTTTCTTCATTTTTTTAATAAAAATCTCAAAAACTTGAAAACTTGAAAAGGTACAAAAAAAATGTTAGAAATTAAGCAAGTTTTTAAGAAGTTTGGAAAGCTTTGAATAGTTTGTATAGTGTTCCTATTATATTTAAAATTTTTTAAAATAAAAGCATTGATTAGAAATACTAAAATTGTCAAAAACTTTTAAAAATGTGTAGAATTTTGGAAAATGTTCATACATTTTGTTGTAGGTTAAATAAGGGGACGTCAACAATGAGGCTGGGAGTAAATAATAAGTCCTTTTCTATTTTTTCAATGACTAAAAATGAGTCATGTATTCAGAAAAACGCAAAGGAATATTTACAAGGATTCTAACAACTAATAATAATTAAACGGTGATTATTTCGCGGTTGACTCTGGGTGCTGCCCGCTCCTTGCTGTACGAAATTCTCCCTCGTCGGTTTCTGGGGCGGTGGTACTTCATCGAGTATCGGGGCCAGGTGGCCGCTGAAGGAAATCAGCGTGTAGCCGAGAAAGGCTACAAGGGGTGAGGAATTTCTAAGGAAACCCAGAGCCGAGAAAGGCTACACGGGGTGAGGAATATCCAAGGAAGCCCGGAGCCGAGAAAGGCTACACGGGGTAAGGAATTTCAGAAGAAACTCGGAGCCGAGAGAGGCTGCACGAGAAAGGAGCTAGATAGGTTAGGAGGAGTTCCAGAGCCGAGAGAAGCTCGATGGATTCTGCCGATTCTGTCGCGCGCGATCCTTGAAGTCCCTTCTTGGCCGCGATCCGCGCGCCAATAAGGAAACTTTGATAATTTTCCCCACTCGCCGTTCTTATCTCTAGATAAGGCGGCGGGGAAATTTCGAGTGTTCTAGAACATTCTTGAAAACGCTCGAATCTCCCGTTCCGAAAAACTTATCTATGTTGACGGTTTTCTCGGTTTTACGACCAACGTACAACAATTTTTAAGATGGCAGTGCTTATTTGCACCATTCTTGTACTACGTGTTAGACGAAAAGTCAGACTTCGAGTATCTTCGTATTTTTTGCGTGCTCGAATATAAGCCGCGCGTTTTTTTTCAAAAGCTTGTAAATGAGAATGTAGCTTATTATTATATGAAAATTCTATTCGAATACAAAGTTCGAAGTCAAAACTTTGTATCCAAATAGACTTTGCGCACAATAATAACCTACATTCTCATTTACAAGCTTTCGAAAAAAAAAAAAAAACGCGCGGCTTATATTCAAGTATATACGGTATCAGTTTTCGCGTTTTTCAACGTAATTTTTCATAAAACGAGGTTTTCTGGGTTAGGTTTTTTTGAAACGCGTCGAATCACTAATATAAATAATATGGATGGCGGATAGCCGCCATATTTGTGTATCTGTTAATATCTTGGAAGCCATATTGAATGCAGTATTCAGGTAGCGGTTACAGTGACAAAATTGGACAAGATCGCTAATGCCCGTATCACCTAGCCGTTACCGCTCCATTCCATTCTGTTTATCGCCAATCAGCAGCAGTAGCGGCATCGTAGTGTGTGTTGATTGGTCAAAAAAGGAACTGAACGAAGCGGTAACGGCTAGTATTATACGGGCATAATAAGAGCATGTGTTTGTAAATAATATAACCCGAGTGGAAAAAAAAAGGTCGGAGAAATATCGTAGCGATATTTTAAATTATCGCCAGATAATCTCTATAATGATATCATCACATCAAATCTTCACGCTCGATAATATCCCTGCTTTGTTTCGCGACGTATATTTATTATCAAAAAACTTGACACCCCGCTGCCCCCGCCAACGTGTCAGTCAACTCGAATAAACTCGACTCAACTTGAATGAACTCAAGTAAACTCAAATAAATTGACCCCCGCTGCTGTGTCAGTCGATTCTCTTCTCCTCCTTCCCCTCTTATCCCTCCCTTCCGCCCCTCCCCTCCCCTTCATCCTCCAATACTTCCCCCTTCTCTCCCTCCTACCCTTCACATCCATCTTCTTCCCTCCACTCTTCTTCTCCCATCGCCCTTTTTCTTCTGCCCTCCCCTTCCCCGAGCCTGCCACTTGCCATAGCAACCGTTGCTATTGCCGCCCCCACCGTTTATAATGCTGCTCCCGCTGTTTGTTTATATTCTACTCCCTGCCCTTCTTTTCTTTCTTTCTCCTTCTCTCTTTCCTTCTTTCTCTCTGCCATCCTTCCACTTCTCTCCCCTCCTCTGCTTCCCCCCCCTAAGATTAATCTATTTTGCCATGGAAACCGTTCCTCTGGTAAGTGGCAGTCTCAGGGAAGGGGGGGGGGAGAAGAAAAAGGGGGATACGAGAAGTAGAGTGGAGGGAAAAAGATGTATGTGAAGGGTAGGAGGGAGAGGAGGGGGAAGTATCGGAGGAGGAAGGGTGGGGGAGGGGACGTATAGGAGTGTGGGCGAGGGGAGGGGAGGGAAATGGTAGTGGGGCAGGAGGGTAGGGGAAGGAATAAAAACAACCTTACACTAATACTAAATGGGGGTTGGCGCGCGAAGCGCGCAGGGAGGCAAAGCCCCCCTAGTATATATATATATATATATATATACTGTCTGAGGAGAACTATATAGGTTTCATGAATGTAACACACGCATATACGTGAGTTTACGCTTGCGTATACGTATACTTATACTTCCAATGGGATAGCTTATGCTGTATCAGCATGGACTCGGAGCGGTTACAGCCGAGAGGGTTCAAGCATTGGTTTACCATGTTAATAAGGCATTTATTTTTTCCCCATGTAGAAAATTGAGTAACCAGAAAATGAAGGAATACTACACATACACCTACAAAATCACAAGACATTATAAAATGTAACGAAATGGCATAAAATCTCACAATGCCAAAATATCACAAAATGTCAAAAACGAAATATCACAAAAAAACAAAATTTCACAAATATACAAAATATTAGAATATTAGGTACAAAATACAAAATTTCACAAATTAATGAAATCACTCAAAATTACTAATTGTTTAGTCAGTTTTGGCCCATAAACATGAAAGTATCAACTCTAATCATCAAAAAAAAATTTTCATAACTGGTTGTAAATGATGAAATATCGTTTCATTATTTAGTGATTTAATCGAATATTTTCTAGAAAAAGAAAAATATTTTCTTGTAACACGCCAGCGTCATTTGTTACACATTTGTTGAAAAGTGCAGCATTATGCCTTTTATTTCTAATATTGTTGATAGCAAAGAATGACAATGCCATTTTTTTCCTCGGTGATTTTGACATCATTGAACAGAAAACTCTAATAGCGGAAATATACTTATGATAGCGCGGCTATCAGAACTACTATTTGACGCGCGCTATCATAATAGACTTGCAATTTCAGAGAATCACCTTTTCTTTATCTTTTCTTTTCTTTTCTTCGCAAATTCTTTCGCAATTTTCGTTTCTTACCTAAAAATACTCGCTGATTTTTTTTGCATAAAAAGCCCGTGTTTCGGCAAACAATTCGCATTTGACCTGCACGAAGCCAATGCGTTGTAAAACAAATTGCCCTCTTGAAGGAAATTTGCCGGCTGTCGCCAAATTTGTATTGCGTCCTTTGACAAAACCACCCTCTCGAAGGAAACTTGCCGGCTATCGCCCCATTTCGTGACACACAATCACCTGCACTGTTACAGGCTAACTAATTTCTTCCAGAAGTAATTTATAATTTTCATTTATATATTGTTGTTATGATAACAAGAGTTATTATTTTCTTTTATAAGTGTATAAGAACTTATCAAACTTCGCGACATATCAACGCGGGTGTGCTGCTAGGACTAGGAATGATAAGAGAAAGGGAAACCCTCCAGGAAAGAACAGCCCTTATTATACGGAATTTCTAATAAACGTAGAGCGGGATCCTCTAATCGATTTAGATGGTCGTAGAGCATTTCAAAGATTGAGATTAGAATTAGCAACTCCAGAACCTTTCTGGACACCAGAAAGGATCAAAGCCAGGATAGAAAGGGACGTTGCTAGGGAAAGACTGGAGATACTCAGCGATCAGACTTTCGAGAATAGCGGGGAAATTAAGGTCAGGGAAGATTTCGGGGCTGATTTCGATAACCTCTTCCACGAGGATATTTAATCAGGAGAGAACTTGACAAAAAGGTTCAAGTCAGAGAAATTGTCACCGACGGATTCAGACATAGAAGAAATTGCTTGTTTATTTCCACCTCTCCCGAGAATGTTATCGCCGATACTGTAGACGTTGCCAGACTCGATATATAAATTAAGACATACTTCGAACTAAACTAGGACTTGTAATACTGACTTCGAATAGGATTATAGTATACCGAGATGAGGCGAATGATTATAAAGAATTCCGTATGACGTTTTGTTTGAATAACAACGCTGCTCGACAGCTTTTCCTAGCATAAAATTGACTTTGTCTTTATTTGAGCCTCAAAGCAACTCACAAAAACCCCAAAAGGTCAAGTAGAGCCGTTGCTCTACATTGGTCCTTTTCTGGACATCGTGGGACAACGTTGGTTTCTCCCAATCGGGGTCTCGCGTATCACATTCTGTATAATAATATAGAATATATAGTTGCCAAAAATCCCGATATTTTATGAATATCGGGAAGCATATGCAATAGTCGCCACAAACTGAACGTTGACCGCGGGCGAAGCACAGCTAATTATGAATAAAATTGAAACTTATGGAACACTACAAATCACAAACTGTATAATAGTATAAACAAAATTACTCCAATTATTAACATCATCTTTGTAGTGCAGGATTGGTATTGTATCATTTATGTTATTTCCTCTCAAGTTAATACACTAGAACCCCCTTTTGGTTACAATTCACTTGAGTTACGTTCCGCTTTATTTACATGCAGAAGATTCGCGTTAGTTACATTCTCCTCGCTTTCCTCATTCCCACTACAGCGCTTGAAACGCAGCGGAGATAGAAAGAGATAGATGTGCTTGGAGCGGAAATCTTGGATTGAGGGGATGGAGGAGAATGTAACTATTCCGGTTTGTTTACCGCCCGCTTCATTTCAAGCCATGTAAATGTTCCGGGGTTCCTGTGTATTGAAAAAAAAGTTTGAGTTCCACAGAAATCTATTTGCAAGTCTTATATAGTGATATTTACAAAGAAATGGAAAAATCGAGAACAGATCAGAACTAAATTCGTGTTTAAATTGAAACGTGATACGTGGACCTGTGGAAGGGTGTTGGCGAATACTCGAGAAAAAAAAATTTGAAAGAAAAGTAATTCAGCTCTACAATCACAACTCTATTTTTCGAATCAAGCTGCATATACAATGTCTATTAATTTATTAGTCGCAAGAACAAACTTTTATGAAAATCGGCATTTATTACAAAAAAAAACATGTTTTCAATCATAGTCAATAATTGTCTGATGCTTTTTCTAGAGTAAGATTGTGGAAATTGCCAACAGTTTGCATGCATGCACTCAGAAAAAAATCGAGTTGTCCGAACTCTTGTCAGAGTTGACTCAACTGGGTCGCTCACTTTCTTCTAGAAGAAATTGCGCGTCCCAGTTGAGACAACTTGGCCCACTGAGTTCGCTTGATTAGAGTTGATTCAAATCGGTCACTTGCTTGAGAGAACTCTGGATCGGTTTTTCTCTTTAAACGAGTCAAGTGGGGGAGCGTCCAACATTATTCTTTTTCGTGTGCATGAGCATCACTGCCTAAACGGGTTCTTTAAACTCGCCCGGAATGCCGAATAGAGGAATTTTAAAAATTAAGGAGAGATGGAAATTCCTGCGCACAGGGGTCTCCATTGTCACTTCTGCTACAGCTGTCCAGGCTTTCTAGAAAAATGGTGAAAGTCGACGTCAGAGTTCTCTCAACTCTGTACCCGAGTTCACTCAAATCGGTAGTAGAGTTGGGAAGGGCTAAAGAACTTTTGGGACCTGATTCTCTCAAGCCGGCAGCCGAGTTCTCTCAACTTGGTTGGCAGAGTTGATTCAAATCTATTCGTCCCAACTAGGTTACCGAGTTGAGACAACTCGATTTTTTTCTGAGTGTAACAGTGAGAAAAAGTATGAATGATAAAAAATAAGGATAATATATAAAATAAATATAGAAATGCATATGTCACAACCAAGAACTATGAATTCGCTGAATTATTATCAGAATGGTCAATAAACTAAAGACATAAACTCAAATAATAAACATTCTGCACAGTCAAACATGACTGGAAAGACATTGAACTTTAAAAATTGTAATTAGAAAAAAGTTGAATGGTCCACAGTTAATTTAGAATAAATAATATGTAACAAATGACAAACAAATTGAGACACCACAATTCGAAATAGTTTACATAAATTAATGATTTGAACAATGAACTTGAGATTATGAGTATCGAAAAAAATATTAAATTCAAAACAATGAGGAGGCTCATAACAATAATTAATAAATAAACATACAAAAATTAAAAATGGAGTAATTAAAATGTATAGTATAAAAATCAGGTCAAAGCTAATTCAAATAAAAGAATTAAAAAAAGGTAATAGAATATCGACTGTACATGACAAGATGGAAGACAGGAAAAGCATGTGAAATATATATTATATTTATGTACTAGGGGGGCTCTGCCCCCCTGCGCGCTTCGCGCGCCAACCCCCCATTCAGGTTTTTTTTTTGCATTTAAAACTGATGAAAGGATTATTTTTTAATCCTTAAACACTATATTCTAAAAAAACTTGCTTGCTGCTGAATTTGAACAAATTTTTTTTGTCGGTGAAAAAATTAAAAAAAAAAAATTTAAGAAAATCAATCACTCATCAATTTTTTAATAATCATCAAAAAACAATTTTTTTCAAAAAAATTAAAATATAAAACCTAATAAACTTATAATCAAATTATATAAATGTATATTATTGATAATTACGTATTTAATTTTCATGGTGAATTTTTAAATTTTTTAAATAAATTTTCATTATTATATAATTTTTTTTAAGTTTTATATTTTTCTATCGAACTGGTTTTTGAATAAAAATTTTTTATATTGAATCACCATTTGCAAAAATGTCTTTCCAAACAACATTTTCTATAGTTTTTTCATCATCCAAATGATTTTCAATGAATAACTTTTTATGATTCCTACAACGTGATAATGCTACATACAGTTGACCATGTGAAAATAATGATTTTTTTATATATAATCCTACTTCATCGAAGCTTTGCCCTTGAGATTTATTTATACTTATAGCAAAAGCAAGTACTGCTGGGAATTGACGTCGAAAAAGTATAAATGGTAATTTTGAATTTTCAGGAGTTTGTAATTGTATTCTAGGAATATGAACCACTTCACCAACATTTGTCCCGGTTATAATTTGTACCTTAATATTAAATTTGAATAATTTCAATACTTTCAACCTCGTTCCATTACAAAGTCCATCGTTTATACTTAGATTTCTGATTAACATTATAATACAACCCTTTTTCAATGTTAATTTGTGAGTTGGTAATCCAGGTATTTTGAATGAATTTAAATATTCCATAGGATAATCGAGTTCACAGTTATAGTCACTTTGGTCAACACCTTTATGTCTGGCAAAATCTATACTATAATATGTTCTACTATCACCCTGAAGCTTATTCAGAATTTTTTTATTAATTTTGTAAACATCTTCATTATATGCTGTTAAAATAATTTTTCCAGACAAATCATCATTTAAATTTAAAGAATCACCATAGATTGCTTTAGCTACATCTTTTGTTTGCCATTCTTTTGGTATTTTCAATTTTTTTATTTTACCTTCCCCAATATCCAGCAAAAATTTATTGAATTTTATATCTTGATTTCTCATATTCTTTATCAATTTAAAAATTCTAAAATTTTGCCATAAATCTGAAAATTTTATGGTTTCTCTGATTATATTATTTTCACTGCCATTTTTCACCACTGGTAAAATTTGTCTAAAATCTCCTCCCAATATAATCTTCTTTCCCGCGAAATTTAAATGATTGTCGAATGATAAATCTCTTAATGTTTTGTCAACTATTTCTAAAGCTTTTTTTGGTATCATGGAAGCTTCATCCCATATAATGATATCACATTCTCTTAATTTTCTTTTGTCAGAATCTAATTTTAAAAACCCAGTTTCAACGTTCGATAAATCAAGAGGTAATCTAAAAGTCCTATGACTTGTCATTCCTTTTGGAAGAAGGATAGATGCAATACCTGTCCATGCCATTGAAACTACTTTTTTATTCTGACTAAGGTAATAGTATATTACAGCTGTATATAAAAAAGTTTTACAAGTACCTCCAGGTCCATCTATAAAAATCAATTTACTATTTTCTCTAATTATTTCTTCAAAGATAAAAGATTGATCTTTATTCAGTTTTAATCTTAAATTTTGAAAAACCTCCTTATAGTTATCAAATTTACTGACCTGATCTTCATTATCAAAATCATAAGCAATAATTGGTTTTGGATCAGGAAGTCCATAATCAGAACATTCACAATTTTCCAAAAGAAAATTTTTTTCTATTTCATTCAAAGCACGATTTTCAGCATCATTCTCAAAACCCTCAAGAAAATATTTCTTGTACTTACTCCAAATAACAGAAGCTATAGTCAAACCATCAGCAATAAGAAACCAAGCAAAAAATTGACGAAATTGCTTCGGCATCATAATTGAACATGCCTCATCAAAAATTTTGAATATTTCTGTGTCGCATTCAATCAAACCCATAGCAATAGCATCTTCTTTAAATGTTACATAAACCTTCGATTCGTAATTTCTTAAATCTTCAAAACTTTTTGCACCTTTTACTCTATTTAAAATCAATTTTAAATGAAACCGTTCAGAATCTTTGGAGCTAACTGTGACTATTCTTCCAATTGCTTTGGAAGTTTTTTTTTCTTCTTATCCAAATTTTTTTCGAATTGTCAAAGGTATAATTTATAGGTATATTAGAATACAGAAAATTCGAAGCATCTTTATCTGAATTGTTCAAATAAAACCAAGCTGTAAGTGTTGTTCCGTGTTTTTCCATAGCTTCTTTTTCTTTTTGATCTTCAAATATAATGTTTTGTTGATTTTCCAAATGTACTGCAAGGCGAACTATAGGATGGGATTTTCCATATATGGGGAATTCTTCTATACGCCATGCAGCCTCCATCGGCGATACATATCTAACATCAATATAAGTAGAAATTTCGTCATACTTCTTCACTTGCCGAATCAAATTTTTTATTCTTTCTTAATCCAACGTACGCTCTATCGTGACCTTTGTGTATATATTTGTAAATGTATTTAGTGCTCATAATGGATGCACAATATTCCACATTAATGTGACATCTGTACTTTTTTAATAGTTTACTGTTAAAAGGAACAACCATTGAATTATCAACTTTTACTGATGGAGCATCAATTCTTTTGTTGTAATAAAATTCACAATGTCTATTGTCACGACGTTTGTAATTAGGAAAACCATTGTTATGGAATTCTGTAATGTCTGTAAAAGGTTTTGAAAATTTTTTTTTGCAAATTTCTGTTTTTATATCGAAGCACTTTGTATTTTCACTATGAGGACCATGCAACATGTGTTTTATAACCAAATTTTGAAGATCTTCATCTTCTTCTAGAATTTCTGCACTTATGTGCTCGTCTATCTTTTGTGGAGTATTTAATTTATTCTTATGATCTAAAACAAATAACATGTGCGCATGGGGTAATCCTCGTTTCTGGAATTCGATGGCGTAAACATAAGCCAAAATATTCCCAAAAATTTTACCATTTATAATATCTGATAATAAAGAACGGAATTTAGCATAAAACAGTATAACAGTTAAATTTGGAATATCATTGCAAGTAGTTCCATTGGGAAATTTTTTTAATAAATTTTTCATTTCAATCCATTTAGGGTTACGAGTCATAGTAATAAATAAATCAGGCCTTCCAATATTTCTTACGATTGCCATGGCATCTTGATATCTCTGTTGCATATCTCTAGGGCTACCAACATAAGTAGATGGTAAAACAAAAAGATTACCAACTCTTTCCTTGGAAAAGTTTTGTGAATCGTTTGAAGCATAACGTTTTACATGATCCATTAAACCTTGATAACAGGATATTCGAAATTTCGATTGATTGTATCTTATGTAGTCCAATCTATTTGATTCTATAACTATGAAAGCGTGAATGACATTCTGTTGAGTTAATCGTCCACCGTACAATATAGGGTTGAATTTTCCAAATGGCCGATATGCTAGGCGTGAGGAATAATATTGTAAAGGACTTAATCGTTTATCAGTATTATTATTTTGCTTTGATAATGGATTCCATCCAAGATCTCCTTTTGGAAATAATATGGGAAATACCATAGGGTCGAGGTGGTATGATTATTTACTTAAAATAATTGAAGATTTTTGAGTAGAATTTTTTTTACCAGGTGTACTCCTAAGTAATTTCCGGTTTTTTCAATGGATGGCGTTCTGTTTTGTACCGCTGTTGGTAACACATACCATATGTCATTTTGTTCAGTCATATCGAGTGCTTGAACTGCGTTGACATTTTCTCGAAAAAATCTTCCAGTAAGTTTTTATTGCGCTTCAAAAATGTCGAATTTTGTACCTCATTTTGAGCATATGCGCCATGCATTGATTTTCATGTTCAATCAGAGGAAAAAAGTGTCCGAGAGCCACTGTGCGCTTGTGGAAGTTTATGGTGATCGTGCATTAACACTTCGAACATGTGAAACGTGGTTTCGACAGTTCAAAAATGGAGATTTCGACCTGAACGACACCGCACGCTCCGGCAAGCGAAAATCGTTCGATGACGCCGAATTGCAAGCATTATTAGATGAAGACAACACGCAAACGCAACGACAGCTTGCAGATGCGTTGGGAATTCAACAGCAAGCGATTTCCAAACGTCTGCGAGCCATGGGAAAAATTCAGAAGTGTGGAAAGTGGGTGCCCTATGAACTGACCGAGAGACAAATGGAGAATCGAAAAGTGACCTGTGAAATGCTGCTTCAACGATACAAAAGAAAGTCTTTCCTGCATCGTATTGTTACTGGTGATGAAAAGTGGATTTTCCTGGAGAACCCTAAGCGCAACAAATCGTGGGTGAGTCCAGGTGAAGCATCGACATCGACGGCACGGCCAAATTGTTACGGTCGGAAGGTTATGCTGTGTGTGTGGTGGGACCAGTCCGGTGTTATATACTTTGAACTGCTGAAACCTGGTGAAACTGTGAATGCCGTTCGCTACAAACAGCAAATGAAAAATTTGAGCCGAGCCATTGTGGAAAACCGACCAGAATATCAACAACGACAGAAGAAGGTGATTTTGCTCCACGACAATGCGCCGTCGCATAAGTCGAAAGTCGTTCGTGACACGCTGGAAAGGCTCAAGTGGGAAGTGCTTGATCATGCGGCTTTCTCACCAGACCTGGCGCCATCCGACTACCACCTCTTTGCCTCGTTGGGCCATGCCCTTTCTGAGCAGCGCTTCGACTCGTACGAAAATGTACGAAAACCACCGGCTCACCGAGTGGTTCACCTCCAAAGGCAATGATTTTTACTGGCGTGGTATCCACAATTTACCAGAAGGGTGGGAAAAATGTGTAGAAAGCGATGGAAAATACTTTGAATAAAATAAAGGTTACGGTTTTTTTGGAATTATGTGTTTTATTTGCAAAAAAACCGGAAATTAATTAGGAGTACACCTGGTAGGATAGATACAAACGTCATGTACAGGAATATTTCCACTTTTTGAATTTATCAAAGCAGCGCATTCAGCTGTTCGTGGAAGATTGTAACGATTTTTATCGAAATTGGGCTTTTTGAGCAAGTATAAATTATATTCTTCGTTAGAGACCGTCAATTCACGTAATTGCTTGAATTTTTGAGCGTAAGGGTTTGTGTTATGTATACAATTTGATAATTTAGAGACATGTTCTTCAATTAGTTTTTTATTTTTTTCTAAAATTATTCTTGTAGTTTTATATTCATCATATATATAAATTTGTCCTCCTGACGGGAAAGATTTTTGTTTCGGAAATATTGTAGTTGTAGTATGATGTTAAACATGACCTTGAATTTTCAAATTATAAATTCCAGTTGTATTACAGTCTACTGTTGAAGCTTGAAACGAAGCGATTGAAAACTGATTGTTATAGTATCGAATCAAATTTCTGAATTCTTTATGAAATAATAGATCCTTCATAATTTCGTCATATTCTTCTAAAGGTGGCAATATTATTTTCCCGTAATGGCAACAAGATTTTTTTGAGATCTCTGCCTCCCAAAACACAGCTTTACAAAAATTGCATTGATAATTAAGGTTTCCAAAGTCAACGTAGGACTCTGAGAAATCAAAATTTTTGTTAGGTTTTTCTAGACGAATACTCGAATAATATTTGTAGCTCTCTTTTCTTTTCTGGAAACGGTTGTATCACATATTACAAACTCTATCTTTTTCTCTTTTTTTAAGAAGTTGTAGTTCATTCATGAATTCAACTTTGTTATTTAATCTTCTTTTCTTTAGTTTTTCATTATCTAAAAATTCAACTCTACACCTCTTCCTTTTTCTTTCAAGTTGTTCGGTAGTAAGTGATTGCAATGGGTCTTTTAACTTTTTCCTTTGACGTTTGTCAGGAGTCAATGATTCTGTTTTCTCAATATTTCGTTTTTTAAGTATTTGTTTTTGATTTTCAATATGATATTCTTTGCTCATTACACTTTGATCTTGGTCTGAAAGGTTTTTTACCGTTCTTTTCGAACTGATTTCATAATTGCTAATTTGACAGTTATTATTTTTTATTTTTTTATAATCATTCCAGAAAGTTTTATTATAGAGGGAAACAATCTCGTGATGAAATTTATTGCTAACTCTGTATTGTTTTAATATCAGAAAGTTTTTATTATTTGGATGTAAAAATTTCTTAACAATGAAAGAATTTTCACGAATTTCAAGAGAAACATGATACATGTCAAAGAAAGCTTTCATTTCCATTTCTGATCCGGGATTATATTTTTTTGAAATGTACCTGATATATAAAGTTTTCTGATCAAGAGATTTATATCTGTTTCTGTTACTGAGAAAGTTTTGATTCTGTTCAACTAAATGATTATAATTGGTCCAATTTTTTTCGATGAATGAAGTAATTTTAGATCTCACTAATTGATGATTTTTTTCATTACCATAAAGATAGAATGAAAAACATTTAAATAAAGAATTATTATCAGTTGTAATTTTTTTACTATAAATGGAAATATCTTTTTCATCAGGAACTTGACTTTGAGAAACATTAATCGTTTCTTCAGTGTTGCTTTTGATAATTTTTTTTGAAAAATGTAATACATCATAGTGACCTCTATCAACTGGACCAGACAAATTCATTATAAGTTGATCTACGTTACTTTCAGACCCAAAACTAATGATTTTCAAATTATTTCTTTTAATTTCAAAAAAATGTCCGGATGAATATCTGCGAAGGCTTTGCATTTGGCATCAGCGCCATATTCTCCATTTCTAGACATGTATTTATTATAAAGTTCACGAGACTCAAGAAAATGAATTTCAGAATCTAAATTATTGATTTTTGGCAAATTTTATGAATCATTACCAACAATGAAATACTTATAATCATCCCAATTTTCGTACATATATGAAACTATGTTCGACCTAATTGCGATATGATTTTCCTCACTGCCATACAAAAAAAAGAAAAACTTCTGAATAAGCAATTTCCGTCTCCTAATATTTTTCTAGAATTAATACTTAACTTTCCTTGTTTAGGAATGAAATGTGTATTTTACAGTTAATATGAAATGGTGATAAAATATACGTATCTTTTCTATTGTTTCAAAATGATTAAATTATCCAACATATGCTTCTGTCTTGAACTGTTTTTTGGTTTCTGTAAAAAAAATGAGTGACGAAAATTAAAACATGAAAATTTTCTATAGTTAAATATAAACAGAATTTCAAATTTGTGGAAAAAGATATAGAAATGACGATTTAGTAGAAAAAAAATTAAAGAGGAATAAAAAATTTCTTAAAAAACATAGCAAAATTATTTTTGTCGATGGAGGATGACATGATAAAAATTATGACGAAAAAAAAAAATTCATGCTGAAAATCTAGATAGGATGATTTAGTATAAAAAATCTTAAGATATGAAAAAAAGGAAAGAGAATAATATTTTGAAAAATATTTTTATTTAAAAGATAAAAAATTGTTTAAGAACAGAGAAAAATGATTTTTTTTATGGAGGGTAAAAAGATAAAAAGTATATTAAAAAAATAGATCGTATATATATTTCTTATCTTACAGTTTACACATATTTTTTTATAAAAATTTATTACGTTTTTCTTTTTAGCAAATTGCTTGAATTTAAAAAAAAATTAAGAAGTACATTATATGCTAAAATTGGAAATGTTAAAAGACTTACTGATAAACAAATTTCTATTTCCAATATTTTCCAATATTAATAGTTATTTCTCCTTCGACGATCTTTGCAAACGTTTGCAAAAAAACCAATTGACATATATAAACAAACTCTTTTTTGTTTCTTTTGGAGAAAGGATAACAGATTTTGATTGGCTAAAGATATTTTGAAATTTGTTTTTTAACATCTTGAAGTTATACAATTATTTTTGACACTTTTGTAAAAACATAAAATTTTCGATAACATTAAAATAAAAAAGTTTTGGATTTTATTTTGATAAATGTTTTTCAGTCGAATCTTTATAAAAAATTTTTCTAAAAAACATTCCAAAAATTCAAAGTGGAAAAATGTCAAAAAGAAGAAACGAAGAAATTTCGGCGGAAAATATTGGAAAAAAATTGAAACCCAACATAAAATTTAGTTCAACGGAATTTTTAAATAAGAAAATTATAGACGGAGATAAATCAGTGTAAGTAAAGTTGATTATTTTATGTTTGTTTGATGTTTCGAATTGATGTCATCAAAAAAAATTGTAAATTCTTACAAATATTTGTAGAACAATAATAGGGTATGTTAATGAAATTTTCGATTAAAAACCTTTATGACGCAAGAAAAAAATGAATTAAAACTTTTCAAATTCATTTTAAATAATGGAGATGGTTGTAGAATTTCCATCATGCGTTGGAACGAAAATGGAGAAAAATTTGAAAAATTGATCCAGATTAATCAAGTAACTATTCAAAAATGTTTCGTAAATTTTATGCTATTCTTCAAATTATTATTTTGAAACAAATAATGATACTTCTTCGAAAATTTTTCAAATGTTTGAAGTTACAAATTTGATACGTAAATTGATTCGACGAAAATTTAACTTTTTCAAAACAGTTTTATTAAAAAAAAATTTTATTTGTAAGTGTGTTTGTATATATATACACAAAATTACTATAAATAATGTTTTTTGGAACAGGTCATATTAATAAGCAATTGTAAAAAAGTAAAATCATCAAAATTTAACAAAGGAAATATGAATTACGAACTACAAATTCAAAATTATACCAAAATTGAAGAAATCGGAAATTACGATGTATACAAAAATGTAGAAAATGAAAAAGCGATTGAAAATTTTGAAGAATTGAAGACGAAAAAAGGCGTTACAAGTATGAGTCAATTACAGTGGCGGATCCACGGGGGTGATTCAACAACCACCCACTATATAGCAAAATCCTGGATCCGCAACTGGTTAATTATAATATAGTTACATTTTTTGTTAGACTCAAATTACACATGACAGTACACGGAAAAATTTTTTGAAATAATATAGTTAAATTTTTTGTTAGACTAAAAATAAAAATTAAAAATAAATCAAAAATACAAAACGTTGTATTTTTGTTACCTTGTTTAGTAATGTTAACTAAAAAATTTTATCCGTGAAGCAAAAATGAAGATTGTTAGTAGAAGTTATTGATTAAATTGTAATTTTTTTTAGAAATAAAAGGATTCATTTATTCCGAATTTTGGGAGAGAAGGAAAAAATGAAAATTCTTGTTTAGGGTCAGTAACGGACGGTCGATTCAAAATTCTAGTTAAAATAAAGAATTTTAAAGAAAATACAGAAATGAGAAGAGGAAGAATGATAAAAATGATTGGTGAAATTTCGAAAGATGATGGTATTAGTTGGCTAGATGAATATAAATTTTATGTAATTCTGAAATGAAATAAAATAAATATAAATTTTTGTTCAGGAACGAAAACATCAAGATGGAGTATTTAAAATAACAATAGATGAAGAGAGAAGAATAGAAATTTTGGAGGGGAAAATGAATATCGATGAATGACTGGAAGGTGGAGAAATTTTGAAAGAATAAGCTCCGGTGTAATTATAAAGTGAAAAAATAATAAGAAAATAATATATCAATGGATAAAAATGTTGTGTATTTATTGAATTACAGAAAAAAAGTTATTTGAATAATTTCTATTAATTATATTGTAGGTAATTGAGTTCCCTTGAAAGAAGGAATTCGAAAGAAATTTCAAGTGAAATCAGAAGGAATAAAGGGATAGCAAGGGAACTCAAGGGAAATAAGGGGAGATAAAGGGATTTCAAGAGATTGAAAGGGAATTCAAAGGAGGTTAGAGGTAATGAAGGGATTTCAAGGGAATTCAAGGGATTTAAAGGGACTTCAAGGAACTTCAAGGGAGCTCAAGGGATTCAAAGGGACCCAAAGGGAACTCAAGGGATTTAAGAATACTTCAAGGGACTTAAAGGGGCTTCAAGGGATTTAAAGGGACTGCAAGGGATTTAAAGGGACTTGAAGGGAACTTAAGGGACTTTAAGGGAACTCAAGGGAAAGAAGGAGAGATAAAGGGACTTAAAGGGATTTAAAGGGAATTAAAAAGAACTAAAGGGATTCAAAGGATCGAAATGGACTTGAAGGGAGCTCAAGGGATTTAAAGGTACTTGAAGGGAACTTAAGGGAATTCAAAAAATTCAAAGGGACTTCAAGGGATTCAAAGGGACTTGAAGGGAGCTCAAGGGATTTAAAGGGACTTGAAGGGAACTGAAGGGACTTCAAGGGATTTAAAGGTACTTAAAGGGAACTCAAGGGAATTGAAGGGATCGAAAGGGACTTCAAGGGATTTAAAGAGACTTCAAGGGAGCTCAAGGAATGTAAAGGGACTTAAAGGGAACTCAAGGGACTTCAAGGGATTTATAGGGACTTAAAGGGACTCTAAGGGAACTCAAGGGACTTGAAGGGAACTCAAGGGAATTGAAGGGATCGAAAGGGACTTCAAGGGATTTAAAGGGACTTAAAGGGAATTCAAGAGACTAAAAGGGAACTCAAGGGACTTCAAGGGAACTCAAGGGACTTAAAGGGAACTAAAGGGACTTCAAGGGAACTAAAGGGGAGTTGCTTATGGCGGCGGCAAGTTTTTTTAGAATATAGAGAGATATATGATTAACATTGGATGGTGATATGAATTTGAATGAGAGTAGATGATGGAGTAAAGACTAGGAAGCGGCTCGCGTAGCGTGCCAGCGTTCTATATAAACATAAGAACACTGTAGTTGGTGACACAAAAATATGATTATACACGGAGAAAAGCTTCCACTAATATTTACTCTAGCCCACACGACTCAGTCATGTAACTAGAAAAATCGAAGTTGAAACACGACTGAGTATGTCACTACACAATTCAGTCGTGCGACACAAACCATTTGTTTTTCGACAGTAACCAGTCGTGCCAGCTACACGAACGCCACTAGAGTAATGTGTAGTGCCAACTGCACTACTCTTTACTCTTTCTACACGACTGAGTCGTGAGGACTGCACGAATGAGTCTTGCGGGCCGCACGAATCAGCATGAATGTTTCCGGCGTTCCCCATGGAAAAATCTGAACGCACGAAAACCAAAAGCAATATTTGTCTATGCTATATTACTTATTTTTATTCTGATGTGTAACGCCTTTCTAAAGTCGATGTAATTTGGAAATGATTTTTTTACAACGTAATCACGTTTATGTACAAAATATAATTGTAAATAAATATTTCATTATTTATATACGTTTTGAAATGAATGGTATTGAGCCCACTAAAACGCAAGCGAAATTTGTGTATTCTGATTCACTCTTAATTTTTTACGTAAATCGGTTTGAAAATTTTTAAGCCTGAGAATAGTAAAACTACTGTTTGAGCACAAGAAGCTTTTTTTTTGTTCCAAGCTTTTTGAAATTTCGATATTTTTATGCTGATCTTCACATGAAATTCAATTATTTACTAATAAATTAATACATAGTTATTTAGTATTTTGATTTATTATTTCACATTTCGATTTATGTGAATTTAAAAATTATTGTGTTGATAAACATAATTTTTTTTTCTTAATTTCATCATCAATTACATTCATGCAAGTGAATAAGGATAGGTAAATAAATATTTTGAAAGAAAAGCGAATGATATTTTAGCATGGTACTCATGCAAATTTTTTAATAATAAAAAATGGATTCATGGTTATTGATCTTACCCCTTAACAATATAAAAAATAAGAATTTTGGTTAACCTATCAATTTATTTCAGTATATATTTTATTTCATTTAGTGTGGAATACGTTGATAAATTATTGAACTTGTAGAAAGCGCATATCCAACAAAAACATTTCATAAACATAGGGCTTGATTTGAATTCAAAAAAGCTGCTCTTTAAATGTACTTCATTCATTTGCAATATCGCAATCTCATGGCCAACGCCGAGGTAACATTCATTCTTACTACTACGTACCATTAATGATTTGAAATAAAACTTGATACCGGAAAACACGGAAACATTCATGCTGATTCGTGCGGCCCGCAAGACTCATTGGTGCAGTCCACACGACTCAGTCGTGTAGAAAGAGTAACGAGTAGTACGGTTGGCACTACACATTACTCTATTGGTGTTCGTGTAGCTGGCACGACTGGTTACTGTCGAAAAACAAATGGTTAGTGTCGCTACACGACTCAGTCGTGTGGGCTAGAGTAAATATTGGTATAAGCTTTTCTCCGTGTATAGAGGAAAAAAATAGAATGTACTTATTTTTATGGTATAATGGGCACATAAACAAAGATAAGGGAAAGTATCTGAAAAAATTTGCATTTGCAAATTAAACTTAAAAGCATATGTATACTAAATTCCAAGTATTTTGTCGACTTAGCTTATGCACATGTTCTTACAGAGGGAATCATATTTTTGGGCAAAATTCAAAAAGGAATAAGGGAATTTCCCAAAAAATTTTCCAGACTTCAAAATTCACAGTAAAATTTTAATTTGCCGAAGGAATTTGTACCACTTAGTTTTTCTGAAAAAAAAAAGTCACAAAAATAACTTTTGTATAACTGTCATTGTTTAATTTGACATTTAGCAATGTCGAATACTGCTGTTTGCAGTTGCTGTTGTGTATGGAGTATGTGTATAATAAAACATGGTAATTTCCAGGTCAAAAAAATGTATACTTTCGTTATCTTTCATAAGCAGGCAGAGGGCTTTCACAACTTGAATCTATTAATCCATTTTCAGATTACTTCGCTGCTAATAATAACTTAAGTGGAGTTATTTTCTATTAAACGAAGGACATTTTTTTTCCAATATCTACATGGAGAGGACGCCACACCAGTGACTTGTGAAACAACATTACTTGTTATTGAGGAGTCAAAGAAAAATTTTTTTTACTAGTTAGCGGTGAGATCTCGCTAAGTAGCAGTATATCGCTCACTAGCTGCCGTTGACACGCACACGAAGTTGATTACGCCGGTGAGTATTGAGACAAAACACCAATAGCCCATGTCCCTCACTGGCTTTCGATGACTTTTTCACTGGTGGCTATTGTCACGCTCACTATTGCACGGTAAGTCGGTAAGGCGTCATTTTTGGTTGCCTAGCAATTTAAATAATACATATAAAAAATGACGTCTTACCGCACAATACACGAAGCGAAGGATACTCTATTGATTCAGGCGAGTGTCAACATTTTTCTCTTTACCACCTGAAGGAGTCGGGTGCCGGCCTGACTGCTTCACTCGAGTCTAAGGAACCAATGAGGCGCTCGCCGGAATAGCAAGCTACTGAACCTTTATAGCGCTTACCAGACTCCCTAAGGTGTACATAAGAACCCTTAGGATGCGCACACGTATCACTTGACCGCCTGAATCAAAATTTCGTGCTCGAATAATTTGACAAGGGGAGGCCCTGAGTCATAGAGCGCAAATCTTGACCATACTTTGCAATTTTCTTCTGGCCTTCAAAGCACGTAGGTAAATTATTAAATTAAAATGGTCAATAGCTTGCGAAAAATATTGATACCAAAAAGTACGAGGCAGTAAGATACTTCACATGATTACTTATTCTATTAGATATCATGGTGGAGTGGAGAGAGTGGCAGCTTTCCACTCGAGCATCCCTAGTTCAATCTTTGATAATATATATATATTTTTTTTTTTCAGATTAAGATCAAACAGTATCATAATATTTGTACTTTTTTTTGAAAGTATTTTAGCCGTGTTTTGTAAAATTTGAAAAAAAAAATTGTCGTTCTCGGGAATGGTAGCAGCGTTGACTGGGTCTGAAGGAATCGCTTTCTCCACTACGCCATGAGGCCTATACGGTGGTAGTAACATGTGACGTATATCACCACGCAGCGCTTTTTGTAATAAATATTTTTTTGCGAACTAATAGTCACCTTCATGTAATGCACACATGCTCTGATGGCCAGAAGAAAATTGCAAAGTATGGTCAAAATTTGCGCTCTACAACTCAGAGCCTCCCCCTGTCAAATAATTTGAGCATGAAATTTCGATTCAGGCAGTCGACCAAGCGATACGTGTGTGCACCATTAGGGTTCCTATGTACACCTTAGGGAGTCCAGAAAGCGCTGTAAAGGTTCAGTTGCTGCTATTCCGACGAGCACCTCATTGGTTCCTTAGATTCGAGTGAAGCAGTCAGGTGGGCACCTGACTCCTTTAAGTGCTGGAGAGAACAATTTTATCCACCAGAACCACTGAGGCGCTCCTCCGAATCAATGGGGCATCCTTTGCTCCGTGTAGTGAGTGTGATACTAGCCACTGGTAGAAAATTATTGAAAGTCAGTAAGGGAAATTGGCTATTGATATTTTGTCTCACTACTCACTGGCATAATCGGCTTCGTGTGTATGTCAATGGCAGCTAGTGAGCGATACACTGCTGCTTAGCGAGATCTCACGGCTCATCAGTGAGATTCGACTGAAAGGTAATGTTGTTTCACTAGTCACTGGTGTGGTGTTCTCTCCATGTAAGCATTTTCACTGACAACAGACTTTTGATTCTCTTTTTCTCTGATATAAGATGCCTTTTTTTCATACGATAAATATATTTTTCAGATTGAAATGGCAAACCTTAAACTCACTAAAAGAAGTTTACGATTTGATAAACAAAGCATGCATTATGTAGGACTTTGAAGTGAAACTAGGACAGTATGCTTGATATGTAGAATGTTTGTAAAATCAGCTGTTACAATATTTTACAAACATTCGCAAATATTGAAACAGCTGATTTTACAAACATTTACCAATGTGCAATTCATTATGACTCATTATACAACTGATAACCTTTCCGGGCGATCGTATCCGCATCGATGACAGGAATGCCGTGCTCGCGAAAAATAGCGGCGACGCTGCTTTTGCCGGTAGCTATTCCGCCCGTCAATCCTACTATAAACATTTTTTGTAGATTTCCTTATACGTCTCGGAGTGTAAGTGTTTTGTTGCGCGTAATACAACCAACAGCGTAATAAAATACAAATAACAATAAATAACAACTTGTATAACAATAAATCCACTGAAGCCGGGTCTATATTGGACGCAGCTGGACGCAGCACATTGTCACAGATGTCGTACGCAGTACACTGCAGTCTAGAGCAGTCTAAAGCAGTCTAGAGATGGGCGATTCCGGATCGATTATTAAAAAATCGATTCCTGAGTACTCGATTCGAGTACTTGATCCCGATTCTTGTATTCGTCGATTCTTCGGGTATCGATTCTTTGTTTATTGGAATCGACGTTTTCGATTCCGCGATTCGTTTTTGTTTTGGAGGGTTAGAAGACAAAAACTCGTGAAAAAAGTGGTAAACCGAGTGGTTTTAGATATTAATTCTCTTTCACTTTTCCCAGTAAATTCTGCGATGAGAACCTCGAGGAATCAATTGGTCAACTTTTGAACCAGGTAAAAATCATTTTTTTTCTTTCATGATTAGATGAATTGATTGCACTTTTTCAAATGTTTTCGAATAATAGTATTTTTTGAAAATCATTTTTTCGCACAGTTTAACACCACCTATTACTAAGTTTAACAAAGAATTCGATCAAGAGCGTAGGCAGAAAAAATTCCCGGGAGGGGTGTTTAGCAAAAATACCTATATTTTGACGGAATTTTTTAATTTTTCATCTTTAACGATCTGAATTACAAGAGTACGATTTTTCAATTTTCAGAATTTCACAATTTTCAGCCAATCTAAATTTTTGTTGAAAGTCGCACTTTTTTCATATAAATATTTAATGTAATTAAATTCAATTTTCATGGTTTTAAAGTTACTGAGGTTCGTTTGTTTTCTGATAATTGTATTTTTTTTTATTTCTTAAGTATTTCTACGATTATGACGATTTTCTGGTAGTATAGATTTCTATATAGATTTCTAGAATTAGATGCTCTAGGCATTGAAGTTTTTTGCAATTTTAATGTTTTTCAAAATTTTTGAAAAAATAATATCTACACATATTTGAATTGTTTCGTAGATTCATAATGTACCTTAAGTTTCAAACGTTTAAAATTAAACGAAAAGAGAAATTGAATGAATTTTTAATTTTTCTCAAGGTTTGGAATGTGTAAAATATTTTGTAAGTGAGCGTAAAGTTGGTTGTTCCAACCGAAATATTGTTGAAAGCAATGAGAAAAATTTTTATTATTAAATACTTGTCTTTTTTTTATTTTCGTTCAATTTTAAACGTTTGGAACTTCGATTTTTAGAATTTTTGGGTTATATGTATTTCATCAAATTTCGTTGTAATTTCTGTTATTCGTGTAGATTTCTAGTACACTCAAACCGCGATTTAATTGGTCTCGATTTCAATGGATTTCAATAGAAAATGCTTCCAATAAAGTCGAGGTTTGAGTGTATTTCTATAAACTGCTCTGTAGATTTTGTAAAGAGTTTGATGCAACACAAAAATTAAAAACCTCAATGATTTTGAGCATTTCAATTGATTTTTTAGAAAAAAATTTGAACTGCGTCTTTAGCATTCGCAAACAATTTTAGAAAACGATAAATATGTTTGAAATTTTTTTTGAATTTCGAGTAAAAAATAGTAATTATTTAAGTTCTCAGAACTCGGCAGGAAAAATTTCTAAAACTTGTAGCAAGTACAAAATCTTTATTGCAGTCTAGTTCAAAGAACACGGACACTTTGGATCCTGGCCAATCGAAGAATAATTTCAAGAGTTTTCGTGATTTAAATACTTTTTGTAAAAAAAAAAATTTTTTTGTTATTTGGAAGTCACTTGTAGAAAAAATTATTTCATAATTAAGTGTTATTTTTAGAAGACTCATAAGAGTCTCCAACAATAATTTTTTTTAATAATGTGTTTTACAGGTTGTAAGAAAATATACGTCAATATATAATATAATTATGATTATATTTCAGAACATGAGTAAGAGAAAGCACAAAAGTGAAGCCTGGCAATACTAGACAGTTTTTGACAAAAATGATTGGGAAAAAAAACCATTTGCAAAATGCAATTTCTGTGCCACCGAAATAACACTTTGTGGAAACACTTCAAACCTGTTAAAACATGTGAACACAAAACACTCACATCAGATTGGAAACAAGAATATGAACTCAAACGATGCGGTAATATACATATATTCTACTGTGCAATACTATGAACATTATTTCCGTGTTTCGAATCGTTCAAAATGAAAAGAAATGGCATCGACTTTATACGAGGGGGGACCCAAAAGTAACGGGAATTAGGTGGTGGGGGGACCGCGGAGGGGGGGATCGGGTTCTCCACTGGTTCTCTTCCAAGCTGCTACTCTCCCAAGTCAGTGTGCAAAGTTCATTTGCTGTGAGTGCATTCGTTCGTCCGTAAGAATTTTTCTAGTGAAACGACTTTTTCCGTTTCGGCGAAAACGTGAAATGGCTGAGTGCGGAGAGCAACGCGCGGCTGTAAAATTTTGTTTTTTGTTAGGAAAAACACCCGCGGAAACCCTTGTGATGCTGAAAACAGCTTATGGGGATAATGCTTTGAGTAAAACGCGTGTGTACGACTGGTTTTCGCGTTTCAAGAATGGAGAGATGTCAATAGAAGACCAACCTCGTTCTGGGCGCCCCTCGACTTCAAGAACGGACGAAAACATTGAAAAAATCAACACTCTTGTTCATGAAGACCGTTGCCGAACCATCGATCGAATTTGTGAGATGTCTGGATTGTCATGGAGTTCAATTCAGAGGATTTTAACTGAAGATTTAAGCATGAGGAGGATTGCAGCCAAATTTGTTCCTCGCCTTCTCTCCGACGATCAAAAGGAGCGTCGACTTCAGGCCTGTCTTGAGCTGCAAAATCAGTTGAATGAAGACCCAGATTTTTTTCTCAAGGTTATAACTGGCGATGAATCATGGTGCTATGGCTACGACCCCGAAACAAAGCAGCAATCAAGCCAATGGAAGACACCTCTCTCGCCTCGTCCAAAAAAGGCTCGCCAAGTGAAGTCCAACATCAAGACATTGCTCATTTGTTTCTTCGATTGCAGAGGTATTGTGCACGCAGAATTTGTTCCTCCAGGCCAAACGGTCAACCAACACTTCTACTTGGAGGTTTTGAAAAGGTTGAGGGAGAACATCCGGAAGAAAAGAGCGGATCTTTGGCGCACAGGAGATTGTTTCTTCCACCACGACAATGCACCTGCCCACACAGCGCTGTCCGTGAAGAAATTTTTGACCAAAAACGGCATGACACCGATTGTTCACCCCCCCCTATTCACCGGACCTTGCCCCCTGTGACTTTTTTTTGTTCCCTAGACTCAAAAGGGACATGAAAGGAAAACGTTTTGGGACTGTAGAAGAGGTGAAACAAAAATCGCTGGAAGGTTTAAAAAACATTGAAAAAAATGAATTTCAGAACTGTTTTGAACACTGGAAAAAAAGATTGAACAAGTGTATTACAGTCAATGGGGGTTACTTTGAAGGTGATAAAAATTGTGTGTGAAAAAATTTGTCAATAAAAAAGTTGTAACACAATTCCCGTTACTTTTGGGTCCCCCCTCGTACTTGCTTTTTCGGATTAAATTTTATGAATTGCGTTAAAAATCTTTTCTTTTCATAAAACTCAATCTTTAGTATAGTCTTCAGGGCTTTGATGTAAATAAATAATATTTGGAATAGTTTTTCTTCTAATAATTTACGAAAATGCGTAATAAAATGATGATTCAATTATCTTAAAATAATTTATTTGTTGAAAATAATAATTGAATACTTTCCTAACGTTTTTGTACTGTTTGTGATTTAAATAAAGTTTATTGGCACTTCAGTGGAAAATATCATGAAAACCTTAAACTACTAATTAAAAATAATTAGTACGAAATCGTCAAAAATCGTTAAGCTTCAGAATTTTCTTAGAATGTAAAAAAGTTTTTGTTGAGTACCAGGAATTTTTCTTAATCTTTTAAATATCAAAAAAACTGTTGAAATGGAATTAAAAACGATGATAAAATGTGTTTTTTCATCTTCAAAAAATTGAAGCTCTTTAATTTTTGCTTTTAAAGTTGAATTTTTGTTTTCTAATACGTTTATTGCACAATAGTCATAGCCAAAACTAAAAATCTCATGGTGTTAGCGTTCATGTCGCAATTTACAATGTCGTAGACTTTTCGTTGACTTTGACGTCACGCCTTAATACTTTATGTATAAGAGATTTCGTTCAATCTTACTATGAGATTGACATTTTCACTTATTTGTAATTATTTATAAATTTGTAAGAAATTTATTCAAATTTCTGGTTTTAACAGTATCGATTTCTTATAAATTTTTTCGGTGAAGCTATATGTATAAATTTACAGTTCTTACAATTTTCTCGATGGGGAAAATCTCAGATTGGTCAGTTCTGAATTGATTTAAGTTTGAGTCTATCGAAAATTGAAGGTTCTCTTGTCTTTATTAAAAATTGTATAACCGAAAGTTGCATATCTGAACAGTTCATATTTTCAATGAAAAATTTATTAATACTCTTTGATTTTCACGATTTCAGGCTTCCTTGAAGAGAGAGCCAAATAATAGGAACTTGCAAAATACTGGCCACTCTACAAAGCGCAGCAAAACTATGGACAACCTGTTTAATGATATGAAATCCATCGAAGGTATGTTCAAGTTCATTTAATAATTTTTTCCTGAAATATTTGATGAGTGTCATTCAAAATATTATTCAAAAATTTATAATAATTAACAACTTGTAGATAAAAATAAATACATAATGCATAAATAGGATATATGTAAATGAGCGTCAATTGAAGAGATACAAATGCAAGAAATGATAAATTTTTATGCACTTTATGATAATATACGTTTTTTTTTTAATATAACTGCATAATTCAAATAAAAAACACTATGTATATTGATATATTTCGATAAAAATAAAACAAAATAAAATTTGGCACGTGTACTGTAAAAACCACTATAAATTATACATTTTATTCAAGTTCTAAAAAATGAATATTATTTTTATAACTTCTTAATTTCGTTTTTCTTTTTTGTTTTTAGAAGGAGGCGAGAAACACGCAAAAATAACCAATGCCTTGACTTACATGATTGCCGTCGATGACAACCCACTGTGATTAACCGAAAAAAGAGGTTTCAAGAAATTCATGAGCGTTGTATGCCCCAGGTATAAACTTCCAAGTCGGAGAAATGTTACGAGATTATTGGATGGAAAGTATCGCACTCTTAGTGAGAAAGTCAAAGCTGACTTATCTGAACTGAAATCCATGAGTCTGACGACCGATTGTTGGACGGAGAAAAACACTACAAAAAGTTACATTGGGTTGACTGTCCATTACCCTCATCCTGAATCTCATGAGGTGGTAACAATAAATCTTGGTTATTTCCGGTTAAGTGAGCGACACACTGGATCTTACCTGCGGAGCGAGCTTGAGAAACTATGTACCCAATGGGCCATCGAAACAACGAAAATCAGCGCAATCATTACTGACTACGGGTCCAATATCGTGAAAGCGTGCCATGAATTCATCGGGGAACCTCGCCACTTGCGTTGTTTCGCGCACAACATTCAGCTGCTTCCAGAAGATGCAATGAAGAACTCGCCAGCTCTGAAGGACATAATAGACAAGGTGAAAAAAATTGTTACTTTTTTCAAGACAAGCACTAACGCTGCTGATGAATTGCGCCGACTGCAACAAGGAATAAATCAACTGATCGAGCCACTGCAGCCAACACCTGAAGAGATAGACGAAGAAAATGATTCAAGTGAATCAGAAGATGAAGAAGAAAATGATACTGGCAAAGTATTGAAACTTCTGCAGTCATGTGCAACCAGGTGGAATTCGACGTTCTACATGATAGAACGTCATGTCAAGCTAGAATCACCAGTGCAGAGAGCCCTTTACAAACTCCACAGTCCCCTTGCAACATCGATAACACCTGAAGATATTGATACACTAAAGGATGTGATTGAGTTGTTAAGGCTGATCGAACAAGTGACTAAGGAACTCAGCTCTGAGACTCACGTAACATGCAGTAAAGTTTTGCCAACAATTTACTGCTTGCAACAAGCGATTGATGTTGCGAAACTAATTTCCACTGTGGGAATTTTCCTGCAATTACAGTTGTTCGAGGCAATAGAGAAAAGGTTTGGAGATTACTCAATCAAATTTCCTATCCTTCAAAAAGCAACACTCGTGGACCCACGATTCAAAAAGCTATATTACACGGATCCACTGAAACTCGTTCGATTGATGAATGTCATTTCCAATGAAATGAAATTTGTTCTCCCGCCAGAAGAGAGACATGCAAGAGTCGAGGCTCTTGATGAAGTGAACCTTGACAAACACAGACGCGACATCTGGTGTCATCACGAAACGAAAACTCAAGAGCAAGCAACGAATCCCAGTGACGAAAATTCAACCACCAAAATTTCACCAGAATTGCAAAATTTTTTGTCCCAGAAGGTAATTTCAATTTCAGAAGATCCGTTGAAATAGTGGGAAGGGGCTAAAAATTCGTTTTCAAATGTTTATTTGATAGCCAGGGGTGCGTTCCAAAAGTCAACTCGCGAGTTGAGTTGAACTAACTGGAGTTCATGAAAATTGAACTCAAGTTGAACTCATTGAATTCGGCGATTCTGCCAACCGTACAGAAAAAAATAACTACATGTAACCTAACCGAACCTAACAAAACCAAACCAAATCTGATTACTTGTTTATTATTTATTTCTGTTTATTTCGCGCAATATTGTTAATATGTGTTGCTATGTCTAACACAACTCATATTGAAACAATAAATAATTTTTCGCATATTGTGATATGACGCAAACATAAGATTAAAAGAATTTAATAAAAAATATGGAAATCGAGAATTTGGCATTACTTAATTTTGCGATATCATTCATAGATGCCATTTTCGAGGACGACGATGAAGAAAGTATGAGAAAAAGTGGATTAGGTAGACGAAAAGCCCTCTAATGACAACAAATTTTTGTTTGCTTCTCAATCATAAAAGAACGCGTTTTTTTTTTGTCTGCGTGAAAAAATGTAAGGACAGGCTTTTTGAATCATGTTTCAGTGCAAGAGGTGAAAAAGTATAAAAAAATTTTTATATCATGCGTCATAATTAAAATTGTAGGAAAGCGATAATGACGATGAACAATACGCAGCTTTGGTTATTAATCAAAATGAAAACGAGCCTCGTCTCAGGATTAGTCTGTATATAGAAAATCTAGTGCTACAATACAACAATCAGCAATTTCAAGAGAATTTCCGAATGTCGAGAGAAAGCTTTGAAGATATCCTGCGTTTGATTGGCCCACTGATGGAAAATCAATTTGGACGACCAACAATAGAACCAAAAAAACAACTTCTGTCAGTTATATGGCTTCTAGCAACTCCCGACTCATACAGGTAATACTTTTTTCATACTTTTGTTGATCATCGTGTTAAAATCTGCATTTTTTAATGAATTTACAAAACCGGAAATAGTATGCCAATCTTTGAATTTACTCCTCGACTCATCTCATGTTTTCATTTGTGGCTTGCTGCCACAATAGATAAACTCACACATTTTATGTTCAAAATATCATCAGAGTGTATTATGAAATACAACTTACGCCATAAGCGACAGGCCCGTGTGCAGGAAAGGGAGGTTGAGGGTCAGACTCCCCCCCCCCCCCCCAAGGGTCCTTGGTAAAATTTTGATAGAATATCTGATATTGGGTTCTTAACTTTGTTTTCATTTATCTTGTTTCACTTGGATATTTTCATATATTGCTTATACTAAACTTAGTTTTTTACTTAATAAATAATCAGAGATGGGTACTTACTCCATTTTGCTGTTCTTGGCATTGTAAAAAAACTATCTACCCTAGCAACGGCTGTCCGACAGCTTATTGTCGGAACTCTCTCGGGAACGTCTCGGACGCTCTTGGAGTGAATTTTCACTACATATATATATACTTTTTCGCTATAGATGTGCACACAACCGTCGGTGACTGTTGAATTGATCGAATACTATCAGATACCCTATGTATCTGAGAATCATAATTGTCGCGTGTAATTTTATTGGAAAAGAATTATGTACAAGCCAATAAAGATATAAACCAATCTAGAGTTCAAGCAATTCACCATGAACGTAATCTTTGATGAAAAAGAAACAAGTTTGTAAGCTTAAGATGCATCAGAAAATATGGCTCGAGATCCCGAGAGTGTCTGAAAGCCATCGAGGCATTTCAAAACCAAAGAAAACCAAGAATTGGTTTTTTCTGGTTTTCTAAAAAAACTTAACTTAAAAACATCCGATATTAACGATAAATTAAGTATGTCGAGAATGGAAAAACTGGCAATGGTTTCTTGCCTATCTAAAGATATCAGAAGAATCGCCAAAACAGTAAAAAACAAGTTGTTATTTTATTTAATAATTAATGAAATCCTGATTTGAGAACATAATCTCACTTATCCCAACTTGGGATTTTGTTTATTATTTATTAAATTAATAGCTACTTTTTTATTGTTTTGAAGATTGTGATTATATCTTTAGATGTGCAAGAAACGATTTACAGTTTTTTCCGTCCTCGATAGACTTAATTCATCGTTATATCGGACGTTTTTAAGTTTGATTTTTTGGTCTTTGCCAGGGGTGCCAGATTTGTTTCGAAATTTACAAAAAAATTATTTTTGAATATTTTGATACATAAATATGTACAACAAACTATTTTATTCAGACAAAAATGATAATTAATTTTAACGAACTGCATTTTGTAATACTGGCTGTCTGTAGGTTCAACATATTCACTAGTGTTTTATTATAGATTTTTTTGAATCTTAACCAATCATAAACCAATCTTAAACAATGAAAACCTCTAAAACACAGTAACTTTTCTCGTTCTTCCAGTCATTTTATTACAGTACTGTCGACGTTTCAGTCGCTAGTGTGCGATCATTGTCAAGACCTTTTTTACAACTTTCTTTTCACAACATTGGTTTCACAATCCTTCTCTTAAAATTTTTCCAAGTCAAAAAACACTAAAACCATACAGTTTTTCGTCTATCAGACCATAACAGTTTTCTCGTCAAACAACAATAAATAAATAAATACATTTTTTCCACGCAGAGTAGTGTCTTGTCAACGGTATTGTGACAAGAGTCTTCACAATACCGTTTACAAGACACTACTCTGTGTGGAAAAAATGTATTTATTTATTTATTGTTGTTTGACGAGAAAACTGTTATGGTCTGATAGACGAAAAACTGTATGGTTTTAGTGTTTTTTGACTTGGAAAAATTTTAAGAGAAGGATTGTGAAACCAATGTTGTGAAAAGAAAGTTGTAAAAAAGGTCTTGAAAATGGTCTCACACTAGCGACCAAAGCGTCGACCGTTTTGTAATAAAATGACAGGGAGAACGAGAAAAGTTACTGTGTTTTATATGGACGTGACCCAGTGAACCCTCAGGGGAATAATCAAAGGAGGAATATATAATGATAACCTACTTACGTCAAGATTAGATCGGTCGGGGACAAAAATTGAAAAATGCTGATGAAATAACTAAACAATTAAACAGTAAGAAAAGCATGCAAAAGTAACAGATTAATAATAAAGGATTTTAAGTTTACAAAAACACCCAACTAATTTAGACTAATTTTGAGATATAAAGATTGTACCACTTATAAGGATTTTTTAGGTTTTTATAAGATTCAAAATAAGTAGGATGGTTCACAGAAAAATTTTTTTTCCAGATCTATAGGAGAAAGGTTCGACATGGCAAAATCATCACTGCACCACTCGTTCATTAGGGCGATCCATGTTTTGAACCAGATCGCACCCAGTGTAATAAGATGGCCATCTCCAGAAGAAATACCACATACTAAAAGAGATTTCCGCCGACGTGGTATAGAGAACGTTATAGGAGTCATTGATGGGTGTTACATTCCGATTCCGGCACCATCTGTCGATCCACAATCTTATATTTGCAGGAAAATGTTCCACGCGGAAACTCTGCAAGCCATTTGCGACTCTTCCATGAAGTTTACAGATTGCTTTTGCGGATACCCAAGTAGTGTGCACGACAGCCGGATTTTTCGAAACTCCGACATATTTCAAAAATTTCATGCTAGCCCGCAAACATTTTTTCCTGACGACTCATTCATACTCGGAGACAAAGCATATCCCCTGCGGAAATGGCTTATAACGCCATACATTAATCGTGGACAACTGACTGCGGAGGAAGTTCGTTTCAATGAGGTCATCTCTGGGATTCGCAGCATAATTGAAAGAAGTTTTGCTTTGCTCAAGGGTCGATTTCGTAGACTCAAATATTTGAGTATGTCTCGCATGGATTTGATACCTGCAACGATTCTTGCAGCCTGCGTCATGCACAATGTTTGTCTCAACTTTGATGACCAACAACTTGAAGAGTACATTCAAGATGGAATGGAAAATGAAGCTGAAGTTCCTGAAGATGACAATCGAATGGTGATTGACGACATTCATGAAGATGAAGCTGGTAATATGAGACGTGACAGAATGGCTATGTTACTGTAATTGCGCAAATTTTTGTATACTCGTTCCTCCTGCCACTAAACATCTCCAAAGTGGCCAAAAGAATGATATTCAGTATGGATGATTTACTTTGCCTGGAGAGACAAATAAACTTAAACGTAAGTAAATATAGAGAAACAGGATACCAAGTTATTAAATGGAAAACTTTAATATCGAATAGTTAAATGAACTTAAAATGGATAAAATAAATTTTAAACAACAAATCTTTCATTATAAAATTCAGATACAGTCTACTTTCCCTCACTGAAGTTACCTGGAAATATAATAGACTCAGAAATAAAAGATGGTTAAAATTAATTCGTGGGCTGCCGTCACGTTTTATCTAATAAAATAATTTATATGCGAAATTGCAGAGGTATCAGCAATCGTTACTTTATCAAACTATACAGGGTTATTCCCATTCCCCGTACAAAAAAAAACCCATATTCCTCATCTAATTTTGAGTCGAAAAGTCCTTTACCACTTTTTATGAAACTCAAAATTTAAAAAGTTATTACAGCCTAAAATTTAAACAATAAATGCACTCTCACGACAAGTGGGTGTAGATTTCGAGGACAAAACTTTTTCCAAATTTTCTTCATATTTTTCTGAGTTAAAAAGTCCTTTGCCACTTTCCACAAAACTTAAAATCTAAAAAGATATCAGGGTTACAAGTTTCAATCAATCAGATTTCTTAGATTTTATGCTTACATATCTTTTTTGATTTTGAGTTTTGTGGAAAGTGGCAAAGGACTTTTTAACTCGGCAAAATATGAAGAAAATTTGCGAAAAGTTTGGTCCTTGAGATCTACACCTACTTGTTGTGAGAGTACATTTATTGTTTAAATTTTAGGCTTCAATTACTTTTTTGCAAAACACGCAATGAAAATGTACTTCGAGGAACTGTATGGCAGCAGTAAAGAATCCAATTTACGGACTGTAAAAAAATTTTCAGTTTTTTTTCACCGTCCGTAAATTGGATTCTCCACTGCCGCTTTACAAATCCTTTTAGTACATTTCTTTTGCGCATTTTGAAAAAAATCTCGTTTGCACCTCAGACTGTGTGCGTGGCTTTGTACTCGGACGAAATATCAGCCTCGGCTGCGCCTCGGCAGATAAATTGGTCCTCGCACTAAAAGCCACGCTTCACGTCCTTGATACATAAATAATATGTACTACTACTTTTAAATTTTTTACACCCTCTATTTATACGGAAATAAAGTTTCTAATAACATTTTCATTTGGCGACCTTACGGAAAATAAAAAAAATACCATATTCCCACGTCACTTCAATGAGAGAAAGTAGACTGTATCTGAATTTTATATTAAAAGATTTGTTATTTCAATAATTTTTTTCGTTTATCAATTTGGTATTTAAGTTTTCCATTTAATAAATTAGTATCCTGTTTCTCTATGATTTACTTACGTTCAATCTTGTTTATCACTCCAGGATAAGTAAATCATTCAAATTCAAGTTAATTCATATGGCCATTTCAAGACAACATATCAATCAAATTTTTTCCTTGTATATCAATTCGTTTTTGAATTGAATACTTTTTGAGCTCACTTTTTTCATCGAGTATTTTCTCAATCAAAATTTAGTTCCATTTTTATTTATTCTGGAAACTATACATAGGTGTTTGGCGGCAAGCATTTGCCGGGATTTCACTCATTTTTTCATTTAAAGAAAATTTTTTAATTCGTTTGCAAAAGTTCCGAGGCCAAAATTTTCTACACGCCAGATACCGTATTTCTCTTTCGCGCCTTATTTAATTTGCAGTCGTTAACTTCCGCATTACTTGATTTAGACTTTAGTGAAAAATGGAACAGGACTCTTCAATTCAGAGAAATAAGAAGTTAATATCAGTAGAGTTCGGTTTGTAAATTTAACCCCACTTGTCAGGAGAGTGTAAACGTTAAAAAAATTTTAGATTCTACATACTTACAATTAAGATTTTTATAAAAAATAATCAAGGACTTTGCGACTTGAAATCGAGTGAGAAACCAATGGTGTTTTCATTTCAATGTGACCTTGGAACACTCTGTATATTTGATGATCAAGCGATACATCTATACTGAGTTCTTTTCTTTTTTTATGAAGGGAATGATGTTGATGGGATTATTAAAAATGATTATAAATTTATTAAAATCAATTACTGTAACTATTGAAGTAATAATAATGTTATAATAAATAAAAATTCAAATAAAGAACTCTCGGAATTTTTAATTTTAAAAAAGTAACTTCTTCTTCAGGTATGTTTTTTATAATACCTACATACGTGGCGTGATTTAAGAGAAAGTACCGAGGCTTAACTCATATTCATAAAGAGCCAGAGAATTTAGGTTACAGCTGGCAAAGATAGTATTTTATTCGTTGATTGCACTTAACATTGCACAAGGTTGGAACATTAAGAATCAAGGTACAAAAAAAGGGAAAAAGTGTTTTTCGTAATATATGACTGATGAATATCTTAATTGATAACATTCAAGCTTCTTCCAGATCTCGCACATTAACTACTTTCGAATTGACAACATTTGTAATGTAAAGTGTTGAAACTACGTAAATATTCGCAGTTTTTGTTAATTTGTTCTATTATAGCCTTCATTTTCAGGGTGAAATAATGCAGTTGAAGATTTTGAAATATACATACAAAAGTTGAAAGAGATTTAATGAAGTAACAACAAATTAGTAAAAGTAAGTCGTATTTGAAGTTTATTTCATACAATACAGTTGAGCTATTGAAGTACATCCACGTTTAACGAAGATTAATCGTCTTTTACTTTGAATAGTCGAATGAAACTTATTTTGAGCGAAAAATTCAATACAAAAACATTTTACTTCTTTTTCATGAGATTTATCATCTCACCCATCAATGAAGATAGCACTTGTAGTCCCTCTTTCTTCGTAGCGACATTTTCTTTATGTCGGCGCTCTGCTGCCTCTTCTTTTTTTTCGGCGTTCTCTACCATCCACTCCAATAACTCATTATTTTTCCGCTTTCGTTTTGGAGTGATGGAAGTATTTCCACACTCCCGTACTGCAACTTCTTCAAGGACCTCTTGTCCCAATTGTGAACCTTGAAAAGACGTGGTAATTACTTTATTTTTATCGCACAATACCAATCGAGGATTGTGTAATGTGTGAAATATTCTGAGAAAATATGTTTTTCTTGGCTTCATATCCCCTAAAACTTATTTTTTCACGTTATTAAACGAAACATAATCAACTAATTACTTAAATTTGTTTAATTTTGTCCCTAGGAAAACTTAGGATGTTTTCTTTCCACACATAACATTTCAATTCCCGAACAACGTCTCCAATTTGTTTTTTCTTGAAGCCGAGAAAAAAACCGTAAATTCCCGTAAGCTGTCGTAAGTCGAGAATAACAGACGAATTGTGAGCAACCGTGACTACTGTCGATTGCTGTCGATGAACATCGATGAATATCGATTAGCACATTATTTGTACTCAATACAACTCTCCACAACTCTCCTCCGAACTTTGTTAGGAGCAGAGTTGTAAAAATCAAACTTTTTCCCAACTCGTCGCGTTTAGGAACCGGAAAAGTTCAACTTTTGAATCGAGAAGGAGGGATTTCTAGGGATAACTAGGGATATCAACTTTTGGAACGAGAGTTGAGTTCAGTTGAGTTAAACCTTTAGACTTATTGAACGGGAAAAGTTGAACTAAAGGCGATGGAGTCGAACTGAGTTGACTTTTGGAACGCACCCCAGGAAGTATTTAAGCATACCAGCGACGTCTGTGCCTTCGGAACGATTGTTTTCGAAGGCTGGATTGATAGATTTAGAGCGAAGGAGCAGGTTGGCTCCTGAGCGTCTATCAAAGTTAGTTTTTTTATCTGCAATGGGAGAAACAGAGTGGGGCTTATAGTTTAAACAAAGTTCAAACATCAGTTGTTTAGGGGGAAGTGGGCTTCATTCAATAGTTTTTTTAAACAAGATTTTTTTGAAGAATAAACAAAATTTTGTATGTACTTAAGGTCAAATATAAAAGTTAACATCTTCGTACATGACACAAAATTGCTTGACTTTTTTATTATACTGTTCAAAAATCATATAAAAGTTTACTCTCTGTTTAACTGTATTTAAATGTAAAAACCTAATCAGCCATAAACTTTATGAAAACCTTAGAAAATATTCAAATTTCAAATATTATTATGTCTATAAAACAAAACCATTTTATAGAAAATGGCAAGCAATCGAAATAGCCCAACTCCGCCCTATCTCTTCTGATCGAAAAAGTGATTTTATATATCTTTCATTAAACCTAACTTCCTAGCATAGTTAAAAAAATTAGAAAAATTGCGATACTTTTTGTGATATTAGATCAATGTTGCAATGGAAAAACTATCTGAAAAGTTGAATTTATAACTATTGTATGTGTCAACGATGTAAAATTATATAGTAAATGCGTATATTACCTATATATATATATATATATATAAAAATATGTTTGTGAAATTAAAATGTTTTTTTCAAATAAATGCAGCAAAGTTTATACGATTCTTGGTCTTGTTTTTTAAATAAACAAAGACTTCAAGTCTTACTAATGAAGCGCGTTGGCAATAAAAGCTACTGGAATTCAATAAAAAAAAATGAAAGAGTTTGCAATTGTTCTGCTGAATTCTTTTTTAAAAAACAGTGATAAAATGTTGGTATACCGGTACTTAATATTGTGGAATCGATACTTTTTACCAGGAACCGAATCGGAATCAGAAACAAAAATTTTAAAATACCTGATACTTTGATTCCCATACTTTTTTTCGGAATCGCCCATCTTTAATTAATTTATCTTAAAAAAATTTGATTTTATTATGTTTTATTATTTATCGTTATATTTTTAATCTACCTAATTGCAGTTGAAAATTATACCTATACCTTTATTGAAATGTATACCATGCATATCTATCGAGATTATAGATTCAAATTTTAAAAAATGCCGATTCTAGTATTCGATTCTTCGGAATCGATTCTTCTCCTTAAGGATCGTACTCAGAATCAGAATCGAAAGTCATGGAGAATCGATTCAGAAGAATCGATTCTTTTAAGAGGAATCGCCCATCTTTACTGCAGTCAGGGGTCAGGCACTTGCGTGTTGAATTTTAATCTAAAAAAGTGGGGGGAATACAGCGGTGACATCTCTTGGATCGCTTGGCGTTCTGCCTTCCCCTTAAGTTACAAAGCTAAATTGACAGATGTAAACAACAGAATTGAGGTTACCGAGATATAAACAGAGCATTATTCATTTGTTTTTTATATTCTGGCCGTTCTTCGGTTGCTACTGGTAACGGCCAACAATTTTCCCCTCAAGCCCTGCGCATGCGCTCAGACGATACGTTCAAAATATCGTCTGCTAATTTGTTGCCAAAGCTTCCTATGAAGTGGCCCACCCCTGACTGCAGTATGCTGCAGTACACTATAGGGATGCTCGATATCATATCGATAATGTGAATTATCGATAATTGTGTTTTAAATGTCGATATTTTATCGCCGATTTTTGACAGGACGATATTTTACTATATCGATATTTGTGTTGGCGATAATGCGATATTTTTTGAACCAACCCCATTAGCCACAGAAGGTTCTATAAACGTTTAAAAAACGTTTTTAGAAAGGTTCTACAAACGATTCAGGAACCTTTTAAACGTTTATGAAACGTTTATAGAACCTTGAAATGTCCGCCTATAAACGTTCGTGAAATCATTTCACAAACGTTTGAGAACATTTATATAACGTTCATGAGAACCTTATTTGAACGATTTCATGCGTTCATGGAACGTATTTATGAAACGTTTATAGAACGTTTCTCGAAGTTTTAAAAACGTTTTACATAACTTTTTGATAACCTTACTTAATGAATTGTACATTTTCTTAAGAACGTTTCTAGAACGTTCTAAATCGTTTCCCAGTGAACAAGTGGTCTCACTGTGAACTCGCTATTTCCTCCCTAAATCGAGATCACTGTAAGCTCACTGGGTAAAGCTTTTTTTTAAATATGCAACGATTATTGAAAGTATATACTCCGGGTACATTGTGTATTATAGACAAAATATATGATTGAACGGCTGAGAATAAAACTCGGACGAGTAGAGACACCTACAGACAAAAAGCATATAGTTTCGTATCTCTCTGTCTCTTACTCTTCCGGTATTTTATTGTCAGCCGTTCAATAATTTAATCTTATTTCAACAAAATCGGTGGAATTGAGAAAATTCCGCCCGATTTCCTAAAACATTGCGAAACGACTTTGCGTTCGCGCTGATACGAATCATTATGCGTCATACTTAATGTATCAGTGCTGAACTTGTGAAATGAGAAAAAAAAGTAGACTTCCATCTGGTGGCCCTCGCAGTAAATACTGATGAGGCGTCAGATTTTTAAATATGTCACGCTCAAATTTGAATATTTCGCGCCTTAATAGTATTCACTGCGCGAACCAACAGATGGAAGTCTACTTTTTTTTCTCATTTGATAAGTTTGGCGCTGATACATTAAGTGTAACGCATAATAACTCGTATCAGCGCGAACGCAAATTCGTTTCGCAATGTTTATTAAAATCGGGCGGAATTTTCTCAATCCCACCGATTTTGTTCAAATAAAATTAAATTATTGAACGGCTGACAATAAAACTCTGAAGAGGAAGGGATAGAGAGATACGAATCTATGTGTTTTTTGTCTCTATGTGTCTCTACTCGTCCGAGTTTTATTCTTACATGGAGAAATCCCAGCCCGAGTGGCAATTGTGTTGCTCATCGGTGACCGTTGACTAGCGAAAACTGGCGTAAACAAAATTTCAGTGAACGGTGACGGAGCTCTGTTGAACGGCACAATGGTGTTCATTGAGTGCTCAACGGCAGCTAGTAGATACTGTAGATAGATAATCGTCACGAGCGGCCTTGTTCAATGCTCATATACTATTTATATACTATTTCCGCATTTATTGAGCCGCCCAATAGCGGCACGTGAGCAAATCGCTACGGAACAATGCCCGTACGCTTGTCACCATTGACTGAAATTCCGTTTTCGCTAATCGACGGTGATCAATGAGCAAAAAAATTGCTACTTGGGTTGGAATTTCTCCGTGTAGCCGTTCAATCATATATTTTATCCAGGGCCTAGCAACTCTCAAAAAAAATGGGATCAAAATCCTAGCCCTACCTGATGAGCTTCTTGGTTCCTTAACCGGTGGCGGTAGCGTTACCTTGTTATAAGAATACGCGTGCCAAACAAAAGTTCCTAGGTTCTCGAGAGAGGCGCAACAATCGCTCGTATCCTCGTATGTAATATATTCTGGGACCATTGGCTTGTATAGGAGTTGCGGGACCCTGATTTTATCTGTAATACACAATGTACCCGGAGTATACTTTCAATAATCGTTGCATATTTAAAAAAAAGCTTTACCCAGTGAGCTCACGGTGATCTCGATTTAGGGAGGAAATAGCGAGTTCACAGTGAGACCTCTTGTTCACCGGGAAATGATTTAGAACGTTCTAGAAATGTTCTTAAGAAAATGTACAATTCGTTAAGTAAGGTTATCAAAAAGTTATGTAAAACGTTTTTAAAACTTCGAGAAACGTTCTATAAACGTTTCATAAATACGTTCCATGAACGCATGAAATCGTTCAAATAAGGTTCTCATGAACGTTCTATAAATGTTCTCAAACGTTTGTGAAATGATTTCACGAACGTTTATAGGCGGACATTTCAAGGTTCTATAAACGTTTCATAAACGTTTAAAAGGTTCCTGAATCGTTTGTAGAACCTTTCTAAAAACGTTTTTTAAACGTTTATAAAGCCTTCTGTGGCTAATCGGGAATAAGAAGAGCCCGGGAGCAAGCACTTATATTTGAAATTTGATGTCAGTAAAAACGAGTGAAAATCGCTACAATCATAATGTATGTTTATTTACAAAAAACAGATCGCTCAAAATAAACATTACAAATTTCATTAAAAAATGGCTCCTACTAAGGGAGCTAGAGTTTACTTTACAATGAGTGAAAAAGAAAAAAAAAGCGCAGTGCAATTTGTGCTCATAAACTGTGGTTTTTTCCGGAAATACGACAAATATGTGGTCCCATTCGAAAATTCACCATAAAATTTACAAAAATGCTGACCAACCAGCAGGCTCGAATTCGAAATCATCTGAAAAAAAAAAATGAAAATTCAGCCGCTGTAAGTCAATAATTTTATGCAATTCATATTTTTTCACTGAAATTTTTTGTTAGAAAAATACAAATTACAGAGTTCCTATAGATAGAAATTCTATCTCCTTTAAACGTTATGTTCTTATATCAGATTTCTGGTGAATCAACTTCAACTGCTGGCGATTCATCCCAACTATCTGCTGAGCTAAACTTACGCCCAAAAATAAGCCTGCAACTAACCTTGAACGGTGTAGTCACCAACGCTCAATCATATAAAGATGAAAAATGGAAAATCAATTAGAATGAATTTCAATACATAAATTACGTTGGAATAAAATATATCTAAATCAGCACTATGGGTTTATCGTGTTTTTTATGAACGTGTGAGTAATAATAATGAAAAGAATAAAAATTGCGGATGAAAAGGTTTATAATAATATATATATTATTTATACAAAAAATTATAAATAATAATAAGAATGAAATTTGTAATAATAACGATGATAAAGCTAAGTAGCTAATGATTATACTATACTCATTACTGATGACAATACTAATGATTGTAAAAAGTAAAAAATAATGTTTTCTAATTCATAATAATCATAATATAATTATAATTCTGACGAATTCTGAAAAGTTTCATTACTGATAATTGATCTGTTATTTATTTACGATAATAAATAAATTTTTAAAAATAATTTTTAGTATTAAAAATAGTTTATAGTTTATATATTACTAATAAATAAAAGAGATACTTTGTACAATGTACACTTTAAATACAGTACATGTTTAAATAAATAAATTTCATTAAAAATTAAATTTTTTTTATTTCAAAAAGTTCATTTCATTGTTCTATAATTTATTTATATATAATATTTTTTGCCTCAACTTTTTTGCATAATGACACTTATATTGATTTTTTAAAATGTGAATATTATTTATGTATATATGCATAATATTTGAAAATTGGGCGATTTCAAATTTCCAATCATACTGAGCAATACAGAGAGCCAGAAACAAGAGAAAAAAAATCACCAGTGCTGCTGATAATCATAGAAAGTAAAAAACAATAATACAAATATTTTTTTATAGGTGGTGGGCATCGTGCTGCTGAACTTGAAGAGGCACTTTTGTACATGATATGCAAAGACAATCTACCATTGTCCACGCCTGTAAACCAAGTTTTTCAGCATTTCTGTAAAGTTGCGGTACCTTTGTGGACTCCACGATCTCGTCCAACAGTAACAAGTCGGTTAGAAAGCAAATACGAAGTGAAAATGAATGCTCTTCGAAATGTATTCTCAGCCCTATCCTCGATTTGTGTTACGATGGACAACTGGACGGAGACGCACACAACTACCAGTTACATGGGCATGACTGCTCATTTCGAGCATGAAAATGCGATCAGGTCCATCGTTCAAGGGGCGGAACTTTTAACTCAAAATCATAAATCTGTATATTTGACTGAAAAAGTTACTGAATTTCTCGGCGATTTCAACATAAAAACCCAACAAGTCTCTGTTTGCGTAACGGACGGCGCCGCGAACATTGTCAAAACAGCGCATAATGCTTTTGGCGAAAATAGGCATATAATTTGTTTCGCTCACACTTTAAATCTTGTCCCATCAGCTGCACTAGGCTACAAAAAAGATAAAAACGTCAACGTTTCCAACATTCCTTGTATCCCCGAATTATTGGCAAAAGTTAAGTCTATTGTGAGATTTTCTCATTCTAGTTACAATTTTGCAAGTAAAATAAAGGAACTTCAAGAAAAAAAAGGAAAAACGGTCGGTACAATGCTTCGGTTGATCATGGATGTGATTACACGATGGGGATCGACATTCAAAAGGTGCGATCGATTTCTTGAACTGGTCGACATCGTTTCTGTGGCTGCAAACGACTTCCCAGAAATCAAAATGCTTTCAGGATTAGAACTGCAGACTTTGAAATTTATCCATGATATACTTCGTCTATTCCACCAAGCCACGACTGAAATATCAGCTGAAAAAAGCACGACTTTAAGTTAAGCCATTCCAATTGTGCACATGATAAATAACGTAAGTGTGAACAATTTACAGTAAAACAGATTATTCAGGAAGATCAAGTTTGCATGTAAGATACGGTCAGCTTTGCGTGCAAATTTTGACCGAAATTTGAATTATCGTTTTGTGCAAATTCAAAACACTTGAAGGTTTGTCCAAAGTTTTCACAAAATTTAAACACAAATCTGGTCTCACCTTAACGTAAAAAAATTGGATTCCGTGAATCGTCTTGAAACTGATGCTTACCGAAAACAATATGATCAGTCATTTTTCGTAATTTGTGGTGAAATTATTAGTAAATTCTATAGCATATCTTTTATTTTATATCAGAAATTACAAGTATTTTTGTAATTTTTTTTCATAACTATCCTTCATACATAGTTTTTTCACTTATAATACTCAAGTCTATTTGAACGAAAGTCGGGCATTAGGGAATTTTACAAAAATATCCTTTAAAAAGTATTCGTTAATAATTTGCAAAATAGTTTGTTTTGTAATAATTACCCTAGCGAAACGCTCACGAGAGTTGACTCTCGCCAACTCTCGCCAACTCTCGCGAGGCCGAAATAAGGGTCTTTGAAGTTTAATTTGCATGGTTTTTGATTTTCATAAAATGTTCGATTCTGCAATCAAAAACCATGCAAATTAAACTTCAAAGACCCTTATTTTGGCCTCGCGAGAGTTGGCGAGAGTTGGCGAGAGTCAACTCTCGTGAGCGTTTCGCTAGGGTAAGCAAAAACCTTAGAAGCATAAAGCTTATGTACTTTTGTTTTTTTATTTGTTCTAGAAATTGAGCAAGACTGAACTTTCTCCCATCACGAAAAATGCCGTTGAAGAAACAAAAAAATTTTTCGAAATGCGTTCCAAGTTGAAGAGTTTTCTTGTGATGGAGATGGATCGAAAATTCGAAGCCGTTGAATTTCGGATGACATGTGCTTTGGCGACAATCCTCGACCCAAGATTCATGAAATTCCATTTTCAAAGTCCACTGGCGTCATCAAAAGCACAGACAGTTTTTAAGACGAGGTTGTGAAGATTTTGAAAGCAGAGGCGAATGATCATGCAGGTTCAATGATGGAGACTTCAAGAACTTCAGAAAACCGGAACAATGGAACTGGCGATAAAGATTTGTGGAGTTCACAAATGTCTTGTTGTCTATTTCTCAGGATACTGACGAATTATCTAGTATTGCTCGCACGGAAACGAAGGCTTATTTTAGCCGAAATCTGGTACCAAGAAACTGTGGCCCATTAGAAGCCTAGAAAGGCCTTGGTCACCAACTCCCACACATCCACAAATTAGCAAAAATATACCTGTCCTTTCTAGCAACATCTGTTCCTTCAGAAAGACTGTTCTCGTTAGCTGGTCGTATTATGAGTGACGAATGTTGCCGCTTGACGCAAGAGAATTTGCAACAACGTCTTTTTTTGGCAAGTCTAGACGACGACTTGTGATTCTAGAAAACTTCTATTTTGTTAATTTTGTATGCAAAGCTTGTGGTCTGATTCCTTTGCAATCGAAAATTTTCTTGTATAACATTTTTTGTGTAATAAATATATATCATTTGTCTTTTAAATATCATACATTATACTGCGCTTTCCCCAGTTTTCCCTATATATTTTTCAAATTTTCGATAATTATCGATACTATCGATAATTTCAGGTCGATATTTTGGTACGATATTATTATGACTACGATAATATCGGAATATCGAATATCGATATTGCAGATCACGATATGCATCCCTAGTACACTATTCAACTTTTTTCTGCGCGCGACATTACGACACCGCGCTGTAGTGATGGGCGATACTGGCTCGATACATAATGTATCGAATCCAATTTATCGATACTTTTGTATCGATCTGCGATATAGGCGGACGGATGTATCGAATCACCGATACGTTTTTTGAATCAGTATCGGTGGGTCGATACTGCTTTTTTTTTAAATAAGTGAAAAGGATACAAAGGAGGACTACGAAGCCATATATTTGGTACTGATATGTATAATATGCATGTATGAATCTTTTGATTCCTAAATCTCATCTGCAATAAAAATAAACATTTTTTAAACTACAGTTTGAAGTCTATAGACTTGATAGGACATTAGTTTTCTCTGCATTCTACTCAATGTTGCTCTATGTGCATACTCTCTCTCTCTCTCTCTCTCTCTCTCTCTCTCTCTCTCTCTCTCTCTCTCTATCCGACTAAACTAAACAGAGATACAGCAGTGATGAAAAAAAACTGCTCATACAGTGATTGTGAATGATGTGAATTTTGATATTTGTGATATCACGATCCAATTTTTTCAGTTATGCGTTCGTTGCTTTCTTCATAAATATAAACAAAGTAACTGAAGTTCATAAAAATTTTTCACGTAAGTAATAATAAGAGCAATATTTATTGAATAGAGTTAAAAAAATTATTCACAGCGTGATTAACAGATTTATCGTTTTTTCTGTAGGATGAGCCCAAAGAAAACACTCGCACTCCGTGGAGATCGTAAGATGGACCGTAAATTATGCTCCCTCTTACGGGTACTTTGTGCCAAAAAGACCCGTAAGAGAAAACGCTCGAAATAAAACATTTAAATCACAATAACACCCTACAAAATATGTAAAGATTCATTTTGTGCCAAATAGTTTTGAAGTGCCAGTATTATTACGTATAATTTATTATTATACTGTTTAAATATGAAAAAATGAATCCAGGCTGCTTACGTGGGACTATTTAAATCAATCAATAATCTCAGTTGAGATTAGTAGAATTAATAACATACACATGCAGAACTTGCCCGCGTCAACTGAGATTATCATACAGAACTTTCTCGCGACCCGTGGATATTCGAGATTCTTTCGCCTTCGAGGCATATACCTATATATATCATCCCAGCATTACGTGTATTACTATACGTATAACACTGCTGGTCGCGCTAAACATGGCCGCCATAGCTGGCAATGGCCGACGATTGGCCGCGTAAATACGTGAAATTTCGCGAGAAATACGTGACATTTGGCGAGGATCCTTGAGGATCCTCGAATCCCTCGAGAGTCGCGTACCGTGTATGTTGATCAAATTGATCAAAATTGTTATCGTCTCGCGTTTCGTTTCGCGAATTACGTCGTTGCAGGTTTCAACGGGAAGTACGGAGAATGGCAAGGATCAGATAAGTTTTTTAAGTAACTTAATTGTTCACAAGTTTCATTTTGTAAAATGATACTTTGTAAAAATGTTTGTCTTTTTTAGAATGGTCTCAAGGTCTCGTCAATGGTCACAAGGTCTCATTTCATTTCAATGGTCTCAGAAATTTTGTTGACAGGCAACATCTTAAAGAAAAAAGTTGATGTTTGGATGTATGGATTTCAAATGTTTATGATTTAACAAGGTAAATAAATAGCATGTAAATATTATTTTGTAAAAAAAAGTAGTAAATTTTTCATACTTCCAAATTATTTATTTAACAAACTTTACACTTTTTCCATTCAAATTTATTTATGTCGCCCTGTAGTGCACATCATTATGCGATCTGTTACAAATTTCGAAGAAATTGATTATTATTATAATTATTAGATGAAATAAATAAAACTGTTTTCATTTATATCGTACATTATTATCAACTGGAATTATGATACATTAATAAATTATTATATAATATGATTTGATAATATATTGATTATGTCAACGCATATACCTGAAGTTCCAAACGTTTGGAAAAAAAATTCAGAATATTTGAATTATTTTATGATTTTAAATCATGATGAGAAAAGTGTGACAAATATTTTTTTAAGAGGCATTGAGTTTGTTGTTAGAATTAGAAAATGTTTGAAAGCAGCTAGAAATTTTTTTCCAATTCAATTTCTGAATTTTTTTTTGTTCAATTTTGAATGTTTAGGGCTTCAGGCACATATAAATATTATAATTATTACAAAAAATACATTATAAAAAATAAGTGATCATGATTAGTCAATGTTTTGGAAGCGAATATTGTTTTATCACAAGATGTATTATGTATGCTATTTGAAAGTTGATAGTAAAATCTCTAAGTTTAAGGAAATAAAAATGATAGTCATCTACATTTAAAAATTAATTTTTTTCCACATATATTGCGATTTTTTTCTAAATCTTGTAATAATAATAATCTATTAATATTCCATTAACTGTGTTTGAAGTTCACGTTAACCAGCTGAAAAAATCCAATTGAATTTCCATTTGCATTTCCATTTAGAAATCTAAATGGAAATTTGGTATGGAAATCCAATTGGGCGAGCCATTTGGATTTCCAAATGGAATTCTAATTGGAATTCTATTTCGAAACCCATTTATTTAGGACCAAATAGAAATCCAACAAGATTTTTAAAAAGGGTCAGAATGAAAATCTTCTTGAAAATCCTACTGAATTTCCATTTAGGAATCCAAATAAATTTCCATTTGGAAATCCATTTAGTTCGTCCAAGAGGAAACCCAACTGAATTTCCAGGAAGGGTTCAAACGAAAATTTCTTGCGATAATTCTTCTTGTATCCCAAATGGAAATCCATTTAAATTTCCATTTGAATTTCCAAATGGAAGATTTCCAAATTATACAGCCAATTAAAAATAACAATATCAAATTTAATTTCATACTGTATAGAAGTACGATTGATCAAAATTATTTTATTATCAATCTTCCATAACAATCATAAAATTTTTTAATTTATAAAAGTGCTTCCCCTGCTGGAAAATCCAATTGGATTTCCAAATGGAAATCTAAATGAATTTCATTTGAGACAGAAGAAGGATTGTGACAAGAAATGTTCTTTTTAATCCTTCCTGGAAATCCAATTGGGTTTCTGTTGAATGAGCTAAATGGATTTTCAAATAGAAACTTATTTGGATTCCCAAAAGGAAATTCAGTAGGATTTTCAACAAGATTTTCATTCTAATCTTTCCTAAACATCTAGTTGGATTTATGTTTGGACCGAACTAAATCGGTTTCTATATAGAATTCCATTTGGAAATCCAAATGGCCCGCCCAATCGCATTTCCATAGCAAATTTACATTTAGATTTCCAAATGGAAATCCAAAGTCCAAATGGAAATCCAAATGGAAATCCAATTGGATTTTTTCAGCAGGGTAGAACATGGGATTGTGAATTATTCTGATAAATTTGTAAATTCATGAAAAAAAAGTAATTACAAAAAATCTGTCGTGGCAACAGAAAGATTTTGAATATGAATTATTGCAGAAAAATAAAATATGTTTCAAATGAATACTGCAAGTAAAAAAATCTCAAAAATCACTAAAAATTCTTGAGATTAAAAACTATACATTCAGAGATGAAATAAAGTTACGTAATAACTGTAGTTTCTGGATTTTATAAAATAGAGTTATACCATTAAAAAATGATAGTGCAATGACTAATAATTATTAAATTTGAAACGGTGCAAATCGTACCTAAGAAATATATATGTAACAGAAAAGAAGTTCATCAAATAATAAATATATTTGGATTAATAAAAAAAAAATTTATAATAAATGTATCACATGGAAAACGAATAAATGGTCGACTATGTGAATAGAAAGTTGATTTATTATACAATATATTTTTCAATAATTTAATACAATACTAGTAAATACCTATATATTTGACAATATAAATCGGAATATTCAAATAAGTACTAAATAAATAATCTATTATGTTGGAAAGGCGTTCATTATACAATATATTTTTACATAATTTAATACAATACGATGATAATAATAAATACCTACATAATTAACAATATAAATCGAAATATTCAGATAGGTACTACATAGATAATCTATCATGTTGAAAAGGAGATTTTATAAATAATATTTTGTATATACAAAAGTTCATGAATAATAATCGATATACATATATCTATGTACATTAATTTACAATATATGTATAAATAAAAAAAAAATAAAAATTGATCATGAAAAAAAATTGATAAAAAATAGTTAATAATATTAATAAAAATGACTCATCTTTTCACAAATATCGATGAAAAAACTAAGTAAAAACAGCAACCTTAACAGCAATTGCGATCATCATAGCGATAACGTTCGCATTTTCCAATGACAGGTTTTAAGATTTTTTTTCAAACGAAAAATTTCGACAAATGAAAAAAGGAATGAAATCCCCTATCCTCCCCTCTCCGAACATCGCCAATGTATGAATACCAGAATTAATAAAAATGACTCATCTTTTCACAAATATTGATGAAAAAACTAAGTTACAACAGCAATTGCGAGAGAAGGTAATGAAAAAAGTAAGATACAAAAGCATTGAAATCAGTGCTGAATTAATACAGAAAAAAAGAATTACACTGTTCATCAATTTTTAAATTGTAACAACAAGTGTGATGTCTTAATATGTGACGCGATCTGAGAAAAGGGACCTTAGCGTCCTGATCGTTTAGGTACATTTTCTGCCTCAAAAGCATTGGAAAGTAAGCCCAAACGGTTTGGACGCTAAGGTCCCTTTTCTCAGATCGCGTCACATATATTCTCATCTTGCAGAGAAAAGAGTTAGAGCGTTGTTTAATCATAGTCGAATGCACAATACGTGGTTGAAAAATGTTATTATTACATAGTAATCGAAAAAGTTAAATTTCATAATCTCCAGAAAGGGTATGTAATTTTTTTGATATATTTAAATCTTGCTGAGACATTATGTGAAACGCCATTATACTTGGGCGATGAAAAAAAAATACCGGGCCTTACAATTTCACATAGAATACACACACGGTTTGAACTTGCTCAAATAAAAGTTGTATGAAAATCTAATGGTCTCGGAAATAAAAGCAGGATAAAATTAATTCGTGGGCTGCTGTCAAGATTTTACAATTTGCTTTTTTTTGTATAAATGGAGCCAACATCAGACTGTAGCGGCATATTCGTGTTTTGTATATCTTTTTCACATATTATGAGAAATACAATATTTTCCTTCCCATTTGCAGACTTAGGACTGACAGTTACAGAAACTTATGGAAAGATATCAAAGACACGTCTACAGCGGCTTCAATGAAGACGAAAAGAATTGCCGATGATTAACTATACTGTACTGTAACTGGTATGGTTAAAAATATTGTGTTTCTCGTACTATTCCTACGTTTTATTTCGACTTGTATTTATCACATAGTAACTGTCTATAAATTCCGTGACAAAAATTTTGCTATATTTTAAAATAACCACCCTCCACCCTCGCCTAGTAATTCTCTCAAAACTTTAACATGGGTCGTAACTTTTTATCTGACTTCTGACCCCACCCTTTCCCCTAAATGACACACACCCTCCCTTTCTTTCTCATGAGAAAGAATGAATGATCTCATCAATAAACTATAATTTCACAACAGTTATACAAGTAGATGATTAAACTTGCAATAAGAACATTTGATTTAAGAGCAGTCGTATCTTTGTTAATTCATAACGTATTACGAGAAATACAATATTTTCCTTCTTACTTGCAGACTTAGGACTGACAGTTACAGAAACTTATGAAAAGAAATCAAAGACACGTCTACAGCGACTTCAATGAAGACGCAAAGAATTGCCGATGATTAACTATACTGTAACGTAACTGATATGGTTACAAATATTGTGCTTCTCGTACTATTCCTAAGTTTTATTTCTACTTGTATTTTTCACATAGTGACTGTCTATGAATTCTGTGACACAAATATTGCTATATTTTAAAACCACCCTCCACCCTTCTCTAGTGATTCTTTGTAAACGTTAACATGGGATTATACGTTTAGTTAACATACATTTTTAACTGTTAAGGTTTTTTATAGTCATTTTTGGTAGGATATTTTATTCTACAATCATATACATTTGGTAAAACTTATGCGTGACTTATTTCAGTTACTTCGACGCATCTCCCAGTTCCATGCATTCATTTTAAAGTTAAAAATCAACGGCCAACGCCTAATAATAATAAAGCTGAATTGATGGATATAGTGAAATATTATACTTATATTCCGACAGTTCACTTGAAAGTTCTGTTTTTTTTCTTTTTTCTTTATGTATTCTCTAATAATCTTAACTGAAATTATTAAGTATATATGTGACGCGATCCGAGAAAAGGGACCTACTGTCCAAAAAGGAAAGTTTACAGGACGGGCGATGGAATGAATCGAAACACATTGTCGAGCATGGGATAACTCATTTTCAAAAATTCATAGCTCGGAAAAAAATCAAAGTTCATAAATTCTGACTGAACTAAATTCAAGATCCGATAAAAAACTCAAATAATCACTCATAATCCGGAAAACGATTTTTTGGACAGTAGGTCCCTTTTCTCGGATCACGTCACATATTTGTTATTATTTAATAACATATATTTTATTGTTATATTTGGCGTACAACAAACATTATTTCTAAAATGATAGGAGTCGTTTCTTGTACAGCAGCCCACGAATTAATTTTATCCTGCTTTTATTTCCGAGACCATTAGATTTTCATACAACTTTTATTTGAGCAAGTTCAAACCGTGTGTGTATTCTATGTGAAATCGTAAGGCCCGGTATTTTTTTTTCATCGCCCAAGTATAATGGCGTTTCACATAATGTCTCAGCAAGATTTAAATATATCAAAAAAATTACATACCCTTTCTGGAGATTATGAAATTTAACTTTTTCGATTACTATGTAATAATAACATTTTTCAACCACGTATTGTGCATTCGACTATGATTAAACAACGCTCTAACTCTTTTCTCTGCAAGATGAGAATATATGTGACGCGATCTGAGAAAAGGGACCTTAGCGTCCAAACCGTTTGGGCTTACTTTCTAATGCTTTTGAGGCAGAAAATGTACCTAAACGATCAGGACGCTAAGGTCCCTTTTCTCAGATCGCGTCACATATTAAGACATCACACTTGTTGTTACAATTTAAAAATTGATGAACAGTGTAATTCTTTTTTTCTGTATTAATTCAGCACTGATTTCAATGCTTTTGTATCTTACTTTTTTCATTACCTTCTCTCGCAATTGCTGTTGTAACTTAGTTTTTTCATCAATATTTGTGAAAAGATGAGTCATTTTTATTAATTCTGGTTTTCATACATTGGCGATGTTCGGAGAGGGGAGGATAGGGGTCTTTCATTAACGTAAACGATTCATCAGATTGTTGAAATCTGGAAAAACACAAATTTGCTTTTAGCACTAAAATCATGATGTATCTATTATATTAGATGATGCATATTTATATATTATAATAAATGTATATTTTTTATGTTTATGATATACATAATTTTTTAAAAGTTTCAAAAATTACATCGAATAAGTTTCAAATTGGATTATTGTAAAAAACGATTATATACCGAATCCCTAGTGGACACGTCGAGACATTGTACGGTCTTAACACGGTATCAACGCCGTCTTCACACAGTCTCGACAATGCGCTAAAATATAAGACCCGTTATATTGACATTTAACTCCCAAAATTTGATGCGAACGAGGTAATTTATAATAAAATATTGATAGTCTGGTAATTTTAGATACATGCATCAAAATATAAGCAACAATATAATATTGTTTAGTTAAAAAGATAGTTACGTGTCTCAATGAATTATTTGAGTTTTGTATTGGCACACCTGCTCTTTGGGCGAGCCAGCTGCGCCATATTGTTTGAATCGCGGATATATTGCGATGCATAAGGGATTGTTATAAAAAAGAATATCAGTGAACAAACATGTGGAAAACCATTTTTTTTTTGCATCAAAATCTTTTAGTAAATTGAAGAGAAGCTTTTTGATAATTCCATTCATGATAATATTAATGCAAAGTGGTTTCAAATATAGAAAAGTACACACCGTCTTGACACCGTCCGCGACAAGACGGTGTTCCGACAATACATCGGCTTGACACGGTCTCGACACTGTCTTGACATTTCCGCTAGGGATTTGACATCAAGAATTACATATTATGTATAGTATGTATGTAGCGCAAAAGGATACGTAATTAACGTAGTTACTTATAATTACCCTGGCAACTTTAGTGCGACGCTATAGCGTCGCAGTACCGTCTCACTTGCGTCGCACTGTTTAACACGATGAGGAAAAGTTATTTGAGTACGAAATTGAAGAAAACCTTGCTGAATCAGTAGGTCGTACTTTTTTACACCTGATATATTGCAAAACATGCCTGAAAAATCGTCAATTTAGCGTTTTTCAGTCCAATAAACATCGCGCATTAAATATCGTTGACACGCATGTTTAACGATGCTTTTTAGTATTGTACAGTGATAGAAATACATTTATGAGGTATCAAAATGAATGGGAAAGTATTTTATTACCATTTCACATCATCATTCACGTGAAATTGATTAATTGATGGGTTTACAGAGGCGTTAAAGTATTTCATTTTTTGTGGCCCAACCTACATTTTTTTCAAATTGAGAACTGCTGTCATCTGGTCAGCCAATCAGCGGATGGAGCATTAGAGTCGTCTGCTTCGCCGATGCCACGCGTATGAACTTGGCGGGAATAATTCAAAATTCAAATATGTACTTCCCTTGAAGGATTTAATGAAATTGTTATGTATTTCTGTACGGGAATGTGTATCTAACCACACAATATTTTTATTTTTACACACTCATTCAGCGGTGATAAAAAAAAGAGTAAAAAAATCAAAATTTTCATTATTGTTCATAGAATTTGAAGAAACTCCAGGTCATAATAAATGAAAGCAAGAATCAAAGGAAAATAGGGTGCTCTCGATTTAAATATACTAAAGCAGTCTCGCGATTGGCTGTTCATCGCGATTATCAGCGATCATCAAACATCGATGTCAACTCGATCGTTACATATAATCAACTGTCATCAATAATCTGTATCAATCAGCCTCAATCATCATGGCGGACATGGCGATTGTGTGCGGTGTCAATGAAAACAAAAAAAAAATAACTGAAAACAACCGTGTCATGATCACGATGTGAACTCAAATTTCGAGTTTTTTATAAAAATCATTTTTTGTTATTAACAAACATACTAAAAAAACCTTGAGTAGAGAGAGTAAAATATTTTTTTAATAAAAAAAAAATATTTGATACCAATATGATTTATTGACATGCAACAATTTTTTTTCTTAATGACATCGAAAAAATTCATCTCATGTTTTCAGAATTGTAGATTCCGTGCCGACCTTGGTAAACAAACTTTTTTTTGTTATTGGTCTGCATTTTTACGTTTTATAATCTACACTCCGCGTAATCCACGAAACGAGAACTGTCAGCATATTTGAAAATATTGTGTAGTTAGGTACACATTCCCGTACAGAAATACAGAACAATTACATTAAATCCTTCAAGGGAGGTACATATTTGAATTTAAAATTATTCCCGCTAAGTTTATACGCGTGGCATCGGCGAAGCAGACTAGAGACCCTCTAACATAGAGTCTGGCCATTAGGCTAAAACATGGCCGCCGTCTGTCAATGTGTACGTGTATCGACGTGATTTGTATCGATGTGTAAACGCCTGTCAATGTGTATGTGTATCAATGTGTCAATGCTTCTCATTGAAAAAGGGCTAAAACATGGCCGCGCCAATCAGGGCTGTGGACGCAATGGCCAGACTCTACACAGTAAAAAATGCAGATGAAAAAAGTGAGCCGCTAGTGATTTTTTTACTACGCTTAATGTAGTAATATAACGAACCAATCTTGTGAAACTTCGGTCGCTAGTGATTTCCCGCCAGAGCGGAATAAATGACTAGCTTCTAATTCGAATATAAAGTGATTCAAATTTTGAAAATTCGCGCGCTCTCTCCAAGCGCTTATCAGATGGCTGCTGGTTTTTTTTTCTCATGTTTCAAGTTTTGTGTAGAATGCTTAAAGCAAGTGCATGTCTACAGGAAAAGCGACACTATATGGTACTACTTGGGCCTAATTCTCGATGACTCGAGTACATACGACATTACTCGAATTTGTCCCTCGAAGGCACGGTTGAATGTTGATGTGTAATAACCAGCAAACTTTTGACCAAAAATTTTAATTTTTTTCAATACTATCAAACTTTTTCAAGCACAAAAAAATTTTTGCATGAAGCAAGCAAGTTTTTTTTCCCGGGAACAACCCACGAAAGTCTCGTTCATGTCTCGAGCGATCGTCGGTTTTGTCGCTTAAATAGTACGACAGCCCCAGGAAAATCTCAGAAACTGCCTATTAAAATCCTAATAACTTCCCGGGGAAGTCCTATTCGAGATCCAAACCACCATCCTTTCGGATGTGAAGTATCGTCAATTCTCGAACGAAAATCCCAGAAATGTCCCGCAAACATCCCTGTACAGTGCCAGAAACATCCTGCAAAAGTCCCATTCGGAGACTTAAAGCGGACAGTAAGACCATAATGGAACGTTCCCGGGAAATCCCAGGGACAGGCTTTGGTGCGTTCCAGGGATGTCCCAGGGACCTTGAACACGTGCCGCTCTGTTGTTGACATGACCAATGTAGGCAATGAAAATTATTATTTTATAGTAATTCAGAGTTCTGGCGTCATCTATTTTTAAATTTATCTCGTTCGTAATGTAAGACGAGGTGCAAAAGGCAAAATTTGACGCTGTATAAGCAATATTGCCCAACGTGTCGAACGCGCAGATAGTGAATTGAGCGCGCGACAATAGTATATTACGTACCTAGGACATAAATTTTTTATTTACGTAAGATATTTTATGTTCCGAGGTCTAGAAAACGAATTTTAAGATTGTGAACTGGACGAGAAATGCGTTTTCTATGCCAGAGGTACATAAAAAAATGTATATATCCTTAAAACAAAAAAAAAAAATTCTCTTGATGTATTGTTTGATGTAAACGTTTTCCGTATAATTGGCCAAAAAAATTTAATTTTTCAGCGTCAAGGAAGCGTTCAAAAATACAATTGTTTATATATTGTAAAAATTTACAATATATAACACACTACTAAGCGAAGAAGAGATAAGAGAAATTTTTTTGGAAAATATCGTCGACGAAGAATTGCTGTTTGACAAATTTTGGGAAAAAATTTCCAAACTTCAAAAAGTTAACGAATCGTCAAAATACACGCACTTAAGTCATTTAGTGAATTTTGTGCGAACAATCCCGCACAGCAACGCTGATGCCGAACGGGCTTTTTCATTGCTGATAAGCGTCACGACGAAACTTCGTTGAAATTTATTGGATCAATAGTGATTATCTTTTTTCAATGCGATCAGAGCAACTGTATGGTCCATAGAAACCAAAAATGCCCTGGTGACGGGGCTCCGAGAGACTTCCGAGAGAGTTCTGAGAGACTTGCATATGCATTTCATAGTTTTTTAGGTCGCTGATCATGAATCTGAGGTCAAATTTTGATAATTATTTTGTTTAAACAATTTTTTTTAACAATCACAAAAAAAATACTTACTAAGATGCATATGCTTTTCATGGTTTTTCAGGTCGCTGATCATGAATCTGAGGTCAAATTTGGAAAATTATTTTGTTCAAACAATTTGGATTAACAAATTATGAAAAAAATACTTATTAGGATGCATATGCTTTTCATGGTTTTTTAGGTCGCTGATAATGAATCTGAGGTCGAAATCGCAAAATAATCTTGCTCAAACAATTTGTATTAACAAAATAATTTCGCAATTTCGACCTCAGATTCATGATCAGCGACCTAAAAAACCATAAAAAGCATATGTATCTTGGTGAATATTTTTTTTTTTCATAATTTGTTAATAAAAATTGTTAAAACAAAACAATTTTCCGAATCCAACCTTAGATTCATGATCAGCGATCTGAAAAACCATGAAAAGCATACGCATCATAGTGAATATTGTTTTTTTTCATAACTTGTTAATACAAATTGTTTAAACAAAATAATTTAATAAATTTGACCTCAGATTCATGATCAGGGACCTAAAAAACTATGAAATGCATGTGCAAGTCTCTCGGACCCCTGTTACTAGGGTGCGTGAGGTATTGAAGTAACTTTACTCTTTAGAATTAGGAATATTGCATTGCGTACATATATGCAAATATAAAATTTGATTTATAAATGTGGCGAAAGAAATTATGCAGCAACATATACCAAAACGTGAAAAATGAATATGATAGTCCATCAAATTCTGTTTGCTTATTTTTAGCCGAATTATTTCACTTATTGCATTAGTTTTAAAAATTAAAAAAAAAATGAACTCATGAATTCTTCGTAAAAAGATAATCATAGAGAAAAAGAGAGATGGAATTTCGATTTTCAAATTCAAATTTTTTTTTAAACGAAAATAATTGCATATAATTATTTTAGGATACTTTTTTCATTGGACCATGAAAGAAAAATTCTCAAGTTCTAGGTTGACAATTTGTGTAATCAAATCGTAATCCTAGTGATAGAAAATTATGTAATTTATTTGCCATGAAAAATAAATTTTCACAAACAATTAACTTTCTGCCGACTAGTCTTGTATGCAGAAATTCACATCTAAAGCAGAATATCCTTTCGTGGAAGAAAAAATTGGTTTCCGTAAAGATCGAAATTTTTTTCGTTTTTCTCGAATCCATAATATAATCATTACTCTGCATTAAATATTCACCCGAGTCCGAGTCGTCAATGGGCTCACAGCAAACGAGAAAATATTAGATCATCAAATCCTCAATTCAAACTCGATAACTTTGAATACTTTTCATGTCGGCACTTTGATCTTTTATGGAAAGTATTCACCCTGTCAGGCAGGGGACAATACTCACGCAATAAAGTCCCATTACATGGAGCGAGCGACGAGCGACGGCGACAAACCTCAGCGACGAGCGACGTGGAATATCAATGCGCGCGCATGAAATGCAATTGGTGTTATATATAGTGTGGTGTAGTGTGTAAACAACAACAGTGTCCTGTCAAAACGTGAGAGTCATTTACCGCGGATAAAATTTCATAAATGTGAGTAAAACAAGAGAATCCTTGATATTAAAAAAATTTCTCGAAGTTTAGAAAATTATTTGAAGATTCTAAGATTCTTACATAAACCTTATTAATAAATTTTTTTGAAAAATTATATTTTACAGTTCATTACTAACAGAGTATGTTTGTAATATAAATACGTTTACTAATTCACATATTCGCAAAGTACTTAAAAAAAAAACAGTAATATAAGGTGATGAATTTGTCAAATACATCAAATTTTTAATCTTAGTTTACTTTCAAGTGCATCTTCAAAACATAAATGTTTGTATGATTTTATAAATATTATCAAAATGTGCATGATTATTTTTTTTTTTAATCAAGTTCTATAAATTGATTCAAAATTTGTTATTTTATGAACAAGTTGTACATGTCTTACTAAAATTCGGTAACATCTTTATTTTTATTTGAAATATTAAATTGTTCTGAAAAAACCTATATTCTAATGAACTACTCTAATGGAAGGCAATTGTACGACTTGCACTTCATTTCACCATATACTTTCTCGTGTTTTTCTGTATGATTAACTACAAAACATCATGTTCTAGAATAAGGACAGAATTCATTTCATTTTTTTGCTTCTTTTATTTTTGTGCTATATAAATTATTAGCAATGAGTTATTTTGTTAGAAGCAAATTTCTCCTTGGTATACAAGTAAAAAAAATGCTGTAAAAAATGTGAATGTTAATTAACATTAAGCATGGAGAAAGGCAAAAAACAATTTTTAACAATTGTGCATCATATGAAAAACAATAAGTATTCTCTTCAAACTTTTATCTTCGTTTGTGAAGAGTAGTATCAAAATCGTTTTTGATTTATTTTTGTCATTCATTTTGTCAGTAATCCTCACAAAATGGAAAGGAAATATGCTCTGTGGGCTCATAAGAACAGCCAACAACTTGAAGAGTGGCACCATCGGAGAAATCAAACTCTACTGTCAGCAGCGCTGTGTCTTTTAACTGTAGTACAGCATCAAAGGGAAAGGAAAAAAAAAGGAATTTGTGGGTCACAAGGTTATTACAACTTCGCCCTGTATATGGTTTTTTTCATGCAATGGTTCCTGAACTGCGATTGGACGAAAATCGATTTCAAAACTACTTGAGGATGTCAACGGTACAATATGAAGAATTATTAAACCTTGTTGGTCCCAAGATTTCTAAACAGGATGCTGTCAGAAAATCTATTTCAGCCTCTGAACGCCTAACATTGACTTTAAGGTATATTCATTCTTTAAACATTGTTTTCAGATTAGTAATACGTTGAAAATTGGAAATGGAATGATGATTGCCACAAAAGGAATCAACATTGACTTGAGGAATAAAAACTTAAAATTAGAATTTTGGAAAATTTGGAGAATTCAGGGCTGTGAAAATCCAATGAGACATGCCCATTTGAGAAAACCATAGATTTATCCTGCGAATCTTTATATTGACTTAATAAATAAAAAATACCAGTTGGAAACTCCCTCCATTTCAACCATGAAATAAGTCAAATATAACTTTCTAAACAAAATAACCATAATAAAGTCCAACCACAAACTTCAATTCAAATTAAAAACTGTATAATTTCCAAAAGAATAAAGTAATAAAATTATAAAATAATAAAGTATAGATTTTAGTCACCATACAATTCTCTTGATTACAAAAAAAGCTCAAAAACGTTTTCAATTAAAGACTGAATTTCCAAAATCCATTAGAGAAATTAGCTGGAAAAATCCATTATTTTTTCTAATGAGTCATGACCAATTGGCATTTTCAACTTGATTTCTTCAGCTGGGTTTATATCGCGAATAAAAAAATATGAACAACTCTTTTATTGAAAAAAATTAAAAATTTAAACGTTTCAAAAATTCCAAATCAAAAAAATTCGAATAACTGGATTATGAATGTAATAATTTGCATGTACATTTCTGCATAAAATTTTTTTTGGGTAAAAAAGAAATAAGAAATGTTTAATCAATAAAGTTTTTACTTTTTAGTATGCCTAATAAATGTTAATGTTTCTATGTTTATTGAAGTGTTATTAAAAATTTTTCAATGTGAATTTCATTAATTCTACATGCAAGTGCATGTCATAATGAGAAAAAAAAACCTTAATTGTTAATGAGAAAATTTAAACTTAATTTGACAAGTTCTCAATGTTGTGTCGTTAATTAATCAATCGATTGTACTTTTAGGTATCTCGCAACTGGAGATTGCCTAATGTCGATGATGTACCATTACCTAATCACTGAACCAGCTATATCGGGTATCATTAAAGAAACCTGTACGGCGTTGTGGGACGTTTTGCAGCCTTTGGTCCTAGCATCTTGCAATGAAAATACCTGGAGAGGAGTAGCTGCAGATTTTGAAAGCAATTGGAATTTTCCACACTGCTGTGGAGCTATCGACGGGAGACACATTGAAATTGACGTAAGGAGTAATGCATTTTCTTGAAAGAAATAATTAAAAGTATGAGCAGTTTGTCAGTATTACCAACAAAGAATCTGAAACCTTGTTCTTCCAAAATGATATACTAACATTTCTCAGTTCTGTAGACAAAATATATGAGAATTACAAAAATGTCTATCAATTTTTTTTCTGAAAATTACGTTCACGATTGTCACTTGATCAGAAGAATTATTCTATAATGTTTCCGAACAATTGAGTCATCGGATTTAAAAAAAAATCAACTTTAAACAAGGTTAACGAATCTGAAGGTCATGGATATTCGTAGAAAATTATGATTGTTTCGAAATGAACACAAATAAGAGTGAATAACAAAAAATAATGGTTAATGTTAGGGAATAATGAGAGAGGTATACCATTAGATACAAACTCATGGTTAATCATACGAAATGTATCATAAGTCAATGTCAACTTTTGTCAGTGTCCGCCTCATGCCGGTTCCCAGTATTACAACTACAAGGGATACCACAGCATTGTGTTACTCGCAGTTTGTGATGCTAACTACATGTTTCGATGCGTGGACATCGGCGCATGTGGGAGGCGTGGCGACTCGGGAATTTTTAAGCAAGGCCCAATCGGACTTTGTTTAGAAAATGGAGAAATTGGTTTGCCCCCACCAGATCGCTTGTACGAAGATGGACCTATTTTGCCGTATGTTTTCGTTGGAGACGAAGCGTTTCCTTTGTCCACGTATATGATGAGACCATGCCCAGGAAGATCTGGGTTGCAAAGGGATCAACGAATTTTTAATTACAGGCTATCGCGCGCGCGTAGAATAATTGAAAATACATTTGGTATAATTGTCAGCCAATGGCGTATTTTACGCAAGCCAATTGAGTGCAAACTCGATACAGCGCGTGAAATTACAAAGGCCGTTGTTTGCCTTCATAATTGGCTAGGCAAGCATAAGTTGGAGCGGGGAGCGTATGTCGATAGGACTATTGTCGACCGTGAGGAGCCGGATGGTTCTTTCCACCCCGGCAGTTGGAGAGCTTTGATTCAAGAATCGGCAGTAGATCAAATATCTAAGAAGCATTTCACTGACATAAGAAAGAGCACAGTATTGGCGAAGCATGTCAGGGAAGAATTTTGTCGATACTTTGATGAAGAAGGTGAGGTACCCTGGCAAGCTGCAGCTGTCTCGGACGCCATGGACGAATAGAGCGATAACCCCTGCTCTTAAGACGACTCGGAACCTACTGTAGTGCGAGAGAGATGTGTAGAACGGGAAGCAGTGGAAAGGAAAGAGGACGAAAAGAGAAAGTCTTCCGAGTGGTTTTAACTGTCGTATCTTGCTTTTTAAATACTAATGTCGTCGAACTATATTTATTATATTACATAACTGTTAAATAATCGTGGAAATAATCAAAGCTAAGTGCAAGAAAGAAATATATATATTTATTTGTTGCATAAATTAACAGGTGCAAATCATGTTTGTAAATTCACTCGTCTTCGTCGTCGGTCATCGCGTCTTCAATCACGTTCAGAATGTCTCTCACAACTTTCCGTCTTTTTTTATTCCTTAGTTTCAACATCATAGGTTTTGTATATTCAAAAAAACCATCGAGTGGGTCGCTTATTGGTAAAGGTACCGACGCAAGGGGAGGAGGAGTTTCAATTGCTGTTGCAATTTTTGCCATTGTCTCGCTCATCATTCTCGTGCACTCATCATCGGCGCCTTTGTTATTTCTTGAATTGTAAACTTGGCTGTTGTTTTTTTCTCGCAGAGCGGGTGTCCGACTTGAAGGAGGTGTACTATAAGAATCGGGAGAAGTAATATTATTGGCTTTCGATGCGCGACCGTTGACGTTGTAATTTTTTGTATTTTCTTTGTTCGTTTCAGCAGTCCTTGCCACCAAATTTGAAACCGTTGCACTGAAAGTGAATTAAAACATTACGTCAACTAACTAATTACATTCCAATGATTTCAGTGGCGTAGAAGTGAGGGGGGTTTTGGGGTCTGCACCCTCCCCCCTCACCCCGACATCATTATATATACTAATGCTATATATATACATATATACGTTACATATATAAATATATTCATATACTTATAACTGCCCCTGAAAAAATTTTCTACTATACCACTGAATGATTTGCTCAATTTGATGGATGCAATTATAATTAAGAGAAAAAAGTTACCTGGGATCTTGTTCGAAACATCGGAGAAACATCAAACGATGCGTAAAAGGCCAGTCGTCGACAAAATCGTCATCCTCAGGCGCTTCGGCTCCACTAGGCAATACTTTTATTTTCCTTCTGAAAGTGTCACGTAAATGTTTCCATTTTTTCTTTATAGTCACATCTGTTCATCCCGGAAATGTAACTGAAATGTAACGATTATTTCAAGAAGTTCTATTTTTTGTAAAATGGGATTGAATAATGAAAATAAATTCATAATTACATGTATGTATTTTTATGATTAGCTGTGCTAACTGAAAACGAATTATTAAGAAATTTAAGTCACTTCAACAATTCTTCAAAAGCGCAGCATATAAATTGATAAGTATGCAATAAAATGAAAATTTTTTATTTACTTTGTACTTTCAAACACGAACTTCTGGTAATGTGATTATGAATGTGAAAAATAATCAAAAAGAATCAAAATAAGCGAAAAGTATTTAACATCTATAATTTCTATTGATTTTGAACTTCGAAAATTATGTTGAATCTCAAAATTTCACATGACTTTGAAAATTGTTTTTCAAGATGAATCATAAAACTTTCTAAATGTTTTTGAATTCGAACGTTATCATTAAAATGTCAATCATAAAATTATCGATATTTATAGTCTGAATTATATTGAAAAAATTATTAATTTATTTTTATAATATATTTTACACTCCTGATCCCTACTAGATAACTTTCAACCCTGATATAAATCCGGTTCTAGCTCTTGACCACATATTTGACGAAGCTGTTCGATTTTGAAAATTTCTATTTTGAAATCGGCTTTGCTGATTAATTTGAATCAATTTTGGAAAGAATCAATGAAGAGAATGATGTGTACAGATTTATATTCGTTTATACAAGTTTGAATGATGGTTTTTAAAATGTGTACAAATTTCCTGCAATATTTTGCTGGTGAACGAGGAAAAAGTACTTAAAATCCGTCTAAGACGAGAATCCTTTTTTCAGGTGGAGGACACAAAGTGTATTAGGAATTTTTTTTTGACAGTTTATTTTTGAAACTGTACAATTTATATAAGTTCTGTCTTGGGAATTACATCGTGTGGATTTTGGTATATGTTTGATTTTTCTGAAGTTTATATTTCGTTTTCTACTGTTCGCAGTTTACGCTGTGGAATTTACATGTCCAGGAGTGAATGGAATAGGGTTTTGGGGTTTAAAAAAAATTCGATTTGAGTGATCAAATATATTCTACTTGAAAATCAGACAGATCCAATTTAAAAAAAAAATGAAAACCTCAGTATATTTCGAATTTTCGAATAAAAATTGCAACATCGAAAGAATTAAAAAAAAAAAATATTTTCTATGTATGATCCTGGACATGTAAAATCGTTAATAAAATACATTCCTTATTCAGTATTGAAAAACTGTATTATGTTTATACAATTATTTTATTGAACGTTGGAACTTTTCCTATGATTTTTTGGTGGTTTTTTTTATACTGTAAGGATTGTTCAAAAACGTGCCTCAATTAAAAAAAAATGGAATTTTTCACATCGAAAGATGATATTACTTGTATGTTCGTGGGGTAGTTTTTTAAAAGGAGGAAAATAGTGTAAATATTAGCGAAGGATATAAGTTTCGTACCGGTGATCAATCTTACTCTCTGAAAAATTTGATTTTTGTATTGAAAGAAATTTTTTATCTAAGTAATTGAATACTTGGGTAATTGTACTTAATAACAATATTGTTCTTGCGATGGAAAAAATGTAATAAAAAGTATTTGCGTTGCATAAACACAACAGCGCCTTAGTAAATAGTTTATATTGTTATTCACCTACAGGAATCATTTTCCTTATTTTATATGCATTTTTTTTTGGTTTCTATTTTTTGACTTATGTTTTTTTGTATACTTCCTTCTTTTTTCTTTTTTTTTCTATTCTAACACATTTATAAGTTTTAATAAGTTTTCAAAATAATCAAAAATAATCAAAATAAGCGAAAAGTATTTAACATCTATAATTTCTATTGATTTTGAACTTCGAAACTGTATCTTCTAGTACTACAACAAAATTTTCAGTCATTTTATCCCGAATTATGAAAGAAGGAACAAAGTTTTTTGACCTAGCCTTTGTGAAAGCTTTGATTTTGAAATTTAAAATAGAATAAAAAATTATTGTGATTGCTTGCATAAATTTTTTGCTGGACATTTCCAGTTATGATTATGAAAATGAATTTTCAATTGTAATGAATATGTCATATGTTAATGAACGTATCAACGTTTTTGAAATAATTTATCAAAGGAGCATATATATCTATGCTTCTTTGAATATAATCATCAATAAAATTAGTTTAAGAATCTGTGTAACATAGAATAGTTCGACGGTGGAATTTTTCAAGCTGTATATACATACTATTTAGATTTTCAGCAATTTTTTTCCACGCGGGTCCAGTACTTTTCGGCCCCCGAAGCTTAGTTGGGAGGGTTATATCATAAAGGCATCGATGTTTTTCCACTTCGTTAATCAAGTTTTCTAAATCCCAGATATCTTCATTATGCAAGCGCCTTTTTTTACAAATTTTTTGGCTTGTAGACGACTGCTCGTCAACTGTGTCATCATTCGGTTCTTGTTGGTCAATGGTGTTGGGGGGTTCTCCGGCTTCCTCCAAATTTTTTTTTGGATTCAAATCGCCTTCACTTACATACATTAATTGACCATCGTCATCGCGTACGAGACAAAATCCGCTTTCTGCAAGCGTATAAATATAAATTATCATTGAAAAAATACAGGGTGTAATTTAAACTCGATTACATTTTTTGATTTTGAGTATTGTAAAAAGTGTATAAACAAAAATATGATATTTTCATAAATAGAGAATTTAAAATTACCTGTACGTGGGTACAAATAACCGGATTCGGTAATTAAAAAACTATTACAATCTGCACCTAAACAGTTCGAATGGTTGGCAATGTTTGTTTCTTTAACGGGCTCGACGCAGATGATGCACACATATTCACGTTCCATTTCACGTTCCAAATCAAAATAAATACGTAATCAGCGCACACGTTGTTTTGATGGAGGGTAAATAAAAACAATAACAAAAATGCTACGCGCACGTCGCTCGAGTGTTTTCTCAAACAGCTGAAAAAATGCGCAGAACGTATTGCGCATCATCGCTCGTCGCTGACCCTTGTCGTCGTCGCTCGTCGCTCGCTCCATGTAATGGCACCCATAGACAATAGTCATAAAATAGTCAGATAGATGCCAGGAATGTATTCTGACATTTATCTGACTATTTTATGACTATTGTCTATTGCGTGAGTATTGTCCTCTGCCTGACAGGGCAAAGTCATCGAGTTTTAATTGAGGATTTGATCATCCAATATTTTCTCGTTTGCTGTGCTATGATCTTCGAAAAGAGATAAAAATAACATAAGTCATGGTACATTTTATCAAGAAGGAATTTCCTTTATGAACCCTTGGAGTAGGTATAAAAATTTTCGAATCATTCGATACCTTCGATACTGGACCCTCTCGAGAGAAATCGATAGTTGGCTCGTAGCTGGGCTTCCCGCTTCCATTCTAAGCTCCCTGGGCGTGAGCCGGGGCACCCTGCGAATTGCTGCACATTGCTGCAAATGTTTACTTGTGTTTACTGATGTTTACGAAGCTCGGCTTGTAGCTTGTGGTTGCTTGTTATCGCGCGTCTTACTTATACAATTACCTTTTTGATTTTAAATTTTCAATTGCAATCATCTCAAGCTACTCAATTAAGTGAATATATTCGTCGGTGGTGGCGTACCCAAAATGAATTTTTGGTTGTTCACGGACTTTCTGCGATCGATTGCATGAAGTTGTCACGAAAAGAATGAAATTACGGTAAGAATTTTTTTTATAGAGGAATATTTTTTGACGTTTTTTCATAGCGGTAAAGTTCAGAAATTTTATAAAGTTTCATTTTATGCAAGAGATTTTTTGCATGGATTATATGTTGATTATTCCCAAAATACCTGCTAATAGAAGAAAAAAGTCCGGAAATCACAAAACCCATGTTTTTTGATTTTTGATTTTCACTTTCCTAATATAGCAAGCTTTTTTTAAATGCTTGTTTAAGTGATCCAATCCTGTAATAAAGGATCGGTTAAGCCATGAACAAGTACTGAAATAAATTTATTTTTTGCCTCTCAAACACAAATCATGAGCATTTCTAAACCGGTTTCGACCAACAAAAATGGAGTATATCAGGTCGATATGCAGGCGATGCCAAAAAACACCCAGCAGACGTTTGTCATCGGGTAATTAATTCCTATTTTTTCCCGTAGAAAAAAAAGTAACGGATTCCTTGGTGACTCACACCGACCGTGCATCTTTTTAGACCGCCTCCGTATCGGCCTTCAATACACCATTTCGCCCGTCGAAACTGGTTAAGATATGCTTATGTTTTGTGTTTTCGAGGCAAAAAGTATTGTGCGTACTTTGGAACAATAACAGCCAATTAGAACTCGTGTGATTGTCGCCTTCGCTTCTCTCAGGCGGCAAACCTCACACTCGGTGTAAATCGGCTGTTTTTGTTCCTAGCTATACAATATACTATTTTATCTTAGCGGTTTAAAAACCCTACTATTTGCCCACTTCGCAAAAATTATTCGAACCATGGACAAAAATAAATTTCTACCTCAGGTGAACATAACTTACACCTTTGTGAGAAATTTATTCTTTCCCTAGATGCGAAATGTTCTAACAAATGAAGTTTTATATTTATGGACCACAATTTGGGGAGGGAGGATAATTTAATGAAATCTTTTTTTTTTACGAAAATGAATTTTCAGAAAAATCAATTTATTTCATCTTTGTTATCCCCGAGTATTCCGCAAGGTTATAATTTTTCCAAAGTATTCTGTTCTCTTTTACAGTATTGCTGGTTTTTGAATTTTTCATGATTCTTGTAATCAGAATTCGCATGCCAATTCTTGAAACTGAAAAAAATTTATTCAATTTTTAAGTATATAGATTACTCTTGCACACCCTTTAGACGGGCCATTATATTTTTCTTTTTTCTTGTAATGGCTCCCTGACAGTCAAACCACGACAAACATATTTGAAATCCCCACACTTCTATGTGATGATGTATCTGAAGTTCCAAATGTTTAAAACTAAACGGAAATAAAAAATATATGAATTTTTTTGATTCTGCATCATGATGGGAATTGTGAAGAATATTTTTTTGGGGAACATCAAGTTTGTTGTTAAGATCAAAAAGTGTTCAGAAGCAACGAGCAAATTTTTTTCTCCTATATTAACTTATAAATTTTTTCCTCCTATATTAACTTATAAATTTTTTCCGTTCAATTTTAAATGTTTGTAACTTCAGGCACATTATGTGATGCGTACGCATTTTATCTCTACTCTATAGCCAACTTCAGGCAGTGATTAACATTTTTAAAAAGGAATAAGTCTTCTGCAAATTTTTTAAAAAATTGTTGAAAATATGGGATATCATAATATGTGTCATGGGATGAGAAAACGCAGCTTAGCGGCAAAATCGGTAAGGTTTATTTTGGATTGACACGATGTTTTAAGCCTCAAGTGCCCTAAAGAACCATGCTGTGAGAGGGCTATTGTGTTCGAGCTTGAGCCTCAACAAACTTAGCCAATATAAGCGGATTCGTTCCAGCGCTTACGCTAAACGATTGAAAAGTTGTCAGAAAATAAATGATCGAGCTCGAACACAATAGGTGACCCCACAATATGGTGATTTGGGCACTTTGGGCTATAAATTTCGAGTCAGTCCCAAGTGAACCTTACCTACTTTGCCACTGGGCTGTGTTTTCTCACCCTACGACACATATAACACTAAATTAAAAATTTTGTTGTACCCAATTATTCTACCCCTGGTGATCCGAAAGTGCTACGGAACTTCAGTCGCTGTTTGGTCCCTATTGGGTAGCTGTCAATTCAAATTCAAAACATTACTAATGTACACTCATGTACAATATTAATAGAAATGGTTCAGGGGGCTGACATTTCTGTGTTAAATTGTCAGTTTGCAATCACAGCCTCTCCCCGCGAGATACTTAAGGCAAGAGCATGTGTTTGGCTCGGAGATACATTAAATATATGCATATCTCTTTATATTAAAAAAAAACTTGACACTCCCGCTGCCCCCACTGCCCCCGCCACTGTGTCAGTCAACTCGAATCAACTCAACTCAACTCAAATGAACTCTAATAAATTTACCCCCCGCTGCCTTGTCAGTTGATCCTCCACTCCTCCTTCCCCTCCCCTCCTCTATTCCTCCCCTCCCCTCTCCCATTATTCCTCCCCCTGTCCCTTCCCTTCCTCCCTTCCACCCCCCATCCTTCCTTCTCCGCTACTTCCCCCTCCTCTCCCTCCTACCCTTCACATCCATCTTCTTCCCTCTACTCTTCTTATCCCATCCCTCTTTTTCTTCTGCCCTCCCCTTCCCCAAGCCTGCCACTTGCCATAGCTAATGCCTCCCCCGCCATTTCTAATGCTGCTCCCACTGTTTATTTAAATTCTACTCCCTCCCCTGCTTTTCTATCTTTCTCCTTCCTTCTCCCCTTCTTTTTCTCTGCCATCCTTCCCTTTCTCTCCCGTCCTTTGCTTCCCCCTCTCTCCCCTCATATGCTTCCCCCTCTCTCCCCTCCTCTGCTTCCCCCACTATGATCCATCTATCTTGCCATGGAAACCGATCCTCCGGCAAGTGGTAGCCTCAGGGAAGGGGAGGGGAGAAGAAAAAGGGGGGTGCGAGAAGTAGAGTGGAGGGAAAAAGATGGTTGTAAAGGGCAGGAGGGAGAGGAGGAAAGGAGGAGAAGGAAGGAAGGGATAGGAGTGTCGATAAGGGGTGGGGGGGAAATGCGTAGATGGGCAGAAGGGTAGAGGAAGTAGGGATTGAGGGAGGAGAATGAGGGGGAAGGAGTAGAGGGGAGGATGGGAGGGGTATGATGGCACGGGAAGGAGGGGTGTAGGATCGACTTACAAGATTTGGCTAATACTTGCCAAAAATTTAACCTATGTTATATTTTATAACTAACTTATATCTATTTATTATACTCAGAAATAATCAATAAATATTGTTACTTCGTCAAAAAAATTTGTTTTTTGAATAAAAACAACCTAAAACTAATACTCAAAGAAGGTTGGCGCACAAAGCGCGCAGGGGGGGCAAAGCCCCCCTAGTATATATAGATTTTTGAATCTCACAGTTGTTGATGGTTTTTAAAATGTTTTCCGAGTTTTATAATTGTGTATCTCAAAGAAAAAACATTTCCAAAGTAAAACTTTAGAGGTGAGGGGTTTCATCTAAACAAAAATACCAAAAAAAAACAAACAAATTTTCCATCTACGCTCAGTAATGGCTAATATCTATTAGTGATGAAAGTGATGTCGTTACACACAAAGATTTTTCTTAAAGGTTTCTTACATTAAAATTATAAATGATAATATGTGAAAATTTCATTTTTCAAAAGTCTGGACTCGAGCATTTCCAGTCACTCACCTGCCCGCTTTTATGACTATTGTAAAGGAATTTAATCTCAAATAGATCTTTTGCATAAACTTAAATTAATTTTGAAGCGCCACTCCATTCCTCCCCTTGCTTCTGTATCATAGTAATAATAAATACAATATTTTTCGTCACAAATACAAATTATTAACCATGAATCACCATCCTATTCCTCTCTCGTTCCTTGTTAAAGACAATAAAAAATACAATAATATTTTTATAACTATAAGTTTTGTGAAATTAAAAAGCACTACCAAATTCTCCCCTTCACTTCTGGTTAACGATAATTTAGAATCAAATTACTAACTGAGTGATCAGTTACATGCTACTCCCCTTTTTATGCTTCCCTTTGTTTCTGATAAACAATCATTCTGAATTCAACATTGAATCAATTCAAAATGGTTAACCCAATTTTAATACCTATTCACAGGTTATAAATGCAAAAACACCTAAGTTTGAAAATTAGGAAAAGCAGGCAGGTAAGTGACTGGAAAAGCTTGATCGCAAATTTTCTAAAAATAAAGTTTGACATATATGATCATGTTATAATCTCAATATAAGTCAGTTTTACGTTTGAAATGTTTTTTCTATGATATATGGATATTTTTTGATAAATCACTGTCAGCTGTCACTGACTTGCTACAATATTTTACTTGGCATTAATTCGACAGTCATGTAATGTAATTCGACGTATATTTTAATTTTGATTTCATTAACGTTTATTGATGACGTTATGCATAAATAGAGGGTATTTTTTCTAACAATAGTATTTTAAAAAAATATACTCAAAATACATAACACTTGAATAACAGTAAAATTAGGCAAAAAGGCAATTGAAAAATTACTGTTTATGTGCAAATGAGGTATACACTTGAATGGCTGGCAACCAAAAGGGTGTAACCCACATTTTTTTTGGAATTGACTTTTTAGCATTTTTTTGTTGTTCAAAAGAATGCACTTGTAGAAACGTTGAAGTAATTCGAAAACTAGTTTTTTTTTTTTTTTTTTTTTTTTTTTTTCAAAAATGATCAAAGTTGACTATGGTGGTAACCCAAGCCCTCACTTGCGGCCAAAACGGGATAACCCCTCATTACGTCTTATTGAAACTCTGAATTTCTTGTTCTTTTTCCAAGGTTCTAAGCAAATATAGAGCATTGGGTCGCTATTGAGGGGCGTTAAGTTGAGACTCATGGTTCAGTGAACCCGCAAATTAGCCGATTTTGTTGGAATCATGTTTAACGTTGCCAGCCGTGTGTAAGCAATCGTTTCAGAAAGTAAGTGTCTCTCAAATGATTGCTTTTTATAAATACTTTTTCGCCATTTTATGTTCCGTGCACAAAGGTTTATTGTTGAGCGTATTTTTGCAAACAATGTGGTATGATTCTCATCTTTCCATAGTAAAAATTTGCTGAGAAAATGAGACCGAAAAAGAACCGGCGCGAGCAGCATCGGAGCGGAGAGGATTCTTAAAATGTATTGACCCTGAAAAATCTACTAGTAAAATGTTGCAAGTGGACTGTTTTATTACAAAAAAATTGTTCAAAAAACCTAAATGTTTGTATTATATTTCTATGAAGAAACGTGAGAATCATTTTAATGCATACATTAGAAGTGAAAGTACGCGCGATCTGTTGGTTACCTCTTTTTGGACGCTAGCTTACCCTGGGGTTACCTCAACGAGTTACGAAAATACTTATAGAATCTACAATTGTGCATATAATGAACTGATATTTCTGGACAGTGTGTATTGGAGGGTCAATAAAAGTCGTTTTTATTTTGTCATTAAAGAGTCGGTAAATTGGAAAATGCTAAAGTTTTCGGGCTTCCTGTAAAAAAAGAAAAATGAGGGTTACCCCTTTTAGGACGCCAACCATTCAATTCTTTAGCGTATACAATTTATTATCTATTTTTATTGTTAACGCCAATAATAGCAGACGTGCAATTTTTTCAATGTATAATTGTGTCATCAAATAATTATCAGGATATTAAACCGGAGCAAAAAATCGCTCCTATCCGCTCAAAAAAGTTCCTCTCCGGAGAGGAACTCTTTTCAGTATCTTCTTCCTGTCCATACACGGAGGAAAAAAAATTCTCTAAATGTTCCTCCTTTCCAGAGAGGAACTTTTTCGAGCGGATAGGAGCGATTTTTGCTCCGGTTCAAATACCCTAAATGATAATATGTTTCGAGATATTTTTTCACAGATTTCTCTGGTAATATTTGTGGTAATATTTCTCTGGTAAAATTCCATTTTGAGTTGAGTGTGAATTTGAATGATTTAGAAATTTCCAGGTTTTCTAAACAATCACATAAAAATATTCTACAGTCAAAGAATATTACGGCGAATAAAATTCTCTATTTTGAGTTTAAAATTACTATTTTAATAATATTAGAATAACATTACGTTCTCACAGTTTATATAAAGTCATGTGATGTATGAATATCATAAAATTTTTAAGGGTGATGAGATGTTCAAGGGGGGGGGGGGTCCAAGTAACACGAAAATGTCATCGGATCAAATTGGATAAAAAGTGCAACAAAATCGGACCACACAGTGATCAACACACTTTGATAGGGCATGTCAAAAGTCACAATAGTCAACAATAATATACTATTTTTTTTACTTTCATATCAAATGATTGAGAAACAGGGGGTGTTCGATTAGACTTGTTACATATTTGACAAGCCGCCTGGTGAGGATTACAGCCTTGTTTTCAACTTCCTCTTCGATGCTTGTTGTTAAAGGAAAGTTTTCCCACTTTTCTTGTTGAATTTTTTGGTGAAAAACAGCATATGATAAACGACAATAACAACGCGACGAATAGATGTTTTAAACACGTGACGACTGTATATACCAGTGTCTATCGAGTCCCTATGCTTACTGTGTTAAGACACTTTTGAACAGAGACGGGGAATTTTGACAACAGATCTGGAGCGACTATAGCTTGTTCCCCACCCTGGAAAATGCTACAAATTTCGAGCTCTTATTGGCCGAGCCGCTCTTATGCTCTTTGCTAATGTAAGAGAGAGATGAGTAGCTTTTGCTTCCTCTGCGCCATGTTGCGTCTCGTAATTTGGAGAGCGTGAAATTTTACATTTTTTGGGTGACCGTGGATGACCGGAAAAAAATATTTTGTTTGAGGGAAATGAAAATTTTATGATTTGGGCGTTGGACCTTTTTCGAGATCAGTAGATTGAGAACAGAGAGTATTCGCTATTGCTGTTTTTTTATCCAAAATTATGTTTTTTATTTAACGAAAAAAAAGTCCAAGAATGTTATGTTGATTTTTGAAATCTAAAATGAAAGAGTATTATATATATAAAAAGCGACGAACCAAAAACGTTTTCTGCAAGGTTGACTCGTTATAATTGTTATGATATATATACGTAGTGTATAATTTATAAATAAATTTAAATGTTACATAAATTGTAAAAAAATGTATTTTAGCGCCTTCTATTTACACATTGCCAACTGACAAGTAGGTTGCATTCAATAGAAAAATCTCCAAAAAGAGCACTGATCAGAAGATAAAATAATATGAAAGCCCAATGAGTACGATGAAAGGTGGATTCCTAAAATGAAAGAAAATATTTTCTCGTTTTAAAATCTCAAATTAGAGAGTTGATTATTTATTTTAAAAGTGTCGAATCAAAAATGTCTTATGCAAGATCAACTCGTTAGAATGAATTGTTATAATATATATGGGTCATTCCAGGTCAGATTTACATCTCCCCATCACAGATATCATTGTTATTATTTTTTTAATGTTTTTCAATACAAACAAATCGATGCGTGTTTTTTCGTTTAGTGAAAAAAAAATTTTTTCACAGCTGTACGATTTTTTAAAGTTTGAAAAAACGCCGATTTTACATGAAAGTAGCATTTTTTAGCGCCTAAAACTCGAAAATGGTTAATTTGAGACGAAATTGTTAAGAGTAAAAAAATTTTACTTATAACTTACACTTTTTACGTGTGAAAAAAAATTGGTTAAACATTTTTTACTCAACAAAAGTTGAAAATTGTTAAACAAATTGATGTATCTCAAATATATCAGTAAAATGTTGATTTTTTTTTTTCACAGTTCGAATCTCTAGAGATAATCGAACAAAAAATTTTTTAGTTTAGAGTGGCTTTCGAAGTAGTTCAAAAGATATAAGAAATAAAAGAGCGACGCGCGCGACTAGCACGAGCTGCGCTTTTCGTACCGCGTTGAGGTCTCGATAAGCGCACAGTGTTGCTGTTAGGCAAGGTTAATATGAATAAAAAAATGAAATGATCTTCGTTATGGATGTTTAAAAATTATCTATTTCTCTACTGCGAACTTCTTATACCTTTTTAATTCAGCTATTTTTTATATCTACGAAATCGATAATGTTATTGCACAGGCATATTTTAAACCTTTTTTCTTTTTCAATATTGAAAAAAGGCAACTGCATTGTTCACTGAAGAGTTAATTGTCAAGCAATTCTCTTTTCAAAATAGAGTTTCCAAAGAATTCATACTTGAGCTTAAACTCAATCTTTGGTCGAGTTATTTAACTTTAAAGCCAATTACAATTTTTTTTATATCACGGTACCGTAATAAACAACTTTTAAACATCCATAACGAAGATCATTTAATTTTTTTATTCATATTAACCTTGCCTAACAGCAACACTGTGCGCTTATCGAGACCTCAACGCGGTACGAAAAGCGCAGCTCGTGCTAGTCGCGCGCGTCGTTCTTTTATTTCTTATATCTTTTGAACTACTTCGAAAGCCACTAAACTAAAAAATTTTTTGTTCGATTATCTCTAGAGATTAAAACTGTGAAAAAAAATCAACATTTTACTGATATATTTGAGATACATCAATTTGTTTAACAATTTTTCACTTTTGTTGAGTAAAAAATGTTTAGACAATTTTTTTTTTATACACGTAAAAAGTGAAAGTTATGAGTAAAATTGTTTTACTCTTAACAATTTCGTCTCAAATTAACCGTTTTCGAGTTTTAGGCGCTGAAAAATGCTACTTTCATGTAAAAATCGGCGTTTTTTCAAACTTTAAAAAATCGTACAGCCAGGAAAAAATTTTTTTTTCACTAAACGAAAAAACACGCATCGATTTGTTTGTATTGAAAAACATTAAAAAAATAATATCAATGATATCTGTGATGGGGGGTGTAAATCTGACCTGGAATGACCCATATACATGGTTTATAATTTATAAATACGTTTAAATGTTACGTAAATTTTTCTATAATTTATAGGAGAGTTACCGTGGAGTATAGAAAATTTTCTACGTCTATTAAATACTGCTGGAAAGTTTTTAAACCCATCCACTTTATTAGAGAAATCCTGTCATAAAATTTGCTGGGTTTAAACTTTCCAATACTTCAAGAGGACTCAGAGGCCGCCGCCGCTTCTGTTTATTCACAATCGTAAACGCAACTTCATGTCTAAACTAATGATAGGAAAATCAAAATCATTGTAGATATTGATTACTAATATGTTAATATAGGGCGCTCAACAAAAATTTTGAAAAATTCTGAAAAAAATTTTTTCTCACTTTATATCGTAAAAATAACTTCATGGAAATACTAATTATCATATGTAGCTTCGTATTACAATATTGTAGGGCGCATAACTCGAATCTTTTGAATATTCGTAAATTTATTGTTAAAGTTTGCATACACGTAGTAATTAGAGTAATTGAACGTGTCTCGTTAGGCAATTAATTTTTTCCACTTTTTTTTTTATCAAATATGTGCACTCAAAATCTGAAACTTTCGAAAATTCATAAAAAAAATGCAAAATTTTGGGAATTCTTAATAAAACAAAATGCGTTTTTTTGTCGCTCGCTAACGAGTCAGCAAAGCGCCCGGAGGCAAGCAACTATCCTTACACGTGTGGCTAAGTTGATCATTTTAAAGGGTGTGAAATAGATTCTTCGCGTAAAAAAAAATAAAAAATACAGTCATTCCGGTGTCCAATCGTAGAATTAACTAAGTAAAAGTTTGTCTCAACAGAAGCAAAATATCAATTTTTTGCACTTAAGGGGACACAGAGGCTGCTGAAGTGCGACAAAGACGCATAGAACAGAAAACAAATGAGTGGAAGGAGGAGGCGGAGAAAACGGCCTCTGTGTCCCCTTAATCAATACTAGAATTTATAAAAGTGTCATTCAAATTGCCTCACATAATTGGAGCGATTTTCATTTGTTTCATTGGTTTCAACATATGGCTCAGTCAGTTGGCCGCAGAGGTGGGCCACATCAATGTGACTTTCGGTCAAAACAAATGACAGCGCGTACGAGAACAGTATACCTATATTGTAGGTCTATAAAGATATACGCTTCATACTAAATTCACCCCCACTTTTTTTGATTGAAATTCAACACGCAAGTAGGCTACCCCTGGTTGTCCGTGACCGCCGCGACTGAACACAATAATCCGGTTCTACATTGTTTGTATTAAACGTATACCCAATAATAATAACTAATTAACAAATCAGAAAATTAAATACTAACAAACTGAAATCGCGAAATGTTTACAAGTGGCGAATACTCGCGAAATTGAATTGCTACCAAAATTCGGAAAAAGTAAAGTGTTCGTCCATATAGTCGCTAAAATTAAATATTTTTTGCATCGTTGTTATTTGTTTTGTGCGCTTTTGCTGCTGCATCTTCCGCGGTCTGGTAACTTCCATTTTCGTACAACGATTACGTCGATGTCGCGCAATGATCTTGACGACGTAAGTTTTTTCCACGTTTTTTTCAGAGTTTTCAATTACTTAAGAATTAGTACGTAGAACGTGGATCTCGAAAATGTGGGTTCCAGTGGGTTCAGAGCAACAGCGAACGAATTTCAATGCTTGAGGCCCCGGGAGGCTATTCAAGCGGAAATCGCCGAACGTCGAAAAAGTCTTCAACTCATTCTCAGTGCCGTTTCAAAACTGTCAGCTTGTGCTCGGGCCAGGCCTTTTGAAACGGGTCAGTAAAACACGACGTGGATTCGGAGCGATGCACAGTGGTTCAAAATGACTGGAATGCAGTCAAAAGTCGGAAAAAAAAATTTTTTTTTTAATGATTTTTTCGAGTTTGCATTAACTTTTTGATATATATATATACCTTGAAAAAGCGGTAAAGAAATCCCAAATCTTAATGTAATGTTCTTGGGTTTTTTCTAAAATTGCGCTCCCTGGACTCAAAATTTTACGCGCTCCAAGCATTAATGAATTGTTCATTGTAGAAATCGTGCAATTTGCATAAAATTCAAGCGATTTTCACTTTCAGTGGCAGAATCTTTTTCTAGCAGTTTTTATAATTGAGTGTACAAAAGGGAAACTCAAAAAAAAATGTTGCTCAGTAAGATGATCATAAACTTTTAACCATAAGATCCTATATTTTCAACTAACAATCGTTGATGAAGAATATGCAGAAATAATTTTAACTGCGAGTAACTGCCTTGGTTTTTTTTTTTTTTTTTTTTTTTTTTTTCTCAAGTCAAATAGAGCCCTTTCTAGCAAATATCAAAAAATTAGCTGCTACTTTTTGCAACCTTGTAGTTGACGCAAATTTTTATATGGTGGTTTATACGCGCCTGCATGCGGTCGCAGCGTACACAGTAAACGAGAAAATATTGGATGATCAAATCCTCAATTCAAACTCGATAACTTTGAATACTTTTCATGTAGGTACTTTGATCTTTTATGGAAAGTATTCAAAGTCATCGAGTTTGAATTGAGAATTTGATCATCCAATATTTTCTCGTTTGCTGTGTAGCAGCATCAACCTGTTGCAACGCGTCGCGACATGTTGCGTTGGCTCGGTTGACGCTGCGCTTCATTATTTCTTTGAAGCTCACTTCAATCTAGCACTTTATAAGTGCAACATTCTGTGCAAAAAGTGATACAAAGTTGTTAAACTCTGAGAGATTGTGATTGTTGTGAACGATTCGTGGTCAACACGTTGAAGGATGGATTCTTTTTTCCGAACCGTAAGTACTATTTTTGAACTAGAAATTTGAAATCAATAATTGTTTTTTATCATTTCGCTAAAGGGCCGTATGTACACAAGACGTTTAATAGGGGGGTGGGAAGGGGAGACAAGTGGATGTTTATAAAGTTTTGTGTGGGGCAGAAGGAAAATATTAACATTATTAAATTAAAAAATGTATATTTTCGCTTTTGTATGCGAAGGTAGGTACGAAATTAATTTTGACAGATATGTAAACTTAAGCGACTGTCACTTTTTAGTGGGCGTGAAGATACTTTTGCGATTTATCGGCAACAAAAGCTACTAAAACTCCATACTCTTATAGAGGAAAAAACGGTAGGTACCAGGGCACGGACCTCGTGATGCAAACTTGGGCTCGTTTTGGCAGCACTTGTCTGCAATCACTTGATTTCGTCCCCTGGTACGTAATGTACTATTGAGTTTATCGTAACTATGAAAAAGAAAATTTACACTCGAAGCAGAAACATATTACGAAAAAATAAGAAATTTTTTTATCATCCACTAAATAAGATACATAAACAAAAAATCGAATGGTAAATTAATTATAATTTAATTTCTTATTACATTAAATTAATTTATTTATTTTCCAATTAATGAAAGTCATATGATTTTGCAGTATTTTTGTCTGCAACTTTTTATTAATACCGATAAAAAATATTAAATCTATTTTCAAAAATATGATTTGTGAAGTATAACACCTCTATAAAGTTAGCACTACCATATGCGGAATGACAGATAGCATAAAGTGATTAATTTGTCGCTTTTTTGTCGTGATTTTGTCGTGCAAAAAAAAATTTGTGGCGAAATTTAAAAAAAAAAAAATCAATGGTAGTGCTAACTTGATATCAAGTTAACACTACCACCTCTTGAAAACGGTTTGTCAATGATCGGACGAATTTTGCGTCAGGTGCATAATTTGTTGCTTTTTTGTACTGATTTTGTCGCGCAAAATTAAAACTTGTCACAAATTACTTTGTCTTTAAATCGATGATAGTGCTAACTTGGTATCAAGTTGGATTTCCACTCATTTCGTAATATTTGGACAAAAGTCTCGTCTTGCATGTTTTGAACGCTTTTTTATGCTGAAAAAAAAGTTTTTCTCGACTTTAAAAAAAAAAAAAAATCATTATTAGTGCCTACTTAAAATTAAACAAGCACCTAAATATCTTTCGATGTTCTAACAGAAGCCTTTTTTTTTTAAACCAATCGTTTTTCCTAAATAAATGACAACTGATTTCCTGACGTACCCGAAAATGCTATTAATCACAGTATGCTATTAATCACAGTAGAATTTTACAATTTCGATTTTCGACATGCGAGAAACTTTTTTGTTTTCAAAGTTTCATCGAGCTATTTTTTTGTATATATCTCAGGAAAGATTTAAGTTTATTTTAGCCTTAAATGAAACTGATTAAAGTATTCATGTGTTATGAAATTGGTATTTTCGGCGAGAAGTTTTTTTTACCAGCACTCATTTCGTTTAATACTAAGACTCTGTTTTTGAACACATGAGAAAACGTTTGTTCTGAATGGAATGTGATTAGATTTTTATTGAAAACAGGTATTATGATTTGATTGATACTGAGCCATAAGAATATTCATCTATAGTGACCATCGGTAGTTTTACTTTACACTTAACCATGAGCATTTTATCTTCATGATAAGTCATAAGATAGTTCACTTTATTGTAAGCTATTTAAAGTTTCATGTAAACTGTCAAGAGTTTCATTATTTGTATAGCATCCCAAAAAAGTCCCAACTTATAGTAGTCTACAGAAATGTTTAAATTAAATAACCAGAAAGAGTCAAGATTACGGTAAGCAATCACGACAGAAAAGCGATAAATAATGCGCGATATTTCATTTCCTTCCAAACATTGCCAGACACTTATGTTTATAGGAGCTAACTGGATATGAAGATAGCACTATTAATAATTTTTTGTAAAAAGTTGTACGATGAAAATGTTTTTTTGCACTACAAAAAAGAGAGAAATTATGCGCGAGACTTGATCCATCGGAATATTGAAAAACATTTATCAATGTTTCGTTGTGCAAACTTTATATGATGTTGGCACTTGTTTTAATTTTTTCGATACCGCGAATAATTTTATTTTCGCATGACAAAAAAGCGACAAATTACGCACCACACGCGACATCCGTCCAATCATTGGAAGACCGTTTTTAAGAGGCGTTATTGCCAATTTGATACCAAATTAGCACTATCATCGATCTAAGGAAAAAAAATTTCGCGACAAATTTTATTTTTGCACGACTAAATCACGACAAAAAAGCGACAAATCATGCCCTAGACGCGATATTAATCTGATCATTGAAAGACCGTTTTCAAGAGTCGGTAGTGCTAACTTGATAAAAAGTTAGCACTACCATTAGGTTAAAAAAAAATTTTCTTCGGCATATTTTTTTTTTTTGCATTATGAAATCACGATAAAATAGCGACAAATTATACACGAGACGAGATTTTCATCAGAATAATGTAAGATGGGTGGTAGTGCCAACTTGATACCAAATCAGCACTTTCATCGATCTAAGGAAAAAAAATTTCGCGACAAATTTCATTTTTGCACGACTGAATCACGACAAAAAAGCGATAAATTATGCACTAGACGCGACATTTGTCCGATCATTGAAAGACCGTTTTTAAGAGGTGGTAGTGCTAACTTGATATCAAGTTAGCACTACCATTGACTTAAAAAAAATTTCGCGACAAATTTTTTTTTTGCACGACAAAATCACGACAAAAAAGCGACGAATTAATCACTTTATGCCATCTGTCATTTTGCATATGGTAATGCTAACTTTATAGAGGTAAGTATAACTACTTGGCTAATAATCGGCAACTATCAATGTGATTAAATTTCTGTAACCATTCCATTTCTTTATACTATTTATTACGAATACGTTTTTTTTACTGTTTCAGAAAATGAACTTAGCAAACGAGATTTCAAGATCACTCGCAGAGATATGTTTGATGTGGTGAAAAAGCATATACTTTCAAAAAGTTTTGACGAAATTTTGACAATAATCGAAAGCGATCTTTCAAATCTTCAAGGTTATACTTTCAAGTTACGAGAAACAAATAAATCAAAAGCTCAAGCAACACTATCGAAAATGAAACAAAGTTGGCAAGAATCTCATGGAATTAAGCATACATTTTTAGACAAGAACGCTAATTGGCTCGAAGAGATTTTCATTGACAATGAATCGCTCAATGGTAACTGTCACCAAACAGAGGCCGTAGACTCGGAGAATAAAAGGGGACCTTCTTCAAATTTTTCTGAATCCAGTTCGAGGTCGAAGCGACGAAAAACAGATAATTTGCCATGATCACAGCACAGAAAAATGAGGATACGCAACAAATGAAACTGCGCGCTGAGGGAAAGTTAGATGCTGCTAAAGTCGTCGAGGACGTTTTACTGGGAAGTCCATCAAAAGCTTTGGAATACAGACGTTCTCTTGACCAACCACGCGAAGTACCATTTTCCGGTGAGAGAGCTCTGGCATTATTAATTAAGGGGGGAAGTTTATGTAAACGGCCGAAAAACTGCCGATATTTGTATTTTTTTTTCAATAAGAAGAAGATGGCTGATGTTCATAAAATTTAATGATGTTTATTGACTATTCCTCAAATATATTTGGTAATTTTTTCATAAAAAAAAATTGAAAAATGGCGGAGTTATTGCACCGTGACTCATCAGTGGTCTGAAGTGACTTTCGAAACGGTGGGCGTGATAACGTTGGTTTCGTTCATCTGAAACACATAATATTTTGCCAAACGTTAGTTAATGAATGCAATTGCGCCCTGAATGGGTTCATTTTACCCATTTACAATTTTTTCCAAAAATTCCAGGCTAAAAATGAAAATTTTCGATTTCAGCTGATTTTTTTTCCTAGTTTTGTATAAAAAAAAGTTGATTTTTGCAACAATTTTAACTGTTCATTTCATTCAGGGCGCGATAAAAAGGGTTTTAAACTAACTCAGAAAATTTCATGAAAATTCATCGATTAGTTTTTAAGCAATCCCGCCCACCGATTTTCAATTTGACTTAAAAAAAGATTTCGAGAAAAACGCGTTTGTTTGTATCCCTATAAATAATTGAGGTTTTGAGTTATTTACCAATCAATCTGCGATGCCCGGGCCATACAGTAGTCCTTCGGCTTCCTCGAAAAACTCATTTTGGTCAGCGATTTCCTTGCTTCGTGCTTTCCGGGCCTCTTTAGTTTGTGAAAAACTGCGCCGCCCCTGCCGCTGTATTCGATGCTCGTCGACGGCGGTCGCATATTTCATCACTGTCGTTCCGATAATCAAGTCCATGTGCATCATTGCTTGGAGAACAGAATGAAATCCCTCATTGAAAATGCTGGCAGCCAGGAAAGATGCGATTTCGACGATCTTGAGTCCTGCGTGTTGACTCTTAGGTGCCAAACGCCAAATGGTTGAGTTGAAACTCTCATTTGCATTTTGTGTGTGACCACCTAAGCATCTTTGTAATAAACTTTCTTGTGATAGGTCCTCGAAAATTGGTCGTATAAAATTTTGTACGTCAGGGTGAAGTGGTGGGGGGTGATTTCGGCGATTTTGACTTTCTCCAGAGGCTTCATCTTTTCGCCACTTGCACCAACTGCTCTCTCCCGGGGGACAAAATTGATGTTGTGGTTCATCATCCGTTGAAATGTAATGATGATACGCGGCCATTATTTCTCTTTTTATATCTTCAGTGTTGTCAATATTTCTTCGAATAGCTAAGCCGTAATATGTAGTTAATTTTTTTATTAGGCCTTCTGTCAACTTGCCTCTTCCACCGAGTTTGTGAATTTTTTTTCGCATTTCGAAGACGAGATCCCATTCTTTTTTCAACATGATTGACGCACTCACTTTTTACGACTTGTAATCGATTCCCATAAGGATTCAAATCGAGGATCGCTTTGAAAGTTTTTGAATCGCCATCCCCTATATAGTTCCCGTAAAATACTCCATGTTTTTTTTCCGAATTTCCAAACATCTCCTTGACCGAATTAACTTCCATTGCTCCCGCGGATCCTTCATGATTCTTCGTACATTCTTCTTCGTGTTCTTCGTACCATACGCGATATTCCTCGGTTTCTTCCTGGTTTTTCCATCGAGCACATCCATGACAATAACTACTTTTCACTACTAGATTAATCACTTTACCACTGTAATAAGCAATTAGTGTCGTCACGCCGTATAATGATTTGAAACCACGCTGTTTCCAAGAGCCATCACCAGATACTTTCAAGTTTAAAAACCCCCGGTCGTGTTGAATATTTTCTTTGATCTCTTCTCGTACAGCTTTTTGGCAACACAAATCGAACACAGTCTTGGCAGCCTCATGAAGTCGTCCCACGATATTATTGTACGCACATTGAGATAATTCTGCGCATACATCCATCAAGTTACAAAATAAATTGATCCCATCACGGCCAACTCCTAGAAGACGCATAGCGAATACTATCCTTCGATTGATTTCGTAGCCATTCTTGATTAGTGGACCTGAGTGTATAATTCTTTGACCGCAAACACACGAAACGATCAGCTTGAATCCGAGACTACGTTGCCCTGTTTCCATGAATTCCACGTTTTTTTGACACACTCGACATATCAATAATTGCGATAAAGCAGAGAAAACAGTGAAGAACTCGATGAAATGATAACCGTGCGAAGAATTCACCGGAATATCACTGTTTCGCGAACCCGACAGTTTTCTTTTACTTGCACTATCATTATCACTCGATTTCCGCTTTGCGAAGCCTCTTTTTTTAGGTTTCGACCGTCTAAAAGAAGAATTTCGCGATCCTTTCCATTTTCCGGGCATTTTTTCACTTTCAATATTGTTCTGAAAACGTATGGTACAACTCGAGTGTTTGAGAAGAACTGAAAATCGAGATACTTAAAAAGGAAGTAGTAGCTACGCACCCAACTTATCTTTCGTGAAAAATTGTTCACGGAGCCATTTCCAGAAATATAAATATGTGATACCACGAAAAACGACAATAAATGACATCACAGAATGCAAAGAATGCAGCTACCTGAGATACCGCGCTACCTACCGTCTCGCATGCCACGAGACGGTCCTAAGCGCGTCGCCTCTTAAACCATTAGTCAATGAAAAAAAAGGTTTTGAGGCGAAATTCTTAATTTTATCTCATCATAGGCCTTTTATCTATCATATTCAGCAAAAAAATTTTTTTCGATTTTTTGGACCTGTTTACATAGACTTCCCCCCTTAATGATAATTTATTGAAAAACCAGTACTTGGGTATTCGCGCTGGTAGTCTTGAACGAAATTCTAACATGTGTATCCTTCACATCACGAAGTTCTTGCGGAAAAAACACACTGTTATCCAAAGGAATCAGAATTAAAAATAACAGAATCTTGTGCTGAAGTAAATTTGCAAGCTCTTTTAGATCACACAATTCAACAAATTTTTGTGAAAGAGGCAGACATTATCGAAAGTTAAGCTACTGATAAAATTGATGAATTTACTCTGATTCGTAAGTGTGGTTGTGATAGGACATCAGGCCAAAGCAGGTTTAAGCAAAAATTTAAAAATGATGATGAACACAAATCTGACAAGTACATTTACTTCGCTGGTGCCTTGCAACTTCTATCTACTAACCCTGACGACAAGGAAAAAATTATTTTTTGGAGAAATCCACGTCCCTCGTCTCCTAGATTCTGCCGTCCACTAAAAATAGAATTTGAGTATGAAACAGTAGAACTCACGAAAATGGTTGCTGATGACATTCAAAAACAAGAGAAAAATCTTGAAAATGTTAAAACTACAATGGAAGAAAAATTCAAGTTTCTTTTTCAATTGCTTTGACTATAATCGATGATAAAGTGTGCAATTCACTAACCGATATCTCTTCTGCTCAACGTTGTCACCTTTGTCTTTCTACCAGTAGCGCCGTAACGAAAATTTTTTGTAGGGGGGGGGGAGGGGGAAAAATGTTTCACTGGTCAATTAGTACATCGTATTTTTAAATTCGTATTAAGTATAAAACATATAGTATCAATTTGCCTAACTAGATTACATACAAAGGTTTTAAAAACAGCTCGCAAAGCAGCAGTCTGAATTTTTAGTTTGTCGTTACATTTGCAATAAAATCATTAGTACCACAAATTGATTTGTTCTGTCACTGTATCACGCACAATAATTAAAAAAATTTACATTTTTCCGGAGACAACTTTTCTATTGAAACGCGGAACAAATTCTTTCATGATCATCTGTAAATCTAAATTTGCCGTAAGTTCTTTGTGAGCATGAAGAAGTATTAAATGCGTCAATCGTTTTTGGGTAATCTTTGAGCATAAGTACGTTTTCAAGCGTCCTAAGAGTTGAAAGATCGTTCACATGATGCTGCCGATGCTGGCACTGTTGATATTAGAGTTACCAGACAAATTACCTCGCACAAAAGGTTTTTCGTTAGACTTGGAATTTTTCGTAGCATATCAAAAATTTCAGGGCAAGACGTAGGCGAAAATTCAGACTTTTTTGGCATATTCTTGAACAATTTCAACTGTGCGTGTAAATCACTGATGCCAAAATCTCGAGCGAAAAGACCAAATTTCGGTTCCAAGTTTTCTTGAGTTGGTACAGTTCCATTGAAAGCATCAAGTCATACATTTTCTAGCATTTCCAAAATATCGAGGGCGAAAAAATAGAAGGCATAAAAAATGACACGCTGAAAGCAAAAGCGTACTAAAAAAAAAATTTCCGGAGAACGGTGGTAAAAAAATGCGACTGCACAAGATGTGCTAAGCAATACGGACAGCAAGATCGTGTCAAATAAGCGAGGGGAGCGATCCCCCACTTTTTTCCTGTTGTCTCGAGGCTCTCTACTACTTTTCTCCCATTCTCCCTTCGTTCGCTTCGTCACGTTTATGCGGCCTTGGGCCTGGAGGAGAAATCCGCGATTCCTTTTCTTTTCGAATTCAGCCGTCTAATCCTAAACAACATGTGCGGCCACAAATAATTTTTATGTCTATGATCAGTGTTGTAAAATATGACTTTTTGATTTACCAATTGGAAATAATTTTACAAATTTGAATAAATCTTACGAATGTAGATGAATTTCACGAAATAAGATATTCTTCAAAAATTAAAGCGAATTCAACAAGAAAAAGTAAAAGAATTTTTCAAATTGAGGTAAATTTATCAGTTTAAAGCAGATTTTATGAGTTCAAGTGAATTTTCCAAGATCAACTAAATTTAACAATTTGAAGTAAATTTTAGAAATTAATACATATTCGAAAATTTCAACTCGATTCTACGATTTTAGGTGAATTTCGAAAAATGATAATTAATTCACATATTTGGGTGAATTTTATAAGTTTGTGTGAATTTCGCAAATTTCAGTAAATTGTACAAATGCAAGTTTATTTTAGAAATTTAGCTAAATCTTACAAAATTATGTGAATTTCGCAAATTTAAATTAATTTCACAATTTACGCAAATTTTCCAAATCAAGATACATTTGACATTATTAAGAAAATTTTCTACATTAGAGTAAATTTTTCAAATTCAAGTAAATTTTCCAAATTAAAGTAATTTTAATAAATGTAACTCAATTTTTCGACATTTAGTTTTAAAGTAAGCGAGTAAATATTACAAATTTGAGTATTCAAATATTACGAATTTTAGTACATTTTTAGAAATTAAAGTATATTTTGTGAATGTAAGGAAACTGCATACCTTTAATGAAACTAAACAAATTTAAGTAAATTTTACGAATTGGAATGAATTTTACAAGGTTAAGTAGATTTTACAAATTTAACGCAACTTTCATGATTTTAGATAAATTTGAAAAAACGCAAGTACTTTTAACAAATTCAAGTACGTTTTAAAAATTAAAGTATATTCTCTACAATTTGAAGTCGATCATGCAAATTTAGATGTATTCCACATGTTTCGATAAATTTTACAAGTAAAAGCAAATTACACGAATCTGAAGTAATTTTATAAATTCAGTAAATTTACAAATTTGAGTCAATTTTGGAAACGTATGCGCATCTTGCAATTGCTAGTACAGTTTTACGATTATAAGTGAATTTTGAAGAAAGTCAATGTCACGAATTTAAGTAAATTTTACAAATTTAGTTAGGGGGGAATACCAATTAGATAGAATAAACAGCCACTTGGCTTTGAGCGAAGATAGCAAAAAAACTATCAATGCTAGTAATCTTAAAATTGTTTACGTATGCAGTATGTTATGTTTACAACAAAATAAAAAAAATTTTGTTTCGAAATTCGCATCCAGCCTGTAGTTACAAGCGTGCAAAAAAAGAGTCTGCACATTTGCAGTGTGACAGATAGGGCCTCAGGAAATTTTTCTATAGCAAAAAAGTGTGAATAAAATAGTCTGTTATGACATATACTTGCCCTTGACGTTTTCAGATTTTGCAAAAAAAAATTTTTTTTGTTAATAAACATAAATAATCATTTTACTAATTGTTTTGTTTTTGATCTGCGAACTGTTATGAAAAACCAATTACTTTTTGCAAAAAAATCATTCGTCAAGGGCAGCATATTTGTTTCCTCTGTAATTGGCAAAAAAAATTATGCAAATTAGTTCAATCGTAGATTTGCAATTTGTCACACCGCAAATTTACTCTTTTTTTCGCGACTCTAACTAGAAAGTAAATGCGAATTTCGCGAAAATGTTTTTTATATTGTTAGTTAATATAACACACAACCTACATACAAAATTTTACATTACGCGTAATAACAGTTTTTTCTCTATCCACGCTCAAAGTCAAGTGACTTTTTTTCATTTAATTGGTATTCCCCCCTTAATTTGTAACGAATTTCAGTAGTTTTTACATATTTAAACGAATTTTTCAAATTTAGGTGAATTTTACAAATATCAGTAAATTATGAAAAGTTTAGTAAATTTTTCAAGTTACAGCAAATTTTACGAGTTTCAGCTTCAGTTAATTTTACAAGTGTTACGTCCTCAGTGAGGATGAGTAATCAGATAGGACCGTAGGTACTATTTCCTACGGCCCTGAAGATGACGGAGAGGATCCTGGGATGAGATACTCTCTTATTCTGCTCAATCAAAAATTTACTGTCACAGATTCTCAAATAGTACAACCTTCCAGTGGTCTTTATCCAATATCATAACAATCCAATATATCAATATAACAACTCGAGTACATCGATACAAAAATTCCAACATAATAATTCCAACATCTCAATATAACGATTCCGATACATCAATATAACAATTTCAATATATCAATATAATATTTTCAATATATCAATGTAATAATTCAAACATATCAATATAATAGTTCGAAGAAATCAATTTAACAATTCGAATAAATTGATACAACAATTCCAACATAATAATTCCAATATCTCAATATAAAAATTCCGATACATCAATACAACAATTTCAATATAATATTTTAAATATATCAATGTAATAATTCAAAAATATCAATATAATAGTTCGAAGAAATCATTTTGATGAAAAAAAAGGGGAGAACTCACTTTCAAATCGACTTTAAAAAAAACCAAGAAGAAGGAAACTCTCTTTTTCGTCGGGGTTTATATACCGTTCTTTCCTAAAATAATCTAAGTCTTTTGAAATTTGGAAACGCTGATAGTGAAAATTGCTAGATATCGTCAAATTTTGCAAGAAGATAATTAGGAAATGAAAGTCGTTAGGTGTCGTCGAACTTTGCAAGAAGATAATTTGGAAATGAATTTGGAAACGCTGATAGTGAAAATTGCTAGATATCGTCGAATTTTGCAAGAAGATAATTTTGAAATGAAAGTCGTTAGATGTCGTCGAACTTTGCAAGAAGATAATTTGGAAATGAATTTGGAAACGCTGATAGTGAAAATTGCTAGGTATCATCGAATTTTGCAAAAAGATAATTTGGAAATGAAATTTGTTAGGTGTCGTCGAACTTTACAAGAAGATAATTTTGAAATGAAAATCGTTAGGTGTCGTCGAACTTTGCAAGAAGATAATTTTAAAAGAGAAACCTAATTTCTGAGTCTTTATTCATTCAACAACAAAAAATGTATGACGTCACAACAAGTATAACTGAATTTTAGAACTTCAAGTGTATTTGCGAAATTTAGGTAAATTTTACTTGTTTGAGTAAATTTGAGAAATTTATGTTAATTTTGCGAATCGCACTCAATTTCACGATTTTAGGTAAATTCCGAAAGAAGCTATTGGCAAATGTACATATTTGGGTGAATTTTGGAAACTTGAGTAAATTTTACAAATTTAGGTGTACTTCACAAATTACAGTAAACTTCACAAAGACAATAACGTTTTAAAAACTCAAGTAAATTATAGAAAATTACGTGAATTTTACAAATTGCAGTAAATTTTACGCGTTAATGTAAATTTTGCAGATCTGAGTCAACTTCACAAGTTGAAGCAAATTTCACGAATTGAAAGTAATTTTATGAGTATCGATGAATCCCACAAATTCGAGTAAATTCTAGAAACTTATGTGTATTTTGTCAATTTAGTCAATTGTACGACGTTTAGCAAATTATGAAAAAAGTAAGTTAATTCCACAAATTTAAGAGGAATTTCTAAAACTTTGCGGCATTTAGTTCAATATGTGAAAGTTACTTACATTTTTCGTAGTTTACCAAAAATCGTAAAAATTGAGTCAAATTCGTAGAATCTACTAAAATTTGTAAAATTCATTTGTGCTTGTAAAATTAACCGAAGTTCCTAACTTATATCTGTAAACTTTACTGCCATTTGAAAAATTCACTTATACTAGTAAAATTGATACAATATACTTATACTTGAATTTGTGAAATCTACTTGATTTCTTCAAAATATACGTTGTGTCGTGAAATTTAGGTTGAATTTGTAAAATTTACTTAATAACTTTTGAAAATTTTCCGAAATTTGCGAGATGAACTTGACCTTCTGAAATGATTTCATATCGTACAACTGGCTTTAACTTCTAAAATTTACCGAAATTCGCGAACTTACTTTTTCAAAAATTTGCTTAAAGTCATACAATCGACTACATTGACAAAATACTCGTAAGTTTCTAGAATCTACTCTAATTTTTGGAATTCATCGATACTCATAAAATTACTTTCAATTCGTGAAATTTGCTTTAACTTGTGATATTGACTCAAATTTTCAAAATTGACATTAACGCGTAAAATTAACTGCAATTTCTAAATATCACGTAACTTTATATTATTTACCTGAGTTTTTATAACGTTATTGTATTTGTGAAGTTAACTGACATTTGCGAAGTACACCTAAACAAAAACAAACATTTCCAAAGTAAAACTTTTGAGGTGAGGAGTCGCGTCTACAAAGCATACAAAAAAAAAACCAAATCTTCCCTATACGCTCAGTAAGGGCTAATATCCATTAGAGTGAGTAAAGTGATGTGGTTTCGCATAAAAATTTTTCTTTAAGTTTTCTTACATTAAAATTATAACATGATCATACCTGGCAAATTTCATTTTCAAAAAATCTGGACTCGAGCATTTCCAGTCACTCACCTGCCCGCTTTTATGACTTGTAAAGGCAATGTACACTAGTTCCTTGATCTACTGTATTGTCATCTCGAATAGATCTTTTGCATGAATTTTGATGAATTTAGAAGTGCCACCCCATTCCTTCCTTTTCTTCTGTATCATAGTGTAATCATAAATGCAATATTTTTTATCCCAATTACAAATTATTAATTTTGAATCACCATCCTATTTCTCTCTTGCTCCTTGTCAAAGACAATTAAGAATAAAATGTTTTTATGACTATAATTTTTGAAAAATTCACAAGCACCGCCAAATTTTTCCCCTTACTTTTGGTTTACAATAGTTAAGAATAAAATATTATTGCTATCTGAGTGATTAGTGTACATGCCAAACAACTTTTTATGCTCCCCCTTGTTTCTGATCAAATCATTCTGAATTCAACATTGAATAAACTCAAAATGGCAAATCCAATTTTTATACGGATTCACAAGTTATTAGCGAAAAAACAACAAAGTTCGAAGATTACGATTTGTCAGGAAAAAGCGGACAGGTGAGTGACTGGAAATGCTCAAGTCCAGATTTTTTTTAAATGAAATTTGCCACGTATGATCATGCTATAATTTCAATGTATAAACCTTAAAGAAAAATTTTTATGCGAAACCACATAACTTTATTCACTCTAATGGATATAAGCCTTTACTGAGCGTATAGGGAAGATTTGGTTTTTTTTTGGTAAGCTTTTTAGACGCTACCCCTCACCTCCAAAGTTTTACATTGGAAATGTTGTTTTTGGGGATATGGATATTTTTTGATGAATCACTGTGAACTGCTACTGATTTACGTTAATTTTGAAGTTACTTATTGTTAGCATTAATCCTTTCATGTTACACAACATTTTTTTTCAACTTCCATAATTTCTGTTAAATAAAAAATTTCTTTTTCTTTCAAAATACGTATTTACTATTGTGGAACCAACTAATATATTCCTTTTTTAAAGAAACATTTCTCAAATCAAATTCATTTGATTAATCAATTTTATTGAACTTGAAGTTTTATTACAATTGAATATATAATTCTAAATAATCTGTAAAAAATAATTTTACATTTTATGAATCATCAATTTTGACAATTTTTTTATTTATCATAAACAAAAATTAATTTGTTTTAATTTATACACCTATAAAAATTGTTTACACATTTCATTCATCGTCAATTTTGACAATACAGTAATGCTCACCGTAGTGCAAGACATGCGGTCTCCACCTTGCACTACGATGGATAACAATTTGTAGGCGAGTCACGCCTCAAAGCAGGAGCGTATTCATGTATATGCGCATATGCGTGGTTCCCTGTATACAGCTATAATGTTTGAATATTTCTAGTTGTATTCTTGTGCTTGTGAATCATTTTGTAAATAATTATATTTATTTTATAATTACGCATACTGCAGTCATTTTTAACTATCACAAGATTCACAAGGAATATAGTAAACAATCGAAGAAAATGAAATCACTATATTTTTTTTTCAAAATGTTAAAATTATTCTTTTCTTTCATTAAGTCATAAATGGATTATAAAAATCATTATTATTATTTATTTTTATGCATATTTTAAGAACAACAAACCTTTTTAGATAAAATATGAAAAAGAATTTATTGATAACAGTCTCTTTGAACTGTGTTGAAAGCATTTATCGTAAGTTCTAATTCTAATGAAAAATATATTTCTTTGATTAATCTATTATTTTATAAAAGAGAAAATATATATCAGTGTACTATAAGTTATTTATCACATTATTGTCCTTAATGTACTTTTTATATAATAAAATTCTTTACTTTTTGTATTATCATTATTACAACTATTATTCACTAGTAATATTATATAAAATTTTCCAATATCTAAATGGTTAACAATATAACAGGAAGTAGTAGAGGGAAGTGGATTGAGTTGAAATATAACAGTAATTTTTTTTAATAGAATAAGAATCAAGTCATCGGAAGAAAAACGTGGGATTCCTGACGAATCGAATAATAAAATTAACGCGCCTAGTAAATTGGGTTTTTATAAAATTTTTATAAAATCCCTTATTTAATTAATTTCATTCGCACAAAAGTATTTTTGTCTATGTTCAAAGCGATTTTATATTTTCATCTTGACAAAAAAAATTATATTTACTTATGTATAAAGTATTATTTAGTATATATTTGACATAAAATGTCATGTATCTAAAGTCCAACAATTCAAAATGCGTATTACGTTTCGTCCTTTATAAACTGTCCGTATATGTACTTCAGTTTTGTTATAAGTTTGAATTTTCAAAATTCAAAGTCATGATTATTGTTTAGAGCTAATCGATATCATGCACGGTTAATATTAAAATTCTGAACAATTTTCAACAAATTATTAGCACTGCATGCCATCGAGAGTAAATGTTAAATGAAAAGATTCCAAGAAAACTTGAAAAATAAATCAATAATTCACGAAAGGATTGCATGTAAGAGTGAAAAACAAGCATCAATTTTTTAAATGCAATAATCATTCACATTCTTTCAAACTAAATATCAATACTAAATACTACGTATCTGTAAGATATAGGTAAAATCAACATTGAATATGTCCATGTGTACTAAATATGATTTCAATTATAAATATGTATAAATGTACATCATTGTACATAATTTTTGGTAACGTAAAACAAGTAGGTAAAAATTATTCCTCGGGAATCGGAAGATTATTCGTATGATTCCCGTTATTGGGAGCATCGGGTTTCGCGCGTTTCGGCACTGGTCGCGCTCCCCTCAAGCGAGAGAGTGAGGGCACCGCTGGAGGGGAAGCGGCCAAAACCTTGCCCTACGATAGCCAGCGGTACGGTGAGCATTACTGTACATTTTTATTGTAAGTGCCAAAATGGCAGACATGTAATTTCGTTAATTTTATTCATCAAATAAGGTTTTTAATTATTATAAGATTACAAACTTCAGTTGTTTTCAAAATTGGACAGCTTTACCACTTTTTTAACATCAGTGTGTGCGAAAATTCCACGATATTCATCATAAAACACGTTGAATTTTGGGATCGCGAAAAAAAAAATATTACTAACTTAACCTACAGCATAGATTTTGTAAAATCCAACAAATTTATTAAGTAATGTAAGTATCGATCGAACTTTGTAAAAATTTATGCACTGCACAAAATTCATGACAAATCCTATTTTAACTCTAGCAAAGGCGCGGATTGAAAAAGGATCGTGCACGATCCTTTTCCAATCCTTTTTCAATGATTTTACAATCCATTCTCGAAATCCGTTTTGGATCGTGTCAAAATGCATTTTTTATCGTCATTATGTGAAATTTGAGATTTATTTTTCATTTTGACGCCACTATCATTGGTTATTATTAATTTTATATCCATATATATATCAGTTAAAACTGTTTGTTTCAACAAAATATAAACAAAATAGAATTTACCAAGTCGCATATGCATTCCACGGTTTTCCAAGCCGCTAAGCGTGAATCTGAGGTCAGATTTGCAAAAATGGATTGTTTAAACTTTTTATATTAATAATTTATGAACAAAATTGAATTTACCAAGTCGTATATGTATTCCACGGTTTTACAAGCCACTGAGCGTGAATCTGACCTCAGATATTTCAACAAATTATGGAGTAATTTCATTATGTAATCGAAATGTTATGAAAATAAAGAAGAATATCTATTTAATCACTGCAAGAGAATTTATTGTGTTGTTCCGAATGCCTAATTTTAAGTAGCGTAACATATAACTGTCGTATATATTATAATATTTTTTCAAAATTTGTTTATGCAAAAAATTTAAACAATCAAATTTTGCAAATTTGACCTCAGATTCACGCTCTGTGGCTTGAAAAACGGTGGAATGCATATGCATCTCAGAGAATTTATTTTTGTTCATGATTTGTTATAACAAATAGTTTCAACAATCGAATTTTGCAAATCCGACCTCATATTCACGCTCAGCCGCTTGGAAAACCGTGGAATGCATATGCAACTTAGTAAATTCTATTTTGTTTATATTTTGTTGACACAAATAGTTTTAACAAATAAATAAATTGATATAAAATAAATAATAACCATTGATAGTTGCGTCAAAATGAGAAATAAATCTCAAATTTCACATAATGACGATAAAAAATGCATTTTGACGCGATCCAAAACGGATTTCGAGAATGGATTTTCCAATCCGCGCCTTTGCTAGGGAAATTCAAGTTGGAATTATAATTTCAACTTAAACAATTAATTTCGCACTCCTGTATATTTATTGTTTACGTTTATGTAAACATAACCCATATGTCAAAACAGCAAAAAAATATAAGTACAGTTGTTGGTAAGATAGGTATTTGCGAACTGCACATACCTGTTTTACCGTGCGCCAGTCATTTCTTAATAAAATTCATACTTATAAACTCGTGAAATCCCCGGATTCAATTTTTCAGCGATCGAATATGAATAATTGGCGGCTTTGTAAGTCGCCAAAAAATATTTTTGTGATTCATTGTTCATCTAGAAACTACCTGCGAAAATAAATTTGTCAAATCATGACCTTATTAAAAAGATATAAGGAAAAGATGAATCTGTGACAATTCAAAACCAAGTGTTTTTTGTAAATATTACTGTCCGGTGCTAGAGTGTGGGGGAACCCCTTACCTCTCGCTGACTACCGCCAGCAATGATTTGTAAAATTTACTCAAGTTTCTAAAATTCACCCAAATATATACATTTGCTAATAACTTCTTCCGGAATATACGTGAAATCGTGAAATTGAGTACGATTCGTAAAATTAACATAAATTTACCGTCCTCCGGAAATTTTTTTAAGTACGCTTTTGCTTTGAGCGTGTAAAATGTAGTATAATATTTGAAAACATACTTTATTATCAATTGTACCTTTTTGATCAAACCTACGGTCGAGCTCGTTCGATAGAAGATCTAGAATTTCAAAAAACCTTTTTCGGTATCGTCACCGAAAGTAGTGGAGAATCGGTTTATTCCAAACGTTTGGGAATTTCATTCGTTCTATGTGTAGCATCAACAAGTTCAAATTGCATCGCTAATTCGCTTGCATTGTTGTGAATTTTTTCAAATTCTTTATCAGAACGAAGATTCCTCATTCGTTACGCTAACATTCGAATCGCTTGTTTAGTACCTGTAGCCATGAAATGTGGATCTTGCAAAGATTTGGCCAGTTGCTCGCACAGTCTAAATACAGTCGGACATCTACGGTTGAGACGGCTCGGGGGTTTAGATTTTTCTAAAGTAAACAGTCCCAACTCTCGATGCTGTCAATCATGAGTCCAGAAAACCTACCTGCTTGACCCGTCTCAGTGGCGTACTCATGCGTCTCGAACGCCTGTGCTACATGGATCTTATTCGAATGTTCATCTAACGTTATGCTTAATTGTAAAAACTCAGTATACATATTTAAAATATGTTAAATGTTTGAATACTATCATCTTTGCAAAAAAATTAACATACGGAGAAAAAAATTGTCCAGTTTATTTAAATTTACATTTTGAATATATGTAGAAGCAAAACTTTTCATTGATACAAGAAATAATTTTTACTTCAGATTAACTTTTACAATTTTCCCTAAATTACACTTTATAATCAAAAATCATGCTAAATACATACATATACAGAAAATGTATAAAAAATGTAGGAAAATGTAGGATAAGTAGATTCTCCAGTAAGTTGAAAAAATATGTTTTTCCTTAACGAAAATTGATTCCACAGTTTCATCCAAGTCATGAAGTTAGCAGCAATTTTTAAATAATTTATTTTCAATAAATTTGATAAAAATCAAATATGGAAAACTTGTGTATTTTATAACCTCATAGCTTGGGAAGCTACAATAAATTCATTTTATTTTGCGTATTCAAGTAATTAATATGTATGTATATATGTATATATGTAATGTGATCTGTGAGGTTGGAAAAAAGGACAGAAGACTTTAATTAAACATTCTGCATTTCCAAGAAAATTATTATTACATGTAAAATGACATTGACAACATATGAATAAAGTTGAAAAAATTTTTCCTTCATGGACACAGTGCTCGATTGAAAATTCATAAAGATTCGTAAGTTTTCTCACTATTAGCTGCTTTGGCAACATTTTCACGTATTCGCTTTATATGCAATAGATCTTCAACTGTACCATTTACAGCTGCTAGGATTATGGTTTTAAAGAAACGCGGTCTGATGTTTGCACTCGTTTATTCTCAGTTAGTTTTTCCGACGTTTACAGTAACGCGTATCCACGACAAGTGAGTCAAGTTCGGCAGTGCTCACAGGCGCGCACACAGATCAAGGTTGTGCCGAGAGCTGCCGCCATCTGGTGGCACTCCCAACACTCCCTCCCGAGGCTAACAATATGTCTTCATTAATTAGTAGAATTCTAAGTAACGCAATTCAAAGAAATCGAGATCCAAGACAAGCCCTTTCACAGATGAAACGAAATACAAAACATGTGAGATAATTCTAATTCTCATTCTCTTCTTTATCGTTCCTGTTCGGCTTCGGCCCCCGGTCCGTGGTTCCTTTCAGTTTCCTGCAATCACACATTGTCGTTAATTGTTATGCCTCTACTTATTACATACTGTCGTTTGTCGTTCAGTCATCAATCCGGTACATAATTCAATATTTTGTTTCTCATCAAGCTGTGGGTTTCGTAACATAGAGCCTTTGTCATTATGTCAGCCCATTGTTCTTTCGTTGACACCCAACTAACACACTCTCTCAAGTTTCACGCATTCTTTCACGTAATTTTCGTTCACTTCCGTCATGTGCCGCAGTTTGTTTCCTCCACTCGTTTTGGCGCATACATTTGCAGCTCTGTTGTCACACATGAGTGTTGCTGGAAGGAAACTGTTGCCCAGCATACGTTCAAGAGACCTGCCTATTGCCATTATTTCTTGACACGCGTAGCTCATTGCAACATATTCTGCTTGACACGTCGATATCGCCACATAATTCTGTTTCCGGGTTTTCCATGCAATGGTGTCACCGAACAATCGCAGTATGTATCCACAAATGGATATCGAATCGTTACAATCGGCGAAGCTAGCGTCCGAGTACGCGACTAAATCGTTACGCCTGCCGCCGTAATTCAGACCTAGTTTAGCTGTGCCTTTCAGGTATCTGAATACTCTTCTCACCATTTGCCATTCGTTCTCCGTTGGTTTCAACTGATGTCTGCTCAGAACATTTACAGAATAAGCAATGTCTGGTCTCGTTGTCCCTGCAAGATACAGAAGACTTCCAATTGCCTCTCTGTACGGAGCACCGATCATTGCCCCATTATCACAATTTTGCAGGTTTTCAAGTCCTCGATTTCTCCCATCTTCTTCTCGTTCTTTTCTTTCTTTGTTTTGTACCTGATTCGTTGTCATTGGAGTGTTTTGCGGGTATTCGTGATCAAAACCAAATCTCGACACCATCTTCGAAATGTATTTCTCTTGAGTGATATTCATTCCTTTTGTCTTGCGATCTCTCCGTATTTCTAGACCTAGAAAGTCCTTTGGTTCGCCAAGATCTGACATCTCAAATGCCCGCATCAACTCGATTTTTATTTCTAGTAATTTCTCTTTATCATTGCTCGCAAGTAGCATGTCGTCTACGTATAGAATCAAGATAGCTAATCGGTCTCCCGAGCGCCATATAAACAGACATGGATCGTGATCATCATTTGTCATGCCAAGAGATTTTGCCACTTCGGTAAATCTTTCATTCCATCGTTTTGGGCTTATCCTCAGGCCGTATAGTGCCCTTTTTATGCGGCAAACTTTCGTTTGTCGCGAATCTCTTCTGTCGTTTTGGCACCGTCCGGAATTGCCATGAAAATTTCCTCGTCAATTTTGCCATTCAAGAATGCTGTTTTTACGTCAAGTTGGCAAACTTCTAAATCAAGGTTATTTATTATTGCCAACACCGTTCGTACTAATGTCATTCTCGAGACTGGTGCGTAGGTTTCACTTAGATCGTATTCATTTCTGTCCTTAAATCCTCTGATCACAAGACGAGCTTTGGATTTAATTCTTCCATTAGATTCAACTTTTCGTTTAAACACCCATTTGTAATCGATCACATTTGATTTCCTGTTCATACTGTCGTTTTGCGGACGGTCTACTAATTCCCACACTTGATTTCTTTCCATCGCATCAAGTTCTGTTCTAATTGCCTTTTGCCATTAGTCATTTTCTGGAGTTTTCATGGCTTCTTTAAATGAACCCGGATCTTTGTTCATTTCGGCAAATGCGACTTGTCTCAACTCATCTAGGTTCTCTAAAGTTTCATCTTCGGTCGTTATCAGTAAAGCATTCGCGAAGCTCGTGTCTCTTATTCTGCGACTTCGTGTATTGTATAGACTTGTATGACTATTATCTTCTTCTTTGAACTTTTTGTTTGTTTCATTCGTTTTTTCTAGCTCTCGTTTTCTCGGTCTACCTCTTTTCCTTTTTCCTTCTCCCTCCTTTTCCGAGGCTTTCTCCATTTCTGATTCTTCTATTTCTTGCTCTCCCTCCGTTCTCAGCAGTTCACTGTCAAGTCTTTCTTTTTCAAACGAAATCGTTTCATCTGTCGTGGGCCAGTGCGATATCGTGTTCTTTCGGAATTTGTCGCCATACGCCAATTTTTCGTTGAATCTCACATCTCGTGACTCAAAGAATTTGCCGGTTTCTGGGCTCCAAAACTGGTAACCAGTTTGTGAGTAGCCCACTAAAACACCTCGTATTGCTCGAGCTGAGAATTTTGTTTCTGCTTTTCGCGTGATTCTCCAGTATGCTAAACACCCGAATCGTTTCGCTTGGTTCAAGTCGATCTTGAAGCCAGGTGAGAATTTCGCAATCGGTGTTTCGTAATTGATCGAACTGTGTGGTGTTCTATTGTACATATAAATGGCCGCCCCGAGTGCCAGACCCCACATTCTTGGTGGTAACTTCGAATCCAGCATTAGCGCACGGATTTTCTTTTGTATCGTTTGATTGAAGCGCTCTGAAACACCATTATGCTGAGGCGTGTCGGGACTGATGGCCTGTCTTTCTATACCTTCTCGTTTTAACACTTCGTCCGTATAACCTCCGGTATATTCAGTGCCCTTGTCCGAACGTAAATAACAGACTTTTTCGTTCACGCCCAACAGATTTCTTGCACTCATCAGAAATTGCTCCAGGCACCTTCTCACATTGTCTTTTGTTCTAATGGGGTATGCCATGGCTAGTCTGGAGAAGTCATCAATGAATACCACAATATACTGGTACCCTGAAGGGTACGCCACTGGCGAAATTTTTCCCATCACGTCAGAGTGTATAATTTGCAACGGTCGTGAGGCCCTGGTTCGTTCATTCTGAAAGGGCAAGCGCTGAACTTTTGACATGGCACAAACTTCGCATTCTAGTATCGAGCCATCGAATTATACACTTTGTAATTCTTTGTTTCCTGTCCAAATTCTCTGGAGCTTTCTCAAGTAATTAAGCGAAGCGTGACCCATACGTACATGCCACAGCATCGCTCTGTTGGACTTTATAAAATCAACATATCGGTTCGTGAGAGGTGAATCGCAGTCCAGCACCTCCACTGTGGGTAACTCGTCTACTTTAACGACTTTTTGATCGAGGATTGTGGACTCGAAATTTGAAACCATGGAGTTTTCAGACTGTTTTTCATTGAAAGAATTCTCGGGATTCATGACTGTCGTTTCTTCAGTCTTTTCTTTGCTCGTCGTTTCTGTTTATTCTGAATATTCTTTCCGTTTTCATTCCCATACTCCAAGCTCGTTTCCGTGACCTCAACTTCCGGAGCCCCGATCTCGCCAGATTCTGTCTGTTCTACATGAACTTCGGAATTTAAAGCCAAGTTTGCTTTCAGGGCCCTGTTATGTTGACGCAAGTTATTTTTAGCGCCGTTTCGTTTGTTCAATTTAAATTCGATAATCCAGTATGGACTGTCGTACACCCCGGAGATAAATGTTTCATTCGTTTCCGGGTCGTAGATGTCTATTCGTTCGTTATCTAAGTGGATGTTCCACCCCTCTTCTGCGAATTTTCGCAGGGAAAGTAAATTCTCAGAAAGTGATTTCGAACAAATGACGTTGTCCAAAGCAAAACTCTTTTTCGTTCTCAAATCCGTATAAAAATGCAAATTTCCACGGCCTTCCGTTCGTATGTCAGCACTGTTATCTTTATTGGCGCATTTTATAATTGTAACTTCCATATCGTTAAACCCGTTTAAAATTTCTTTGGAAAACGTCAAGTGCTCCGTCGCCCCCGAATCAGCGATAAAAATCGCTTCGTTGTCGTGCAAATCATTACATTCGTTCGCAATACTGTTTAATTCTGTCGTTGGAAACATGTTCTCCTCACCTTGTTCCTCCTCGTCTCTAACACCTTCTTCGGCCTCTGCGAGGTGAGCTCTCGTAGCCTGATTCGTGAAGGTCCTGGATTGGAACTGGCCTCTGGATCCTCCCCGGGAGCGAGTTCCCCGGTTGCTTCTTCTCGTCATGCCACGATAAGAGGAACGACCGCGCTAGTTCTGGACACCGGAGAACTGTGGTTTGAACGATCTTTTGTTGTTGGAGTGGAGATTCTTCCCAGAACGTCCGACTTGATCAAAATTTCTCCGAAAATTTCCGCGACCTCGGCCCATTCTTTTCAATCTCTGTTCGCATTCGAAAGCTTTGTGGGACGTAAACTTGTTGCATTCATAGCACTTCCGAAGACTTTGCCCTTTCCTTGGGCAGTCGTTTCTGATATGCCCAAAATCATCGCATTCGTAACATCTGTCATTAGCATGGCTCGTTTCATTGTTCCGTCGCGAAGCTGAAAAGGCTGTTCCCACTTGCTTGTCGATCAATTGCGATCTGTTCGCTTCGTCTTGTAGGATAAACTTCTTCAACGCGTCATAAGTCATCTTCGTCCCAGTTTGGCTCATCGTATAGAATTCGAAGTTCTGTATATCTGGAAGGGCTGTGTAAATGGCGGCGTAAAAGGCATCACGCTTCTCGTCTTCCGCTAGAGGAGGGACATCAGAAATGCTTTCATAGTTCCTTATCAGTTCCTCAAATCGATCCCAAAACTGGGTTGCGATTTCCTTCCCAATTTCGTACTTGATGTTGTACATCTGTCGTCTGATACTCACGCTTGTCACATTGTTCTCACAACGCTTAAACTCTTTCAATTTCTCGAGCATTTCTTTTGGGCCCTGTACGTGAAGGACTTTGGATACATAGCTTTGATCTATACGGTTGATCAGAATATCTCGAACTCTGAATTCCTGTTTCCTGAGCGTTTGTTCACTGATCCCCTTAGGGGTCTGGATCGAGTCGTCTATTATGTGCATAAATCGTTCGTTCTCAGTTCAGAAGAGAAAAATTCATAAAAGTGTCCAAATTTAATTTTAGGACCCAATTTGTAGTCCCTTTTAGTCCCGTTATCTTTACTAACCACCTCGATGCGTATGGCCTCTTTGATTTGTTCTTTCATGTCTATGTTCGGACTGTCGTTTTCTTTCACAGGGTTGTCTCCAGTTCTTGGAGTGAAATTTGCTGTCATCGCATTTCGAAGCTCTTCCTGTATCATTTTTCGGATGTCATCAGTCGAAAGCATCGCTTGCGGTGTCTGGATATTCTGGATCCTTGGAATTCTATAGGTGTTCAGGGACCAATTCGATTTAATGGTCGGTTTGACCGGAAGATCAGCAGTGATTCGTGGTTTCGGGTTTCCAGTCTTTTGCGATTTATTTCTCTTCGTTTCAGGATTTTCCACACTTTCTATGCTCGTTTTTCCCAGGGCAGACATGATCAAATCTCCCTTATTCTCTTCGGGTTTTTTCCTTTTTGATTCAATGATTTTCTCCATCTTTCTTTTAATTGCAGCTTGCAATTCTTCAGATCGTTTCATCATTTCGTTCAGAGCCACAGTCTCCGTATCCACCTCGGACACTGGCACGGAATTGTTCTCCGTTTCGTCGCAACCACTAGAACTAGGATTCCTAATCGTTTCATGGTCGTTATCCGAAATCACCTGATTTCCCGCGGTGGTTGCGGCAGCCACTTCTGCATTCGGGTTCTCGCCGTCGCCGTTCCCTCGATTTTGCCCTATTTCTCCTTGTTCAGCGTCCGTCATTCTGTAAGATCGTAACCAGTCGTTAACCCGTCGTCTCTTAAAATTGGAAAAATAGGCCGTGCCCCTGAACCTTGATACAGCACTGCATGTACTTCAGGTTCGAGACTGACCAAAACTTCCATGCACAGCACTGCTGCGCACTTCTGTTTCAGTCTTCGAGATCTGAATCTTACTCAGGCGAACGCAGCCCGAAATAATACCCAGTCCCGTGGGAGGCAGGTTTTATTATTCCGCTAGCTATTCAATTATTCATTTCGTCCTTTTTCGTTACGTATCAAGTAATCGAATCCCTCGTGCTTTAACCCTTTTAATGAAGTGACTGATTCTTTAACGACGGCTATTGAAAGTATCTATTTAAAATCCATCTCTATCTATCCATATCTATATATTATCATTCTTATAAATTCCATTTCGTTATTCGTTTCTACAATTCGTTTGATTCAATTCGTTCCGCGCAACTTGATATAAGAAAATTCAAATTGTCCCAACACCATAGCCCTGTATCTCAAAGAGTCAAATGCATTCCAAGTATTGACCCGTCTGTCCTAAAATCAAAACATAAACCTGCCGGAATAAAAAAAATGAAAATCGTCGATTGAGAAAAATAAGTGCCCATTATTACGACAATTATCATTATGTCATTTTCACTACTATTATTATAATCATCATTATCTCATTAATTTAATTCCGTCCATATTATCTCATTACTATTCCCATTATTATTATTCATGTCATTTCATTCATCATCTATCATCATTATTACTATCATTATCATCATTCAAACAAAAATAAGAAGTGTAAATCAATGCGAGCGAATGTCAAAATAATATAAAATCCCAAACGCCAAAGTGAAGACCCCCGAAATGTCAAAACAATCCAAAATCCCCAAACGCGATACCGATCTCGACGTCCCTTTTTCCCTTTTTCCATTACAATATCATAATCAAATACCACATCAATATCAAATCAAAATCAATACCAAGCATCATTCCATCACCACTATTATCCCACTGTCGGTAAAAAAGATATCTCACGAGTCAGTCCATCTGTCAGAACCATGCCCCTGCTGACCTGGCTCCTGACCACCGCCTGACCTTGAGTATTGTGTGAGTTGGTGTGAGTATTGCGATCCGCCCGGTAGGGTAAAATCAATACCAACCAAGTCCATATCCATCATAACCATAATCCATATAATAATTCAATCCAATCCAAATAATCAATATCATTATAACACAATTCAAACCCGAATATCCCTCATCCCGGACAAAATCGGAAATCCCCCGACACCGACGTCCACCGATCTGATATCGACGCGAATGATCTCCGACACCGACGTCCACCGATCCGAAATCGATGCGATCGACTCTCCGACACCGACGTCTATTGACCCACGCCATCCATGATGGCCGACCTCTCGCCCCTTATATCGCGCCACCTTTCAGGGCCCAAAACGCAATTCCTAACCCCAAGCTTCCCCCCCCAAAAAAAAAACAAACACGAGAAAGAGAAAAACGACGTAGGACACAATCGCTCGAAATCCCACACCGTCGGACATCAAGCCGAATCCTATCCCGTTCCTCACTTCCGGTAACACTTCTCCCGCATTTCCCCGATCTTACCTCATCTTTTCACAATTTCGAAAAACGAACCTTTCCAAGATTATAAGGGCTGGAGAATGAATCAGTCCCAGTCGTTTGATTGAGTGGATTGCTCGCACAGGCTCCGATGGCGATGGATTTGTTTGCTGGGCGTCTCGTGGGCCTGTTAAGTCACGTTCGATTTCCGCGCACAATTCCCGTTATTTCACTCGCAAATCTTCCGAAAAGTCCCTTCTTATTGAGCAGTGAAAGCGCGCGGGCCCATAACCTGTTAGGATTATGCTTTTAAAGAAACGCGGTCTGATGTTTGCACTCGTTTATTCTCAGTTAGTTTTTCCGACGTTTACAGTAACGCGTATCCACGACAAGTGAGTCAAGTTCGGCAGCGCTCACAGGCGCGCACACAGATCAAAGTTGTGCCGAGAGCTGCCGCCATCTGGTGGCACTCCCAACACCAGCTTTTTGCAGCCAGTTTTCCAACGTTAGTGCGGCTTCGTATGCTTCCGTGGCTGAAGTATCCATCGAATTTTCTAGCCGACCTTGGTCAGGTTGAGGTTCAGGTTCGTCATGCATAAAGTTTTTTTCTGCCTCAACGTATTCTGCAATTTGAACTTCGGTTGATGGTTCCCAGCCACAGTCCCAATCGTCCCAATTTATCCAGTTCTTGATTGTCTCCTGCATTGAAGTTCTTGAAATTTGCTGTTGTGAATCTTCATTTTCACTTTCTTTCGCAAGAAAGTCGACTACTTCCGCGCTAAGTCCATTAGATGATTCTTCGAAAGATTCATTGATTTCTTCTGATTCAGTGCCCATAATATCGCCAAGTAATTTTCTCCACGGTTTCCTCAAAGTTCCACTTGACAAGGAGGACCACACTTTCTCCAGAATTTCAAAAGCGTCTCAAAGATTGAATTTTTTAAGGAAAGCATCTGCTGATTCATTAGATTCTTTCAGTAGTAATTCTTTTAAAAGCAAGGCTGTGACGTTCGGCGGTAAGAAAAATACTTCAACGTTTTCGTTTATCGCGTTCAATTCTTCGGCTTTAGGATGGGATGGAGCATTATCCAGAATAAGCAAAATCTTCCCGGTAATACCCTTTTGTTTTTGAAACTCCAAAGCATGTTTCATAAAAACTTCTTTGAACCTACGGGAAAATGAATTCGAGCATTTTTCATAAAAAGACCAAAAAAGTATGAGTTATTTGATAAAGCTGATTTTATTTTTGAAATATTTTTTTTCAATTATGTACATATATATACTAACTTTAAAAAATTCCTCGAAAAAACTTGTATAATAAGAAATTTTATAGCTAAAGCATATTAAATTGACAAAATTCGAAAAAATTTTATTATGATTTTTCTCGAAACAGCCCTTCAAAATTTTTTAACACTATGTAATCAAAAAAATTGTATGTACATAGTGGATTTACCAGTAAAGGAATATATCTCTATTCATCCACGCTTTTTTGCTACTTGTGTAAATGACCGGCAATTTTTTGAGATCTTTGATGCAGCGTGGTTTCGCTGATTTGCCTATTGTCAGCAGTGGAATTTTATTTGTACCACTCGCATTCGAGCAAAAAAGTGTCGTGAATCTATCCTTGATATCTTTATGACCTGGCGCATTGTTTTCCATAAATGAGGCAAGTGTAAAATTTGGCAAAACTTTGAATTCGCAACCAGACTCATCCGCGTTATAAACGTTGTCGAGATTCAAGGCATCTGATGTCATTTTTTGTTGCAAAATTTTCGAAGCGACCTCCGCTGCGTCCTGGTTATTTGACAAAATTTCACCTTCGACTCGTAGTTGCCTTATTCCGTGCCTCTGTTTGAAACGTTGTAGCCAGCCAGTAGTTGCCTAACAATGTTTATCGTAATGTATATGTAATTCTTAGAATTATAAAAAAAAATTTTTTATTTGGACCGTTTATCGAAATCACGTTTTATGTAGTACATACATTCAAAGAATGTATCAATTTATTTGCCAAGTACATATCTTAATAACTTGGATCGACGAATTTTCATAAAATTTGGAAAGTTTTTAATACATACATTGTTTGAAAACTGCTTCCTATTTAAAATTTTTAAAAAACTGAACAAGTCTTGGAAATTTAAAAGATTGTGAACAATTCTAAATAATTCTAAAAATTAGCGAAATCTCAGAAAATATTTATGAATTTTATTGTGTTCATTACCGCATTTCTTTGAAATACGTATATATGTATGCTGAAAATGTTATTCACTTTGCAAGAGGAATGAAAGAAAATCTCAGTGAGTTGGAATAATTTTTATAAAATTTGCAAAATGTAAAGTATTCAGTATTTCGCGTGAAGCATAAAATTTTGAAAAAATGAAAATAAAAAAAATCAGAGATTGTCAAAAATTATTGAAAATTTGACAAATTTCTTGAATTTTAAACAGAATGTACATATGTTTGTATATATCTATAAATTTTGTACATTGTTAAATATTAGGTATAGTTCTTTGAAATGAGCATATTGAAAAATTTTTTTACACTTCCGAATAAGAATCTGATAATCTTAAAAAGAAATAAAATTTAAGAAAATACTTCTTATGACATGAAAAATATAAAAAAATTCAGGAAAAGCTTAATTGAAGTCATGTATGTATTTTATGTACATATGTACCTTGAACGTGCTTGGACCTTTGTGAATTTCATTAAATTGCAGAGCTTTTGCTTGCAAAATAGGTCCACTGACTGGTATTCCCATATCCCTTTTTTCCGTGAACCATCGAAACAACGAAGTTTCCACCAACGGATAAGGCGACGATACTTTCGTCATTTTTTTTCTGAACTCAAAACTTGCACTATTAACTTCTTCGATTTCCTTCTCGTGTTGAAGAATTCTGTAGTAGGACGCTCGAGACAAACCGTACTCGCGAATAATGTCATCTTTTGAAACACCACTTTTAATTTTGTTGAGTATTTTTACTTTTTCTTCAAAAGTGAAATATTTATTTTTTCCTAATACAACTTGCGCCATATTCGCAGTCTCGCGAGCAAATGATTTTAAAGGTTTTGAGTCGACACTGACTTAATGACTCTTCTAGTGGTGTCACTTTTCCACCCGACTGACGACTCGAAGCCAGACAATACATTATCTTTTCACGGTCAATTTAGATTCTTAGAACGTCTCAAGCGTCGATGTCTCAACCGTCGATGTCCGACTGTATTTCAATGATCACAATCAAATAGAACACTGTGCCAAAAGTATCAAGTTTTTTCAAAAAGCCTTTTATGGAAGACTTTGTTTCTGCCGACACAGAATCATCTTCGTCTAGAATTTTTCCAAGAGTCTCTCGTACAATAGGAAATATTGTTTATATCGTACCTATGATTTCGTTCTCACGTTCCATCTTGTAGGGCAGAGAGGAAGAAGCTTTTTTCTAAGTTTTGGTATGTCCTGTTCTATCGCAGGGCGGGCTGACAATGTTAGAGTAAGTATTTTATTTTTTTGCCGAACGTATAATTATGTCAGAGGAGTCTCTTACCAAACATAAAAGGTAATATATTTCTTGATTTATTTTCGCAACCTCTGAAGATCTCAATCAGCAGAATGATTGGCACAGTGGATGAATGAAGATCTTGGCTGCTCATCACATAAAAACTTTTGGATGCCTTTGTTTTTTCCAGACATATTTCGACCTCCATCGAAACAATTTGCACAAAGTTTGGCTAATGGAATATTCAGTCTCAAAAGTACATCTTTAATAACAGATGTTAAAGTTTTTCCAGTAGTATCTTCTTGGTTATATAACCTGAGGAAAATTTCTCGTATATCTTAAGTCTCAGGCGTCACACAAAGGATGCATTATTTTTCTAACGTTTTCGTATGTGAAAGAATTCGTTCGCAGCTTGATGTATTTATAATTAAAAAATATTGTTGTATAATTAATAATAAACTCACGAATTTTTTAAACTTGTAATGTTATTTCTGCAAAATCTTATCATCAGACAAAAATTCAACTTTCTAAATTCCTTTGAGTGAAATTTCACTCGATTCGAGTGGAATTTCACTCAGCGCGAGGATGAGGATCCTGCAAATCAAACTCGAGTTAAGATGCACTCAAAGGTTCGAGTTAATTACAACTCTTATACGAGTGAATTTGATCTCTTGTATAAGTGAATTTGAACTTTTACTCGAGTAAATTATAGCTTTTATTCGAGTGAATTCCAGTTTTTCCTTGAGTGAATTTCATGTGACAATATTTACTTTTATGATGAAAAATATTACACATAAAGGGTAAAAAAACACAACTGATATTTGTACAAACGTCATTATTGATGGATATAAATTATTTTACACAGTGAAATTTGACCTGCATATGAAATCAAATTGTCAGATTCGAGGTTATATCATTGACTTGCGATTTCATTTTTTTTATCTTTTGTAAATTTCCATTTTTCAAAAAAATTTCCTTTGCCCCATCCAAAATATGACTCGATTTTCGGGTATATAAACCCGCGCTTTTTCTTGAAATGTTGCATTTGATCTGCACGAAGCCAAGCGTTCCAAACAAATTGCGTCTGTTGACACATAAACTGCCCTCTTGAAGGAAATTAGCTGGCTTTAGCCCCATTGCGTGACACAGAACCTAACTGCACTGTTACAGGATAATCCGTTCCTTGCAGAAGTAGATATAAAGTTTTCATTTATACATGAATTTTGGAATGAATATAATTTTTGATTGTTTTCGTAGTGTATACAAACTCAACGAACTTTAAGGCTTATCAGTGCGGGTGTGCGGCTAGGGTTCGAATTAGTAAAAGGAAGGAGAACCCTCCAGAAAAGAACAGCCCGCATCTCGCAAAATATTTGATTAACCAAGAGAGAGATACTTTGATCGATTTAGATGGCCGTAGGGCATTTCAGAGATTGAAATTAGAATTTACAAGGCTCAAACCATTTTAGACACTAGCTAGGATAGAAGACAGGAAAACAAAAGACGCAAGGAAAAAGAAATTGAAGATAATAAACGATAGGATTTTCGAGGATGATACTGGAGTTAAATTTGAACTAGAAGATTATAAAACAAGTGATTTCAGAGGTGGTTACAGCAAACTTTTTGACAATGTTCTAGAGATAGGCGAGAGTTTTGCAAAGAAACTGAAATCCGGAGATAGCTCGGAATCAGACTCTGATTTAAAAAGAATTGCTGTCGAAATGCAACCTCCCCCAAAGATGTTGTCTCCTTTTGTAGAGGTGTTGTCAGATTTGGAGGATAATTAGGTGATATTTGTACTTCTCCAGAATGACTATGCATATACAATAATAATATTAGAGCGATCATTGAAGGCTCAATTGTATCATTTTATTTGTCTAAATAATAATGCTGCTTGACAGCATTTCCTAGCGTACAACTCAATTTTGTTTTTATTTAAACCTCAAAACGATTCTAACACCCAAGGGTCAAGTAGAGCTATAGTTCTACATTGGTCCTTTCTGCACATCGTGGGACAACGTTGGTTAAACCCAATCGGGGTCTCGCGTGTCACAAGTGATATTTTCACTCGAAGGAATTCAGAGAGAAAGCAAATCGAAAGAAAAAAATTTCTCATTGTGCTTTGTTACAGTAAATACAAAAATACGTCTTACTTTGTTTACCTTTTTTCGCGCTACTGTAACCCTCGTCACTTTTTTCAGGTTCCAGGGCCCTTTTCGATGAACATGCACCAAAAAAATCTTGTAATGTTTTTTGGGCCATTAAAAAATAATTTCTTATTGACTCGAAAACGAAATTACCGGATTAAAAGCCGTAGACATTTCAGGGTAGAAACAGTTGAAAAATACATAAATACAACAAACTTGATTGTATGTTTCTTATGATATTGTGATCGGACCTAGCGACATCTGAACTTGTGTTATTGAATAATGTCAGTGAAATTCGAAAATTTTTTCTCACGATCAGAAAGCTGTATTTCGTATATAATTAAAATTATTTTTACTTGATGATATAAAAACATACAACATTTTGACTACAAGCCAACGTAAGATACACGGGGAAAAAAGCGGGCCAGAATCTAGTCCGTTTGGATTAGAATGTATTCCGAAACAGAGTCGTGTTTACCCCACCCATTCGCTCACTTGCCTCGGTATTCGCGTAGTGTTGACAGTTGGGTAGATGCTACGCTTTTTACGGAGTGTGCAGTGATGACTTGTCTCTAGTCCGATTCCGGGCTGTAATCTGGCCCGTTCAGCACAGATTACTGACTTAGCTTTTACGCTTCATTGAACGTACTATGAAGACAAGTGGTCTCCGAATTAGGTACTTCGATTAAAATTGATAAAGTACTTGATAAATATGGAACGAAGTAAACACAAAAAAAACTTATGATAAATAAATAAATACTAACAATTGAATAATAATGATATATTGCGTAATAAATTATATTATTATTTCATATTTATTACAACGAGACTCTTGCTTATAACTTCATGATAATTGTATGTAAACTAAAAATAATGTAAATTATTTATTCATATGAAAAATTTATTATTTATAATAACGTTTATTATCATTATTTCCGAATTATCGAAATTTTTTAAAGTTACTCATACAATCATTTGATAATTATAATAATCAATCATATGTAAAGTAAACATTTTGTATACATTATTTATATTATTAATACAACTATACGTATTTCAGAAGTATGCAATTAATATAAATAGTATGAAATTCTAAATAAAATTCAAGTCAAATAAAATTAAAAATAATGTATCTAATAGTACAAAATTAAACATTGACTGACAAAAAATAATAAAACTCTAATTAAATAAAACTAAACCGAGAACTGCAAATGCACACAACACACTTTAAATTTTTGCTAAACGATTGAACGTCGCGTGCACATGCGTCACATTAGCCCTACGTTTGACTGTCCGCAAAACAAAAATCGGGCCAGATTCTGGCCCGTACACGGGCTTGGGTTAACGTAAGTCTCACAAAGCCGCGTCGCTGTAGTAATTTTGGTACGCTTTTTTCCCCGTGTACGAAGTTTCAAAAAATATAAAAAAAGTCTTAACGTCGATAAGATTTATTCATACTATTGATATGAGGCCATAATGGTTTTGGAGGGGGGGGGGGGCGAAAGTATTTGTTGCCCCCTCAACTAAAATTTATACTTTTTTGAAAATCAAAAAAGTTATTTAAGTCTAAAGTTTAAACAATAAATGCGCTCTCACGATAAGTGGGGGTCGACTTCACAGACGAAACTTGACCCAAATTTTCTTCATATTTTTCTGAGTCGAAAAGTCTTTTGCCACTTTTCAGAAAACTCAGAATCAAAAAAGATATTCGGGTCACTAGTTTTAACCAATCAGATTGGTTAGATTTTAGGCTCGAGTATCTTTTTTGATTTTGAGTTTTCTGGAAAGTGGCAAAGGGCTTTTCGACTCAGAAAAATATGAAGAAAATTTGGGTTCAGTTTCGTCCGTGAAGTTGACCTTCACTTGTCAAGAGAGCGCATTTATTGTTTAAACTTTAGACTGAAATAACCTTTTAAATTTTGAATTTTGTGGAAAATGACAAAGGAAAAATTGTTTTAATATTTTATGAGGAATCTACAATTCTCGAGTGTCCAGATCATCTTGGATCACCCTGTATTTAAGCTTGTTCGCTTGTTATGTATTTGTATGACAATTTGCTTCTACACTTGAAAGAATTTTAGAAACATTTTGAACTTGCTAATTTTGTGAGAATTCAAACTGAAGAAAATTTTTAATTCTTCCTAATATCATGGCTCTGTTATAATTGAACAAGGATATCAACATTTGGTTAATTGAGAGGAATTTCCTTAGAAATATATTAATTTACATTCGAAAATATTATAAACGAAATTCATCCTTGAAAAGATATACACTGGAAACTCACTTATTTTCGGCTCCACTTATTTTCGGATGCCTTTCTCAGTTATTTTCGGGCCTGGCGCTGCCCCTTCACCCCCACTCTCTGACACTGCGCGATTCCCACTTTCGCGCGGGAACGGCATGAATTGAAATTCAACATCAATGAATACATATTTTGTTTTCGAAGCTTTTGCTCGATTAACCAAAAAGCTATTGAGAAATTATATTGATGGTTTTAATAGTAAAAATAAAAATAATAATAACTCAACGTCATAATTTTCATTCAATTGGCTATACATTTGATGACATGAATACATAGCAATGAATATACATAAATAAATATCTGTATAATTTAGCACATTCGTACCTTTTTTAGTTAATATAAAAGTTTTTTTGTTTTGAAACACGTGTGCAAAAGGATTCTGATATTCATAGCGGAATTTGCGAGTAAAAAATTTTTACAGACTTTGAAATGTAAAAAATCTAAATTCTTCATTTTTCATGCTATTTTAAAAATAAAAAAACGATTTTTTTTTGTTTTTTCACACAGAATTCGAAAATCTATACAAACTCGCGATCGCTTAAATATTTCCATGCGCGAATTTCCTGACAAAATTTATTTTTTTTCTCCTCATTCTTTCCCTTTAAACCGTATTCGAATGACTTGGACACAATAGACTAGATGACGACAAAAGATGCCCAAATGATAGTAGAGGAAATAGATCTCCACACTTTTCAAAGAATGAAAGAAAGAAAAAAAAAAAGTATACGGAGAGCATTTTCAGACGAATAAATCACAAGTCAATGAATCCGAGATAAATGACGAAAAAAATAAATTTCATCAGGAAATTCGCGCTTTAAAGTATTAACGCGATCGCTATTTCGTAAACATTTTCTTACGATACGTGTATCTTCTCTACGTCTTTTTGTATCTGCGGAGCGGCCAAAGGTTCCTGTTTTCGACAAATGAATAGCGGTCCGAGCGGAAATACCTCCTCACAATCCCAACACAACAAAACTGGTTCTCCGCCAGGGCAGAAAAGTTTTTCTGGCCTCCCGTCAGGGCAAAAAAACTTTTCTGCCGTGACGAGAGAACCACTTTGTTTGTCTTGGAATTTTGAGCAGGTTTTTCCGCCCAGACCGCTATTCATTGTTCGAACACAGGAACTTTAGAGTCGTCCCGCAGGTATAAGAAGACGTAGACAAGATACACTTACCGTAAAAAATATCGTTCGTTTCTTGTACTATTGTAACATTATTGTACTGTAATATTGTTCACTCGTGAACAACCTCGGGCGCCCTCGCGTGTCACTCGTGTCGACTGTTTTGATCGAGTGAAAATCCAACTTCTGTCCCAAGAAGCGAAATATACTATTGAATTCCGTATCAAAAGAAAAAAAAATGGTTTTTTTAGTTTTAGAATAGGATAAAAAATGAGTTTTTTGCATTACTTTACTTTCACATATTTATAATTCGCGAATGTTACTATGAATTTCAAAATCCTTTTGCATACGTATTTCAGTGACCTATACCTACCTGTTGCATAAAAAAAAGATTGGGATTTGCCAAAACCCAAATTTTGTTCTACAGAGTAATAAATATAAAATGATTAGACAAATGTATAACGATGAGGACTATGTCAAAAACAATTTCATCAAAACACAACGTATATATGTACAACTTGTATTTTTTCGCGCCACGGCACGAACCGATACCGTCAATAGTATCAATATATATCGCAGTCCAGATCGATCTCGAAGTAGTAGAGAGGGGATTCAAGCACTCTCCCCTCAACCCAACCAGATCAGAAAAAAAGTGAGTTTTTTTACATTCTGACACCCGAAAATAAGTGAGTTCCCGGTGTACAATTTTTTCAAATTAATGAAATATGCATATTCATCTATTTTTAACTTGGGGGTCCTGCACATAAAACATTACGCTCTTATGAGGGGGGGGGGGGGCGGTCAGCCCGAGTGTGACGAACCATATTTGCTTTTATGGAGACATGCGTGACGAAGGTATTTGAGGGGGAGAGTCTTAGGCCATATAGTACATAAACCGCGCGTTGCCTATCTTGCCTATTGTTAAAAAACGTGCCAAGATCTGAATAAGTTGCGTGGTCCAACGCAGGGACGAAACAAGAGGCTCGCGTCTCCTGATGCATGATAGGGACGTATGAAACGATATAAAAAAAGTTTTGAAAAGGTGTTTTACAAAATAAAAGCGGTAAATTTTTCGAAACATGCATGATAGTGTTGACAATATGTCTCTCTACATTATAAAAAAACTTTACTCCCTCCCCCCCCCCCCGCTGTCGCACATTCAGTCAGGTGCCCTTAAGACGACTCGGAAGACGAAGAAAGAATTTCACTTTGCGAAACTTCTTATGAACGCTTCTCGGCAAACTTCGTATCGCTTCGTATCGCTTTGTATCGACTTGAGATTGGTCCGGTTCGGTCGGCCGTCACGAACATCCCCGACAGTTCCTGAGAAGATACGAAGCAATACAAAGTTTGCCGAGATGTATACATAAGAAGTTTCACAAAGTGAAACTTCTTTTTTTCTGCCATAGTACTATTATTAGGCATAAAAAATTTCACAATGTGCGACTTCTTACGTATGCTTCTCCACTTACTCGAGGAGAATTGTTTGACACGGTGGCGGGTCCTACTTCCTTCTTCGTCTTCCGAGTCGTCTTAAAGGCATCTGACTGAATCTGTGATAGCGGGGCGGGGAGGGGGGGGGGGTTAAGTTTTTTCATAATACGGATTTATAGTACGAGGAGGAAGAAGGAAGTAGGACCAGCGTGCGTATATTACAACCGAGAAGTTGGGCTACATAGTGTGTGTAGCGTCGATGTGAGAAAAAAGAGAAGTGATGAGAAGCGACGAACGAGCAATAGGTTGATTTGGGCACAGCAAAGTAAGAGCGCAAGTTGATGCTTATCTTAGACAATAAGTACATGGACGGAGAATTCAACATGGCGCAATGACACCAACATTGTAGCGTGTAGTAAAAGCCGAACGACAACTTTATACATTCATAAGTATATCTATATATATAATATCATATATATAGTAAATCTATATATAAAGATATAGTATCACACGTCATTGGTTGCCGTTCGACTGTTACTACACGCTCCTATGTTGGGGTCACTTTTTCCAGCACCGAACAAAGGCAATGCTCAGTCCATGTACTATATGGTCTAAGATGCTTATACTCTTAATAAAATTTAGTGATGAATAGTTGAGTGATTAGTAAAATTGTTTACGCATGAAAACAATATCATATTAATTTATTTCAAAGCGTACTTTGATGATAGACGAAATGTTAATATTGCTATGCATTTTTTAATCTCCTGCAAAATAATAGATTGTTCATTATAAATATATTTGTAAAGACTTTTTTAGGTAATTATACTAATTTTAGAAACTTTTTTAAAGTCGTCGAAGATTTATGAATATTTACCAAAAGCAAATCGTGACGCAGAGTATTTGCATATTATTAGAAAATTCATAAGTTTTTTCAAAAATTCTCGAAAAAAGGTGAAATAAGTGTTTGAAAATTTCAGATAGTTACTTTCATAGAATAGTAGTAATTATGAGTGGGAAGAAAATTATTCCATTGTCAGTGATTTCTTAACAATTGATTCCTAGTTTACAAGTTGTAATTTATTAAGCTGTATAACATTCCTTAGGATACCTTCAAGTATGTATACCGGAATCTTTTTCTTAGAAATAAAATTATCTGCAAGTTATTCCAGAGGTTTTCATCAAGTTCTTATTCAAGAAGATGGAAATGAGGTAAGTATGAATCATCCTCCTCAAGTTTTGAGTCCTATGATGTGAAAGTACTACCTTCACTCGTGAGATTCAGCCACTCCTTTTTCAATTCGCTAGAATCGAACTCATCTTTCGCGCACAATTTCTCAGCAACGTAAAGAACATCATTGAATGACTCGACGCGGTCTTCTGAGTCATCCAACGCTGAAACTTGCTCGAAAACGATCAATTTTTGTAGGAAAATTTCTTGAGTGAAAAGCCGATTAGATATCCCGCACGCTGTTTCAACAAGAAAAGTGAGACATTTTTCGGGAACGCATATAGCTTGCTGTTGATCTGCATTTTCCAAAATCAATTCACATTCATGACCGAGTCTAACATCATCCAAGGGCTTAATGTTAGTGACACAACCGAAATCAAGCGTGTGTGCTTCGGTGGAATTGTTTCGAATGAATTGCATTGCAGGTGCGTTGAGGAAATGAGCGTCAATTTGTAGAAGGAACGACATTGATTTACAATGAAGGAGATGAACACGGGTTTGCTCTGACTGGAAAAAGGTATTGAAGTGATCGAAAAAAGACAGGATATGTTCCAGAAATGCGAGTTCAGTTTGAATTGCAGGGTCATGCAACTGACTTAGCAATTTCAAAGCAATCTGGCTTTTTTTGTTTTCCTCAACTTAAAGTACCATCAATTCTCCAAGACAATCCCAGCAAAACAGCACCTTCTTGATACACGGTCGGCGACTCAGCCATCGTGTTGTACAATACGAACACAACTTGATTATTGTGTTTTTTCAAAGGAACATGATTTCATTCAATTTAAAAATTCGTTTCGGACTTGCATTGACGTATGTTATAATATTGCGGATGAATTCTTCTGTGTTTTTAGAGAAAGGCTTACAAGCATCCATGACAATAAGGGCGCTTTTGTGACAAGTAGAATTCGCTTCATAAAAGAATGTGTGTCGCGCTAGATTTGTTTTGAATGAATTTTTTTTCCCTATCATGACACTGGCATTATCAGATGAAAAACCTTTAACATTTTTGATATTGATATTATTTTCCTGTAAAACTGAGTGAAAGACAGAAAACAAACCTGAATTGTCCAATTTTGTTGGATCAAGCTCAGCCATACGTAGCAATGCAATTTTAACCTCAAAATTTATAGGGTCAACGTATCGCGTCAAATTTGCCATGAATGGTATTTGCTTTGTTTGACATGTTGACTCATCAACATAAATCGAAAATGGGGTTTCGCGCAATGTTTGGGTGAGTTTGTTTGTTTTAACTTGCGTGACGACATTTTTAGTTAAACAAGATAATTTTCTCGCACCACATTCTACCCGTTGAAATCCCACCGGGTATTTCGAAGCCTTCTCTTGACAAAATTTTAATATTTTTTCCGCTAATCTATATGACAGATTGAGGTCGGCAACTAATTCAGCGAATTAGATCTCAATGCTCGTCCTTCTTGTATCGCCAGACCCTTTTTTTTCAAGCATTTTTTGTGCGTCTGCATCAGTTACTATATTGATAATTTTTTCACGCAGTTTCCAATGTGTGCAGTATAATTTTGATGTCGAAACAAGCTGCTTTTCCCTACGAGATATGACAATTTGCCATTTAAACCACAAGCATTACACCAAAAATGTGTATTGTCTTCAGGGATTCCTCGCAACCACTGGCGAAGTTGAGGATGGCTCAGCCATTCTTTGTTGAACAACAAAGATTTTCGTTGTTTCTTTGGAGGTGTTTGTTCATTATCGTCATTTTCGCCATCCTTTAATACGTGATCCTTTTATATAAACCATTCGAAATAAATTATAATACATATTATCCTCTGTGGCAGGGGTAGGCACTGATTATATATTGCGCATTTTGCATCTCTAAAAAAACTATCCAAATTCTATCAAAGAACTGTGAAAATATGTAAAAAGATGTGCTTCTACCTCTTTTTTTCGTAGTTACAGTCAAGTATCAGTTACAGTGAATACCTTCATTATAAAAAAAACCACTAAAAACTACAGATTTTTCAAATTAAAATGTGTAATGCAATACTTCATACGATAATAATATACAATTTATAACATATTAATGAATAACTCAAGCTTTTTAGGAAATAAAGAATAAATTTTTTTTATTTGAAATAGTTAAAGATGAAAAAAATTTTCTCCTGATTATTTTTTTTTTATTTCGATGACCGTTACAATTTATGTGTTCAAGATAATCACAAAAAGCTCGTATCTATCCATAATGACAACTTTACTGAAAATGAAAAAAGCGAATTCTACTTTTGATATAGTAAAATAGCCCTCCTGAAAACGTTCACCCCGTGTAGCCTCCAATTCCAGTTTAAAATTATATACTTATGGAAACCTTATAGGACAACGGAATCCCTTATAAGAATTAAATTCCTTTCAAGGTGACTTAATAAAATTCTTATGAGTTTTCCAGTTCTTATTACTTGACCTAATAAAAACCTTATAAAAAAATTGCAATTTTTTATAAAACTATTGATAAAATCTTATAAGAAAAAAACCTTATAAAATTTATTGACCAATTCTTTATAAGGAATTTAAGTTTTCAATGAAGTTTTTATAAGGTATGGGAACTTAAAAACTTATAATAATTCTAAAAAGTCCCCATACGAATAATTAGGTTTTTATAAGATATTTCGTTTTCTTATGAGGTTTTTATAAGGATCAATTAAGGACTGCAAAAATAAACAAAATGTAATTGGGGACTATCCCTGCTCTGTCATCATAAAGGCTTTATTTGCAAATTGGAATGTCAAGAAATCGATTTGAAGAGTTAGTTCAAAGGGTCTTCTCACGTAGAATGCTATTTTTTATTACAGTTTACCATTTTAGAAAATTGATTATGAAAAATTAATTAATGATTTTAGGACACGGTTATCTCAAATTTTTGTTTGTTATTAAACCTTTGAATTTTTTTGTTTTGTTTTACTAAATGAATTCGCCGAATTTATCTTCATTTGTCTTTGACGTCACTCCGGCCAAAAAACACGGTAAACATTCCCAGGAAAGCGATTGTACTTATCAAATCGCAGGGGCGAACGCAACAAATTTTTTTGTTGAGGGGGAAGGGTTTGAATACCAAATTTTTTAAAATTTTTTTTACAGTTTTTATGCACTTCGTCGTGCATGTAAAAGAAAAAAGAAGCAAACAATTTTTTAGATAAAAATTTCGGGGGGGGGGGGGGGTCGAACTCCCAAAACACTCTCCCTGCGTTGGTCACTGTGAAATCGAATCAATTTTTTTCATTTTCAGTGAACACTTCGCTATAGTTAGACACAAGTTTTCCACTAAGCCATCAATTGTTTTTTAAATTTGAAATATTTCAGGATAAAAAATGATGTTCTTTTCACTTTGTTGTTATAATGATGACTGTTAAAATTTATTTGTTCAAGATAATGAAAAAAGCTTGTCCAACTATAGTGAAGTGTTTACTGAAAAATAAAAAAATTAAATTCGACTTAATAAGTAAAGTGGCTTCGCTGAAAACGTTAACACACCGTGATTTTTGGCTGGAGCGTGGTCAAAGTCATATCAAGGTCTATTCGGTGAATTGATTCAAATAAAAAGAAAGATGTTTGAAGTTCATTAATAAACAAATATTTCCCAGAGAATCGTGTCCTAAAATCAGTTATAGATTTTTTAGAATCAATTTTCAAAAATAGTGATAAAATATAACATTCTACTTGATAAGACTGCCTTAATAGTACATTACGTACCAGAGGACGAAACCGAGTAATTGCAGACGAGAGCGCTTTTGGCTGCACGAGGGCGCGTAGCGCCCGAGTGCTGCTAAAATTAGCCCGAGTTTGCATCACGAGGTCCGTCTCCTGGTGCGTACCGTATTTTTCCCAACAAGTGAAGAAAATGCGTTTTTCTCCACGGCTTGATTCGCCGAAAATCGCATTTCCTCCACTTAGTTGGAAAAAAATATAGTCCTCAACTTGTGCAGAAAGGCTTTTTTGGCGAATGTAAAGTTTACAAGACGAGCCGAAGGCGAGTTTTGCAATCTTATGCAGAAGGGCTTTTTTAGCGAATGTGATTGCAAAATTCGCCTTCGGCTAGACTTGTAAACTTCACATTCACCAAACAAGCTCATTCTGCACTCGTTGAGAAATATACTATTACTCGACAAGAGCATGGAATTTTGGCGGCTTTTGTGGCGGATAAGTCATCGCAAAAGTGTCCATCCGCCCACTAACAAGTGACGATCGCTTAAGTTTACGTATCTGTCAAAATTCATTTTCGTATCTAACCTTCGCGTACGTAAGCAAAATTTTTCGCCCCTTGGTACGCGAAAGTAGGTGCGAAAATGAACTTCATACGGTGAGACGGTCTCCGGCTTTACTGCCGGACCCGTACTCAATTTTCAATCAGTTTTCGATTCCGGATATTTTTGGTTTTTGTTATTTTTGTTTTACCTCGAGCCCTGGATGCGCCCTTCTTTCCGGTAAGTTTTTGAATGTGTTATTATTCTATTGTTTGCGGTTATGTAATAATAGTAATAATTTGGGAATATTATAATTGTATGAAAGTGTGAAAGGAGCGAGAGTGGTGAAAATCGAGAGTTATTATGATTATTATTATCATTATTATTATTATTATTTCAATATTTATTTGCCGGTGCCTCAAGTGTAACTCGAGTTTTGGAGGCGTGGTTTCGTAATGAATTCAGTATTTCGTTTTGGTTGTTTTCTTTTTATTTCACCCGGGAATATTCAACCTTAATTCCCTCTCTCGGTTTATCCCTATTTTTTATTTCGTCGTCGGGCGCCCTATTGGAAACAAGGTTTCTGGGTTTTGTTTTTTATATTGAAGGTTTAGCCTTTGTTTAATCCCTGGGAAGGATCGGAAAGAAGCGTGACACCCTGGGCCATCGGCGACGGACGTGTATCACCGTCGGGATGTTCTAGGAGTGTTGCATGGGCTCGATTCCTGATCCAGTCAGCTCCCCCGCACTGAATATGTCCACGTTCGGCCTCCCAGATTTTATTTTGTCGGGCTGCGTCTCGTACTTCGGGGGCGACTCTCGACGGATTTCCGGGGAGTCGTGCCCCGGGCGAGAACGGCATCCGCGGGAGGAGGGAGGGCTGAATCCCAGGGAAAAGCGCGGCGATGCATGAAATTTTCCTTACGGGGGAAACTCGGCCGATTCCGACATAGGTCGGCGACCGAGCGTGAAGCTGGGGAATTTCGGGGGGTTTTTTGATTTTTTCGGGGCTGTTGTGCCCGTGTGAGCTGAGAAGACGGACGTCTCCGGAACTCGAGGAAATTGGGTATCGCAGTTTTCTTTTGTGAGTTGAGATTTGCTTTCGGTTTTGCTTCGAGTCTGAATTTTTGCTTTTCGTTGGTCTATTGATCATTGATTTGGATTGAGTTTTGGTTTATATTTATTTTCTTGGGATCGCGAGTATTGCTTTTTGTTTTGTTCGATGGAGGAATGAGCTGAGTGCGTGAATTTTTTTTGTGATAAGGCCATTTTTGTTTCGTTTAGTGAAGAATTTGGTATATATTGGGAAATTAATAGCAGATCTATTTGATAATAAATTGAAAATTGCGTAATTTCTACATGATTTTGTTGTTTTATTTTTTTTTTGTGGTTAATGGGTCGGGTAATTGACTTTTCCGCGTCAGGCGCCGACCAATTTTTTTTGTTCGATTATATTTTTTTTTTTTGTTTCGCACCCTGCATTGGTGGATTAATTCAGTTGTCCCTGAGAGGGACTGGCGATCCTGTCATTTAATTGGTCGAAATTTGCCGGCGAAGGGTGTGCGGGAATTTGGCGAATTCAGGACCGAATTCGTTAAAAAGTATTCTCGTCACAACGGTTACGTAAACTTAAGCGATCGTCACTTGTTAGTGGGCTGCATGTGGACATTTTTGCGATGGCTTAGAGGCTACGAAAGCCGCTATTTTCTATGCTCGCGTCGAGTAAAATAAATTATGGAAACAACTGTGGACATTTTTCTTTATATTCATAGGTATTGAAAGATTTTTATAACAATTTTTACAAAATCATTTACGTTTTATATTTACAAACTCCAACAAATAATTATTCGAAAACTTGAAGCAAATTTTTTTCTTTTTTGGGTTCAATTAATTAACACAATCTCCTGAAAAATCTAGAGGTAGAAGATTTTCGTGAGTAGATAGATTTTGATTGTAAAGAAATTCTACGGATGATATTTTGTAATTAATTTTATTATTTATCAATATGAAGTTCCCGAAGAGGGCCAAATTGTGGCCAAAAGCTTGAAAAATAGAAGGGTATTATATACAACATTGTGTTGATTAATTAAACCTAGGGAGAAAAAGTGTTCAAAGAATTTTTTTTAATGTATTTGAAAGAATAATTCAAATTACGTACAATAAACGTTTGACGCATTCGTTGATGACGTTCGCTGAGCACATGATTTGCAACTCGTCTGAAATCTGTTGCGACGTACGATTAATTGCAGGCAAAACAATAGAATTTAAATGGATTTTCGTTGTCCGCTTTGATAAAACAATCGAGTTCATCGTGTTCTAACCACTCAAGATTGAATTTGTAAGTTTTATTAGAGAAATTTTTATCCGTGGACAGCATTCTTGAAGTTAACAAAAACAAGAGTACGGCATGAAAATGGGGAAAACGGTTTGAATAGAAAAAAACTGAGATACTCAAAAATAACTTTCGAAGAAAAGAAAGTTATTTTCACTGTGTTATTACCGAGACTTCGAAAGAAAATGAACTGCGAAAAGGCAAAGTCGGAAAGACTGAAAACATGACGTGGCAAAGATAAAATATACAGAATTTTTGTCACCGTTTTTTTCCAGGAATGCCTATTAGTATAGTTTTCCAGGTAGGCCTTCCTATAATTCAATGACGTAAATCAAAAACGTTAACGTTTTTAGTAAAGTTAAAACTCAAATGTCGATGATAGCACGCATAAATTATAAATAAACCCCGTGAAAAGACATTGAAAAATTAATCACAAAAAAATTTTAGAGTTCATACTTACCTCATTTTCATCTTCTTTTACTATTACTTTTACATCTTCTACTATTCTATGAACGTAACTATCTGAAATTTTCAAACACTTATTTCACCTTTTTTCGAGAATTTTTGAAAAAACTTATGAATTTTCTAATAATATGCAAATACTCTGCGTCACGATTTGCTTTTGGTAAGTATTCATAAATCTTCGACGACTTTAAAAAAGTTTCTAAAATTAGTATAATTGCCTAAAAAAGTCTTTACAAATATTTTTATCATGAACAATCTATTATTTTGCAGGAGATTAAAAAATGCATAGCAATATTAACATTTCGTCTATCATAAAAGTACGCTTTGAAATAAATTAATATGATATTGTTTTCATGCGTAAACAATTTTACTAATCACTCAACTATTCATCACTAAATTTCATTAAGAGTATAAGCATCAACTTGCACTCTTACTTTGCTCTGCCCAAATCATTCGAGGCTCGAAAATTTTTTTCCTCGATACAGGAAATACATTTCTTCAAGTAGGCATTACGCATTCAGGTCATTAATTATTCCCTCGGCTGGCCCACAACTCTCCGACCAAGGGAACCTATTGCTCGTTCGTCGCTTCTCCTCACTTCTCCTTTTCATCACATCGACGCTACACACACTATGAAGCCCAATTTCTCGGTTGTAATATACGCACGCTGAGTAGGACCCGCTGTCGTGTCAGCCGATCCTCCTCGACTAGACCGAGAAGCATAAATAAAAAGTCGCTCATTGTGAAACTTCTTATGCTCTGCCATAGTACATTGGCATCTCTGAATGAAACACTCTTTTTCAAATGCGATCTTTGTACCGGCCCTGTTCTTACACTCGTCGAAACCGATCCCGTTATATTGTCGCAGTCATCGTTCAAAAAATGCGCAGGCTTAAGAAGCTCCACTGAGATAACTCTTCTCTGACCATCAACCTCGATCTCAAAAACACGGTCAGAAACCCTATTTGTAACTCTGTAAGGGCCCGCATACGTCCTCTCCAACGATCTTTTCGCCATTCGGCGCGAAAACACATGTATACACCGATGTAAGTCCCTGAAATAGAATGCGCGTTTCCTGCATTTATGGGTCACGGGCACCGGACGGACTTGGCGCATGTGCTCCCTGAAATCCAAGATAAAGGAATTAGCATCAGGAGAAAAATTATCAGGTAGGAAAAACTCCCGGGGTCCAAGAGTAATCCTAAAAAGAAATTCAGCTGGGGATGCGTCTGTGTCTTCCCTAACCATCACTCGCAGTCCCAACATGACCATCGGTAAAGTCCGAACCTAATTTGTATCAGCCTGACTCATGGTCGATGCCTTAAGCGTCCGATGCCATCTTTCAGTCATGCCATTCGAAGCCGGGTGATATGGCGTAGTATGAATACTGTCACAACCAGTAAACGACATTAGTGCCGAGAATGATTGAGCTTCGAACTAACCGCCTTGATAAGTCGTCAAAATTTTCGGAGCCCCATATCGAGCAACCCACGTCTCGAAGAATACCCGGGCAACTGTCTGAGCCGAAATTCCTGACACCGGAACTGCCTCTATCCATCTCAAAAAACGGTCTATCATCGTGATACAATACCAGGTGTACTCCTAATTAATTTCCGGTTTTTTTGCAAATTAAACACATAATTTCAAAAAAACCGTAACCTTTATTTTATTCAAAGTATTTCCCATCGCTTTCTACACATTTTTCCCACCTTTCTGGTAAATTGTGGATACCATGCCAGTAAAAATCATTGCCTTTGGAGGTGAACCACTCGGTGAGCTATTTTCGTACATTTTCGTACGAGTCGAAGCGCTGCTCAGAAAGGGCATGGCCCAACGAGGCAAAGAGGTGGTAGTCGGATGGCGCCAGGTCTGGTGAGTAAGCCGCATGATCAAGCACTTCCCACTTGAGCCTTTCCAGCGTGTCACGAACGACTTTCGATTTATGCGACGGCGTATTGTCGTGGAGCAAAATCACCTTCTTCTGTCGTTGTTGATATTCTGGTCGGTTTTCCACAATGGCTCGGCTCAAATCTTTCATTTGCTGTTTGCAGCGAACGGCAGAGTTTCACCAGGTTTCAGCAGTTCAAAGTATATAACACCGGACTGGTCCCACCACACACACAGCATGACCTTCCGACCGTAACGATTTGGCCGTGCCGTCGATGTCGATGCTTCACCTGGACTCACCCACGATTTGTTGCGCTTAGGGTTCTCCAGGAAAATCCACTTTTCATCACCAGTAACAATACGATGCAGGAAAGACTTTCTTTTGTATCGTTGAAGTAGCATTTCACAGGTCACTTTTCGATTCTCCATTTGTCTCTCGGTCAGTCCATGGGGCACCCACTTTCCACACTTCTGAATTTTTCCCATGGCTCGCAGACGTTTGGAAATTGCTTGCTGTTGAACTCCCAACGCATCTGCAAGCTGTCGTTGCGTTTGCATGTTGTCTTCATCTAATAATGCTTGCAATTCGGCGTCATCGAACGATTTTCGCTTGCCGGAGCGTGCGGCGTCGTTCAGGTCGAAATCTCCATTTTTGAACTGTCGAAACCACGTTTCACATGTTCGAAGTGTTAATGCACGATCACCATAAACTTCCACAAGCGCACAGTGGCTCTCGGACACTTTTTCCCCTGATTGAACATGAAAAGCAATGCATGGCGCATATGCTCAAAATTCGGTACAAAATTCGACATTTTTGAAGCGCAATAAAAACTTACTGGAAGATTTTTTCGAGAAAATGTCAACGCAGTTCAAGCACTCGATATGACTGAACAAAATGACATATGGTATGTGTTACCAACAGCGGTACAAAACAGAACGCCATCCAAAAAAACCGGAAATTACTTAGGAGTACACCTGGTACACCTTACCTCCGGACGGTAAGAATGGACCGATAATGTCCATGTGGACCTGATTAAAACGCCCATCCGGTGTTGCGAACTGAGCGGGAATTTGCCTGACATGACGCGAAACCTTCGAACTCTGACACGGAACACAGCTTTTACACCACTTCGCGATGTCCCTGTGCAGGTCAGGCCAGACATATCTTTGCCGAATTAACCGATACGTGATCCTGGCGCTTGGATGAGCTGGTGTATGAAGTAATCTAAATACCCTCTCGCGAAATCCCATCGGAATGTAGGGGCAAATTGTCTCCCTCGAAATCTCACACACGAGAGCGATGTGCTCAGGTCCCCACCTATCCTTCTCAATTTCAATAGATGATCTGGAGCCTCGATAATTCCCTTAAACTGCTCGTACTTCTCCTGCGCTTCTGCCAGTTCATTCAAGTTGAATTCCATGGGCAATCCGATTGCATCAACCCGGGACAATGCGTCCGCCACCACGTTCTCTGACCCAGCAAGATGGACTATCTTCGTGGAAAATTCGGCGATAAACGAGAGCTGTCTCAACTGGCGTGGGGACGCCTTATCCGCCCTTTGGGAAAAAACAAATGAGAGGCTTCTAATCCGTTACGATTGTGAATTCACGCCTCACGATAAAATGACGAAAATGTTTTATGGCCTCGTAAATGGCAGTGAGTTCTCGGTCGTACGCATTGTATTTCTGTTAGGAGGGTGAAAACTTTCGAGAGAAAAAAGCAAGAGCCTCTCAATTATCCCCATTCGACTGTTTGAGCACCGCTCCTCAAGCGGAATCCGATGCATCGGTCACAAGGCGAAGTTTGGCATCGATCCGAGGATACACCAAAAATGTAGCATTCGCCAAATCGGCCTTACACTGTTCGAACGCCTTTTCTGACTCCGGCGTTCACTTGACCGCCCGTTTATCATTTTTCCGAGAATCCTTCAGGTGTTCACTCAGAGGTGCCTGAGTTCTTGCTGCCGTGGAAATACATCTCCTGTAAAAATTCATCATCCCGAGGAATTTGCCCAATTCAACTATTGTCTTCGGCTTCTGGAATCTCTGCATATTTGCAACTTTGTCTCGAGTGGGGCTTATCCCCTCTCCGTTGACTGAATAACTGAATAGAAAAATCAGCTCTGAAAAGCAAAAAACGCATTTATCCAGGTTGATGCGAAGATGGAATCTCCGAACTCTCGAAAACTATTACAAGATGCTGTAGGTGTTTCTCCTCTGATGAAGATGCGACCAAAATATCATCGATGTACACGAAAATGAAATCCAAATCGCCTAACGCCTGATTTATATACCTCTGGAACGTCTGCCTTGCATTGCACATCCCAAAAGCCATGAAACAATACTCGAAAAGGCCGAACGGTGTGATAATCGCAGTCCTGCAAATGTCCTCCGGAGCCATTGGGATCTGGTTATACGCCCTGTGTAAGTCAATTGACCAAAATAACTTCTTTCCTGGAAGATTGACAGAACAATCGTGTAAATGCGGATTGGGGTAACGATCATGAATCCTCACCGAATTAAGACGACGATAATCCCCAAAAATACGCCATGATCCGTCCTTCTTAGGAACCATGTGCATCGGACTTGCCCATGGACTCTTTGAAGGTCCACAAATACCTGCCTCTACCAACGCCTTAATCTCAGCCCCCGCCGCTTTCAACTTACCTGGTGTCAAACGGCGAGGTCTCTCTGCAATTGGCGGACCAGTCGTAACAACATGATGGAAGACGTCCCCAGTCGAATTTGGACAAGGAGGTGAAGTACGGGTTATCTCGGGAAATTCTTTCAGGATATCGGTGGCTTTAGGTCCGGGCCTCAGGGCGTTGACCGAAAAATTCGGAACTGGTCTCGTGATTCCCAGAGAGAAAACTCCTGTAGTCGAGTCCACCAAACGTTGCTGCCGCAAGTCTGCCAGAAGCCCGTAGTGCCCCAAAACATCAGCTCCTAAAATCGGATATAGGATTTTAGTAATACAGAAATTCCATTGTATCGGTCCTTTCAGACCCAAGTTCAATTCGCGAAATGACTCTCTGAACGTGTCGATGCGCGTATCGTTAGCCGCGAATAATTTGAACGATGACGGTACTGCTTTAATACCGGACTTCAATTGAACCAAAGAAATATCCGCCCCTGTATCGAAAGAAAACTGTGCCCACTTGCCATGTCGCGAATAAACAACCGATTTGATAGCGTACTGACCCCCTCCCGAATCCCATCAGAGTGAGGAGGTGAATTAAGTTTTTTTTTTTTCCACTCAGAAAATCTCTCGCACCATTTACGACAAGACAACGCATTATCCGGGTATCTCGTATGTGCGTGACAAAGGCCCGACCTCGGAGGGCCCCGCGATTTCCCGCGCCTCGATGAATTCCCAGACTTAGAATGTGAACGCGAGCCCTGATTATTAGACCCGCCCCTAGTCTCAGAACGCGATCGCGAATTATCGCCGTCATTCACCAAACGATCAACCTTCTTATTAAGTGAGGCGATGCCGGGCGCAAGTTCATGGATTGCCTGCTCTAAAGAGGGTGACGCGTTATCCCTCCCCGCAGCGAAAACATAAGGCCCCGCAGCGAAAACATGAGGCCCCGCATGGCCCAATGAAACACTATCTGCTAATTTATCAGCCGCCTTAGCCAATCTTTTTAAGTCGTTCCCCCCAGTGGCCACTCAAATCGCGCGGTGAGTATCCAGAAGTTGGTCAAGAAAAACCGAACGTAAAATGCCATCATCGCAGTATCCTGAATTTAAATTCCTGAGGCGGCTTAAAATCAGGGAGGGTTTTCCATCAGTCTGAACCTAACCTTTCAATAACTGACCTAATTTAATCTCGTCCGAAACGGCGTAGGTGGAAATAATCCTGGCTTTGATTCGCTGATAAATATCAGCAGGGGGGGGGGGTGACGTAGTAATAATATCGCGGACACTCGCCACGATTTCCAAATCCAAAGTGGCCAGGATTGCATCAGCCTTGGCCATCTCGCTTGTCACCCGTGAATTCTGAAACGAACTCTCAACCTGAATAAACCAAAGGGATGGATCAGCCCTAAAGAAACTTCTGTACCCTATACGATTCTATTCGATTTTCAAGATCCGCCGTGTGTTTTTCTGCGAGCAACAAACGCTCCCAGAGCTCCTTATTATCAACTCCTTCCTGAGCCATCGCGTAACTATCTATCGAGGTCTCACAATCCTTAGTCACTTATCGAGTTACGAATCCCCTATTTCTACACTGTGAAGTAGATATAGCGAGGAGCACAATACCCTCCAACTTTCTACAGGGTGCGCCATTTCTTATGTCGGCATGTAAACATTGAATAACTTGAAAAAAAAACAACCGATTTCTGTAAATGAGGTATTTTTATTTAGTTTGGTCCTTTACAATTTATTTAGACTAGTTTTTGAACACAACATCAATCAAGTGGCCGCCCTTATTGTTCACAGCAAAATATGCCCTTTTTGCGGCGTTTTCCATTACCTTTTCGAGCATCTCGGGTGGTATAGCAATGATTTCGGCACGAATATTTTCCTTAAGCTCTTCAATGGTCTGCGGCTTGCTGGCGTACACTTTACTTTTCAAATAACCCCACAAAAAGAAGTCTGGAGGGGTCAAATCTGGAGATCTGGGTGGCCATTCAATGTCGCCTCTTTTTGACATCAGACGTCCAGGGAATTTTCGTTGCAGAAACTGGATTGTTTGATTCGCAGTGTGGCAGGTCGCACCATCTTGTTGAAACCAGTAATCTTCAAGACCTTTTTCACGCATTTGTGGGCAGACATAGTGAGCCAACATCCACCGATATCGGTTTCCATCGATCGTTTGGTTCTCTTTGAAAAAATAAGGACCAATGATGGTTTTGGCGCAAACGCCGGCCCAAACAGTAACTTTTTGGTCATGCAATGGCGTTTCATGGATCTCGTGTGGATTCTGCGTTCCCCAAATGCGGCAATTTTGCTTATTAACGCCTCCAGAAAGTTTGAAATGTGCCTCGTCGGTCATTAAAATTCGCTTCCAAAAATCAGGTTCAGTATCAACTATTCGAGCGATTGTTTGTCCATATTCCAAGCGACGTGGATGATCTGTAGGCAATATTCTTTGTGTTAATTGCATTTTGTACGGAAACAAATGCAAATCATCTTTCAAAATGCGCCGTAGAGTGGTTCCACTGATGCCGAGATGCTGAGCGCGGTGACGATATGAAACTTTTGGGTTTTGGGCAACGCTCTCTCTGACAGCTTCAATCAGTTCATTTGAACGTCTTGGTCGTTGATGAACGGGTTGTTCGCGATCTTTCACTGTCCCGTGGTCACAAAAATTCGACACCAAACGACGAATAGTGTTGTCAGATGGTGCCTGTTTGCCAAGATATTTTCGACGATATGCTCGTTGAGTTAACACAACTGAACGACTATTTTCAATGTACAAAGTAACTATTTCAGCGCGTTCTTTTGGTGTGAAGCGATACATGGTTGAAATTGTACTGAATTGACGTTTCCAAAACAAGTGAAGTCAAGTAAATCGGTTGTCAAATGTTTAAGTTATTCAATGTTACAATACCGACATAAGAAATGGCGCACCCTGTACGTGATTCCACCCGTAAGCATATATTTGCCTTTGTGAAGGATACGTATGCGTAACGCAGTGGAATGCGTTTGGTTCCGTTGAGAATCGGCTTGTATACCTTTGGGAGTTATACGGATTCCCATAGGGAGGACACCGGATGTTCGCAGGCACTTTAAAGTATATAGTGATAAGTGTACAAGATCCTGAATGTCACGATACACTCACAAGAATTGTATTGCTGTGATTCGTATGTGAAATCATTCCTAGCAGAATCTCCCCAGATTGTGTGTTTAACTTGATATTATCGTTCCCAGCAGGATTTAATCGTCACAATCACAATATCCACTCACAGTTTATCTAATCCAAAAGAAAAATACGAATCGAAATTAACCGACAAGTACACCAAAAATCTAGTGACCACGATCGCGTTGACCAAATCGACGAATGTCACGAAAATAATGATCTCCCCAATCAAAATTAAACAATAAAAAATTCCGGTAAATCAAAATATCTCGCGAAAAATAATGGCAAAAAAAAATAATAATTATATACACGCATACAATAATAAGTGAATTAAACTAATCCGAATGACACTGCTGCTTATCGACAAAAAAGTCTTGGCGGCTGCTGTTAAGATAGCGGTCGGGAGTTGACGTTGACTGCTCACAAGATGGCGACTGGGAGTTGACATCGATTACTAACAAGATTGCGGCCGGGAGTTGACGTCAACTGCTCACAAGATGGCGGTCGGAAGTTGACGTCGGCGGCGTTGCCTAATTGCGAGACGCGAAAAGATGTCGTCCGTAACCTTCCAATTGTGGGACTCGAAGAGTAGCGTGGCTAGCGAAAATATTCGCGCCCGTTGACTGTGCGACAAAATCGCTGTTGATCTCGCACTAGTATTTTTTTTTTTTTTTTTTTTGTTCTTTTCAGGCACTTTACTTGTAGCAATCGGCGTCGGCGATCGAACTTTCCTCAGATAAGGAGATAAACACTGAGTGTCGGTCGCGTAGAAACGCGGCACAATGGCGAGCGAACAAAGAACGCGAGCAAAAAAAAGTCAAAATGCGTCCATTTTAAACACTCGGGGTCACCAATAAGGGTTTTCTGTATAGGTGAAATAATGGAACACTTCACAAATACAAAAAAACGACTTATTTATTACTTTACGATTATGTAACAATTACATGAAATATCGTGAAAAACTGGGAGGACTGTTCATGACAAGGGTCAGAGATGAAGTGTAGTGAATAGCGTGAGTAGTACGTGGACCCGCACGCAAGCGGCGCTCACGGTTGCCAGACATACACGACCTCAGTACGAACAATGGCAACGCTAGGGGCACTAGAATGAATGACAACGGTCCCACACAAAGATATAAATTTATCTGTCGTTCTACTCATCCCCACGCTCGACCCCTTCCGCAATATTGCAATAACAGCGCATACTTTTGCCTTTTGGCCCAAATTTAACAACGCGATTAATATAATTGAATAATAGGGAACTGCAGAACTCTCAATGAATATAAAATATTGATTTTCATTGCATACATTGACCATGTCAACATCAACATCAAATTTGCTTATTTTCAGGACCATAAGTGAAATAATGAATTTGTAAAATTTGAGTAATTTCTGTCAATAAATTAGTGTTTTTCCAAAGATTTTCGACCTCGTCATGTCTCAATGATATACAGTCATTATGATGTCAAGTGCATACATTTTTTAACCTATTGTTATCGTCATTCATTTCTAATGCTTTTACTACAAGTCTAGATGGGGAAGGTTGGCCGAGTTTTATAGGGACACGTTGGCTAAGTTGTAAAAAGAAATTGAGGACCAACCATATATTACTTAAATGCGGAAGTTAACGGAAATTAAAAAAATAATAATAAACAGCACATTTCTTAAATACCAGGGCTTGAGAATGGAGCGGAAAAGGAACCGAGAACGCTAGGAACCACTCACATCTCGCTGGGAACGAGAACTCTTGGAAGTTAAAGGAGCGGTTCCCGTAGCGGGTCCTCGTGAATGTTTGAGGAGCGGTTCCCGGAGTGGGTCCTCATGAATGTTAGAGGAACGTTTCCCGGAGCGGGAACTCATGAATGTTGGACGAGCGGTTCCCTGGGCGATTCCTCATGAATGTTGGACGAGCGGTTCCCTGGGCGATTCCTCATGAATGTTAGAGGAACGTTTCCCGGAGCAGTTTCTCATGAATGTTAGAGGAGCGGCTCCCTGATCCGGAACTCGTGAAAGTTAAGGAGCGGTTCCCAGAGCGTGAACTTGTGAAAGTTCGTTATGGTTTACCAGAGTGAGAACTTTCGCTTTTGATATTTTCGATGATGGCCATTCCAAGTGAAAATTCAGTTGGGTCTAACAAAATCAATGAAGTTTTTTTTTGCTTGGTAGTAATAATAGTTTTCTCGTAGACATAGTATACATCAACAGTATTTCCGTCATTACGTCGAGTTCAAGTCGATGTAAGCTTTGCGTATACATATTGCTTTCGTAAAGTTCATGTAAACATTGTGTAAACAATTGACGTTAACTGCTCACATTATGTTTACATGAAGTTCCCGTTAACATGTCGACAAAGGTTATCAATCATCGTGACGTTTTTCCGTATATTTTATGTGCTTAACAAACATTGCAAACATTTACAAATTTAAGCGCACGCGCAATTTAATTAGTTATTAAATATCACCATGAAAATGTAGCATATATAAAATGTGTATATAAGAGGAGCATATGGCATAACGGGGTTAAATTAATATTACTCCTACAATGTTGCGTCATCTGTCCAAATTCACACGTACATAGTTGTACATCATATCCGACATTTTGCAAGTAAATCCGGCATAATAGTTGCGTCAGCATATTTTTTATGACATGGGTGCTGTGCTTTACGGTCGAATTACTATTTTCGAAGTTTTCTACGTGCAAGTTAGTAATACTTATCAATGTTTGATAAAAATGAGGTTCGATCCAAGCTATAATATGTTGTTTCAGGTTTATGTTGCATATTTGTGTTTTTCATTCCGCGCGTTAGTTTATTTTTGGCGAGTGTAAATAAAAAAAAGTGTTTCCAGGGGCGTAACGGGAGGGGCGAAACGGGATACTATCTACTGTAGTAAGCAAACTCCAAATGCAATTGACAATGGAAGCTGTTCTTCGTTTACTCGTTTTGAAAAATCAACATATTTATTTTTTGAGTAACTTATCACAAATCTAAAGATTCGAATCCAAAAACAAAGTTAGAAGAGATCCAAAAAAGCTCTAAGGTTTTTTTTAAGGAATTTTCCAGGATACGTCATTTTTTAAAATTTTTAAATACTAAAAATACCTTCCACGACAACTGACTGTGTTACTCATCAATAATAAATACCTCTAATGTAGTTATGAACAATGAAAATAAATATTTTGACATGCCCCATGCTCGGGGCATAACGGGGTAAAAATGTTTTTTCCCTAAATCGTCAAAAAACAATTCACTCACATGACATCTGAACTTCTAAAGTTGTTTTCATTAAAAAATGAGTTAATTAAGATTCCTTAAAAGAAATTTGTACAATATTGACATTTTTTATATGCGAAAAAAATTAAAATATAAAAAGTACCTTGTTATGCCCAATGTTTCCTTACATATATAATATTTATCCGCATTGCAACGAGTAAAATAAATTCATTATAATGTTCGTATATTTTTTCATTTCCCATATTATAACTTAAAGAAATTTTTCAATCATATTCTGAGAATTCTAAGGGCGTAGGCAGGAAAATTTTTCGATAGGGATTTTTCAAACAAATTATTTTCTCCGAGTTTTTTCGGATTTCAGGATTTAAGGGGTTATATACCTTTTTGTGGGAAAGAATTGAGGATGGTTTGGAGTATTTTTTAAAGTATATAGCAATAATGTTATGACACCAAAATAATAATTTTTCAAAAGCGTGTTATCTATTTAAAAACAAGTATTTTTTAATAAAAAAATATCAACAATTAGCGGAACTATGGTTCTTTCCCTTAAACAATTTTTTTTCAGAGGCTTGCGGTGACCACGATGCAAGTCAAACAAGTCAAGTTAAATTTGAAAATCAAAAAAATTTCATTAGTCTAGGAATGTATCTAGTTCGTGAACGATTGAAAACAAATGAGTACTACGTTTTTTCTGTATGCAAGAAAGTTTTTCCCGAGATGTGGGTTTATGGAGTTCTGAAAATTTAATTTAAAATTTATTATCTGCAGAATAAAAACTTTTCTATAAAAAAGCGATCGTTCAAAAACTAGAGATATTCCTAGACTAACGAAATTTTTTAGATTTTCTGATTTAACTTGACCTGTCCCAGACGGCAAAGTAAGGTTCAAAAAGCTATAAATGAAAGATTGGAAGGTTGCATTCATACCTTGCTGAAAACTTCCTAAAGCTGTCTGAAACTTACTTAGCCGTCTAGGGTTCGACTTGCGTCGTGGTCAGCGCAAGCCTCTTCAAAAAAAAATTATTTCGGGGAAAGGGGCATAACTCCACCAATCGCTGCCATTTTTGTATAAACAAATACATGTTTTTTCAAGTTAAAAATACACTTTCAAAAAACTATGACTTGAGTGTGATAAAATTATTGCTTCATAGTTTAAAAGTTTCTCCAAACCATCCTCAATTTTTTCGCACAAAAATGTATATATAACCCCTTAAAAGTCATACAACTTTTGTTCAGCTAGTGAGCAGTCCAGAGTAGTGCATTCTTTATGTTCGTATGTAGCATTAGGATTGGATTCTTGTGATTGTAATGCAAGTTACTAAGATTCAGATGTTTTTTCATTAGTTTTGATAGTTTTTCTAATTTTTTTTGTTCTTTTATAAATATAATATATATGCGAAGGAATTTTACCTATTTAATGAATTTTCGTATAGCTTTGTAGAATTCGATACTCTAAAAATGAAAGTTATAAATATTGTTTTTATATGTATATCAACGCTTTCTACTACACGCAAGTTATAACTTGTATATGTCGAGTTGATTGCTTTCATAGTATGACAATGGCTGATTACATGTCGAATAACACAAACATGTAAATAATTATGTTGATTACAAAATTCAACATTGCCATATTGGCTTAAATAAAATGAGACAGCAAGAAAAATCAATAATTAAATCATGATGGTGTTCAATATGAAAAATAGATATGAAATTTTCCTCTTTAAAATAATAAATTAAATTTTGTGTCATTTACTCTTTGAGGACGCATGAAGTTGGCTCCAAGTCAATTGTTTTGTAAACAAACTGGAAAAAGTTGTGAACTCGCTGTAAGGATAAGTAGTGATAAATTAAAAAATAAAAAAATCTCAGCTCACGTCATGATGCTCAATTTTTCTTCAATTTTGTGAGTAAATATCGAAAAATGACATGTTAGTGTTTGTGTGTGCATGATGAAATTTTGAGGCTAATATAGATTCCGCGGTTGAAATATAATGAAATGTCACCTATAAAAATTTTTCGTGCTTGAAGAGAATGCAGTATGAAGTGTTTTGAAAAAATAATGATGAATAATCATTGTTGTGTTTTTCGGGAAATCCAAACTTGCATGTTTGTTTGCTTTTTGAATTTTTCAAACTGATGTTTAGCAAAGCGTCATATTTTTTCAGTTGGTCGCATTAAAAAAATTGTTTTTTTTTTTTTAATTTTATTATCTTAAAAATTTACATAAAATTATGCAAAAACTATCATTTTTTTTTTTTTTTTAATGTTTTTAATTAAATGTTTAAAGTGTGTAATCCAAAACTCAAATTCGAAGGATATAAAATAAACTTAAATTTCGAAATTTCCACAATGACATACAAAATCGATTTAAAATTCCATAAATTGTTTTTAAATAAAAATCAATTTTGACTGCTGAACATAATTGCACAAAATAATAATAATGATCAATTTCAATTATTCATATTTTATATATTTTTTTAAAAATTAATATTTTTTTTTTAATACGAAAATTAAATAATGAAGTATTGAATAATTGAAATAAAAAAATTAGAAAAGAATTATTTGTTTCATTTATTAAGGCCAATAAAGCTGTGATTTATTATTTTATTTTATTCATTAATTTTCAATAACATAATCTGTAATTTGTTCACTTCAGTTCTTAGTCATCAAAAAAAAAATTCAATTTGTAATAGTACTATACATCGAACCATTGATAATATAGTATTATATCATCTGTATTACACTGTGTGACCTTGAAAATTACAAAATAACGAAACCTGTCTAGAACGATTGGTAATCACCGCCTAAACTTTTTTTAAAGATTAGCCCCTATTTTCGTTCAATTGATTAAATAAATTTTTTTTAATGCATGCTCTAGATTACGTAATATTGATCCTTTTTTCTCAAACAAAAGACGATTTGTGTTCTCTAATTACCCTGTTCACATTTCTGCGATAAAATATGTCGAAATCTGCACGCAAAAAATTTTGTAATCGGGCCCGAAAAGTCTTTATTTTTCTATAGTTGGAACTCCTTTTTAAAAGTCCGGAAAGTTGATCAACAGGGAGTACCGTGTGACTTATTCGCGTGTCGAAGCCATTGATGGAATGGGAGTAACGGGACTTTTAAAAAGGAACTTCAGCTACCGAAAAATAAAAACTCATCGAGCGCAATTTCAAAATGTTTCGCGTGCAGATTTTGATATATTTTATCGCAGAAATGTTAACAGGGTAATTAGAGAACACGCATCATTTTTGTTCGAGAAAAAAGAACCAATATTACGTGATTCAGAGCATGCTTTTAAGAAAAAATTTATTGAATTAATTTAACGAAAACGGGGGCTAATCTTAAAAAAAGGTTTCAAGGGAGTATTTAGGGGGTGGTTACCAATCGTTCTAGACAAGTTTCATTTTTTTGTAATTTCCAAAGTTGTTTTTGGGCGCACAGTGTTTATGAATTCCGAATCATTTTCCTCGATGTAATCAAATAATCAATAATTTCAAAGATCAATTCAAAATTCTAATTGTAATTACAAATTATTTCATTTTTTTTATCAAATTTGAGTACGATGACGTATACATATATGTATTAGAAGTAAAAAATAGATGTATGCATTTTTTATTAATTTGAAAAAATTCTACTTTCAGAATATCATTTCAAAGATGAATTTTGTCTATTAAATTCCGAAACGTATGTAAATATTTTTTGAGGGAAATTACCCACAATATAATAAATGTTAATATTGACTAACATGGTGACTCGGAAGACGTTTTCTTTTCGTCCTCCTTCCTCTCGACTGGTTCCCTTTCTATTTGTCTTTCTCGCACTACAATAGGTTTCGAGTCACCCTAATACCCTTGATCAATCATAGCAGAGCCGTATTACCGAAAAAAATTTTTTAGTTCACTTTTTTTTGTTCCGAGATTTGTGAATTTAAAATTTTTCTAAAAATCTTTCCAAGTGTAGAAAAAAATGGCATTTCAAATTGACAACTGACAAATACATAACAAGTGAACAAACCAAAATTTTAATTGATTATAACGAGAAAAAAAAGTATTGAAATCACTAACTAACAAAAATGTAGCAATTGATTTTCAAAATAGCCATTCTTGTTCATGATCCAAAAGTATTATTATACAGAATAAAAAAAAGACGTATCTATATGAAAAATATCAAAAAGATAGAAATGGTGTTTTTTTCCATTTATCTCGTATATATTTCAGGTTCAGGTAAGGTAAAAAATTGTTAACGAATTTTTTCAAGGGCATCTTGCATATTGCTACACTGTAAAAGTTTGGTAAATTTTCCATTTAAATATTTTGAAGTCTTTAACGTGTACCCTGAATGAAATTTTTCGCAATAATTGCTCTTGAAATTTTCTATACGTGATAGAAATCATTCTACAAATCTTGGTAAAATTATAATAATTTGTTGTTTGTTCTATGTACATTGAAGTAATGTAAAATCATTCTTTAACCATTATAAAATACGTGCCATATTGATCCCCAACAAAACAGCTTTGACGGATCTTATTCAATTTAAATTTTGCGGAAATAGCAAATTATTGATTGCTGATAAAATATTTTGTTTTTTTGTTTGGCGAACACATATATTCGAAATCAATTCCAAACTCTGTAATGCAATTTTTTCATACTTCAAATACAACCATCATATTCTATTGTATGGTTCGATCGCTAATAAATTTAATGGTGCTCCAAGCAAATCGGCAGCCTCTAGAGCAAAACTCAAGCGCGCTGTACGCAGATGATATAATAGTATATTTCGTAACAGGCACGGATGTGCGAATTTGGCGAAACGGGGAAATTACGGTCCGAGGCGAAGCCGAGGACTGTAACCCGTTTTTCCCATCATAAATAATAAATAATAAATCATCATAATAAAAGAATATTTTTCATATTTATGCAAATATAAACTGACAAAAAAATCCTGAAACAAAAGGAAAATTTGACCACAGAGTAAACAAAGCCGAATAACAATCGTGCAATATGCGAATCAAAGAAATCAGTGTACATATCTGAACTTTATCGGAGAAATTCCTCGGTTTTGCTCGATTTCCTCCATGGCAAAACTCAATTGTCATAACTCGAACGTGTTTGTAAACAACTGTCACCTGTCACTTTTCAGTATCTTCACCTGTAGCTTTCTGGGCTTTCTTTACATGTATACCCAGTGCACAGGCCTGAAGAGGTAGAAAGAAAGTCATCAAAAATTATGATTTTTCAATTTTTTTCAGTTTTTGACGTTTTTGAAAAATATTTAAACAATAATTTGTAAATTTTTACCCCGGGCCCTGATTTTCTCACTACCGCCCTCTCAGAACACTGCGAAACACCTTACGCCATCTCTTGAAAAACATTTTAGATGTACATTTTTTAGCGCCCAAAGAAAACCGAGTGAATCCGAAGTATAATGTGAAACGCCGAAATGGATGAAAATCGTGACGCTCTTGCGTCGAATTTCAAAATACGCGACGCTCATTGGCTGCCGAACGTGAGAACAATGAGAGAGCGGGAAAAATCGACGCGAACCTTAAATATTACAGAAAAGAAAAGAGCTGACTTTCTCGTCCTGTATTACCCGACAAGAAAGTTCAACTGAACTTTTCGATCCATCATAGCTGGCCCTAATTTTGTGCAGTCAATAAAACTGTCACTTGTCAAATAGTTATCGAAATATCGGTAGGGTGTGTCAAACGTCATTTTCAATCAGATGATTATCAGTTACGTTCGAAATTTCCTAAATGTAAAAAAGATATTTCGGCTTTATTCCTAAGGCTTACATTTTTACACAGAAATTAGTGATCTGTTAATCTGTAATTGTCATGTTCAACATTAGATTGCCCGCTGTATTTTACAGATTGTACTGTTAAAATTCTGGCAAACAAATATGTAAAAAAACAAGAGATTAAATGTGGAACATATGCGACTCTAATTTGTTGCAACAACTAACAAACGGTTTCATATTTGTTGGATATCTAAATCATTTGCACTTTGAATAGATGTGTCGGTCAAATATTTGTTATTGTGTTTTCTTTTTCAACGCGCTCCTGATTGACAAATATTTAGAAGATGGGCCTAGTACCGCTAGAAAAACAACTTTTGAGAAGGAGGAGATATGGCAGGGCTTTTAAAAAGGTCTCATTCTCCTCACGGGTGACTTTCCTTGAATCTTCCCACAGCGCTTTAGTCGAGCGCTGATTGGTTATTGCTTATTATGCTTACCTATATCTCCGAAAATATTGTGGATTTTGAAAAATCCCAACGGAAAAAATGTTTTAAAATTTCGAAAGGAATCCATGGTTTCTTTTTGTACCGCGGTTTTTGGGACACCCTGTATATAATGTTACTATTTTTCAATTGAAACAGTAGTTATGTTTGTACTCGGTACAAATGAGATTTACGTGCCTTGCCCGAAATGATTGGTAATGAAGAGTCTCATATCTGGCGGGGTTTCACTAAGTTACTGAGTTTCATTTGTCGTCCCTCGATAATCTATTCATATGGAAGTAGATACTTCCATTCGATGTGGTGTACTATCGTAGACTTGAAAGGGGCTAGTGAATAAAAAGGGGTGGGGTGCGTAGACAACTGGCTCTGGCCAATGGTAGAATATTCCAGGACATGCAAGAATACGGACAAGTAGGTGGAGTACTGTTTTTTATATGATTTTTAGCAACGCTTCCTCGACAAGTAACTTCACTCGAAAATTAAGGAATATTGCAATCAAGAAAAACATCAGACCTACGTTTCGGAGCAACTCTGTGATAGAATCACCAATATCTTTCGGTGTGACATGCCAGACAGACGGTCACCTCCATGTTTTCACGGCCGTGTTGGATTGCGGAAAAACTAATTGTGATAGAAATACGATTCTTACACCAATAGAGAACCAAAAATATGGTATATGCGACGATGCGATCGAGAAATTTTTTCAAGGGGGTCCTGCTACTTTGTCGTCAAGCTGGCAATACCCACCAAAATATTAATTTGCGAGAAAACGGCAAAGACATAAAAATTGTAAAAAGCACCTACGATTAACCCAAAATTAACCTAAAAATCTTATATAAAAATTATCCAGGTCCTTGAAGCGGTTCAGTGATAGTTTTCGTGATATGTGCACAGATGCACTCTCTGCTCTAAGTTTTCACGGACGTGTTGGATTGCGGAAAAACTAATTGAGATAGAATCACGATTCTCACACTAATAGAGAAGCAAAAAAAAAAACCAAAAATATGGTATATGCGACGAACCGATCGAGAAATTTTTTTCAGGGGGTCTTGCTAGGTTGACGTCAAGCTGGCAATACCTACCAAACTGTTAATCGGGTGAGAACGGCATGAACCTAAAAATTGTTATTACTACCCAAAATTAAACCAAAAATCTGATGTAAAAATTATCCAGGTCTGTGGTGGGGGTATTGCTAGCTTGACTCACCTTCCTACTCTTCCCTCGGTTGATTCACGTGATCTCCGCTGATTGAATGAGGGGAGAGACGAGAAAGAGAGAGAGAGAGCGTGAGCGGTCGAGTTGTCTCGACTCCCGGCTAGTTTTGAAATATGTTGCGCTACATAATACATAGTATATTTCGTATCAAAGAGCAGAAACGAGCATTTTCGAGCGCGGAGTTTAGCGAGCGAGCGTTAGCAAGGGAGCAACTCGCTCGAGTGAAATGTGAGTAAATGCTACTTGATACGAACTGTATTTTTCACGCTAGCATTTCGAAAATCATTTATTCTTGTGTTTCCTTGCTGAAATTTGAAAGCATGAGTTTGAATACGCGGCGATATTGCTCTTTCAAGCGGCCGAGACAAAAATAAATGTACCGTCTAAGAAATGAAAATCATTGCAACGGTTCCCTATCGCTCTGTTACTCACAACAAAGAAAATACGCTGTTTTTACTTTCGCCGCGAACTCCAAGGTCACACGGCTTTGAATTCGTTTTTCACGATACAGCAGTAAACACAAAAATAAATGATTTTCGACATGCGAGCGTGAAAAATAAAATATGTAAGCGTCGTTCCCGCGCTCACCCGCACTTTCTTCTTCCTCCTGATTCGATGAGCGCTTACCAGCCTCACCGCGTTCTGCCGCGCCCAAGTGTGATGATGGAAGAGCGAAACCAGGAGAAGATAAAAGAAAGACGAATCTAAATCTTGAAAAAAAGTACGTGGTAAAAAAAGTGTGCCTTTAAGTTATACGAGTCTTTAGTGTACATGGCGCAACACGGTGCAGAGGAAGCGAAAGCTACTAATCTCTCTTACATTAGCAAAGAGCATAAGAGCGGCTCGGCCAATAAGAGCTCGAAATTTGTAGCATTTTTCTGGGTGGGGAAAAAAACTATAGTCGCCCCAGATCCGTTGCTGAAATTCCCCATCTCTGCTTTTGAAGGTCGGATGACTTAGCGAGAGAGAAAGTATGTTGAAAGAAAAAGAGCGAACGATTGGGGAAACTGGGGGAAACAATTGGGTAGGGAGCACTGATCTCTATCGTGCACTGGACAGGGGACGTAGTCACGTGACGTGTACTCGATTGAAAGAAGAAGCAAGTAGAAATTGTGCAGCGTTCACGCACTGAGATAAGCTGGAAGTGGCTGGAAAGCAGCTGGAAGGTCTCAGCAGTGTGGGCTCACTCCCATAAGAACCAATGTTCAACTTAATTTAGTTCCATTCGGTGTTGAGCCCAGAGCAGATGGTGCTTGTGTTACAGCGGGAAAAGGAAAACAATGTTTGAATTGAATTTGGCGCCGAATATAACGTAACATCGTTAATATTTACGTGTTGAGTTTGGTAATTATACTGTAAAATATCCTTACAGTTGTAAAATATCAAAATTAATACATTTGTTTGACCCAAAATGCAAATATTCACGAAACATTTGAACTCATATTTTTGTTTGTTTTTGTTTTGATACTCAAATTACGTTCAGCTGTCCGCGCCATTCGACTTTTGCGGTAACACTAGTGCCATCTGCGGTGGGCTCACTTTCCAGCCAAACTAAATTCCTTGTGAGGAATTCGGTCCCAATGAGCCCCCACTGGGTCTCAGCCGACACTCTCTGGAGTAAACATTGCGAGCGTCTTCGCGATGTTTATTCAATCAATAACCTCGAGATTTTTATTCATCGCATAATTTTATATGTATTGTGCAAATTTGTATTATACTGTTATTTGTATTGATTTTTATTGTGATTTTTACTGTACACATTTAAATTTCCCGCCTAATCCTACACGAATTCTCTCTCCAAAATGGCTGCTAACGTGTACATTGCTGCTATACAGCGATGCCATGCGTCCCGCGGCCATATCCAGTGTACATTAGACATCAGTAGTGGTGTGTAGTCGGACCGGTTCCTCTTTCTCTCCGTCGCCCTTGCCTCTCCAGCCTATTCCCTACTCAATCGTTTCCCCTATCAATTGCTCTTTTTCTTTCAACATACTTTCTCTCTCGCTCTGTGACAGTGTGTCTATAAGTGACTTAAAGTCAGTTCAAGAACGGTCGCGAACGTTGTGTTGCGTTGGCTCCTCGCTCTCCTACCACGCTTTTTTAAGTATTTCTGACTTCAAAATACTAATAAATAAGAAACTCGTGGGAATCCACGAATTACTTTCAAGTCCCGAGCTCGTTTCACCATCCTGCGAGAAAATCCGAAAGTTTGAGCCGTTTTTCTAATGCTCCAGGTGTGAATATCTGGCATTGTTGTCAAGAGAAAGATTTTCTGCTTAAAATTTTCTTGCTTCAAAATTGCTTGTTTCAAGTCGTTTACCCAAGATTGTTCTGGTTCATCAAAGCGTCTTTTTTTCGCTGCTTCAGCACCATTTTCTCGAGAATTCAACTGTGTGAATTTCCCCTTTTTTTTTTATTTTGGGTAACTTATAAGATGGATCTTCCTTCTCACTGTCTTTCACCACATTATTCGAATGAATTTCCATGTCAACATCGACTTTTCGAGAATGTAATTTCGATGCCGGTCTCTTAATCGTGATTTCATTTTTTTTCCGATACATCAACGTTTTACATGATTTGCATACAAAAAGACCTTTGAGAACATGAAATTTAGGATTCCACTTCTTTGTCACTTGAAAACCACCACGTTTTTTACAATGTCTATCGAAATCGAGTGGATTGCAGCAAAAATTTTCACACGGCATTATTGTTTTTACTGAGACATAGAAAAAATACTGAAAAATGCGTAAAAAAACGTTTCACCGAAGCTGTCTGTGAATGTGCGTTGACTGAGAAAACACGTTTTCACGCTTTTTTGTTTCTCAAGCAACGTTGCCGTATTTTCCGAAATATCAAGCTAGCGTCAAGCGCGGGCGAGTCCATGAGCGCTGTGGCCGCGCATCAACGGCCAACCGTAATTTATTAAAAAAATTTTGTTTCTTGAAATCCAGCAGGTTACTAATTTTTTCTTTTTTTATATCATTCTTCATCGTTTTGTGCATCGACATTGTTCGTTTTTAGAGAAGAGTGAGGCGGAGAACATGTTTAATTTCGCTTTCGTTTATAACAATTGTTTACAAATGGAAAGAAAAATTTTTTTCAAGTCAACGACAATTTTTTTATGAAAATATAGAGATTTACGATAAATTTGCCGTATAGAACATTAATTTATGTTAAATATTTCGCGAGATATCGTGAAATATGTAATTTTATGCTCTAATCTTTAGTTTGCAATTATTCGCAAAATAAATTGAATTTTGGAAAAAATTTTTAGGAGGTGATTGAGTACCATAACCTTGATCAAAAAACGTTCTCATCTGAGAAATTGAAACTTGAAGGTTCTCAGGTGGCCCGTTTCACTTATTTTGACCCAACTTGTAAATACGTAAAAAATTTTATTTGCTATTGTAAGTTTATTGAATGTTGAATTCAGAATGATGGTTATTCAGAAACAAGGGGAAGCATCATAAGTCAATAAGCATGTACACTAATCGCTCAGATAGCAATAATATTTTATTCTAAACTATTGTGAACCAAAAGTGAGGGGACGAATTTGGCGGTGCTTGTGAATTTTTCAAAAATTATAGTCATAAAAACATTATTGTATTCTTTATTGTCTTTGACAAGGAGCAAGAGAGAAATAGGATGGTGATTCAAAATTAATAATTTGTAATTGTGATAAAAAATATTGTAGTTATCATTACACTATGGTACAGAAGAAAAGGAAGGAATGGGTTGGCACTTCTAAATTAATCAAAATTTATGCAAAAGATCTATTCGAGATGACAATACAGTAGATTAAGGAACTAGTGTACATTGCCTTTACAAGTCATAAAGGCGGGCAGGTGAGTGACTGGAAATGCTCGAGTCCAGATTTTTTTTAAATGAAATTTGCCACGTATGATCATGCTATAATTTCAATGTATAAACCTTAAAGAAAAATTTTCATGCGAAACCACATCACTTTACTCACTCTAATGGATGGTAGCCCTTACTGAGCGTATAGGGAAGATTTGATTTTTTTGATAAGCTTTTTAGACGCGACCCCTCACCTCCAAAGTTTTACATTGGAAATGTTTTTTTTTTTGGGGTTATAATTATCAAATAATTGTATGAATAACTTTAAAAAATTCAATAATTCGGAAATAATGATGAGAAAAGTTATTATAAATAATAAATTTTGCATATGAATAAATAATTTTCATTGTTTTTAGTTTACAATTATCATGTAGTTATAAGCAATAGTCCCATTGTTATAAATATGAAATTATAATATTATTTATTACACAATATATTATTATTATTCAATTGTTAGTATATATTTGCATATCATCAGTTTTTTTTTGTGTCAACTTCGTTCCATATTTATCAAGTACTTTATCAATTTTAATCGAAGTACCTTATTCAGAGACCACTTGCCTTCATAGTACGTTTAATGAAGCGTAAAAGCTAAGCCAGTAGTTTATGCTGAGAACGGGCCAGATTCCGGCCCGAAATTAGACTAGAGACAAGTCATCACTGTGCACTCCATAAAAAGCGTAGCGTTTACCCAACAGTCGGCACTACACGATTACCGAGGCAAGTGAGCGAATGGGCGGGGTGAACGCGACTCCGTTTCGGAATACATTCTAATCCAAACGGACTAGATTCTGGCCCGCTTTTTTCCCCGTGTAGCTGACAGCAAATGTCCCATAGACCTTATAGTATACATGGACTGAGCGCTGCCTATCCCGTTCCATTGACGAGAATGTGCCAACATGATTTGGCCATAATGCTAACCAGGACCGGAAGGTTACCGCCAGCGCCCTGTGTCATTCAGGTACGGCGATGAATGAATCAGTTTTTTTTTTTTTAGAAAATTACATTCACGATCAATTAATAACCATAAAATATTCGGTACAATCTTTACAATAGGTAGCAATATTTTAAATGCGTTTTTTCCGAACACTTACGTGTCAGGACCACCCCGGGTCTCACAAGTACTTAGACCGCCACTGTACCTGTGTGACAAAAATGTTTCCTCTGCTTTTTTTTTTTCATACTTCCACAAATACTTAAATAAATGACCATTGATTTTTCACCCTTTTTGCTGTCACTTTCACTTTAAGAAACGATATTATTCTATTTTTGTAAGATTAATACAGCATTAGACCAAATAGCATATGCTATATGCTCTAAGAATACAGCTCATACCACGGAGGACGCCATTTTGTTTTAGCATTATGGCCAAATCATTTTGGCACACTTTCCAAGTCTGAGCGCTCAGTCCATGTATACTATAAAGTTTATGATAGGTCCCGTTTCCTAGAGCATTTTTTCGGGTGAGTGACCAATCCTTGTTTCTAGTATCTATGACCACTCTGTACAACTATGCAGTATCAAAAAAAAAAAATAGATAGGTATTTCAATATGGCGGCTTATTGTAGATTGTTTTTTTGAGTTAGGTTGGTTATTATTTGTTTTGTGTGCTTTTTTTCGTGAGATTTCTATGAAATTGAGAGTAATGCGCTGCTCTCATTTCCAATTGAAATCGTTTATTACTATGAAATTAAGAGTAATGTACTGCTCTCATTTCCAAGCAAAAGATATTACTCTCAAATTCGGTATATTGGCAAGTTGAATATTTGCGATTTGTAAGTAATGTAAAACTTCATGACGTTTTCCATTACTCGTCATTTCCTAAATAATGACTGTTTTGGACTTAAAAAACTGACAAAAATGGTCCATTTTTTATCAAATGGCAAAAAAAGCATCTTTTTTTCATCTCACATGTAGCCTAACTCCTAAAGGTACTTTATCCAATTTGCCACTGCTGATTTAAGAAAAGAAAGAAAAATAAATTTGTTATATAATAATTGCTTACTTTTTTGTAGTTTTTCACTAATCATGCGTTATTTTCGATTTTAACTTAAGCGGGTCTTTCTATTTCAACGCTGTATGGTATTTTATTACCATTTTAGAAAATTGGCCATAAGAAATCTATGAACGATTTTCGAACACGGTTTTTTGAAATTTATTTGTTTATTGTTGAACTTTCATAAAACAATTTTTTATACTTAACATAATTTTACAGAATTGACCTTGATTTGTCGAGGTCAAATCAAGTCAAAAAAGTGCCCCACTGAAAAAATAAGGTTTCAGATCTGACGTAAGACGTTGGCCAAAAATCTGATGTCAGTTCTGACATCAGATTCTAGGATTGTTTAAGAATAAAAAATAAACAATGATAAACACAGCTGAAAAATGAATAAAATTTGTTTAATGGTACATTAGATTATCCTTCTTTCTTTCCCGCTCTGTTTCCTTTAATCGTCATGAAATCAATCTGGTCACTCAGAGCTAACACTGTAAAACAAAATTTGCGTTTTTAAAAATAACTTTAACGAAATTAGACTTAAATGGTAACTAAAGACTCCTTGAATCAAAGTACCAAAGGTTATTTGCGATCTGAGCTCGTTTTGTTAATTTTTTTGCAATTTAACAAATTTATTGACAGCCTGGGCAATCATCAATCGTTTTTCAATGTTCAAAAACGATTATATATGTTTTTGGACATATGGATTTTATTTCTGAAGCAAAAAATTGAAAAAAAAAACAAGAATCAAACGAATTAGAAGTACGATTCCCATTTATTTTTAAAGCAAAACATCCGTTATTGCTCTCGCACCACGGGTGGTCATTGAGTAGAGTCTCGACAGCATCGGCTTTCTCTCGTCCCGAAACTCTGAAAGCATTCAGCATCTTCTGGGCGAGAGAATTTTAGTTCACGTACTTTACCGTTTCCACACTTTGAGTAATGTGATAATAAGGGATCGCCCGTAAATTACGTGACGCAAATATCATGATTTTTTAACCCCCTCCGGCCCCTCGTGATGCAATTCTCCATAAGTGTTAACATGAAGCGTAACATTCGACTTAACCTTCCCTCCTTCTCCTATGAATGTCACCCTTATTGTAAGTGAAAATACAATAAAGGTGACTTTGTATTTTCATTTACAAATGCCCTAAATTGTAAATGAAATCGATGTATCAATCAACTTTTTGCAATAATTACGTCCTATTTAAAGCGCTTTAAACGAATTCAAAACTGTATTTCGTAAAAGAAACTTCAAAGTATCAATTTAGAAAAAAAATTATAATAGTTTTCTGATAAGTATATTTCGATAGCCCTAACCTTACGCAAGAATCCATTTGGGAAAATCATCTTCTTTTTATGTTATCGGCATGTTTTAAAATTCGGGACCCTCTAAACTAAAATTCTCTGGGAAAGGGCTGATAATCTCTTTCGGAATTTCTGAACGATAGAAAGCCGATGCTGTCGAGACTCTACTCAATGACCACCCTTGGCGCGGGGGAAAAAACGGATGTTTCGCTTCAAAAATAAATGGGAATCGTACTTCTAATTCGTTTGATTCTTTTTTTTTTTTTAATTTTTTGCTTCAGAAATAAGATCCTTATGTCCGGAAACATATATAATCGTTTTTGAACATTGAAAAACGATTGATTATTGCCCAAGTTGTCAATAAGTTTGTTAAATTGCAATATAATGAACAAAAAGAGCTCAGATCGCAAAAAACCTTCAGTACTTTGATTCAAGGGGTCTTTAGTAACCATTTGAGTCTAATTTCGTTGAGGTAATTTTTTTCGTGTTGTAATGTGTAATCATTAGAAATTTCTTTATTCTTCCAAACTTTCGACTTCGTATCGAGCCATCATCAGGGTACACTATAAATAATATAATAAACCTAATAGTTACAATCTTATAAGCGATGACTCTAACAACATCATCAAACCGCACTATACATACTCTATTTTCCGATTATCCACTTCCACACATTTTCATTGTAATTCTACACCACATCTGTCCATCGATGCGTTAACAATTTAAACAATGTACAAAACATCATCGTCAGACACAAAAAATAAACTCGCCAACAGCCATAGGGCCCAGTGCCAACATTCTTCCTCTCGGAGTGGTGTGAACGTCGAAGAAGGCAGCGCGATACTAACGAAGAATGAAATAATGGCACGAGCTTAAATAGGCACAACTATCAAATCCCTTCTCCGCCTCAAAGGCATCCCATATACATGAATGATAATCCGACCGTGTTCAAAAGTTTATCATAAATGATATCAATCAAAAGTTTATCATAAATGATAGTTTATCATTTATGATAAACTTTTGAACACGGTCCGACTATGATTCATGTATATGGGATGCTTTTGAGGCGGAGAAGGCATTTGATAGTAGTGCCTATTTAAGCTCGTGCCATTATTTCATTTTTCGTTAGTGTCGCGCTGCCTTCTTCGACGTTCACACGACTCCAAGAGGAAGAATGTTGGCACTGGGCCCTATGGCTGTTGGCGAGTTTATTTTTTGTGTCTGACGATGATGTTTTGTACATTGTTTAAATTGTTAACGCATCGATGGACAGATGTGGTGTAGAATTACAATGAAAATGTGTGGAAGTGGATAATCGGAAAATAGAGTATGTATAGTTCGGTTTGATGATGTTGTTAGAGTCATCGCTTATAAGATTGTAACGATTAGGTTTATTATATTATTTATAATGTACCCTGATGATGGCTCGATACGAAGCCAAAAGCTTGGAAGAATAAAGAAATTTCTAATGATTAGCTCTGAATGACCAGATTGATTTCATGACGGTTGTTTATTGGTGTTATTACACCTTCAACATGCATATTACATGATGAAAAAAGTGTGATTATCTGAAATTTGAACTCGAGTTTCCCACGTGATTCATCGCAAAGCTGCCACTGAGCCATTTCCATATCTGTCGATTGATGGAAAAGATTCAATTGTGACTAAGCCGATACACTCATAAAATATGTAAGTGGGAAGCAACGTTTTACACAATTTATCACAACTCAAAATGGCTCAATGTTAGCACCGCAGTCTATCACGTGAGAAACTCGAGTTCAATCGCACTTTTTTCATAATGTAATATGCATGTTGAAGGTGTTATAACACCATTAAACGAATTTTATATAATTTCCAGCTGTGTTTAACATTGCTTATTTTTTATTTTAAACAATACTTGAATCTGACGTCAGATCCAACGTCAAATCTGACACCTTATTTTTTTCAGTAGGGTGTAGTTCACACGGGGTGAACAATTTTAAACCTTCAAGTTATTTGAAAAAAAAAAAAAAAAAAAAACTGTAAAATTTCTTTCAGATATCTCCTTGACTATGATTTGACACAATCTTTTTAGAAAATTTTAATTTTATCGTAAAAATTCAAGATATTGAAAGATAGATAATTATTTTTTCCTCATTTTGTTGTTCTTGTGAGGCCTGCAAAATTTAATTATTCAAGATAATCAAAAAGGCTTAGGTTTAATTATAGTGAAATGTTTACTGAAAATAAAAAAAAAGCGAATTCGACTTGGTAAGTACAACGGCTATTCTAAAAACATTCACCTTGTGTAGTTTACTGTTTTTTTGACCGGAGTGCGATCAATGACAAATCAAGGTCAAACCAGTGAGTTTAATAAAAAAGAAACAACAAAAAAATGTTAAAAATTCAATAGTAAAGAGAAATTTTCCTAGAAACCACATTCTGAAATCATCCACAGATTTTTTGATAACAAACTTTCTATAATGGTAATAAAATACAATATTTTCGTTACGCCAACCTCAAAACTGAAATTTTTAGGTGACTTTTTGGCAATCGTAACAAAAAATATCTCATGCAAACAAGTACGGATGTGCTCATAGGTAAAACTGGTACCAGACATCGCCTTCCATTCGGTCAGTTAATGCCCCGTTGCCAAATTCGCACATGCGCACCTGTTAGGTAATATACAATACATGGAAAGACTACCTAAAATAGTTTTTACAAATATGCAAAGATGCGGCTGACAAACTGACAACAGAATCACTCTTGTTAAGAATTTTGATCATAGACTGATTAGAAACCAATCTTCTTTTCTGCATTTTCTAGATGTTCCAGACCCCAAACGATGCTTGTAAAACGATGGATGGCAAAAAATTCCGAGTCGAAGTCTTCATAACTCCAAGAGTAAACGTCATTGATGAAACTTCCTCAAAATTTAACTTGGATGCCGTTGAGAAAACCAGAAACTGCACAATAAACAGAACTCATTTCTTGAAAGAAGACAAAACTTATGAAGAATCTTCTACACAAAATATAACTTCCAACAGAAAATATGATGGTCTAGAAGACAATATCTATGAAAAACCTTTTGCTAAAAATACAATTCTGAACAATGAAAGTCACCACCTTGAAGAGAAAATCTATGACGAACCTTTTGTCGGAAACATGATTGTCAATAACGAAAAATACAATAACCTTCTTTGTGCCAGTGCAAGCAGCAGTTCTTCATCTTCCTTTTCCAAATTCAAGAAGAAATTCGTGCCAAAACCACCGAAAAGAAGCAGCAGTTTAAAGCCAATCGATGAAAGAGTAGAATACTTGGAGCAACATGTGCATGAGTTCTGCCATCATGGTCATAAAAATGGCTGCACGGTAGCTTTCCAACATCCAGAGGAATTGAGTCAAGAAATTTTTAAGGAGAATTGGTTGCAGAAGCTGCAGATTTTGAGACAAAGAGAGGCGCTTCTGAGAGACAAGGAAATGGCCCTGCAGAGTCAGGAGCGACTGTTGTTTAAAAAGGAGAGACAGTTGAGAATTTTAGAACGATTGATGAAGGACAAGACGAAACAAATCGAACTGTACCTTAAGAGATGTGGAAGTATCCACGGTTTAGGGTATGAGAAGAGTTCAGAATCAGGCATTTCAAATGGGTCCAAGCATGAGATCTCGGATTACATGAGCGATTTCCAGCACATCTACGCAGAAATCAAGCATCCCCCGAACCTGCCTAATTCCATGAGTTCCTTAGTCTCCGAGACGGTTGGAGTAAGAAGAGATCCACATCATTTAGTGCTAGAGAAAGCTAACAAAGTTGGTGCAAGTAGTTTCAGGTATGCAGTTTTTGAAAATGTTTTATACTTTTTTAATTTTAAAATTCACAGGTTCAGTTATTAAATGCTGGAACTAAAAAGAATACAGAAGGAGTGTGAACTCCCCATATATTCCTTAGCTTTCGAGCGAAACCGATTCCCTTCTAATATCCCCTCTTTTTGGCAAGGGTGCACACTAGGGTGATCGTTAAAATGGGTTTGGTGAAATTTTGATCGTGACGCACCCTAAATCGGTTTCCAATAATTCAAAAACACTATCTAGTTTTTTTCAGATTTTTAGTTCAATATCAACCCGTGCCGGCAAAGCCGTTTTTTTTTCTCCCTTAAATACCATAGGATTTTGTCTTCGAAACAGTCTATAATTTTTTCGAGCACCCAATGCACTATAAAAATAAGTTTGTCATGGGAATTCCTAGTATATAGATACCCGAAGCTAAGAAAAAAATTTCAGGCCCCAATCTGAATTCCTTGTATGTTGTTTATAGCGGACAATAACGAGGAAAACATCAAAACACTGCTTTTTTTCGTAAAATACATGTTTTTTTTTTTATCAGTTTAAAATTCTAGTTTATTGGTGTAACGTTACTGACTGTCCCTATACCCAAGGGTCCGAGGGACTTCTTGCCTGGCGCGGGAGGGTATAATAAAGCAACCGAAAATCGAATTTTAAAACAATCACTTCATTCTTCACGCGACGTGTTACAAAGGCCGACACACAGAGCCTGAAACGCGACGCGTTACGAAGAATAGACACACAGAAAAACGACGTTACGCGACGAGACACTAAGAACTAGGAGCAAGAACGGATCACAACAGCGCTCGAGACTCGAAGTCGGCTCGTATACATTTTTCAATACAAAATGGCCGCCGAAAGTAGTGCCAATGACATTGTGCGAAAAAGAAGCTTCTAGAACAATCCAGAAGCTTCAAAATTACATCATAATTGTTTCCTTATAACTCCATTTCCGGCAGGTACCATTAAATAAATGAACGCGATTAGCCGCCGGTAATGCCAATCCAATTGCGCCTGATTGCGCTTAAACTATCATATGCTATGTCACGTACCGAGTTAAAACATTAAAAGTGATTAGGAAACGATTCCATTTATCGTTGTAATAAAGAAAAGCGAATTTACTTGGTTCATTGTTTGTTAGAATGAAATGATCTTTACTTTTACAATTGAAAACTTTAAGAATATTCTATGTAAAGTTATTCTTTTTTCTACAAAAATTATTATATTATCATTATTTAAATATTCAAATAGCTTTATGTACTCGGGACGTGACAATTGGTTCATAACTCATACTTATCATTACAAGCAAATATTGTCAGATCTATTGACGAATTTCTAAAAAATCCCATTCCCCTTCTCCCCCCCCCCGCCCCTCATTAGGCCGTACAATCATATGCATAGTTCGAAAATAAAAATGTTGAGTTTGGAAAATATTAAATGTCGATTGATAGGGAATTTTTTCTGTGAGGGTGAATGTTTGAACCCGAGCTAAAGACGAGAAATGCAATGCAAAAAACTAATTACGAAAATACAAAGTAGGAATAGAGAGAAAATATTATAATTCTTGTAACCAGCAATTAGTGGTCGAGAAAAAACCAAGAGGCCCTCGTTTTTGCTTGTTTTTGCTCGACGCTGATGTAGTGGCGACTTTTAGCGGACGTTCGTGGAGATACAAGGAAGTGTGTTTTGACTTTTCTTTCACTTATACATAATCAGCAGTTTGAGTGAAAAATTATGGTTGTTTTTGTTGCAAATCATTACTTAGTGCAATGTTAGCCGCCCGGGTTTTACGGCAAAACGTTTTTCTCATTGGGGATATGGACACCCAAATCTTTGGAAACAAACTAACTCCAAAGTCTTAATTTTTAAAAGTATTATTCTTCAACTTACGGGTATTGAACTTTTCGTGAAAGCTCGTCTCTCGTTATTCAAGAACCGTTAATTTTTTGGGAGAAGTAAAAAATTCCAGCACAAGTCACATCTCGATGCATCGAAAAATTAGAAAAACTGTACGATTCTTGGCGCATTTTGCAAACAAGTGCAGGAAAAGATCCCATTAAGATAAAAAAGATAATTTCATTTCTTCTTTGGACAATTTATTTGATACCGCTCACGGAAATGCACTTGAAACAGCCGAAAATGAAGTCAAAGAGTTTTTAATCAATCAAAGATCAGATGGATGCTTTGGATACATTTGTTGCGCGCAAAGTAGATACGACTGAAGAAAATAAGGAAAAAGTATAAGAAAAACTAATCGAAAGACGTCGGAAAAGCGACATGGAATTAGAGAAATTGAATAAGTTTAGTATTTTGAAAATATTAAATTATAAAAATTTCAGAAATTTCTTTGGTTATTAAAAAAAAATTTATTTGTTTGCCCGTGCATTGTTATAATAAATAAATAAATTCGTGATAACCGAAGCAATATTGGAAATTTATTAAGCGTCAACATTTTTTCATCAAAAGTAAATATTCACCGATGAATCTAAACAAAAATAATTATTGTTAAATCATTTTTTAAAGCGTTTTTGTAAATTATTGTGTCAAAATGGATAATGGTTGATATGAAAGTATCGAGTTAATCGTGCTAAAAAAATTAACGAAGTTTTTTTTTTGGTTTTTTGCATTGTAGATCGTTTTGTCGAATTGGCATCAATTGATAATGGGGATTCTGCAGCCAGTGCCAGCTAAAAGAGCCTGGGAGAATATTCAAACGTCTTTGTCGAAGCCAGTATTAGATATATGCAAGATATCGGACAGAAATACTGTGTTTGTAATAGCCGCTGTAGCGCGAAGTTTGGGTGTTGATTTACAAACTTAAGTTTCGAACAGAACTTCGATCAGAAATTATCGGGAAAAATCGCGTGCTGCGAAAGCTGCTAATATTAAGGTAACATTCCAAAACACTAATCTAGATGCTGCTGTCGTGCACTGGGACGGGGAAATGCTACCAAACTTATTAAATCGTAAACTGGTTGACAGACTCCCGATCGTGATTTCAAATAGTTAGATTGAAAAAATGTTAGGTATTCTAGAACTGGAAAATAGAACAGGATTATCTCAGGTCAATGCTTTTGAGGTTGTTCTTGAAGATTGGGATCTATCTGATTCTGTCAAAGCTTTGTGTTGTGACACGGCAAGTTCCAATCTAGGCTACTTGAATGGAGCTGCGGCATTGCTCGAAAAACATTTGGATCGCGATCTTTTGTATTTACCGTGCCATCGTCATACATTTGAGTTGATTCTACGATCCGTTTTTGACGAAAAAATGCCATCTAATACTTCTGGTCCCAACGTTCCAATTTTTAAGAGATTCCAAGATTTATTGCCACAAAAATTTGATATACGAAAGTGGCATGAAAGACGAGAAAATCAAAGGCTTTCTTCTTCATGCTATAAATGATATCTACCATTTTGTTGAAGAAACCTTAAAAACCGCTCAGCCCAGGGATGATTATAAAAAATTCCTTGATTTGAAATTAATTTTTTTAAGATATTACTCCACCTTCCAGGGTTGAATTCAAATTTACCGGTGCTTTTCACCATGTGAGATGGATGGCAAAGGCGATATACAGTCTAAAGATATATCTGTTCCGGAATCAGTTCGAAATGAATGCATAAGAGAGAAATGCATTGCGTGACATTTGCCTTTTTATAGTTACTACCTATGTAAAAACATGGCTTCAAACTCCACCAGCATCCAAAACTGCATCTCAGGATTTGGGATTTCTGAAAAAACTGCATGATTATGAAAATACTGATTCTAAAATTTCCCAAGTTACATTGAAGAAATTCAAGAATCATTTGTGGTATTTGACCCAGGAATGTGCTGCTATGTATTTTTTTGATCGTGATTTACCCGTGAATGAAAAGGAAAATGGTTAAAGCTTTTCTTGGAGACACTAGATCTGAGCAGTATGCAAAAAAAAATGGATATCAATTTGAAATATATCGATTTTTGGTGTCGTAATGATATTGCTGATTTCATTACCGGTCAATCTTCCAATTTTTTCCGGCGCTTCAATTGAGAACCGATTTCTCGATATCAATCCCTCTTTGTGGTCTGGAAATGATGATTATATCCAAGGCTTGCCTGTTGTTGAGCACTTAGCTATTGTAAATGATTCTGCAGAAAGAGGTGTTCATCTTATAGAAGAGTACGATGACTAATTAACGAAAAATGAAAAGCAAAAGCAATTCTTACTAAAACTTGTTGCTGAGTTCAGAAAGACTTTTTCCAATGTCAATAAACAAACCGTGATCACGGGCTTATCATAATGTGTCTGTGCGAATTCTCTATGTAGAATTATTGTAGAATGATCGGCATATGTCCAATGTGTGGGACTTAGCGTACAAAACGCTAGTTTCAAGAAATAGCTTTATAGTTTGGTGAATTTTGTCAACACTATTATACGAAATTTTTAATCTGAATATATAACAATTTTACACATTCTAATAAAGTTTATTCAACACTAATTGTTCGTTACGACAATTATGATATTTTTCCCCATTCCTACTTTGTATTTCCGTAATTAATTTTTTGCATTGCATTCCTCGTCTTTGGCTCGGGTTAAAACGTTCGCCCTCACAGAAAAAATTCCCTATCATTCGACATACCAGACGTCATTTAATATTTTCTAAACTCAACATTTTTATTTTCGAACTATGCATATGATTGTATGGCCTAATGTGGGGGGCGGAGGGGGGAGAAGGGGAGGAAGATTTGTCAGAAATGCGTCAATAGTTCTCACAATATTTGCTTATAATAATAAGTTCGAGTTATACACCAATAAACTAGAATTTTAAACTGATAAAAAAAAAACATGTATTTTACGAAAAAAAGCATTGTTTTGATGTATTCCTCGTTATTGTACGCTATAAACAACATACAAGGAATTCAGATTGGGGCCTGAAATTTTTTTCTTAGCTTCGGTATCTATTTACTAGAAATTCCCATGACAAACTTATTTTTATGGTGCATTGGATGCTCGAAAAAGATATAGACTGTTTCGAAGACAAAATCTTATGTTATTTAAAGGGGGGAAAAAAACGGCTCTGCCGGCGCGGGTTAATATTGAACTAAGAATCTGAAAAACATTAGTCAGTGTTTTTGAACTATTTGGAACCGATTTGGGGGGCATGGCGATCAAAATTCCACCAAACCTATTTTAACGACTGCCTTAGTGTACGCGGGATTCACATGAAGGGTGGGCAAATTTCACAGAATTTGAACACCGCATTTTTTTGTTTTATTTTTATGTAATACACAATATGAATATCGAATAAACTGAGGTGAATTTATTAGGATCTAAGACGTAAATTATTGATATGTATAATATACTGGATAGCTGATAGGGCTGGTGGGGATAATCCCAATTGAAGCGGGCTTTGACAGTGAATCATTGTCTACGCATGCGCACAAGGCAGCATTTTTTTCGCGTGATTTTGAATGAATTCGTCAAAGTTTGTTGACAGTAGTTACATTATTGTAAGATTTTTCCTGTTGCTGACTATATTATTATTTTGGCTCTAGTTTATAAAGTCACTTCATGTGAGAAAATGGAATTTTTCAAAAAATGCAGATATATAGGATGTCTTAGAAACCGTAGTACAAAAAAAAACCATGGATTCCTTGCGCAATTCTAAAACATATTTTCTTTTGCGATTTTTCAAAATTCGCAATGTTCTCGGAGATATCGGTGAGCATGTAATCACGTGCAATAGCCAATCAGCGCTTAACTTAACCGCGGTGAAAAGATCCAGGGAAAGTAGCCCGGGAGGAGAATGAGAATCTTTCCAAAGGCCCGGCGGAATCTCGTCCTCCTCTACAATAGTATATTGTGTTGCTAGGCACTGAAGTGCCTCGCCTCAAAAAGGTTCAGTGCTGTAGCACACACGATATTTTTTGCAAAATACGTACCGAAAAATGCAGTTCGAGGAGCTGTATGGCGACGTTGAGGGGGTCCATTTACGACACGGCGTGGCACGCAAATGATACATAAATAAAAGGAAAGGTTAGGCTAGGTTGTGAGTCCAGTGAAGTAGTCGAAGCGGGGCCGGAAGGGAAGCCCTGGCCGGGGGTTTGGGGGGCGGAGCCCCCCAACTAAGGAAATATTAGTTCAAAATGAAAATCATGTATCAATTTTGTTTTTTTTATTTATGTACTTAAATGTCTTACAAATTCTGTAACGAAGAAAAAATACAATTTCCACTTAATCTAATAGCGTTTTTTTGTATAGTTTGCAAAAATACATTTTTTTCAACATAACTTAATGTTGATTTTTCTATTAAATTTTGGAAAAATACATTTTTTTTAAACTTAACTTAATAGCGATTTTTCTATTAAATTTTGCAAAAATAGTAATCTGTAGGAATAAATTTTTAACAAGATTGTGTTTTCATTTTTTTTTTTTTTCTTGAACAATTGTGACGGAGCAGTTGCTGATGTAAAAAATTTGTGCACTCGAGGTGTTTTCATTGCTTTCGTTTGAAGTGATAGTTGCATTTGTTTTTTTCATTTTTTTTTGTGATGGATGTTTTTCATTTTCATTATCATTTGTACGCTTCTGTAAATTTATATTTGAAGAAATCATTGCACCGGTTTTATTTTTGTTATGAATTGAATCATCGACATATCCTTGGGCAGTGGTATCTGATTTCCACCCCCCAAGGTTCTTCAAACAAAGCATTGATGCCCCGGATTGGGCAAAAAGCGTGGCAGCAGTGCGGCAAAATGCGTGCCCAGTGTACAATTGAGGTTCCGAGAGGCCGAGAAAAATTGCAATTTCATTTAGCATCTTACCAAATTTGTGTTTTCCCATTGGTTGTATGGTGCATTTGCCGTTTTGGTAGTTGAGAAAAAATCTTTTGGAGCCGGCATTTTTGGGACGAAGGTCTGTATACTTCTTTACAGTGGGGTTGAATTTCTCGTCAATGGTGAAGCTTCTTCCAGTTTCGGTTTTTGTAGGTGGAACACTGACTTGTATTAATTGGTCGTGGTAGGTCAAGTCATTTGTTGAGACATTGGTAAGTTCGCACGAACGCAGTGCGCCACATATCCCGAAAATGGTAGCAACCTGCACATTGTACAATAGTTTGTTGTATAAATCAGAAAATGTGACTATAGTATTTTTATTTGGAAACTTTTATTAATTTCAAAGTTAACTTTGTCAAGCATTTTCGTTATTGGTTGATTGTTTTTTTTATTTCTCTATTTTATTTGTTCTTAATAAAATATTTAAATGTGTTTTTTTCAGAAGAATAATCGTGTGTATTAATATATATATATATAAATCAGTAGTGTTTTGTATGTAAAAAAATAATGTTTTTAAAAATTACTCACTTTTGTTGCTAAGTATTTGTGATCAGGTGCATCGTTCAGGAATTTCTCAATTTCTTGACTCGTGAATATTTTTGATTTTTTCGCTTTGAAGCCTTTGTTTTTTGCTTTAATGAAAGCTGTCACTTTCGAGAAATCTGCAATGTTGATGTCTTTGTGCATTTTGATGGTTGCCTTTAACATTGAAAAATGGCTCCACAATGTTGAAGGCTGATACTTTTCAGTCATTTTGCTCATGTATGCGAGCAAAACGTTTTCCGTTGTTTTCGGCACTTTTTCATTCACTTTCCAGTCTTGGAAACACTTGTAGGTTTGTTGGTAAAGAGCACGTGATTTTTCAGGAATGAAAAATCCACGCGTCTCGTCTGCCCGGGCACGTATTTCCGGGGGGGTTCCCGGCTCGAAATCCACATCAAATTCTTCATTTGATTCCTCTTCCAAATTCATCGTTGCCTTTAACTTTTTTTTCGTTCGGTTTGTTGTTTTCGGTTTGTTGTTTGTCACTGTTCGTCACTTCGTGTTGGTGTTTTCTTTCGCCGCGCATGCGCCACGCTATGTATATGTTCGATAACTGAGACTCACGAGATTCGTGGAGGTAAGTCGAGTATGTCAAGTGAGTAGACAAATCTCTCGCGCTCTCTTTCTGTTTGGTGCGGTCCAGAAAGAGATAGAGATACCGAGATTTGTATGCTCATTTCTGCTTTTTTTAGATCACATTCTTCACTCCCTGAAAACAGGAAGTGAAGTAAAATTGCATTCTTCACTCCCTGTTTTCGGGTAGTGACACATTCGCCTGTCGTAAATGGACGTCCTCAATGTCGCCATACAGGGACTCGAAGTACATTTTTCTTGCGTGTTTTGCAAAAAAGTTGTTTTTCTAGCGGTACTCGAACCATCTTTTGAAGATTTATCATTGACGAGCACGTTGAAAAAAAAAAACACACACACACAATAACACGGAAATCGAGGAATGCTGACATGCGTGAAAATGGGGACCTCGAAATTTCCGACAAAATTAATCATGATTCAGATGCCTTGAATTGGTTTTCAATCTAAGCAAATTATTGATTGTAACGATTATTTGTTTTCAAAACGAAAACCTTGTACATCGAGATAGTGAATTTTTTATTTCGGATCTGTAACTCGAACGGTTGAATATTTTTCCGATTTTGAAATCCAAGGAAGTGTAGCATGTAAATGTAACGCATGATGATTTTTGAATTTTCGACATTTACAAAAATGTCAACTGTCTTTTTATAATGAGATACATATCTTTGAATATCCACAGTCAAGAAATTAAAAAGTAATTACTTTGTTCCACATTAGAAAATACAAAGACTGTGCGCATGAAAACATTTTCAAATTCAAAGTGAAAATCATTGATTCTTTCTTTTAGATTAGATGTTGCAAAAAGGTGTAAATTTGAAAAACAGCTTTCAACAATTGTACTGATCAAACTCTTCAATTTCTTATTTTACATATATCATTCGAATGCACCCATTAAAAATTCGGTACTTAATTATTTCAACCTCAAATCTGAATTGAAAATTGCCTGTTCTCACTTAACATTTTGATTTGAAATCAAATCCGTCATGTCATAATAGTATTAAGGAAAACCTGTAAGTGAGCTAAATAAAAACTACTGACACTGTCATTTCAAAAACTAAAAAATAACATTAATTCATAGGTAAAAAGTAGCCAGAGCTCTAATATCTGAATTTCGAAATTTCCTTAGTCTCCAATTACTCTACTTGATGCATAATAATATTGCGAGAATCACTCAAAAACTTGAACGATATCTTCTTCTTGGAATTCTGAAAAAGTCGACGTAGTCAAAATTTTGTATTTTGTCACAAAATCGCTAATTTAATTTTGGAAAATCCTTTTTCCACCGTATTTTTCAAGTAAATCTACTACTAGATTGAGTAAAAAACATTAAAGTATCTACAATGAGCACTTGAAAGTCGTTTGATACAGCCTATAAAACGTTCTGTAGTTATTAGATTAAATTAACTAAATTATCGGTAAAGTGACATAAATTTCTTCAATACTTCTTACATCAAGTTTTGCAAAATTTAAATTCATTATATCTGGCCACAATTTTATGCAATCAATGAAACTGTTACTTGTCGAATAGCTATCGAAATTTCGGTAGGTTGTGTCAAACGCCATTTTCAATGAGATGATTATTAGTTACTTTCGAAATTTCCGAAATGTAAGAAAGATATTTCGGCTTTATTACTTAGGCTTACTTCTTTACACAAAAATTAGTGTTCTGTCAATCTGTATCTGTTATTTTCAATATATGTATTGTCTGCCGTATTTTACAGATTGTGTTGTTAAAATTTTGATAAACATATCTGAAAAAAAAAAATGAGAGAATTATTGTGGAAAATATGCGACACTAATTTGTTAGAACAACAAGCAATCTGTTTCACATTTGAAACAGATTGCTAATGGATTCAAATCAGGTGACCTTGGAGGCCATCTCACGTGTCCCCCGCGACCGATCCATCTATTTGGAAATTGCTCATCCAGCTGTCTTCTTGCAATGACAGACCGATGCGCTGGAGCACCGTCGTGCATGTACCAGAGGTTTTCCCTCTTTTGCATCGAAATGTTATTAATTGCCAATCGCAGTAAATTTGGCAGTTCATCCCTCAAGAAATTGCGGTACATGACACCGTTGATCCTTGGAGGCGTCTGCCAGGGTCCGACCTAGTTATAAATTTTTCCACTATACATAAGTTTTGTCCAATAACACAGTCCAACAAAAAAACACTTTTTTTAAAATGACGGGATGATTACTTAAAAAATGTGTAGCTTGAGTAAACCTGAAAACATTTCTAAAAAGAGTTTCTGCATGGCACGTCCTGTTTTCGAGCAATAAATTGTTTTAAATATAAATAAAACTACAAGCATAAAATCTACAATTTTTGTGCGATTTCGGTGGGAAAAAAGTCGTTTTAGGAGTTTTCAAATGCGAGGAATTCATTCTTGAAATAACTTTTGCAAAAAAATCATATTTCAATCATCTGAAGAAGATATGAAGAAACTGAGATCTTTAATTTCGAGGTATTGGCATTTCTCGGCAGATAGTTAAACCGGAACCGAAGTCTTCCTTTCAGAAATCTATTGTGGGACCAGAGGAGACGATTCAAATGGTCCAGTTAGGAACCGAGGCTTTCCAAGAAATGTGAATACATTAAAATGAACGATCTTACTTTTATCATAGCTGATCTTAAATGATGGAAAAATGATTTTTTCTTACAAAAATTATTCCACTAATGGATTTGTTACAGACGAAAAACCCTGTGTAAAGTTTTATTTCACTGAAATCGGTCAATAATTGTAGATTTTAGGCTTGTGGTTTTGTAAGGGATGGTATTTAGGGTTCACTGGTTTCGAAAAATGGACACTTTCTCATGCTTCAGCATTAATGTTTATTACCAAAGTTCTATCTCTTTCGAACGTTCGCAGTTTAAATTTGCACAGAATTTAGAAGTTTGCGTTGCACAGAATGTAGAAGTTCGCGTTGCACAGAATGTAGAAGTTCGCGTTGCACAGAATTTAGAAGTTCACGTTACACAGAATGTAGAAGTTCGCGTAGCACAGAATGTAGAAGTTTGCGTTACACAGAATGTAGAAGTTCGCGTTTTGAAACCCTCGACGCTCGCGATGAACCTTTCGTGTAAGAAGCGACGGAAAGAGGTTTTCTTTACAAGATCAGAAAAATAACGCCTTTTGTCTTTTTGGCGAACGCCTTTTTATATGATATCGGAATAAGTTTTATCATCTGATAGTCCTGTCATTTTCGAGAAATCATTGGATTTTTCCTACGATCATACTGTTTATCGGAGACGCTCGTTATTGTAAATTGTAATCACCTACTATTCACGTGATACATGATTGCTGAAGACGAAAGTTATTACAATCAAAATCACCTGTTATTCACGTGATACATGATTGCTGAAGACGAAAGTTATTACAATCAAAATCACCTGTTATTCACGTGATGCATTGTGATACGTTTTGTTGAAACGTTCGTTATCGTCATCATTATCATAAAGAGGTCGTTGGTTTTTCTCTTACAATCATACAGTTTATCAGGATCGCTTGCTATTGCAATTATTATCATGAAGAGGTCATTGGTTTTTCTCGTGCAATTATACAGTTTATCAGAATCGCTTGCTATCATTATCATTAAAAGATCGTTGGTTTTTCTCCCGACGATTTAGGCGATATAAGCTTTTAGAACTAAGAAAAAATGAAAAATAATACAATGAATGGGGACATTACAGTTTTATTTAAACTAAAGTAATTATTTGCTCGAAAACTGGACGTGTACATGCAAAATCCTTTCCGGAACTATTTTTAGGGCACGTAAAATTAAATGTTTTTGCTGAATAGAACCGGTCATTTTTTTGTTAGACTGTGTAACGAACGACAGCATTATTCGAATCTAGACAATTTCCGATCCCTACTCTATTAATAAACTTTTAGTGACTAACAATGAAGAGGCTGTTACTGTCAATAAGAAGAATGTAGAAAAATTGAAAAAAGCATTTTGCTCTTACAGGTTTAAGTTAATAAAATAAATTAGTTACATCAAATCTGCTGACTTTGTCCCCGTTAAAAACTGTCTCATGAAGCAAACCCCTTTCTCTTTAGAGGTTTTTTGATGTTAGTTAACGGCCGCCAATAGCAAATAAATTTTCCATAATAATGATTGAATCATCGATAAAAGAATGTTTTTTTCAAACTGAAAATTATGATCTTAAAAAAAACTGAAAACTTCTTCGATAGACTTTTTTTCTTAATTGTTTTAACAGCAGCTTTTGAAAACTTTTAAATATTTAAGTATAAAAAGTATCTAGCCTACCAAGTAGCTGTCGACTAGTCCAGCCCAGTGGGAGCGGCTAAACTGGACTTGTAAATTAGTGGCTCTGGAAGCATGAGGATTTTCTTCATCACAAATGTGGTAATTGTGGGTGTTGAAAAACCCTCCTCGAGTGAAGATAGCCTCATCACGCCAGATTATATTGAAAATAAAATTTGGATCTTGCTGATGGATATTTAGAATCCATTGACAAAACTCCATTCGAAGAAAGTAATTACCAGGTTGCAGATGTTGTGCCTGGGTGATATGGTATGGGTACCCGCCATTTGCACGGAGAGTTCGCCAAATTTTCTTCTGCGATATTCCAAGTCGGCGCGAAGCTCTCCTCAAGCTCAGCTGAGGCTCTTCCGTAAACGCATTCAGAATATTTCTTTCGACAATTAAGTTGCGAGCTCTTACGTTTTGCCCACCATCCTGAAGGGTAGGTTGCAAAACACCATTGACGCGAACGCGATTTATCAAACGCAGAAAAACCGAGTGCACAGGGTGTCGACGATACGGAAATCGAACAGCGTACTTTCGAGCGGCCAAACGAGCACTTTGCCTCACTGCACCGTAAATTATCAGCACATCAAAATACTTTTGATTACTGTAATTCATCATTATGATGCTAATCAAAATAAGGTTAACGGTCGTGGAAAAAACTGAAAATTATTCACGTAGAACACAAAAAAAAATTTTCTTCGATACTTTTTACGTTGCTGACGTGAGATGTGAGGATAGAAAGCGACTGATTGAAGCAAAAAGAATTTAGGAAAAAATCCATAGCATCGGTAAAACATTCGTCAGTACAATGGAATTTTCCGGAAAAAGATAAACAAATGTGAGGCTCAAATGTGGCGAAAAGAGCCAAGGTCTATCTGTAGAGTCGATGAAAATGCCTCCTGTCCCAGAAGGGCACTACCTGCGGATACCGGAAAAGCTGGAGACGCCGAGTCCTAAACAGCGATTTGTCACTGTATAATATAATAGTATATTTCGTATCAAGGGGCCTACGAGCATCTTTTCATGCATGACGGCAACATTCTCGGAACGAGGGAATGTTTTCGTCGCGCGTGGAAAGGCTCTGGCCCCGTGATACGAACTGTACTTTTCTTGGTCGGCGTTTGAAATGAGCGTGTGGGCGCGCAGCGGACTGAAAAGGGGATTCTTACGCTCAATCCGCGAGCAGCCTAACACACTCTTTTCAAACGCTGACCATGAAAATGTATTTTCGAATGTGCAACACGTCCACGAACGGACTGAAGAATAATATTTGACCACGTAAAATATTAGCCTCACAGATATTCACATTTCGCAAATTTCGAAAGTAACTAATAATCATCTCATTGAAAATGGCGTTTGACACAACCTATATGTTTCAGGACTTCATTTTTATGAGCTTTTTATTATTATTTTGTAATGTTATCTTTTGTAATCGAAAATCGTCAATGTCAAACGATAATGAAAGCCTGTCATAATGGTATCAGAAGTTTTTGTAACAAAAAATTTATCAAATATGTGGCGTGGAACGAAGAAATCGACCTAGCAGCTCCAAATGTTTCGGCTTACTTTCTAATGTCCTTGAGTAGGATTATCTGCCGAAACGTTTGGTGCTGCTAAGTCGATTTCTTCGTTCCACGCCACATATGAACATTTAAATGTTCCTTTACACCTAAGATTGGAAATGTTTTTTCTTAATATACCTTGTTTGAGTTTTTTTAAATAATAAACTACAATAGCTTACTATCTTTCCTACCTGGAAAGCCGCCAAACTTTTTTTTTACTTTTTTAAAGTTTTTTTATATACTTCTTACATCAAGTGTTGCGAAATTAAAATTCATCATACACGGAGAAAAGCTTACACTAATATTCACTCTAGCCTACACGACTCAGTCGTGTAACCAAAAAAATTGAAGTTAATACACGACACGAACCATTCGTTTTTCGACAGTAACCAATCGTGCCAGCTACATGAACGCCAATAGAGTAATGCGTAGTACCAACCGCCAACCGTGTGGACTGCGCAAATGAGTCTCGCGGGCCGCACGAATCACCATGAATGTTTCCGGCGTTCGCCACGGAAAAATCTGAACGCACGAAAACAAAAAGCAATATTTGTCTATGCTATATTAATTATTTTTACTCTGATCTATAACGCCTTTGTCAAGTCGATGTAATTTGAAAATAATTTTAATACAACGTAATCATGTTTTCGTACAAAATATAATTGTAAGAGGATATTTCATTATTTATATACGTTTTGAAATGAATGGTACTGAGCCCAATAAAACGTAAGCGAAATTTGTGTATTCTGATTCACTTTTAATTTTTTACGTAAATTGGTTTAAAAATTTTCAAGTGTGAGAATAGTAAAATTACTGTTTGAGCACATACAAGAAGCATTTTTTTTTTGTTTCAATTTCGATATTTTTCTGCTGATCTTCACATGAAATTCAATTATTTACCAATTAATTATTATATATTTATCTATTAATTTGATTCAATATTTCACATTTCGATTTATTGTGATGATAAACGTAATTTTTTTTTCCTCAATTTCATCATCAATTACATTCATGCGAATGAATAAGGATATGTAAATAAATTTTTTGAAAGAAAAGCAAAAGATAATTTTGAATGGTACTCATATAGCATAGACAAATATTGCTTTTTGTTTTCGTGCATTCAGATTTTTCCGTGGCGAACGCCGGAAACATTCATGGTGATTCGTGCGGCCCGCAAGACTCATTCGTGCAGTCCACACGACTCAGTCGTGTAAAAAGAGTAAAGAGTAGTGCGGTTGGCACTACACATTACTGTATTGGCGTTCGTGTAGCTGGCACGACTGGTTACTGTCGAAAAACGAATGGTTCGTATCGCTACACGAATCAGTCGTGTATTAACTTCAATTTTTTTGGTTACACGACTGAGTCGTGTGGGCTAGAGTAAATATTAGTGTATGCTTTTCTCCGTGTAGCTGGCCACAATTTTATGCAATCAATGAAACTGTAACTTGTCAAATAGCTATCGAAATTTCGGTATATAGAAATTAACAGAAAAGTTAAAAAAAAGGCCCGACAACCCACTTCATGCCTATCTATAAGAAATTCTCCTCTTTATTTGCCGACACTATATAACGTTGGTACACTCAACGCTTGGAACAAGCAAAAACTCGGGTCTTCTTTGCATGTCCCAAATGTTTGCTTCGGATATTGTGAGCGCTTGAGTTCTTGAATAAATCTGAATAATTCTCGAGCCGTCGCCTTTCCCTCAGGTCTGTATTGTGCGCGTTAGTTCTCTTGACTTTCGCGGATATTTGTTAAAGAAACGCTGTCTCGAACCGTCCCTGCGTTTTAACATATTTTAGCATAACCGTTATACATGAGTTCGAGAATCTGTCAGTACAGCGGAAACAGATTCGTTTCATTGCCAATCGCGAGACTGCATACTTCAAGCGTTGGGTGTATATCGAATTCACTTTATAAATTGTAATTTTTAGCATAAAATTGCTCCGCAGATGATATTTATCAACGGAAATCATTATATTTCCTGGCAGCATTTGATGAATGATTATCGCTGCGAAGAAAGGCAAAATATGTTGTTTTTTAAATAAGTTTCTCATTTTTTTTTATTTTGTATAAAAATCTTATGACAATCTGATGCCAATCATTCTATATTGTATCGGATCGTCATCCGAAAATCTTTGCTAATAGGATTGGTACAATCTTGGTCAAGTAACAAATTTTTGCAATAGGGAAAATATGTACGAATGTAATAATGATTTGGACACTTTCTGTATGTCCCATAAACAGTTATGTCATTTTTTATATTTACATAAACAACTTTACTTTTTTTTATTACTTTTTTTCCTAACTATTTGGATGCATAATTTCATGATAAGTTTTCATAAACGAACGATTACGAATCTAAATTTTTAAAATTTATACCCTTCACACTTCAATGTGTAATTAATGTAACAAGGTAGTAGTACAGAAAACAAAGCGGGTTGTCGGACCTTTCTTGAACTTTTCTGTAAATTTCTAATGTAATACTCCTCTTACACGACACCATCTCAAAATTCCACACATCATTTGGAGCTCGAACGAATGTACCTACGAGAGACATTAAATGTCGGTTGGACATGAACTCGACAATGAGCATGAACAGAATAGTTGTAAGGAGCCGTTTATAAACTTCGTGACTCAAATTTCGGTTTTTTACCCCCCCCCCCCCCCCTTGTGCCCGGATTCTCCATAAGCGTTAACATGGAGCGTGTCTTTTGATCTGATCCCCCCTCCCCCCTAGAAGGACACGAGGTTTATGAACGGCCCCTAACATCGATAGAAATTGGAGAAGGAATTTTTAATTTTCTGCATCATATGTTTCAGGACTTTATTAATATTTTGTAATGTTATATTTCTTAATCGAAAATCGTCAATGTCAAACGATAATGAAAGCCTGACATAATTGTATCAGAAGTTTTTGTAACAAAAAATTCATCAAATATGAACATTTAAATGTTCCTTTACACCTAAGATTGGAAACGTTTTTTCTTAATGTACCTTGCTTGAGTTTTTTTAAATAATAAACTAAAATAGCTCACTATCTTTTCTACCTGGAAAGCCGCCAAACTTTTTTTACTTTTTTAAAGTTTTTTTTTATAGGGATATCAATAGTTTTTGTAAGAAAAAAAATTTTTTTGATATTTTCTGTAATGTCACTTCGTTTAATGATGATATGTAAGTTCAGGACGAATCTGACCTTAAGAAAACCGAAGTTTTCGTGGTTTCACGAGAAAAATTTTCATGGCTACCATCAAAATCGTTTAAATTATACAAACTACTTAGAATCAGGTATTACTTTAAACTCTGAAACGAACTCTATTACTTAAGGATTTTTTTTTCAACTTTGGAATTTCCTTTAACATTCTTTTGTGAACTTTTAGAATTGTAGATTTTTTTAATAAATTTAAACCATTTGATATTGTACCCATCAAAAAGTTTCAATTCAGAATAGAAAGAAATCCTTAGTAGAAAAATCTCTTTCTCGAAGATTTGAACCCGGTCATTTAGATAGTAACCGACGACTACAGTAACCGGATCGCTAATCTGCTATTGTGATACATTATGACGATCGTCATGATTATTTTGTGTTTTTTAGAATAACATTGTTTTGCACAAATATAAGATGTTTGTCTAAACTTGAAACATTTTCAAAAAACTTAAATTAGACCGATTCCATTTCAATTTGAAGGAGTTTTACGGGTCGACGATTTATTTTCGCTTAAAATTCATGTGTTTTATACCTTAAACTATTTTATTCGACAATCTTTTTTTATTTTGCAGCAGAAAATTTGTTTTCGCCTGTTAGAAGGTATTTATCTAAGACCGATAAATTATAACCGATTTTGATGATTTTTATGTCAAAATGAGTGTAAAGGATTGAAATTTTTAATTATTTCAAAATTTATAAGATACCTACTCACCGCCTCGTTTAAATCGTGACAACGCAAAAACTGAAAAAAATTTTCTACATTCATTTTCTCGAATGCATTTTTTTTCATGATGAATTTTTTTTTGTATGTTAGAACAATGTTTGAACTTCATCTTGGAAAATTTCGGAGTAGCGAAAATTTTTAGTTTCAAAGATATGAATTTTGGAAGGAAAGGTTCGATTTCTCCGTGTAACATCACCTGAGTTTATAAACACAAATAACAGTGTCACTGATAAATCTATGAAATTTCAGATATTTTTATTCGGATGGATTATTAACGAAAAGTTTCTCAGCAACTTGTAGACAAGGACAGGTGACATGAGGAAACTACGCTCCCTGGAGCCTAGCTGTGATATTTTTTTCGTCAGATAATCATGGGCAGTAAATTTTTCCATTTATTTTCGAATCCAATAGATGGCGCTGAAGTCAGCACCCGCGAATATATGAATATGAATGAATAAATGTCAAAACAAAACGTAAATATCAAAACGTCAGCATTATCAATTTTGGAATTTATTGAACGATTTCATAGAATAAAACTGTGTATGCATTATTATTGTACGATAGGATAAGTCCTTACAATTACCATCAGTTACTAAATTCATATTCATTTCATTGTAATTGAAATGATAAAACTCAAATACTAAAATTTCGTGGGGTAATTACTATCAATCAATATTTTCTAATTTAAAAAATATAAAGACAAATATCATTGTTAGACAATGTTTTCATGTTTAATGATAATCCTATAAAAATCTTATTCTTTATTAATTACACTTTAATATTTTCTTGTATAGAAATCGGTATTGTCAGACCTTGTTGTGAATTTTTGAATGGTATGCAATAATAAATAATCATTAACCTTTAGTGAAGCGTATGTCATCGATTACGTTTTGTGAATTTCCTTGTTATTTCGCGTTTCTTTCGCAACAGAAAAAAACAGTAGAAGTATTTTTGAAATAATGGAGCTATTTCCCGCTGATAAGCTATCATAACTTTTTGTTCATCACTATTGTATAGTGTCATCACGAGTCAAAGATTTTATGTAACTAAGGTTCTTATTGTCGTAAAAAAAACCAAAGCTCTTTTTTGTAACCTTTCGCTACATGTACAGGGTATTTTTTTCCTGTGAGCACGCCAAACTTTTTTTTATTGTTTAAAAGTTTTGACATAGAACTACGTCTTTCCCCACGCTTTTCTATAATGTAGGGGGTAAAAAGCTATACAGCGGCAGCGGCAACGGCAACGACAACGCTGGAGGTAGGGGGTATTACGCTTTGCAACGGCAACGGCAACGCTGGGGATAAGGGGTAAATAGCTATGCAACGGCAACGGCAACGCTGGGGGTAGGAGGGTAATAAAAAGCTATGCAACGGCAAAGGCAACGCTAAGGGCGGGGGGGGGGGGGTAAAAAGCTATGCAATGGCAACGGAAACGGCAACGCTGGAGGTAGGGAGGGGTAAAAAGCTATGCATCGGCAACGGCAACGCTGGGTGTAGGGGGTAAGAAGCTATGCAACGGCAACGGCAATGGCAACGCTGGGGGTAGGGGGGTAAATAGCTATGCAACGGCAACGACTTGGGAAAGGAGATTTTTATGAATCATTGTAATTTTTTAAAAAATTAGAATTTTTTCAAGATTAATACTTGACAATATGATTTGTGTACCTTTAAAAAGCAAGAATATTTTGTACTATCAATATCGGTTGTTTCAGAATCAGACTTGTCATTGAAAGACGTAGTTCTACGTAACGGCATAAATGTTCTGTGCCACCTATTTTTTTTTTATACAGGGATATCATTATTTTTTGTATATTTATTTAGCAGTGGATTTTTAGATGAATTCGGTCAATTTTTTAGTTTTTCATGGTATGCATTATTTGATGATTCGTGCATATTAGTAATGTTTATGGGTACGAGACTACGAGAAGATAACGGGAATGCATTTAAAATTTGGTTTGGGTCCCCCAGGGTCCCCAAACAAATGGTGATGACGCGGAATTTTTAAAAATGATAGTTTATTACAGGGAATAATAAAATATGATAGGAATCATTATGATGAATCAGCTATATGTTGGAAACTTCGAAATTTGGAAAACCGACTGGGCCTTTTTTGGGGGAAAACAGGGGCGCAGCGAGACATTTTGTGGCCCGGGGCGGAAAATTCCCGGGGCCTTTCTTTTGAAATCTTTTATTGAAGGGGAGGTTTTCCTCTTTTTCTTTTCAACAAGTAAATTTTTTTTTCTTTTGATCAAATAAAAGGTATGACTGTCTAGAATATGTGTGCAAAGGATTTTTCGATCTGAAGCATATTATTCGATTGGAGAACGCACAGAACTCGCGCGCGTGGAGGGACGTTCAGGTACTATTCTATTTGATTTTGCCAAAAGTTGTTTATAAAAATGATTTCAACAAAATTTACGTGACACTATCGCAAAGAGCACCCTTGAAAATAGTGGAGAAGGGATGAGGTGAATTTTTCGTTTGTCAATTTCAAGATGTGAATTGAGTAGATGATGGTACTCTTGAAACGTGTTTTTCAAACTTAAAACTTCATACGCGTTTCTCTCAACAGCCCTTTTATGCAAAGTCAAACGCTTTTCAGGTTTTGTCGACGGTAAAGTGGACGCCCAATGATATCTTTGCGATACGTGTAATTTTACGCGCTGTACAAGTCTTAGCGGCAGTAAAAACCCCAAAATCGTCCGCATTCCTAGTTGAGAGCGCTGTGCGGATGCACGTGACACGCATTCACAGTCAACTAATAACTCAGCAGACAGCGGTGCTCAGTATAGATGCTTTATCGTCACCAGGGGGTACTCACTTCGGCCAAAATCGAGACGAGTTTCGTAAAATTTAAGTGTTGCAGATTTTCCCGCGAAAAGAAAAATTTTTCATTTTTTCCAAAGTTGACGTGTTTCAAAATAAAAAATTTGAAACAAAAAAATTTGTTCGGGTTGTTCAAGGTTCCATTAATTTCTAACTACACCCTTGCTTTATACATATGAAACTACGTATCGTTTTATTTGTTTGACCAATGAAATTGCGTGCTACTTAAGTTACAGTTTCAGTTCGCTTTTCTGAAAAGCCGTTAACTCAAGCACATATAAGTATAACCAGCAAAACTTTCGAAAAATCACGGTCTGTTTCCGAATTGTCAAAACAAAAACTTTCAAAAAAAACCGTACAGTTTCTAAACATATCAAAAAGAATGTAAATAAAGAACGAAAAAGTTAATTTTACTTACGGCTGGCAGTCTCTAATTCGATATTCAACAGAATTCCACTTAACAATTGCACTTTTTTTTAACATAAGATAATCAATAGATTATCAATTAATAGATGATCAAAAGATTGTCGCATATTTTATGTATTTCTGTTGCTCTGTACATTTGTTTATATTTTACAAATCACAGACAATCGATAGAGTACCTGGACAATAATCGATATATCGATAGTGTGCTTGTCAACGCGGTCAATACCGTCCGTCATATTGCTGAATGTATTCCACATGGAAAATTTGATAAATTATTATAAAAAAAACATGCCAAATTATGACTAATGAATATCACGTCGACACGTCCGGGAGCATGCATAATATGTATGCGAAATTTCATGACGATCGAACGCGGAATGTAGATTTGTACCCTGATTAAAGTTTTTACTTTTCAGTTTTATATAGTGGATAAAGAATAAGATTTTTACAGGATTATCATTCAACATGAAAACATTGATATCTGTCCTGATATTTTTTAAATTAAAAAATGTTGATTGATGGTAATTGACCCTCAGCTGCCACACTGGGGTACATCTCCATAAGAAAACTATGGGTCAAGTAATAGGCGTGGCAGCTAAGGGTTAACCCGACAAAATTTTCGTATTTGAGTTTGATAATTTCAATTACAATGAAATGAATATAAATTTAGTAACTGATTGTAATTATAAGGACAGTAAGCAGGAGAACTGTCAAACGACAGTTCATTTATCCTACCGTACAATAATAATGCATACACGGTTTTATTTTATGAAATCGTTCAATGAATTCCAAAATTGATAATGTTGACGTTTTGATATGTACGTTTCGTTTTGACATTTTTTCATTCATATCCATATATTCGCGGGCGCTGACTTCAGCGCCAGCTATTGGATTAAAAAGTAAATGAAAAAATTTACGGACTCTGGTTGGCTGACGAAAAAATATCACAGCTCTGCTCATGAGTGAAAACAATGCTTAGCTGTTATTGACTCAGAGCCTCCAGCAGCCATCAAGATTGGCTAGAGCAGAGCCTCAGCATGTGCCGATCCTAATATTTACAGAAGAAGACGGTCTCGGTCAGGGGGGTGCAACTCTATGTTAAGAGTTTGTACCATTAAAGTATATGGCCGCTAGAGGCGCTGCTATCTTGCCAGGCGCGATTTTCCGCGCGAACATTAGAAATATTCGAATCGATTTTTCAAACTGTACTGTAAATTTAATGTTAAAGCAAGAATTTATTATCGAGTACGTTACATGTTTTCTCATAACATATATTTTCTTCAGAATTGTCAGTAGATTAGTTTTTTCATAAAAAAGTTTTCTAATATTTGGTTGGAAATATGCTTCAAAAGGTAAGAGGTATTGACAGCTTTTATAAGAAAATATTTCTTAGAAATCATCGAAAAATCAATGAATTTTGACCGACAACATTTTTTTTTTTATACCCATAATATTTTTAGTTATTAAAATATGTACTCAATTTGTTGCATGTTTGACTTTGTGAGCAATCGTTTGTTTCGTTGATAATTTCGAAAGATAGAGAACGGCGGAAAATGACGGGAACTAATAAAAAGAGCCTGACAAGACTGCAGTGCCTCCAGCGGCCATATACTTTAGAGGTACAAACTAGCCCATTTAAAAAGGCCAAAGTTGCACCGCTCTGGTCTCGGTTCTTCGCATTGGTCTCTAAAAACACAGTATCGGCAATGGCGTACCCCCACTCTTCATCTCGCGGTGGATTTAACGCCGCCATTATTCCTGGTCGATGGCCGAGCATGCGCAGTAGGTCCGATTCTTACGCGGTACAAATTTGAATGGGTGAAAGGAAATTCAGGGGAAAAAATTTTGTAATAAAGTGATTTTCAATGTTTTTCGTGCAAATTAGACAAGAGAAGTAAAAATACTCTGCTACTGTGAAAAAGAAACCGGTAAAATAAAGGTTTGACATTGTATATCAAATTAAATTTCTAAATAGCAAATAAAATGATAGAATAAGTAATATGATTGCACTTTTAAAATTTTTTATGTATTTCATATGGAGAGTAAAATACACAAAATTAAAACATAAAAATTCATGACAAACTTAATGTTTTTCAGTGAAATTCTTTTCATAAATTGGTGGACAGGGGAGAAAAACCACAAATATCGTAAAATACCGTTTATTGAAAAGTCAGCTCATGTATTTTTTTTTATCTTTTGAAATCAGTTTACCGGTTGATTCATTATTTTAATTAAACTCATCTTAAGATCCAGTTATGTGCTGTGATTCGAGAGTACTTTGTCAACATTGTAAACAATTTGTAAACATTGCACGCTAGTATGCGTGCACATGTACACCAATTGTCGTAGTGGTAGTAACTTAGTGTGCATGCTCGGCCGCGGGCCATCAAATATGTCGACCTTCAATTTTTTACCCTCACTTTTCACCCATTGCCTATCCAGTGTTTTTAGAGATCAATGGTTCTTCGCCTTGCAAGCCCGCCAAAGAAAATTCGACCGAATTCGTCTGATCTAACACCTGAACATTCAATAACACAAATTCACTTTCTTCATTTATCGTTTGGCTGAACGATAAAAATTAAATGTTAATTTTAAAGACTTGATGCTGCTCCCAATTCCACAAGATAAAAGATCTGATCGATAGGAGCCAACTAAGTTAAACCGGAACGAACAACTTATTAATGTCTATATTTCGGCCTCTTCCAGGCCCTCATCAGGATAATTACAACTTGAAAAAACTACTGTTGTCATGACCAAATCCGCAATAACAATTATGTGACATCTTGCCAAAAAATCAAGCCGCGTAACAAGTAACAACTAGCATACAAAACCATTCATGAAACAATCACATGTCAACCGCAAGACGTCCGGACAGTTAGTGTTCGTTCTTGTTCAACTTATTTGGCTCCTATCGTCCAGATCTTTTATCTTGAAAAATTAAATGCTTCAATATAAATTTTTAATTACACATTCATGATTTCAGAATGTTTTTTGCTGGATTTTCAGTCATTTAGGCAAAAATTTGCTATTTTCGGATAATTTATACATTTTGCGGTCAAGTTTCATCCAGAAGTTAAAAGTATATTATGTTTCACAATTTATACTTTTGCCAATTGTGATTGCCTGGAAAATCAGGTATTACATTTAATAATCATCAATTCACGAATCATTCTGATGACAAAAGAAAAGTGCAATTTCGAAAATTTTCAATCCAGTATATCCAGATTAAAAATCATGCTGAATCCGAAGTTTGAATTTTTCATCGATATGTACCAGGTGTACTCCTAATGAATTTCCGGTTTTTTTGCAAGTAAAACACATAATTCCAAAAAAACCGTAACCTTTATTTTATTCAAAGTATTTTCCATCGCTTTCTACACATTTTTCCCACCTTTCTGGTAAATTGTGGATACCACGCCAGTAAAAATCATTGCCTTTGGAGGTGAACCACTCGGTGAGCCATTTTCGTACATTTTCGTACGAGTCGAAGCGCTGCTCAGAAAGGGCATGGCCCAACGAGGCAAAGAGGTGGTAGTCGGATGGCGCCAGGTCTGGTGAGTAAGCCGCATGATCAAGCACTTCCCACTTGAGCCTTTCCAGCGTGTCACGAACGACTTTCGACTTATGCGACGGCGCATTGTCGTGGAGCAAAATCACCTTCTTCTGTCGTTGTTGATATTCTGGTCGGTTTTCCACAATGACTCGGCTCAAATCTTTCATTTGCTGTTTGCAGCGAACGGCAGAGTTTCACCAGGTTTCAGCAGTTCAAAGTATATAACACCGGACTGGTCCCACCACACACACAGCATGACCTTCCGACCGTAACGATTTGGCCGTGCCGTCGATGTCGATGCTTCACCTGGACTCACCCACGATTTGTTGCGCTTAGGGTTCTCCAGGAAAATCCAGTTTTCATCACCAGTAACAATACGATGCAGGAAAGACTTTCTTTTGTATCGTTGAAGTAGCATTTCACAGGTCACTTTTCGATTCTCCATTTGTCTCTCGGTCAGTCCATGGGGCACCCACTTTCCACACTTCTGAATTTTTCCCATGGCTCGCAGACGTTTGGAAATTGCTTGCTGTTGAACTCCCAACGCATCTGCAAGCTGTCGTTGCGTTTGCATGTTGTCTTCATCTAATAATGCTTGCAATTCGGCGTCATCGAACGATTTTCGCTTGCCGGAGCGTGCGGCGTAGTTCAGGTCGAAATCTCCATTTTTGAACTGTCGAAACCACGTTTCACATGTTCGAAGTGTTAATGCACGATCACCATAAACTTCCACAAGCGCACAGAGGCTCTCGGACACTTTTTTCCCCTGATTGAACATGAAAAGCAATGCATGGCGCATATGCTCAAAATTCGGTACAAAATTCGACATTTTTGAAGCGCAATAAAAACTTACTGGAAGATTTTTTCGAGAAAATGTCAACGCAGTTCAAGCACTCGATATGACTGAACAAAATGACATATGGTATGTGTTACCAACAGCGGTACAAAACAGAACGCCATCCAAAAAAACCGGAAATTACTTAGGAGTACACCTGGTATAATCTTCACCAACAACCTACAGCTCTTTTTTATTTCTTTTTTCTTTTCTTGGCTAAATGTTTTGTAGAAAAATTTATATCTAGTATAATTATGAATTTGAAATACAAAATAATAATGATTAATAGATATCTTGCCATTCATCAATATAATTTCATATGTGTCGCGCTATGAGAAAAGGTACCTTCAAGCTACTTTACAGCTCGTTTGCTTAGACCGTGGCTTAGCATAGATGCTTAAGCCGAGCTGTACCGGGCGTAGGAGAAGTTTACGCCGCGCGCGATCCCTCTCCACTTTCGGGCTTAGGGATGACTCTTTCGCTCGCGGGAGCTCGCCTCGAAAATATGTGGCGTGGACCAAAGAAAAGTACCTTACATCACCTGGGCGCTTTGAGAGAAAAACGAGTTAAAAAATAGAAAGTTCCTATAATTTTTACGAGCAGGTCAACTTTGAAGCTCAAATTTTTATGTAATACAATAACCTTACAATTTCGAGAGTAGGCTCAATCGATAGACAAAGTTTTCGACATTCAGAATTATTGGTAATCTCATTTTTTATTTTTGGTGCTGTAAGGTACGTTTCCTTGGTCCACGTCACATATGTTGAATTCAATATAATAAAACGTTTAACATTTTTATTGTATTAACTAACTATTATATATAATTAAATCCTTTTCATGAATACGCTCCGTTACAACCAAACTTTTTCTCCTCAGTTTCTTCTTTTCTAATCGATCTTCAGAGCTTCAATATGTTTCATATATATTTTGTAAAAGTATAACGTGTAGTAATGATGTAGAAAAACATTCCTCATTCAACAATATTTATTAGCTTTCGGCCACCAATTTTTGGCCATCTTCAGATAATGCTACAATTTAACATAAGAATAGTAAATAAACTAGTGATGATTGCGACTTTACAAATTACAATCATTATTATTATAAAGTCAGATTTAATTCAAAATACAGTGCGGGACTCAGCATAAAACTCAAATTAGCATCCTAAATATCACTACCATTTACACCCCCGTCAGAATAATCAATAATTAAAAACGGTCAAAACTTCATTGTCAAGCAACATCGTCATTTTTTATTGTCAACTTGTCTCAAATATGTCGGCAAACTCAAATAAAATCATTATAGGTGTATTCACGATAAAATCAAAACTGCGACTGAGGCATAACAGTCGAGGCACATCAAAACCAACCAATAAAGATAATGACTCGACCCCAAACACTGTTCTCATTTCATAGAAAGTCTACACAATAACATGTCGTAATTAACGTTAAGATCAAGTGTGTCTGTCTGCTTATTAATACTATTCTTATTCGACTTTATGAAAATCATTTCAGCAGTTTGTCGTTTACGATAATTCTTTTCTTTATTTAAAATTCGAGCATTTTTCCAATCAAAATCATGACTATTATCAAGATGATGATCAGTAACAGAATGAGAATTTGAAGGACGCCTTATATTGTCCTCATGTTCCCTAATCCTAGTTTTTAACTTCCTCTTAGTTTGTTCAATATATACTGAGCTACAATCATTACATTTTAATTCGTATACTAAACCTTGATTATCATCTTTGGAAATTTTGTCCTTGCCTTTCTTTATAATCCTATTATTAATTTTGTTCTTAATGCGAAAAACTGTGCCCAAATTAAATTTCCTATTAAGTTTAGTGAAAATTCTTGATCTTATATTAATAATAGGTCAAGAATTTTCACTTAAGTTAATAGGACATTTATTTGTGCACAGTTTTTCGCATTGAGAACAAAATTAATAATAGGATTATAAAGAAAGGCAAGGACAAAATTTCTAAAGATGATAATCTTTATCATCCAGGATGCTACTTTGAGTTTTATGGTGAGTCCCGCACTGTATTTTGAATTAAATTTGACTTTATAATAATAATGATTGTAATTTGTAAAGTCGTAATCATCACTGGTTTATTTACTATTCTTATGTTAAATTGTAGCATTATCTGAAGAGGGCCAAAAATTGGTGGCCGAAAGCTAATAAATATTGTTGAATGAGGAATGTTTTTCTACATCATTACTCCACGTTATACTTTTACAAAATATATATGAAACATATTGAAGCTCTGAAGATCGATTAGAAAATAAGAAACTGAGGAAATTATATATAATTATATTATTTTATTCATTACAAAAATTTTATTATTTTTCTTTTCGATGAAGGTCTGAAAATTGGTTGTAAAAAATAATAGTTAAATGTAAAGAAAGTTGATTTAATAATTATTTACTAAAATTGAAACTCATCACTGATTATCATTAACAATTATTGTCACGTATTGTAATCATTAACAAAATAATACATAATTATAGAATGATTTACATACATACTATATCTATATTTTAATATATATTATTCATGTATGACACGCGCAGAACCGAAAGTGTATAGCATTAATTCTCTCGGAAGAAATGAACTTCAGGTTCTCAGAGCCAAAAGTGAACATGAAAATCTTTGAGCGATTGGAACAGCTATTCTTTAGAGAAAAAGTTGGATCGGAAATGTTCAGAGAACACTTGGAACATCCAATATTGAATTTGCGCTTTGAGCTATTGTTGCCCATTTTTGTCTGTCATCAATCTATTCACTTCAGTGAGGCAGGATGACTCGGAGAAAAATCCCAACAATACGTAGAAACCGGACGAGATGACGAGGCAAAAAATGACTTTTAAAATTTTCTTTTCAAAAGGAAGCAAGAATAGAAGGGGATTACAGTAAATTCTTGAAGTTAATTTATTCAAGAATAATGCCTAAAAGACTTATGGTCCTTTTAGTAAATTCAGAAAGTGAATGGTTTTGGGAAGAATTTTTTTCAGGTTTTGTCGTTTCTCGATTCCTGCATTGTTTTTGCTTTAATTTTCTATAAAATTATTCTTCTTTAATTGTAATAAAAAAATTTTGCAATTTTTTCGCGCCTATTACATGATAGTTATATAAATTCAGAAGAAATGTATTTTTCTTATAATACAGACCGTATACATACGGTTGAAAATTTCCTATTAATATATTCTTGTAAATATAAAACACATAATACAATACTTAATTTATTGAGTTCGTCGGGAATTCCTACGAGGAAATATAATATAGGGATTCCCTCTTATATACATAGGGAACCCTATATATATTTAAATTTATTAATTTGTTGATGCAGCGCCTAGTCGATGTATGTATTTAAGTTTATTGTGTTTGCATTAAGTTTACACACACTTGCAAATGCGGAATCTTATATACTTGATGCGAATTTGTGTGCATAATATCTAATCTAATTTTATGAATATATGTATCGTATAAACTTAATACAAACATTGTGCTCTTTCATAGAAACGTTAGTGTTTTTTGGTAGCTTTCAGCTCATTTCATAAAAAAAGGAGTAACCAATAACATGACTGTATGTTTGAATATTTGTTAATTTTGTGAAACTTTTTGAATACATAGGTCACGCACAGGAAGTTCCAAGGGAATGTTAAAAAAAATTTCTAGTTCTGAATTTGAAACACTTCAAGAGTAATAATAAAAATTTATTAGAAACGATCTAATATTTCACTTTTTATATTGAAACCATTTTAAAAATGCAACACATAGACGTTTAGAAAAAATGCAGGAAATTGTATTTATTCATCAGACGATTTACAATGTTCACATCAATCCAGAATTTTTAGTAATCCCCTTCTATACCTGCTTCCGTTTGAAGAGAAAATTTTAAAAGTCATTTTTTGCCTCGTCATCGTCCGGTTTCCACATATTGTTAGTATTTTTCTCAGAATCATCCTGCCTCGCTGGAGTGAATAGATTGACGACAGACAAAAATGGACAACAATAGCTCAAAGCACAAATTCAACATTGGATGTTCCAAGTGTTCTCTGAACATTTCCGATCCAACTTTTTCTCTAAAGAATAGCTGTTCCAATCGCTCAAAGATTTTCATGTTCACTTTTGGCTCTGAGAACCTGATGTTCATTTCTTCCAAACGAATTACCATAATGCTATACACTTTCGGCTCTGGGCGTGTCATATTACATTGATATTTGTATAAGATACATTATATATGTACATATGTATACATATATATTGTGTACATTTTATATCATATTATATTATACATACTAAATCATTGAATATATAATTATGCAACTTTTATCAATTACAAGAATTTTATTATGAATAGCTTTTGAGTGTCGAAAATTACTTTTTTGAACTTTTATTTTCAAACAACTGTGGACAGTTGTTGAAAAGAATCTTCCTCAACATTTCCTGCAAAAAAATACAGTTGAACGTTTTATTATATTGAATTAAATATATTTTCGAGGCAAGCTCACGCGAGCGAAAGAGTCGTCCCTGAGCCTGAAAGTGGAGAGGGATCGCGCGCGACGTTAACTTCTCCTACGCCCAGCACAACCCGGCTTAAGCATCTATGCCAAGCTTTCATGCCAAGCCACGGCTTAAGCCAACGAGTTGTAAAGTAGCCTTTAATGTACAGAACGAAACTTTAGGGAAGAGGAGATTGAAGTGTAGTTCGCATCTCGGATTCTCATTGTCAGGTGAGAGGCACCTTTCAAAGACTGGGCGCTCTACATGGGGAGCGTCAGAACCATCGTCACGAGGTAGCCCGCGTGAGCTTGATTCGGAGGCGGAGCATCTCAATGCCCCGGCTGGAAATCAAGTGACCAAGTGCTGTACTACGATTCCGGAGTGGCAGTTTTGAGTTTTTCTGAGCGCATTCTCGCTGGCGTGGTGTAGCTTCGGGGTGGATGGAGGTTATTATTATGTGCAATGTCCCCTCGTGCGAATACTGGGCATTAGCTGTTGGACTTGTGCTATCAGTGAAGGAATAGTCTGTCAGGTGAGAGGAGAGCCTCAAAAAATGACTCCCTCTACTTACGTATACAACTATCAGTAGCCGTGTATGACCATTAGTATTCAAAATTTCTTTAGATCGAAATTCATAAACTGTGAAGAGCTCAATTGTTGTTCTTTTCATAGGCGTGAAATCATAGGGATCGGCAGCTTTTTCTGAACTCGATAAAAACTGCTGTGCAAAACACGCCTGTTATTTCGTTGTTTTTTAAGGTTGTCCTGCAGTTAGGGTCAAATAATGAGAATTTGATCAAATTTCATACATAGATAGTTTATGGCACCTTACATCACCTCGTAAAAATTTCAAAGTGATCTTGTCCTAGGTTTTCGAGCAATACGTGTTCAAAGTTGAGAAAAATACATGGGCTCTTATGGGAGCGCGTGAATTTTTACCCTTTCTTCTCCAAGAACAATTACTTGCAGAAATGAGATTGCCACGAAAAACGAGTATATCATAAATCATAGCCTTAGAAAAGTACTGTGCAAAGATTCAAAAAGATTTTCTCTGCGGAAAAAAGCGATACTGCATTTCGTCGGCGAATTCACGAAATTTAACTATTGCACTCGAGAAACGTGGCAACGTCGCACTATCACTCACGCGATCGTAGTGCCTGAATTAAAACCGTGCGCAGTTGGTTATCCAATAAGACAGCGAAAGCGACGTTGCCAAGCGTACGCTTACGATTGTCAATTTTCATATTGTAAAATATTATTGATTTCCACGTTTCGCAAAATTATTTGATGATTTTCTAGCAATATATCGTTATAAAATGATTAAAATTTTACTTACAACAAGAGTTACAAACCATATAAATTTGCGTTGCATAAAGTTGGCAGCGAATTCAAACTCTAAACTTTAGCATAGGGCGCAATTGTACCACCATGATAAAGCTAAATCTAGCTGCAGGACAACCTTAAGATAAGTGAACTTCGTTTTCACGACCATAAGCAGCAACTCAGAAAGTAACTGAAACGCTGAAAAAGTCGGAATCGAATTTTTGTACCCTAAGGTACCTTTTCTTATAGCACGACATATATGTATGCAGCCGAATCAATTTTTTAATGCAAAATATTTACCATTTTGAGATTTTACTATCAAACATATGAAAACACGAATTTTTTTTATCTTGTAATTTCTATTCAGTATAAATTGAATTCACAACTATAACTTTTGCTAATTTGTATATTTTTTGCGTTTATACCTACTTGTGATTTCTTACTCGTGGTGAATTTGATAAACAATCGCAATAGAAAATTTTCTCACTCATAATTTCAAAGAATTTGATTTTTAATGAGTCAATAGGGGTCATGGGACATAACGGGGTAATTGTCATGTTTTCTTTTATTTCGCATAAAAAAATATCAATACTGTGCAATTTTCTTTTCAGGAATCTTAACTAACTCATTGTAATAAAATCGACGTTAAAAGTTTAAAGATGATGTGAGTGAATTATTTTTTTGACGATTTAAAAAAAAAATTTTTACCCCATTATGCCCCGAGCATGAGGCATAACGGGGTACTTCGTTCTCTTTGTCAAAACATTTGTTTACATTGTTAATAACTGCATGAGAGGTATTTATTGTTGATCAGTAACAGTCAGTTGTTGTGAAAGGAATTTTTATTATTTAACAATATAAAAAAATGACGTATACAAAATTTTCGATAGAAAACCTCTAAGCTTTTTTGGATCTCTTTTGACTTTATTTATGAATTTGAATCTTTATATTTGTGATAAGTTGCCCCAAAAATGAATATATTGACTTTTCGAAACGGGTAAATGAAGAACAGCTTTCATTGTTAATTGCATTTGGAGTTTGCTTATTACAGTAGATAGTACCCCGTTATGCGCCCGAAAACACTTTTTTTTATTTACACTCGCCAAAAATAAACTAATGCATGGAATGAAAAACGCAAGTATGCAACATAAACCTGAAACAACATATTATAGCTTGGATCGAACCTAATTTTTATCAAACATTGATAAGTATTACTAACTTGCATGTAGAAAACCTCGAAAATAGTAATTCGACCGTAAAACACAGCACACATGTCATAAAAAATATGCTGACGCAACTATTATGCCGGATTTACTTGCAAAATGTCGGATATATGATGTACAACTATGTACGTGTGAATTTGGACAGATGACGCAACATTGTAGAAGAAATATTAATTTCACCCTGTCATGCCCCATGCTCTCCTATCAGTAATATCTATTTTTAAATTCATAAGTCTAGGTCAAAATGTAATTAATGTAACATTCATTCTTTGATATACTCAATTAATAAATTATGTCATAAAAAACACGGTCATTTAGAAGGGGGGCAACTGCCCCCCCCCCGTGTACGCCCTTCATTTTAAGGGTGCGCGGTGGACTCCACATGAGCTGAACAAATACAGTTACTGCGCATGCACTCCATTCTGTATGTTGTTCCTTGTCACCTTCAGCACTGCTCTCTACTGCTTTCTCTCTCTCAATCAATCACAGCCAACTTCCAACACAACCTAACAACACCTGTCAATTGAAGTACAGTGGACTCTGTATTTACTAGAATTGGGAAAAAGAGAATTTCTTGACTTTAACAGAAGATCTCGCGGGTAAACGAGAGTCGAACTCAGCGATTCTCGGCGATCGGCCGAGGTTGAGGGATTTCTTGGCGTAGAACAGCGTAGAATTGCATGATAAAGTCGGTGCAGGCAACAATGGGCAACAAACTGGCAGTGAAAAATTTTCCAGAAATATATTTTTCACTGTCAAGTCCATGGCCGCAGCTTTCAAAACTTTCACTTCCTCTATAGAATTCAACTGCCCCGACCCGACTTCACGCTCATCGCGATAATCTGCTGCGAGTTGAAGAATTCGTGTGTTACAGAAAAAAATCGACCCAAACTTTCTATTATATAGAGTCTATTGTAACTGTTGGTACCTGTTAACATACAACACAATACAGCACGTGCAACGACACGTGAGAATCGTGGTGGGGATGCGCAGTAACGCTTTTCAGCAGCGTTTGTAACTTGTAGTACACAAAAAGGACAGACTTATGGCAATGTACTACAAAGTTACGAACGCTGCTTTTCAGTCAGTTTGCGCGGAGAAAAAGTGGGGATTTTAGAAGTAAATCGGTCCCGCATTTACAGGTTGAGTTTATACCAGTGGCATGAGACTCTGTTGGGTTTCGTCGCCAGAGAATTCGCCGTTAAATTGCGCTAGGTGGCGCTAGTTTCATTTAGAATACATTGCCCTCGCCTTCAAAAATCGAGAGATCGCATCTCTGTGTACAAGAGAGAACCACCAAAACTTTGGCGACACAGCTTTAAATAGAAGTCTTGTACCACTGGTTTGTACTACTTCTGTATTCTGCTTACCTGGAATTTTTAATACGTGTGGCGTGGGCTACAGAAAGGGACCTCACAGCACAAAAAGTCAAAATCGAGTTGTTAGGCAATTTCAATAGAATGAACTTTGCTCTTTCGAATGAGCCTACATTGTAAAAAATTCGTTTGTGAAATCGCGATGCCCAGCGTTGATAACAAAGTGAGCAACTCCCAGCACGGTAAAAAAGCGAGCACGACCGCAGAATTCACGGAGTCTCACAAAAATTGACCGCCGCGTTTTTTTTTGGCGGAGCGTTGAAGAAAATTAATACACGTTCGCTTTTTTGAAGAAAATATGGCAGAAATAATGAAAACTAGCAGAAAAGCGAGTGTGCTCATATTATCTAGAGTAGATATTTATTTTAAATATTAGCTATAGCTAATATTTAAAATAAATAAAAGGAAAATAATATGTACCGTGTTGGTAAACCGTAACACTTAACTATAAGTATGAAGGTGAATCATAAAGAAACACAGAAATCAGCAAGGAATATTTTATTCTCTCTTTTACGCATTTTTTTTTACAGAATACAATTCGATTTTATTTGAACTAGCTAGGACATAAAACCCTGGCAAAGTCTGCGCAACGTGGTAGCGTTGCACTTGTGTTGCAAAAATATCTGGAAGAAAAATTAAACATTTGATTTTAAAAATCAGTTACTCGCGTTTTTTTTTTTTTGTTATTTCCGGTGTAATTCTGATGGGATCTGGCGATGGTGTACGTAGCAGTATTTATCGGGCACAATCGGACAAATCACGTATGCATGAATTCGTGCATTCTTTTGTTCTGATGATTTGTGAGACAGGAACCAAAAATTGCAGGCTGTTAACAAGAAATGCGTGGGCACTCGTCAGAGTTGTGCGCGTGCTCGCAAGATTTGTATTTTGATCGTGATTTTAACTTTCGTTTCCTAAAACTGATGATCGACCGTGATTTAACTAGGTGGCTGCGAAAAAGATGTCGCTTTTCAAATTCACTGTGCTGGACGTTGGTCGCTTCCTTATCCACGCCCAGCATAGGGGATTTGATGATGGCCAGCTATTTCACAAGCGAGCTTGTAAAATCGCATCTCTGAGCACAGCGAATTAACTGCTCTCTCACGCATTTCGCGAGCATGTCCCGGTTTTGGCAAAGCTCAGTACAACAAAATTAGGCAAAGTTTTTGTAACTCGACCGCGATTTCACAAACGAATTTTTTTCAGTGTACTCTCGAGCTCATCTAGAAAATTTTAATGTTAGAAATCGCATCTTAAAATTAAAAAAAAATTGTCCACTAAAGCAAATAAGGGGAACTGACCCTTCCCTCTCCACTCACCAGGAATTTCATCTCCAAACTCCCAGGCCTTGAAATGTATTATGTAGATACCCTGGCAAGTTTGTGAAACTCAAAAGCAACACGAAAGAAACTTTTGGTTACGTATGAAACGCTTTTGAAACGTCCCAATAAACCAAAATAAATAAAAAAATAAATAAAGTGGTTATCAGGTTATTGATGACGGTGTTACCTGAAAAAGGCTATAATTATCACAAACAACCTGACAAAATCCTTGCCACAGACGGGATTTGAACCTGGATCGCCGGTGTGGTAACCCGAGACGATAACACCTGAGCCATTTCAGTAAATAAGTTTAATGAAAAAAATGTTGTCCCACGATTTTCACCAAGATACAGTTGATGACATAGAATTTTGAATAATGAAACGCTGCTGAAATGTTTTATTGGCGTTGCAGCAACGATCGCGTTGCTAAGACGTTTCAATGGTTACCATTTTAAACGTTTCGAATTCGTTGCTTTAGTGTTGCAAATGCGTTTAAAAACACTAAATAAACGCGTGTGCAACGCACTTGCAACGGAAACGTGAATGAAACGCCAAAGCAACAGAAAAGACACGTTTCACGAACTTGCCAGGGTACCTGTATCGACACTGCCGACCGGAAAAGTTGAATTAATCGTAATTCGATGAATATAATGAATATTTAAGTTGTTAATAGAAATAAATGGGAATGAAAATGTTTGCACATTTATATTATTATTTTAAATATTGCCGTCAAATCTTTTGTGCCTTAATCTCCTTCCTGACGTTTTTGACGCGTATCAAAAGAACCATTATTCGATTTCAAGCTAAAAGTCCGACATTCGAAATTTTTTTTCCTAATGACTTTCGCTAACTGACTTGGAAAAATGTAGTGGAGAGGGAAACTTTCGGAGGAGAACGTCGCTACTTGCTCCAGCACCTCGAACGGACAAAATACTTTCATACGAGTTTTACTCAAAAAGTGTCGAGGTACTGTGAGGTACCTTTCCGTAGTCCACGCCACAGATAAAGTATTTTATTCGAATTAATGAATTCAAACATTTTGAGATATGCGTTTTCGAACATAAACTTCTCGAACTTGTTATAAATTTAATTTTTGTATGCACATTTTTCAATTTAATTGTAGAAATTTTTACAAATAAAAGCAACAAACAATGATGAAAACTTGAATTTTTCAGATTAAAAACAAGACCGAAATTGAGATATGATGACATGGACTCCACACTCTCAGCCGACATAGGAGATTCGTTTTTTGCTCCAACTTGCCAAAAATTGCATCCTCACAGTTTTAAAAAACCTCTCGCTTTTGCTCGCTCTGCAAGTGAACGTCTAAAAAAGCCCCAACCAGTCCACAATTTCCAAGAATCCAAAATTTTAAAAAAAGTTAATGAAAACATCCTCGTTGCCAAAGACAAGGAAACGAAATTTCAAAACTATGGAGTCATCGATGATCGACAGGACGCGAAATCCAAAAGCTCTACAGAAAATGAGTCTACAAGCGACAGAAAATGCACAGATTTGGATTCAGATTCGAAAATGAGCATATTAAAAATTTACAATAAGAAAAAATTTAACGACAGGCCAGCTTCTTGGAGCGCTGAAACAGATGATTGGCTGCAGAAAAAAAGACAAGAATATAATATGTCTATGAGGAAATCTATAGACGTAAACAAGGAGAACAAAGAAAATAATGGTTTTTTAAAGGGCGAAGAACTTGGAAAAATGAAGAAAAAAGAGAAAGGAAGGAAATTTATGTTATTTCGCTAATTTTTTTTCATTGGCTTGATTTTACATGAAGAAATCCTTACTCGAGCGGCAATTGTTTTGCTCACTGGTGATTGATTGATTGATGAGCGAAAAAGAAATTTCAGTCAATGGTGACAAGTGTACAGATACTGTTTCATAACGCTGCTCATGTGCCGGCCAATAGCGGCAGGTGAGCAAATTTTGTTTCTCCAAGTTTTCGCAAGCCAATGATGACCAGTAAGCAAAACAATTGCCGCTCGGGCAAATATATCTCCGTTTAGTACTGGGTGCTACATAGACTAATTAGTAATGTATCTTACAGTTAGTGCAAGGTAGCATTTTACATTTCTTTCCGGTGTTGCTAACATAAATTGTTTCTAATATACAATGGCTTTGATAAGCTACTCGGAAAGAAACTCATAGCTATAATATATCTTTGACTCGTGGCGTGGGATCATATCACGGCGGTATAGCTACCAACAGCAGAGAACAAACACAGGACCGGCAGAGATAAAATGCTTGAATCAATATGTTTTTAGTGTGAAGAAAGACTAAGACTTTTCCTATGAAGCTCATCTGATTTTAGCCTGGAACTCAAACAAACACCGCGATTAAAAAAAATGAAGGAAAAATAAGAGAGAAAGAAAGTTGGCGGGGTTAGTAGAGTTCGTTGTTCACGGTCACGTTGGTTGTTCTAAGCTCAACTAAAAATCCTGTGAGCTCCTTACAAATCGAACGTAGAAGCTGGCAATTTATGAATGTTTGAGTTCATATGTTTGACGCTTCGCTCTTCCCTACTACGATGCTGTGGAACGACTCCACGCTACTAGAGCGTGGAATTTCTTTTCGTCTAGGGATAAAAAATTAATAAAAAATATGTATGGTTATTGCAAAGTTGAGTGTAGGGGTACTGAAATCTGGAGACTTTCATACAAATATAACCGTATATAGTCAGAGATGCACAAGGATTACCTTTTGCTTATTTCCATATCAAAAAAAAGCAATCTTAATTTCGTCGCAGAACTGTAAAAAGTTCCGAACAAATGTATCTATTTCCTGTGATCCAGGTGTGACAAAACTCTATAATCTAAACTGTTTGACCGCAATTCTAAAAAATAGAAGTGAAAGTACACTGGGCTCTTCCGAACATCACAAAAAAAAATCCTGAAAATCTCTCGAATATCACGGGAGTGGAGTGGGGGCTTCTCTCTGGAATCGAGCGGCGCGCGTGCGCAGTATGCATATTTCATGCGCCGGCGCGAATTCGTGCATACGCATGTATGTAATGTAAACATAACCAATCAGATTCCTCGCTACTTTTCGGAAGAAATTTCGTGATGGTCGAAAGATGTGATGTTCGGGAGAGCTCAGTGTACTCATTTTCACCGTTCTACATGGGGAAAAGTAAACCAGAGCAGTCACTGCTCAAACCGTAATGGTTACTGCGCTGATAGTAGGCGTTACACAACAACTTTCTTACTGTCCTAGACGAAACTGAGGCGACCGTAATACGACAGAAACACGACCACAGCAGTCGTTTTCCGGTCGCTTGCGGTTGTTTTTCGGTCGTGTTGTTAGAATGGAGTGAAATAGGTCTTTACAAGACGATTTTGCACAAAAATTATATTGTATTGATTGTATATTCTAGATAATTACTCACAAAATACGACATTTATTGATTAAAATTTATTAAATATAACATATTATTTAATTAATCGAGTGATGATCCAGTCGGTAAAATCGAGTTAAAATTTTCCTGCAAAAATAGTTTTGTGATGAAATTTAAAATACATTGCGTCCTGGATTTGTCTATGAAATTTGTTTAAATGTGTAAAAAAAATTTTACAATTGTCTGAATCGCATGAGTATGAAGAATAAATACATTACTGTCTACAGAAAACATCTCATATTTTTATTTTTCAACCTAATGACGATCGTTCCCTGAAAACAAGAAAGATGATGGTAATTTTCGTTTCAAGAAGTACTGTTGGCTTGGATTATAATATTCATGTCCGTTCTTATACAGGATGTCCCAGAAACCGCGGTACAAAAAAAACCATGGATTCCTTGCGCTATTCAAAAACATATTTTCTTTTGCGATTTTTCAAAATTCGCAATGTTCTCGGAGATATCGGTGAGCATGTAATCACGTGCAATAGCCAATCAGCGCTCAACTTAACCGCGGTGAAAAGATCCAGGGAAAGTAGCCCGGGAGGAGAATGAGAATCTTTCCAAAGGCCCGGCGGAATCTCGTCCTCCTCTACAAAAGTTGTTTTTCTAGCGGTACTCGAACCATCTTTTGAAGATTTATCATTGACGAGCACGTTGAAAAAAAAAAAAAACACACACACACAATAACACGGAAATCGAGGAATACTGACATGCGTGAAAATGGGGACCTCGAAATTTCCGACAAAATTAATCATGATTCAGATGCTTTGAATTGGTTTTCAATCTAAGCAAATTATTGATTGTAACGATTATTTGTTTTCAAAACGAAAACCTTGTACATCGAGATAGTGAATTTTTTATTTCGGATCTGTAACTCGAACGGTTGAATATTTTTCCGATTTTGAAATCCAAGGAAGTGTAGCATGTAAATGTAACGCATGATGATTTTTGAATTTTCGACATTTACAAAAATGTCAACTGTCTTTTTATAATGAGATACATATCTTTGAATATCCACAGTCAAGAAATTAAAAAGTAATTACTTTGTTCCACATTAGAAAATACAAAGACTGTGCGCATGAAAACATTTTCAAATTCAAAGTGAAAATCATTGATTCTTTCTTTTAGATTAGATGTTGCAAAAAGGTGTAAATTTGAAAAACAGCTTTCAACAATTGTACTGATCAAACTCTTCAATTTCTTATTTTACATACATCATTCGAATGCACCCATTAAAAATTCGGTACTTAATTATTTCAACCTCAAATCTGAATTGAAAATTGCCTGTTCTCACTTAACATTTTGATTTGAAATCAAACCCGTCATGTCATAATAGTATTAAGGAAAACCTGTAAGTGAGCTAAATAAAAACTACTGACACTGTCATTTCAAAAACTAAAAAATAACATTAATTCATAGGTAAAAAGTAGCCAGAGCTCTAATATCTGAATTTCGAAATTTCCTTAGTCTCCAATTACTCTACTTGATGCATAATAATATTGCGAGAATCGCTCAAAAACTTGGACGATATCTTCTTCTTGGAATTCTGAAAAAGTCGACGTAGTCAAAATTTTGTATTTCGTCACAAAATCGCTAATTTAATTTTGGAAAATCCTTTTTCCACCGCATTTTTCAAGTAAATCTACTACTAGATTGAGTATAAAACATTAAAGTATATACAATGCAGAACTTAGACCATAAAGAGCATGGACTGCTAATCGCCTATGCCTCGACATGGTAGATACTGAATCCAAGATAACGGTGGAGTAACGCTAACCAGTGCCGTATCTACGGGTGAACGGCCCGTTGTGACAACAGTGACGCGTATACTTAGGTTTCCAAAATTTTGTTTTTACCAAAATTGTCCATAAATCATTGTTTAATTTCTGAAAAAGGTTGTTTTATGAGTATAATCATTTAAATATAATGGAAAACTGTCAAATATATGTCAAAAACAATGCAATGTTTTCTGTCGTTATAAAGTTCATTCTGTAACTGTATAGAGATTTTTTATATTTGAAAAGTAAACTAATAATATATTTTACGACACACCTAATATATAACGTATTCCCATAAAATTAACAATGTAAATAAAAGCACATAAAATGTCGAGTAAGACGATAATGGGTTAAATAAATATATGGTGATTAAGTCGAATGTCAGTTTTATTTATAAAATAGATATTATTATATAAATATCTTGAAATTATCGTCGTACAAAATCTTATTGGTTTTTAAAAAGAACTAATTTTGTATGTATGCGTCGCACATATTTATCAACGTTGCTTTTTTTTGGCTTCGTGAAGCAGTCTGACAGTAAGGTACATTTTTACTATAAATTTGACAAGTTTTTGATGGTGATCAACATTTTCTTTGAAGTGCTCATCATCGAAAAAAATTTCGTTTGTGCTTAGCAGTTGTTGCACAAGAGCTTTTGGAAAATTTTCCATGAAAATATTATCGCTGGAGCCGCGAATGATTCTTTCGATTGCTAGGCACAAATGGAAAACTTCTTCCGATGGATAAATTAAGAAGCCACGGCTTTTTACATCTATCAATGTTGAAGATCCCTGTTCACCTTCAAGATTGTGCAGACAAGTAACACATGTCCGTGAGTTGCTGGATTGCTTGAATTTTTTTATGATAAAACCCGCAATGTATCGAACGACTTCTTGTACAAATTCACTAGGAATTCCAATATCAAAGTGAAAAAGTTCATTGCTGTCCTCATACTCCAATTCCTCTTCTGCTGCAACAGTCTTTGAAGTCGATGCTACTTGCAGAAGGGGAATGTCATTAGGCGCATTCAGACAGCATGTCTGAATAATCAAAATAAAAAATAAAATGTAATGGAAATTAATTATTTCAGTTACGTTTAAAAATCGTGATCTTGAAGATTACAGAGTATGAAGTGTTACGAGCGACATTTGATTTTTCTTATTTACTAATTAAACAATTATTTGTACAAATGCAATTTTATTAGAAAATTAGTATTTTTATTTCAGCCATTTTTTTGTTAAACTTTATTGCTCTACAAATGAAGGTTTTATAACAAAGAAAAGTTTGATAAACTGACTGTGTTTGTGGAAGAAGCAGCGTAGGCACAGCAGTTTTTTTTAGGGCACAGCGTCTCGAGGTTCCAGGTTTGCGAGCAAAAGAATCTTCTTCGAAATGGCGACTGCATAAGTAAACATTTGCAGAAGCAGATTCCACTTGACAAGCTTTCAACCAAGCATGCCTTGACTCATTTTTTGGAAAGCTACATTGTGAATAACGTTTCTAATATTAATTTAATGATTACAATGAATACATTTACTTGATAGTAAAATACTTGTAATAACATACGTGAAATAGGACAAATGCAAATCGGGCTGTCTCCGACAAATAAGACATGTTCTTGACACGTTTTTCTTCATTTTCTTTGCTTCTATTCCTTGGGCTTCCTCCTCATCAACAGAATATGAAAGACGCAATCGTTTGAGATATGAGACTTTCCTAAAGAACACAAAATAAAAGTAAAAAATATGGAAGGTTCAAGTGAAATCCACAGACTTGCATATCTTTTTTAACAATGATGCCACAAAAAAATGTAAAAAGACTTTGGAGACATTGAAGAAATTTGTTGAACATTACTATTATTACCAATTTTAATTTTAATAATATTAGCTTATGACTCATTTACAACATTTTTTGTAACATCACAAGATTTATCATTTATTTCTGTATATTCAATTACTAATTTTTAAACTTTTCTGCTATTTCATATTATTATTAATTTATTATGTATATGATACACGTACTATATAAAATATTATTATTATTTATTTATAATTCATGTAATTTTTATTTTATTGTATTTGATTATTTATTTCATAATTTTTTAAACACATTTCTCACTGCCCCAGTAATTCTGATTTTTTTGAAATCTTTATAAAATTTTTATACAGTCACTGAATTTTTTCTATAACTTAACTATTTTATAAAATGATTTTATAAAAACTTTATACAATTTTAATAAAATGTTGAAATTAT